>OY754328.1:45561604-46761604 GCA_963573305.1 Pyrrhosoma nymphula
CTGCTTCCGGGAAGCTCCATCACGTACCTTGTTTTCAAGACAATACTCACTCCCCACACCCAGGGGGCTTCTTTTGGCCGAAGTCGGACCTGAAGACACCCCAAGGGTGTGCGGCGGTGAAACTTTTGTCTTAAAAGCAACCTATATGCGTTTGAGATTCCCGGGTGGAACACAATGGAGAGCCAAAAATTATACCAATTCGGACATAACGAGGTTGAAGGTCATAGATCAGATTTCGACATATTAGTTCAGTAAACACTTTTAATGATTCTACCATAGGAGACTGCCACTGATTTACTACCGCCATATCACTCGTGATTATTTCATCATCAAGCATCAAAGTATTATGATCCGTAGTATTACTTACCGCGAATGTATAAATCGACCACAGCGATGTAAGGGGGCATTTTGCTGACATTAAAAACGTATAGCGTACAAGTCACAAACACGTATAGCGTAGCACCGCCCAAGATAGATAATTAAGTATTTCCGACTAATGCCTTGCCCTTGCACTCTGACTCTCAGTGATTTCTTTGGTTTCGCACTGTTGAAGCGGATGTTTTCTAGTCTCTGGTCCAGTAAAAATAAAACAGGTGAAGTCCTTCATGCCAATAGAGGTTGTGCAGGACCGTGTCACGGATGAACACTGCTGTTTATACCCCCATCTTTCCCTGAACAACTACTCTGGAAAACAGTATTTCAACAAACGTCAAATTAGGAAACATTATGATCTAGTGTATCCCCAAAAACAGTTGGATTGATCAAAAAGTGTATTGTGGTGCCAAGGACGCGTTCAGCGACCCCGGAAACCCCGGAAAAGACCCCCAGCAAGGGCATGTTGACCACACGCATCACGCATCCAGGCCGCCATTTCCAATATGGCGGCGATACTTCGACTTCCGGTCGTCAGAGGGATACATTAAGATTGCAATGGAATTGATTGGGTCCGAATCATATAAAATCGGCACCTAAAACCCATCTCTAGCTCGTTGACACAATTTTCAAAGCATTTTTTTTTACTTTTCCCCCTCCCCCACCCGCCCCCTGAAATTTGAGCCCGTACGGACGAATCAATGGGTGCTTCAGACCAAATCAACCAAACAGCTTCAAGGAATAACTGTACCAAGCAACTTGCTTGTATCACAATTTGCAACATGGTTTAGCTTTTTTAGCACTACAAGATTAGCAGAAAGGAAAAAAAGATTAGCCTAATAAACCTATTTTCACGAATCTACGCCGATTCCAGGGTTATTTCAGATAATAACCAGAGATTTTGACAGGGGACTAAACTCCAGGGATTTTGAATTTGACATGGGACTAAAATACCTATTTATAACATTATCGGAGGTCGATTTGAAACAAAAATATTGCCACGAATGTAGGTACATTTTTAACCGTAAAATCCAAGTTCCAGGGACATTCCAGGAATTCCAGGAAATTTTGGTTATCCCACCTGGGAGCGAGTGGGACTTTTTTCGCGACACCTCCAGGGGTGTATGAACATACTGGTCAAGAAAATAAATGTTTAGTAATTATAAAATTCCGGGTTGGAGTGAAAATAACACTATCTATCCTGTAGTACATGATAACTTTGGAATCGCGCGCCGCGGGACCGCCACTTGAAATGATACATTCCACTACGATAGTGGCGATAGTAGATATCATCCTAGGTTGGTAGCTCCTAGTGGATTACTGACAATGATCCATGAAAGCCATTTTTTGTGCATATACGCCTGAGCGCTCTTAGTAGCCGGCTTTACTTTAACGGCCGCATTAATTGATTTCATCTAAAACAACGCAACTATGTTAGTCGCCTTACTAGCGCGTTGTTTTAGCTGAAATCAACTAACACGGCCGTGAAAGTTTAATCGTGCAATTATTGACGTTCGACACCAAATTACAACGATTAAAATAGCATGGAAAAACTTCCATTGAAAATCGCATTGGCTGTTACCTGCTACCATTGTTGTTCCTGGACACACTATCTTAGCGTTAAACAGGTAGTTGTAACTGCCATTAGGGTGATTACAAATTGGCAATGTTCGATATGTTGACCGGCTTAATCGGTTCTTGGTTCCAATCCGGTTAAAAAGAAAGGGGAAAAAATTTGGGCTCGATCGGGCAACGTTTAGGGGTCGCGCACGGTTTCAAATTTTGGAAAATAGCGATTTTCCTGGTAAAAATACATATTTGCCTATTTTCCAGGGGCATTGGTGTCGCTTGGGTGGGTGTTTCACACGGGAGATGCTTCCACAGTGTTCCAGCAGTGATGAAACACCAATTACGACTTCGCCCGATGTGGGGGTGCGGCAGAGGGAGGGATAATAGCGACTTTTCGATCTTCTTCGGCGTAGGTAGGGACGCTGTACATTGGGCGCATGGGCCGGGACTACATTATTTTCTAGCCGAGATGCATCCTGAAATTCGCGGCCCTACAGTTTAGATGATTTACAGCGAGGATTTTCGGGGGCTGTGGACTTCGCGTACGGCTACGCACACCGAGTTCGCTACATTTTGGGAACGAAAATCGTTTTCTTCGTGCGTTTAAACCCGTAAGTGACTCCAGCATACCGATTTTCTCTCAGGCTTCATGGGCAAGAAGACGAGGCGAGTCCATCAGATTTGCAGATTGGGGCTCCATCCCGCGTATTTTAAGTCCAAAGCTCCCAACACTTCACCAGTTCTTACAGTATTTCAAACACCTTCATGAAAATGAGAAGAAAACTTCGTGAAAGTGCCAGGCTAACTATTTGGAAATTTGAGGTGTTCTGGAAAAAAGTAGGAATTGCGATTGCAGAGGTAAGTAAAACTACGAAGAGTCTCGTACGCATTAACATCAGCTTTTTATGTCTTAAGAAAGAAAAATCACGCATGGGGAAAACGCTGGGAGACGCGGCGCAATGAGTTAATGACTGACCAAGCCAATATTCTTGACATTGGCCATATCAATGCCATGCATATGATGAAGCTATAATAGGATTGATTATTCTACAAGTCCTTGGGGGAAAACCGCTTCGGTTACATGAGCTGTGTCGACAAGGATACTGCTAAGCACGAGGAAGGTAAAGTAAAATGGTCCGAATCAGCTGGGACACAGAAAAGGAGTGAAGAAGATATTCGATCAGCTAATGGGAAAAGTGGAGGTGAATCGTGTATACACCGCGAGTCCTGAGAATCGTTTGCCGACGAAGATTCCAAGGATATGGGTTAGTAAATTAAAGCAGTTATTGTTATTTTGTAAAATTCCTCTTGAATGTTTAACGTAATAGGTCATACGTAGAGTTTAAGACTAACCCAAGGTGCTGTTAGGTAGCGAATACAGTAAGACTGCTTTTAGACAAGGAGCGTCCTCATTAGAAAGGACCCAGACAAGTCACCGGAACGCTGTCCATGCCATAACTGCCGCAGCAATAGCAACTGCACATACTCTTGGGATTGATAAAAACATTCTTGAAATTTTCGAAGGAGCATTTCAGTGCGCAAACATCGTAAAGAGAACCATCAAGGTACCTTTTATACGTCAATGAGTCATTAATTGAAGTACATTAATTTGACTTTCATTCATTCATCTTTTTTTATGAAATGTTACTTAAATCTACAACACACTAGTGTCTTGACGCTGCCTGAGGAATATTTCCAACCCCGACGAAGTTCTTAAATTCTGCATCCAGGAAGTTCAGGTACCGTTACAACTTCGCTTCAAGTTCGCACTGCCGTCCTTATTTACGTCACCAGTTTATTGAATTTTTATTTCGTCTATTTTTTCCAGATTAAATAACCACGCGGGGATTATAATGAGCTTGTGATCTGACCATCATGTTCCTTGGTGTTCCTGGGAAAGCTGTCTATTCGTTCAAAACGTCAAGTGCAATCCATAAAGCTCGGTGGATGGCAAAGGCATTGTATTGCATTAAGATTTGGATGTTCAGCAAACAATTTAATTTAACTGCTAAGCTCGAAAGCGCCTTCTTCCGTGTGTGCGTTTTCATTACGTACTATTCGCCGGTCAGGTACCGAGCACCTTTTGCAGCGGATGCGCCACGCAATGACCTGCAGAAAAAAGTGGCAATCACTGGAAGTTAGTCTATGAAATATTTGCAGCACATTTTTGGTACTTTTCTGAAGTTATTGTGGGGCTCGCTTTTTTATCCAAGTATTACATAACATGAAAAACAAGAAATGGAGAAAAAAGTAACGAGAGGAGAGTCCCTAGGCTAAGGCGTATCCTATCTCTAGTGGAAAAGTGGCTTCTGATTTTGTGAACAAAAAACACTAGCAAATTCTTCGATTTCCTTGGCATTGACAAATCATTATTAATTCAGGATCCAGATTTGTGGATGAAGAATGAAAATTATCCCGCGGGACGGCTAATAGTTTTGAATATTAGAGTAATAAATGGCACGGTTGAAAGAGGGGTTGCTTTGATAACGAAGTTCCTTACGGATAATAACCTAACCAAAGATGAACAGCAAAGGCAGTATTTGTTAGCTATTGTAGCTGAGCATAGGATAATTTATGATTTAAAAATTCTGTAGAAAATTCCGAGTGAAATATGGTTTGTGTGATCATTGTTAGCAAAAATAAAAATAAAATATTTTTCAATGCGAGGATTTTTATTGCCGTTCCCATGCTCCCAATGTACAGCGTCACTACCCACGCCAAAACACCGGACAGTCGCTATTATCCCTCCCTCTGCAGCACCCCCACATCGGGCGAAGTCGTAATGGTGTTTCATCACTGCTGGTACACTGTGGAAGCATCTCCCGTGTAAACACCCACCCAAGCGACAGCAATGCCCCTGCAAATTAGGCAAATGTGTATTTTTTACCAGGAAACTCGCTATTTTCCAAAATTTGAAGCCGTTGCGCGACCCCTAAACGTTGTCCGATCGAGCCCAAATTTTTTCCCCTTTCTTTTTTACCGGATTGGAACCAAGAACCGATTAAGCCGGTCAACATTTCGAACATTGCCAATTTTGTAATCACCCTAAACTGCCATACGTTGCCCCTTGGTATATTCTGACATTTCGCTCTTTTTTATCCTGGTGTTTTGCAACATAATGAACCAGTCAAGAAGATTGATTTTAAGATTTCTAGTAGGCTACGTCCATACATATTCACGCTAGGCTAAGACTTTTTCTTAACCCCATGTTTCTGTGTCATAATTCGATGAAACTTTGTTCAAAGACAATGAAAAAGAAATTAAGTTGATTTAGTTTCGGAAAAAGGTCACCCCCGATGCAAAACATCGAGTTTACCATGTTTATTCGAGTGTCTGTAGTGTATTGTTATAACAACAAGATTAGCCATTATACTTCCAAAAGATCCTGTATGACCCCCTTGTAGGTCCTAGATTAGGTTATGGTCTCATTTGTTGGGACGGAACCTATAATAAGTCTATAATTCCAGCTATATTTCTGCAGAAAAAGATAATTAGGATTATAACAAAGAATAAACGATATGAGCATACCTATCCATTATTTCTTCGTCTAAACATTCTTCCGATAAGATACATGTTTATTTTTTAAGGTTCTAAAATTATTTTATTTAAGGAGTGACCCACGGGTTCTGGAAGCGATCATAATTATAATCTACGCAGGAATAAGTATAATACGCCGCAGCTACCTAAACCGTTTCTCACATTGTATAAGAGATCTTTTTTGTATCTGGGACCAAAAATATTTAATGCTTTACCAGATTGTATTAAAAGCATTAGTAACGAGAGAAACTTTTGAAATTGTCAAAGGCATGGCAATAATATTGGCACATGACAGCATTGATGTTTTATATTAATATGTTTATAATTTGTCCTTATGTTATAAAATTGCATATCATACTATGTAGCAAGCTTGATTTAGTAGTCTACATGTGTTATTTATTTTTTCTGTTAATATTTTGGCACAAAATGAAATTTTTTTCTGTTAATTTGTTAAAATTAATTTATTAATTTTACATAAAATATGCTCTGAATAAAACGCTTGTTTTATAGCAGCAATGAATTTCATTATTGAAGGCAGCCTAAATCTCCATAAAAATTGTATATTAAAACTCTGTACTGTGAGTAATTGTGGAGTAATAAATATATATTATTATTATTATAAGACCAATGGGCTACGTCAGATGGTGTCAGCTGCCTATCAGTCGCCTGTACCCCATCACCGAACTTCAATACACACTGACACTGTGACACTGTCATATATTACGGTGTAAACACGCAATCAGCCGCAACTGCTGAAATCGGGAAGAGCTCACGACACAAACAAAGAGATGAACAATGAGTGCTGCCGCATTCGTCCAGTCACAGACACACTGATTAAACCGACGACAGCGCCAATCAATGTGGACTTGGAGCAGACATGCGAGTACGCGAGACAAGTCGAAGAATGAATACACACCCTTGAAATAAACTTCATCCGACCAATTGGGTTTTCATCAACATTGCTTGGTTATATTTCATCTCATTCTTGCCGATAACGAAAAAGATGCAAACCACTGGTACAAGACTCCTCAGTCTCTTTCATTTCCATGTCCTATTGTGTGCACTTTCAACTCACGAGAAAAATCATATGCTCAAGCTCTTTTTTTAGATTTCTCAAGGATGCACACGGGGGAGAGACAGCGGATTATGGCAGTTGTAAGGAAAGATTGCAAATCTTCAAACTTTGCTGTCCATTGTTCGGAACATTTTTCCGACAAATATTTTGATCATACGTCAATCAATGTCATACATTTAGGTATAGTTTCGCAGTTGTAAAGACATTTTTTTAAAGATGATGGCTGAACGCATATTTTTTTACCTTGACAAGCTTGTTTACTCAATTGATATTCTTCTTTATTTTCAGACTCACCCATGAAATCTAAACTTGGCCAACAGAGATCGGACACGTTTCATCATACCTCGAAATGTTCAACTGATTTGAGTGTCATTGAAACCTATTCCACGCACTAGTTGAGTGAAATTAATCACTGACAACAATGCTCAAGTGCAGTAAATTATGCGATAAGTTTTCAAAAGTTCATCTTTGTATCATTAGCCTATGCTTGATTGAATTAATGTTGAAGCGAGGCGGAAGGTGTCCTCTGTCCTGATGTACAAAAGATCTGTCCGGAGAACACCGCTTAAACCTTCTTAGGTGACCTTAGATGTATCCTGTATCGACTGAATCTGTGCAATTGAATGTCTTAGACGCTGAAGACTTTGTATTCACCGACCGTTGCCTTACGTAGCTCGCTTCGGAGTATTACACTTGGCTCCTCCGTAGTATCAATTTGCTGGGAAGTTACCTAAGGGATAATTAATGGCTTCTTGATTTTTTTTTATTTTCAGGATAGAGATTGAGACTTATGAATCAAGTGCAGTGCTCGATGTGACATCCTGGGGTCGCGGCTATTCTATTATAAACGATTTGCTAAGAGATATGGTAAGCTCATCTGCGGAGTATCATTCCATTAATGGATGGCTCAATGGGTATCTTAAAAGCGGAACTCGTGAATGCATATCAGCAGTTGATAGACAGTATTTGTACTCTAGTGAAAAGCAAAAAAGCAGTTTGTAAGAGGTTTGCCTCTCATTGAAGATATCAACCCATTCTTAATTCGTGGCTGGCAGGAGTCAAATTCAAATATTTTTGGGGTTGCCTCTGAGAATTTGATTCAAGACGCAACGTAATTTTATTTGCTTTAAACTCCTTTCCATAATATTCCGGCCAATGACGGATTATATAAATCATCGCTGAGCCACTCAAAATTGGTCAAGAGCGAACACCTCCTTGTGTTCCATGTATGGCTTTATCCTCGCGGACTGTGGCGCTTAGCGCATGATTTGGACTGCTAATGATATCATGTCTAGCAGTCCTGACCACCATGCTCCTATTAAGCCACCAAATAATCCACCGGGGAGAAGGACGCCTCGGTAGCTTAACTGGTTAAAGAACTCGGCGCGAAATCGAGGGATCCGGGCTCGAATCCCGGTCAAGGCGAATGATTTTTCTCCTATGGAATGTCGCATTTCAAATTCATGTTTACTAGCGAGAAATTCGCGTTGACACACATTTGGTCACTATAAACTGGAATAACATTTCACAGATTACTTATAGTCATTGGCGGCTCCAAGAGAAGGGCAGTAGAGGCAGTTGTATAAAACCCCCCCAAAACCCGGCATATTTTATTTATATTTTCATAGACTTAAAACTAAAAGCCAAAATTATTTTATACTGTGAATTACGATGGTAGGCATGTGTCTTTAGCTAAATAAGAGTTTCTTTTTCATTTTACACATAGTCTGTTATGATTTCCCGGGACGAGACCCCCGGACTGGGACGTGTTCCATACCTCCAGAGCCCCCCTCCCCAAACCTCTTGTCTGGAGTCGCCCCTGCTTATACTACGTCGTCGTATACTACCTTTTGTAGTGCATTCGAGTACTTAATGGCATCGCTAGCAATTTAAAACGTCATTTCATAACTGCAAGCATAACTGAGCATGGCAATAACGAGTGACAATCAAAGTATTGAATATTGAAGCGTATTTATTCTCAGCATATTTATGCTCATGATCAACGCGTCGGACCGATCAGAACAACATGGCCGGATGCGCAACGTGAGTGGCTTGAATCCCGGGACTCCGTCAAAAGGAGTCGCGGAACACACACAAACGCACAGGTGTCGTCTAGTGGAGATGGAAATCGAGCGCGGACGCAGGAGCAGGCGCCACCCCTCGGAGACGAGAGGAACTAACTCCGCAGGGTTCGACCCTGCGCAGTGGCGGCGGGCGCCGTCCACCCACCCCTGCCTTGAGCCTCGGTGCAACCACACACGCGAAAGAGTGTGCCATTCTCCAATCCAGCCACCCCTTCTCTTTCTCATACCATTCTGCCTCCTTTCTCTCTAACCACCCTGTCGATACACCCCCCCCCCTACCCCCTCCCCCAATCCTCAGGGCCGCCGTGAGAGCAAGACAGACTCGCGGCGAGCGAGCTCCCTCAGGGCCGGCTGCCTCTCTCCGCCTCGCCAATCGAGAAGGAGCCTCTCTCCGTGTACACGCCGAGGAGAGACGCCAAAGACGCAGGGGCGATCGGTGGGGGAGGGTACGCCAGGGGCTCCATCCAACCGCCAGGGGCCACAGCTGAGGAGAGCGAGTGAGTACATACATAACCCGCGCCGCAGAGTTCATTGCTTTCCCCTCGAAGGGCGTCACTCACACGAGCGGCGATGTGCGCACGCGCGAAACCTTCGGAAACCGGCCGGTAGGTGGCATTCTGCGGGCACACAAAGAGTCACGGCAGAATGTTTCGTCAATAATTAAGTAATTCCTTCCTTCTCCTCACATATAAAGTTAAACTTTTAATCAGAGTTTAATTTGGAAATTTACATAATCCACTTTTGACGCATTTACAGAAATACAAGCACTTGAACAACAATTGCGCGTGCGATTGTCGAAGTTCATTTCGTCACAGAGACGCCAGTGAACAATGCTCTCCCCAATCTATATTATTGAAGAGCCTAAATAGTGCGCACCCAGGTCTGAAACAAATGGAAAGCGACTGCTCGCCGTGTGTTGTTTCAAAGTGCGCACGCTGGGAGCGAATGGGAAGCGTCCTCTCACTCACACCACCGAGGCCCGTTCCCGCTAGAGGGATCCCTTATCGGGCGCCACCCCTCCCCTCAATCCCCTTCCCCCTGTCACCACCTCCCCTCACCCCACCCCCGCGCCCGTATTGACGTGTACAGCGCCCGTCGGGCCGGCGGCGTGGGCGCGAACCACGGGTAAGAGAAGATGCGGAGAGCGTGGGTGCGGGGCGGCGCGGCGGGAGCTTCCAGGGCCCTTTGCACTGCACTTTCAGCCGCCCCTGGCGCTCCTTCGAAGAAAACACTTCACGGCTGCCTCTTCGGGCACAATTCGGAATTCAATTTAAAGAAAAAATGATTTTAATTCTTATATTTGCAGGTTAATATACCTGCAAGAAAATACAAATGTATTTTTTCCAGCATTTTAACTAGGGAAATTATTTACAATACTGTCAAATTCTACTTGTTTATAAAATAATTGTTTAACAGTTTCTGTTAATGCCCAAAATGCCGCTCTGAAAAAAGTCCGGCCCGGGTTGGACCGCACCAACACCGCCGACCCTTCGCTCCTCCGCGTCGCTCCGCACGCTTCTTTTGTTTCACTCGCGGAGGGATTAAGATATGTGCCAACAAGTGACGATCCAAGCTTTGAAGTTATTCATGCCCCCCCTCCAGATAAGGCGATGAAGTACGGCAGGCCACATGAGACGAATTACCGGTCAAGGTCGATTTATTCTCGTGGCAATTCCTACGTAATCCAGGTTTTACCAAACATTGTACGTAGTCCAAGTGAGATTTTCATATGTAGGTACATAGCTGGAGTAATGGAAACCGTGCCTGGGAGAACAATTTCTCTTCATTAGCCCTCCGCCATTTCAGAGTCGATGGAGACGTGGTGGCTTCAAATCCCTTCTGGCACGGACGAAAGAAACAGGCCGCAGTCTTCCTCGGAACTCTTTCGACCGTCGTCGGTTGTCAACTGTTGAAAGCGACGATGTTCTCGAAATCAATAGTGCAGTTTGATAAATTAAAACAGAAATACAAAAACAATATAAAATACAGGAAGATGCTGATGTACATTAATACGGATCACTGCCAATTTATATCTGGCGGTTATTAGTCTCCCTTTCCCATTGGACAACATATTTTTTTTATATTTACTTTCCAAAAGCCAAAGAATGTAGACGGGGTCTAACAATAAATGAAGGCATTGGTTTGTAACGCCATCGTGAACTCTGAAGTGGAAAAGGGAAGCCGCGCTCAATTCAGCGACACCAGAGCCTCTTCATTTGTGGTGATGAACTCAAGTTGCGTCATCTCTCGTTCCTTCAGAATAAACAACCAATATTTTTTAAACCCCACTGCCTTCATTCCTTGCGTTCGTTCGATCAATTCATAAAAGAGACGGCGAGCTAGTTCCCCTCAAGGTATTCAGTGGATTCAATGACGGATCAATTGTCACGTTCGTGACAATGGAATGACTTGCATTCACTGGCAACCATATGCAATGCCCACCCATAATGCCCTTTGAAAGGGCCCACCTCCGATGCTTGTTAGTTTTGCTTATTCTTTTCATTTGGTCCTAAAACATTTTCGGAATTTAATCTAATTCTCACCTCACTCCATTGCTAGGGAAAATACTGAAATATGTTATTATATTTATTTTTCATTCTTTTGATACATATACATTTGAGCTTTCATGATGTTGGTGTTTCACCATCACATCGTATCCCTGTTTACTTGAACAGGTGAGTGTTGAGAGCGCATTTTAATCTTCGGCTACATTACACTGTATACTCCATGTATTCTCTATGTTAATATTACTCCATGATGGCTTCAAGATACAGAGAAATGGTTAAAATTTTCGCCCCTACGGAATTCTACAATCAGCGAATTACTTTAAAGGCGTGTTTCTGGCATCGAAATCCGCTTATTCTAGTGCACCTGCACTTTGACCCCTTAGGCACGGCTATGGGTAGTCGTACATCAACCTGCCTGAAATGTATTTGTTTTCTCCCCAAAACAACTATTTGAAGGGACGAATTCAAAAGAAAAACCAATTTTCAAAAATAAGCGTAGGCCTAACATTACAGCTGCAATTGCACTCCAAACGCCGGAACACAACATTTTACGCATGATTTTCAAAACTTTTCGGGTGGATTTTCCTCGCCCCGCCCCCCCCCCCCCCCCGCCCCCCCCCCTCCACATTATATTTCCCTCTCTCAATGTTTGACCTCTCCTCTCCCTCTGAGCAATATCCCTCCCTCCGCGACACCTCTTCCGAAACGATATCCTGGCCACCCCACCGATTGCATGTGCTTTCTTTGATTACGCCTCTGAATATGTGCTGTGCCGATCATCAATGCTCTATAATTGTCCCTTTGCCACTGCATTAGTTCGTCGTGTCATTGTCTAGGCATCGTGGTGAGGGTAAAAAAAACTCCAGAAACCAACTCATCACCTGTCACATAAATACAGTGGCGGATACAGAAAAAACTAAAGGGGGGGGGGCGCAAGTTATCGCGACGATTGTAGCTTTCAAACTGACTGCCTGGCAGCGACTCTGCTTCCCTTATATATGTATCTCGGTTGTTTCGAGAACATTCGGTGCCAGAATGTTCGCTTCCACACTTTTAAGGAGTGTGAACAAATACCAACTGTAGAATATTCGCGATTTTTCTCGAACAAATGCCAGACAGAATAACGTATCGAGATCACTAGAATGGGCGCGACTTTTCTCGTAGGTTAGCTATCTATGTGCCAGACAGAAACGTATAAAATACGATGACGCGGACGCGCGCGCGTGCTACATTAGAAAGTACAACTACATACTCGATAACTCGACTCAGAGTCGACTGACGAAAGACACTAAAGAAAAGCGTGCGGGCTGACTGGCGGGAGCGGCGCGGGCGGCCCCGCAAGGGGGGGCGCCCCCCGCGCCCCCATATGTATCCGCCACAGCATAAATATGACGAAAGTTTGGAACGTCCACAAACATAGAATGGTTATGTCAGAGTTTTTTTATAAATCAGTAGGGGGAGAGAAATGTGGAAGATGATGTTTAAGAAATGGATAACATTGATTTCGAAAATATTCTCTTAACTGTGACGAACCATTTACTCTTTCGGAAAGGAGACCAGCAAAGAAGGCAATTGAAGAAACCTTTCTCGAAGAGCCTCATCGACGTATGAGAGGTGGGTCAAATCTTCAAGTACCTATTATAAGTCGCCCTTAAGAGATTACTGCTGATGTTGGTTCTTTACATTTTTGGAGAAAGGTAAATACACCAGAACGATATTAAGAAAGAAACAAATCGCAAATAGTGAAAATTGAGTCCGTTAAATATTTAGGCGATACAATTACTCACGAGCAGCTACGTTCGTATTGAGATGTTATGGAAAGTCTGGCAATGTGCCGAGGCTATTGAGAGAATTGAGATGGGATGGGATTCGCTCGAGAATCGTAGATTAGAGACGAATCACACCAGCGAGAATATCCGACATTTTAGGGCTGTAAAGAACAACATTTACTCTAGCATTATCCAAATCACGTGATACACAGTAGGACCCCACTAACCCGACCTCGGATGGTCCGACTCCTCCTCGCTTATTCCGACCGTGCCGCGTCGCTTATATCGGTGTTGTCTACACCAATGGACATTTTGTGGATACGAAAATGGAGGAACATCGCAGCAAAATCGGGATTGTCGTCTGCTAAACAAAAGAACATTACAGCTTTTTTCAGGTAGTGTTTCATGACGTTCATAATGTATCATAGTGAAACGATCATAGTGTTTATTGTGTTTTATGGTGTTTCATGACTCTACAATTTATGTTTCTCTTCATTTACTGTATTTTTATCGCAGTATACTTTCATTTATGGTTTAAAGTTATATTAAATCTGTAAAACCGTACATATAGCAATATTTTCTGTTTAAACTACAGTTTTATCACGTTTTTATGAAAATAAATGTGTTCCTCTGATAATCTGACCTTTATTTGTGTTCCGACCATGCTCTTAGTTCCGTTGGTGACGGATTAGCGGGGTTCTACTGTATTACCAAAACGTTATAAAATGAACTACCCCTCTTCCTCCCTCGTCCACCATTCTGCAACCCTCCCCCCACTCCCTCCAGCTGACCACCTCCCGCCATGGTAGGGAGACGCTGACTGACACCTTACTTTGAGCTGAGACTCTTCCGCCCCACATCCTCCCCACCACCTCACACCCTTCCTTCCTTTCCACAGCTAAGAAGGTTCCTAACAGCGCCGGAATGTTCCCTACTTGGCCTTGATTTCCCCTTTCTCCTCTCCCCTCCCCCCCCCCTCATACACCACACCAATCTACCCAAGAAGATTCAGATTAAGGTGAGAGGTGGAAGGACGCGACACCCTCGGATATATCTAGGAGTTGGGCCGAAGATATAACGAAGTGTGGAGTAAAGACCGAGTGAATCTTAAGTTGCTGTTTCCCTTGCTCCCACCCCGAAATCGAACTGCGCCTCGGCCTTTTAGTCGGGGCAACTGAACACTGCACAGCATTTCTTCTTCGACTCCTAATAAAATGTCAAACCCGTGCATCTCCTCAACCCATCTCTGGCGTTCCGTGTCAAATGCGTCAAAACTTCTCAATACGACCATCAGGGCAACTCCAATGTGTCTCAAATGCATTGTCCACTTTCGGACGAGGACAAAATTAATTCAGAAAATGTTGATCCACTGATGGGCGACACTTGAATTCAAGTTTCGGACAGGCACGAGACTATGGGTAGGGAAGCTGAGAGAATGTTGGTGTCAATCGATGTTTGCTGCTCATTTTCGGGCTCTTTAGCAACTGGGTTTCAACGTCCACTTCGGTTGAAGGATCTGAGGTTTTCCCGGCGAATAACCTAAGAGATCTCGAGTTTCTTACCGGGGAGCAGTGTCGTTCAGCACCGACGTTTCGGAGCCTAAGTTCTCCATCGTCTTCAGGGTGATCCTTCAAACACCCCCTCTCTTATAAACCTCTGAAAACAGGGTGAGGACAGTATACATTTACGAACACACGCATTATTATCGGAATCGCAATTCAGCAAGGAAAACCATTTCCCATTCCTCTGTCATGGACCGCGAAAGTGTCACCGCAGCGGCGACGGAGAACCAAGGTCGCTCTAACCCGGGGTTAGAGCGACCTTGCGGAGAACAATACGATTGGAGCGCTCTCCATCGACACACATAAGAAGCCCCTGCAGGAGCAGAGGATCCGCTCCAATTCCATATCGACGAAACACTTTAGCGTAACTCTTATGTCTGCCTCTTCAGCTATTTCTCATCCTTTGTGACACCGAACCACCTTTCACTGTTAAAACAAGTTCCTTATAACTTTTTATTCACTGTATTTTTACACCAACTATGTCGTAAACACAACAAAACAATTGTTAAAAACAAAACATGAAGAAGCTCTGGATTAAGTTCCACTGGGAATCCACGAGTTAATTCAAGCGCTTAGATCGCTGTTTTGCGGAGGGTGTATCCAGCCCAGTGACACTCGGGGGATTTGTTTGGCTCAATCTTGAGGCCGTGGCGAAATAGCGAACTACGTGGCGCTAGTAGTCACGATGCCCAGAAAACTCCGTCTGCTTGGGAAATCTAACGTTAATTTGGAAGTGGATGAATTCTTATTCTAATCTTAATATCAAGCGGAAGTAATTTTCTGTTAGTTTATTACCATTAAGGAATGTCAGTCTTTCCAGTACCTATTATTGGTCGCAATACTCGCATTCTAAGGCTTTCGTTGCATCTTCGGAATCAGACAGGTTTTACAAGACGAAGTATAATTTCCCACACATAAGCATCGATAATAGATATACCTACGTAGTCTCTGAACAGAACATGCGAATAAAGTGTGCTCCAAATTTTTATGACTGCCCCATTGACATTACCTGGTCTTTCGGTATTTTTCGCGGAAAGTGTTAACAGCAAGTAAAATGTCATTCATTATACCTCAATATCATTACTATTTATCTTACTCCGTTACCATAAAAAAAGCTCCCTTAATAGGAACCACGCCACCTAAACTAATGCACGATGCTGTACATTGTAAGAATCTCAAAAAATACTAAGTTACACAGATAATTCAAGGTAATTGTAGAAAAAGGCAAATAGACTATTAAAGGAAAACAAATTCAAGAATCAACATTTATTTATTAAGCAAATACTACGAACATTAAGTCATACAATGTCAAAGTAAGATTGTTGAAGAGCAAGATATAACTTATTTGCCAAAATAAAATTAGTAAAATTTACACTGAAACAGTGACTCAAAATTCCAAAAACATCTACAAAAAACACAAAGGTGATGTGATTCACAAAGATTCCAGTCAGAAACTGCCGCTCCATATTGTAGATTATGGGAAATTAAAAGACAAAGGTTTCCTGAAATTTCTTCGAATAAGGACCAAAGACACTTGCAAGTGTCCCCTGAAAAAGTATTTAAAAAAATGTTCAGGGTGACATACATTCAAACAGTTAAAAGCAATGACAATATAACGATAACTAGATAAGTATTATTTTAAGAAATTTAAGAAGGAATATAAATATACTGGTATAATATACATGCAACTCAACACCAGTTTTACCCCTAAGAAAATTAAATCACTATCTTTCCCTTCAAGCAGAAAATATAGTGAAAAGCTAACAAATGATGACCAGAATGCAACCTATCCTATTCCCTCAACAACATGGATAAGTACACTTCAAAAAAGTCTCATCTGTTTCTAATTTCACTGAATTAATTCGTAGATTGAAACCTGAAAAAACCGTAGAAACCTGCATCAGACAAAACCCAATGGCAGAGGTATCAATGAAATTTTATTACCACTTTCAGCTGCAAAATTCGAAAAAGTAATGCCTACTACATACATGCAATATTGAAATTTCCAAAAGCATTATGTGTAGTTGTATACATTAATAAGTAAAGAGCATCTAAGACCAATATTTAATGAACACATACCTATTCTTAGTTACAAAGAACACAAATTAACCTATCATCCACCAAGCTAACACTCGCCCTCATAGTAAATCAAATGACATCTTACGAGAAGGATATACAGAATACATTGGATACCATTATGTGATCATTTACAGTCTCCTAATTATTCATCTTCATCAATCGAAAACAGGCTAGGTTACACGCAGCTGTTCTTACAGTAGTTCCTATAAATTGTTAAAAAAAACTGTGATAATCAAAAATAAATACACCAATGAAAAACGTTTCCTTGTCCAAAAGAACACGAAACCTACCACCCACCAAGCTAACACTCCACCTCATAGCAAATCAAATGACATCTTACGAGAAGGATATACAGAGTACATTGGATTCTAGTATGTAATCATTTACAGTCTCCTATTTATTCATCTTCAGTTATGTGTTTATGTAATTTATTTTTTGCGTAGAGCCTTGACACAGCAGTGTTCTAATGTTAATAACTCAATGTTCATCGGGACCTCTGCTCCGATAAAAGCATAAAAATTCACCATAGGAATACTACTTTCTCAAACGTAATTTTTAGGAACATTACTGATGGTTGAGATGTAAAGACTCATAATAAATTAGAATAAGCCATCGTTGCTCGGCTTTTCGCTAATGATATCTATCATTAACATGAAAATATAAGAGGGGCATAATTATAATTAAAACTATGAAACACTTACCTCTCCAATGATATTTCCATCGTCATCTTTAAACATCCTTTTTCTTATAATGTCCTGCGGGGCAAATTGCTTCTAGCAGACAACCTGTGTCGCCCTTAACACAAAATCCTTTCTAGGTATAGCAGCTTGCCATTTGGCACGCTTCTCGGGATCTTTCGGAACGGAAAAAAGAGACAATGATGACTTTTTCGACCCGTATCCTTCCTTACAACCCGGAGCCACGCAACTGCTCGGCATGGTGAACACCTGCATGATAAATGGCATTTTAGGCTCATTTTATTCAACATTAAGTGACATATCGGTATATATTCAACATTAAGTGACATATCGGTATATAATCAACATCTATACTCACCGATGAATCAGTCACAATCCAAGGAAAACTGAAAGCTACTCGTGGACAAAGATTTTCTCACTTTTCTTCTCGAGCACCGTATAAATCGCCTTTCTCACCATGTAATCCTAACGGAAAGCTTGGGGTGGGTACTATCAGCGCCACTAAGCAGGAACCACTCTCTCAGCCTCAAAGGTCTGCCAGCTCAGGCTGTAGGGTAATATAGGAAGTTGCCAGACCTGTATATACGACCGTGGGTGTATCGCAGTGAACAAGTGACGGGCGAGAGACGTGCGTTCATTGTGAATGACCATCACTACTCGTTGTCCAGAGATAAGACTCCCTTATTCGAACTCCGCAGGTCATTCTCTGTCACCCTCAACTCTGTCATTCTCGATCGCTCCGATGGATCGGAGGTGTCCGAACCAAGCCGAACAGCCTTCGGCCGATATGATCAGACCAGAGACAATTCGACTCGAACCCGTCTTCGGAGTCAAGCAAGGAGGTTATAATGAAATGGAGTAGGCATGACCGTGAACGCTCATGGGCGAAAGTGAAGCAAGAATAGGGGTGCTTGGGAAGGGTATTGTGCCGAGTAGGTGTTGCCAAACCAGTCACAAAACATCGCCTTGTCTGTGGTTTTTAACTTAGATTTGACGAAAATCAAAAGCGACCGCCGGACACGTAAGCCAGAGGAAGGTCTAAAGTGTGCCGACTGCAATGGCGGAATTTGCTTCAAGAATCAAGTGGTATGTCGCCTCCATTTCTTTTCTAACCTCCTTGGACTCAAGAGCGATTACGTATTTTCTGCATATTCTATGAGGAGGACTAGCTTGAACAATGAATGACACAGAATAATAGTTTGTGTGGTTTCAGCGGAGAAAGGCTGGAGGTCGTAAGATGACTCGGACACTGGTATCATAGTGAAAAACACTGAAGAGCTTCGGGACGCGAAGTTAGTCACAGCAACATAACTGCGCTATGAAATTTTCTTTTACTGCCGAAGGACTTTAAGAAGGATTTTAGACTGACATAGATGTGAAAGAATCTGTTTTATTGTCGCTACGAATTTCTGGAGAGAATTGTCTCGGGTCAATAGCCGCGGAAAAGTTGGAAGGAGGGATTAAAAAAAACAGCAGCGACTCGAGTGTCAGATGGAAAGTGAAACAAAAACAGCTCCCGTATTTCATACTCCAATTCCCATGGCGGTCTCAACTCACATGCAGTCGGTTTAGTTAACTGGCTGGATATTTGCGGAGGCGAGACTGAGGCCATTCGCGTCGCAGAGGACAGATGGATGGATTCATCGAGTGGAAGAGTGGAGAGAGATCAACACTCTTCCCTGACCTCCCGAGTCCCCTCTCTTCCACCTGACCCCTGAAGGATAGATGAGTAAGGACAGGGTTCTCATGGGAATGGATTGAGCGAAGAAACCCCGGCGGCGCCATTAGCCAGCTCTCAGCGAAAAGCGCCCGCAGGGGACAACAGCTTAACGTTCCATCCGACACACGAAGTATGTACAAGTAGAACCCCGCTTAACCGGACCCGGATGAACCGGAACCCGGATTAACCGGAACGGTCGACGGAAAATCAAAAATCAATAATTTAATCAAAATAACCGTTGGGAGGTGGTGGACTCATCTTGCATTTTTCCGCATTCCTATATTGCACCAACTGTTCAGTCCACCGTGAACACGCGTTGGTGAATTTTGGGATTTAATCCTGTCCCTGTTTGTGGTTACTTAGTGCCTCAGTGTTATTCTGCTACAGTTTTAAGTTTGTCCAGTTCAATTAACGCTCGGTGCAATGTCAACTAAGAGAAAACGTGTTGTAGTGAATATAAGTGATAAGTTGGAAGCCATCAGACGAATAGAAAATGGAGAGCTTTTGAGGAAGGTTGCTGCAGACTTTACTGTAGGTACCTCAACAGTCAGTGATGGGGTAAAAAATAAGGATAGCCTTTTAAAATATTCCTAAACAGTTTCTAAGAGGAGAACAATGAAAACTTCTGATTTCGAAAAAGTGAACGAATCTTAGTTTTTGTGGTTCACTCAACAAAGAGAGAAAGGTGTCCCGATAACTGGCCCTGTTCTTCAGGAAAAGGCTAAGCTCTTGTCTGAAATGATTGGTGATGAATGCCGAGGGTATATTGCAAGTAATGGATGGCTTGACAGATTTAAAAACCGATATGGGATTCGTCAGTTGAATTTGTGCGGCGAAAAAATGTCATCCGATAAAAATGCGGTTGATGTGTTTCAAACAGAATTCGAAGATATGATCAAAGGATACACAAAGGACCAAATTTGAATAATGCTGATGAAACGGCTGAATTTTAAAATGTTACCCAAGAGGTCTTTAGCAAGTATAAAAGAGAATTATGATCCTGGTCACAAGATGCAAACATAGAGAATCACACTCTTAACTGTGGCAAACGCATCTGGGATGTACATTCAGACTTCCATTAATGTGCATATAGGAAAATCAGCTAAGCCCAGGGCACTAAAAATATTGCTCCAAACACTCTTCCTGTTTTCTACAGGGCTCAAAGTAATGCATGGATGTCAACCGATCTTTTCACTGAGAGGTTTAACAAACATGCAAATTAACAAACTGCATGTGACGTCAGCCGAGTAGCAGCAGAAACTGCATTTAATGCTTTCGAGGTAAGATTAATTCATTATATACGTATTGTACTCAGTGCGGTCTGGTCATTTTAAAATTAGTTTTTTTATGATGAGTACAGTAAAAATAGGTACAGTATGTACATTTTCATTTTAGATCGCATTACGATTCGTTGAGCAGTCAAAAGACTCTACGCCCGCCGATGTTCTTCTGCTAAAAAGATGGCGAGACAAGGCTGCCCGCAACCGTTGTGAAGAAAAAGATTGTAGATTATTTCAAGCAATAACTGTTTTAATGTATATTTTTGGATGTATTATGCCCAATTAAATTGACGTTGGGAAAACCCAATACGTATGCGTATTTTTTCAAATCTAACCTTTAAAAATTGCAAACCATTAATTATCCGGAAACATTGATTGGCCTTGCCGTCAATATTCCGGTTAAGCGGGGTTCTACTGTACTCACACTTGATGATTCTCCCCCCACGTTGCTCCCAAGTAGGGATCGGCACTCCGCTGAAAAATCTCGGCTTCTGCAGGGAGTCGAACGCGGGCCCTCGAGGCCACGAAACCAAGCAAAACCTCAAGCAATCCGAATACAATTCAGGCAGGACAGGTCGATGGGGCTGTGAGAAGGGAAGTGAAAACTGACTGCATATAAAATCCTTATAAACCTACCACAGCATTTTACTACATTTGCGTAATCATTTATCGAAAATATTACGTAACAAACACTTGTGTTGCTGATGTAATCCCTCCAAGCAGCCAGTACCATGTCCGCCACCTTACTCGGAGTTTTTGGAAAGTTTATTTCTACTTCCTGAGTGTAATAAATACGAAGGATTTAGTTACACTCCTTAGTTTGGATATTGTCTCCCACACACTTTGGAGGTGCACCACCTCGAGTCCCTGAATGCACAAAACAGAATACTCGCCAGAGTAGTAGCACCCTGCCACCAGTTTCCAGTTTATCCTCGCTCGCGTTGCAACCCTGACTGCTTTTCAGTCCGCGCCTGGCGACCCTTAGGGGAGCGTCCGACCTCTAACTGTGACGTGCATTGCATCCCGGGTGTGGAATCAACCCGTGCCACGCACCCTGCAGGTGGCTACCATGGTATTTCGTAGGTGTAAGTGAAGATAACGATGAATGTGTTCGTTCCATAGTTTCCCCCCGATCAAAATACTGAAATGCCTCCCGAGGGAAAGACGCAGATACGTACGCACCTAATCTTCCCAATACACGACGGACCGCGTAAGTGCTGCAATGCTAAGGATCAGTAATGAGCACGGACTCCCTTATTTAATGTTATTTTGATTTTATTTGACATCTGTTGACCTTGAAGCCTCCATATTCCCCCACCCACTCGACACGCTGCATTTCATTGACTCGTGCAAATGCGTGGATAATGGACTCGGAGACAAATCGGTTGGAGTGCGACGATGAACTTGTCGATCCCCTTCCGTCCACACCGAGCACATCCACCAGTCACACCGTTGTTGTGGGGGGGGGGGGGGGCGAAGAAGAAGGGGCGCTCTCCTTTGTTGCCGTCGGAGGCAGGGGGGTGAGTGGGGGTGAGAGTCACTGCGCGACCCTCCTCCATTTCGGGGGACTGAGCCACGCTGGGCCCCTTCTCAGGGGGGAGGAGGGGGGGGCGCGACCCCACTTTGGCTCGGGGGTGTGCCCCGACCCCAAACCCCCACTTCTGGAGAACGCAGACCGCGTAGTGAACAGGCAACATGGATCCTCAATCAATGTAAGGTGTGGTCTATCAGATAAGATGGGCTTACATCAAAGAATGAGCAAAGATCCCGTATCTAAACACTTACACTTCATTCTTCAGTATTTTTCATTCGCCTCTTCCTCCCGCCGCTAATGAAGCCTCTTTCTCCCCCACCCCCCGCTTACCCAACAATTAGTTCATTAGATCGATTCGTTCAAAATGACTGAATCACGTAGTGAATCATTGCGTGAAAACAAGTCCATCGTCAACCATTCCCACTTCCGCTTTAATCAGGAAGCACACAGATGTATGAGCATGTTGGCACAACAAATTTTAGTAACTTTCATGACATGAAGTTTCTCTGAAATTAATAATACTGATATAATGTATCCTGGAATTGATTTAGTAAATTTTACTTCAGTAAATGGTTTTTATTTACACGAGAGTATTATTAAAAAATGCTACTTCATACATGATGATCATTGCTCCAATGGGTTTGTGAAAAAATGTGCATTGATCGCTTCGACCATGATTACAATTTTCTGGTTGCGTGCGAGTATTTCCCAGTAACACGGCGGGTCAGTTATGAAAGTATTCAAAAGTTGTATCAACGTCTACATAGTATTACTTGCTTCAGTCAAATGATCGATTTCCATGCTTTATCAATTGATTAACGGGAGAAGACAACATATATGTTGTGAAACTAAAGGCACTTGTTATCTGACGATGTGTATAGGTTAGTCTGCTGCTGCTTGGGAGTGATTTTACTCGAAATAACTGGCCTAGCATATTTTCACCCAGAGCTTGAAATCCTTAAAATTTCTGATCATAAATTTTAAAAAATTACCCGTTGATCTGAATTTTGACCCGGCTCGGAGGAAAGTGTCCGAAGAGAATGTTAGGCCCGAAACATTCCTTTGCTTGAGGAGCTGTAACAGGAAGGCGTGTAAGCATGGGACGATGTGAGATTAATTTAGGGGAAAAAAGCCCTTAGTCTCTCGAGAGCTGTGGAGATGGACTCGGGAATTGTTTGGATCGAATAGCGGGGAAATTAAAGAAATGAGGGTGAGACGCAGGACAGTTTGGCGATATTGGGGAGTCGATGGGGACATATTTTCATGATGTTGGACCTTTGGAAATCAGTTTTTTTACCAAAAAAATATGTTTCAATGTAGGTATAATGCAAAGAACTGCGGAACTGGCCTCGCGGTAACTTTAACGGAGTCACCCGCTAGTGGTCACACAATTGTGTGACCACTAGCGGGTGACTCCGTTTAAGTTACTGCGCGGCCAGCTCCACAGTTCTTTGAATTGTCAAAGTAAACACCTTTGCGTTTACAGTTTGGCTTTACCTCGTGGACAGTAGCACTTAGCATTCGCACACGGGTACTTTGGCATTGTACGCACGGTACCTGTGAAGACATCTCGCTCCTTATTAAAGCCTCCATGAAATTCACAGTGAGAGATGACGCCTGGGTAGCTTAACTGATAGAGCACTCGGCGCGAAATCGGGGGGTCTGGGCTCCAATCCCAGTCCAGGAGAATGATTTTTTTACTGTAAATTTCACACAATTGTAGGTATAATGGATTTGGCTCATCCAAGCACACCTCGAGAAATAGCATTTCGTTTGTTTCTTGCGCGCATATCCCAGTAATCACGACAGTTGAAGCGATCGCTCTTCTCGCAATGATCTCGTGGTAGGGCCTCTTCCCACAGAATGTGAATTGATTCTCCACTTGAACCAATATTGGCATGTTAAACCCAATGATTTCTTGACCCAATTGTTGTAAATGTTGTTAACTCTAATATGGCGTTGTGAGATGGCTAATCTATACCACAAGAATATTAATTTCAATCAAAACAAAAGCATGGGCTCCATTTTATTCTCTCTCACATTTGGCGCAAAACTAATTCGAGACTTAAAAGAGAAACAACTTCCAAATTTTCGAATTTGATAAACCTTGTAAAATAAAACAACCCGAGAGAGACAATCTCCCCTCAACGTGCCACGAGTGTTATTCATAATTCACCCCCTGCAGACTTTTTATAAGAATAATATACACACATAATGATTACAATCTGGATAAGGGCCTACCCATTGTCAGCAATTTCATATGAACAATAGACAGTGTGGAAAACATTTAATTTACCCTGAAGTAACACATAATTATGATAGTAATTAATCGAATTATCATTCAATGAGTACAAATTCATTAAATTAACTGAATTGCTGTTTTAAATGCATTAATTTCTAAGAGACAGTGCAGCGTGAATGAAACATAAATTATAAAATTTAATTAATTCTTATGACACAAAAATCTGATGACTAATGAATCATGGCACCTTTCCTTTTATTCCATGACTTACTTTTCCATCCATTTCCAAAATTGAATGCTACTCAATGGAGGCGGTTATAGGAAACGTTTTTTTCAAATCCCGGGGCTTTAGGTCAAAACAGTTGTAATCACTTATTAGAATCCAGGAACTTTTTCATGGTTTCTAGGAAATCGCGACATTTTTAGACATCCAGTTTCCCGAAGAGAATGGTTTTTCGGGTTTCCATCCGCGTTTATCCATTTTTGGTGGACAATATTTCGCCAGCGTTCAAACTAGCTTCAGGTCCGTAGGACCACAGACTCTATGGTAGGACCACAGAGTAATACCTTACTGGACGTAGGACGGACCTGAGGAAGCTAGTTGGAACGCTGGCGAAATATTGTCCACCAAAAATGGATAAACGCGGATGGAAACCCGAAAAACCATTCTCTTCATCAACAAAACTCCGCGGAAGCCTTCACGAAATCCAGTTTCCCGAACAAAGTTCTTTCGCACCTAAGAGCGCTTAAAGTGCGGTCTCTATCGACGGTGGTGATATCGCACGGAAGGGCACACATTGGAACTGGGTCTGAAATCGATTGCGGCAGTCAGAATTGATTTTATCAAACATTTAATCATACGGCATAAGTTTTTCGAGAACCATGGAGAACACGGAAAGAAGAGACATTGTTCTGTAATTCTGTATTTGTAGTCTGTCTCCTTTCTTATGCTATGGAATCACTACAGCTTTTTTAACGGACTGGGAAATTCACCTCTGGTGAGACTTCAGTTACTGATGTATGCAGATAGGTGCTACATAATCTATCACTAACAACTAGCACTTTTAGCACTAACTACATCATGCCCAGGCAGATTTATAATTCTAGGTCGGTACTGAAATATTCAGTACCTACCTAGTGACAACTGCTAGAGAGCTTTTCGAAGAATCATTTAATAATCTAAATTATATGGCTTAATCAGAATATCTCACTTTATAAGCTCTATCAATACGAACTTAGTATGCTCTATATCAGTCACTAACAACCGAAAACTTTAATTATTTTCGAAAATTTATATTCTATTTTAAATATTATATATATAAATAGTTATATCCGATGACAAAATATTTTATTCCTATCACTTTGCATTTCCCGGATATCGCAGTAGGTTGCAAAAAGATATGTGTGCCTCATACATTTACCTCACATTGACGCGAAGTTATGAATTTTTCTGTACATGTGCATTCAAAACCATCGGTCAGCCTTATATCAACCGATAATAAAACGATATAAACAGCATTATCGTAATGCCTTCATTATGGAAAAGCGGCCGAAGACTTTACCGTACCTTCTAGATACGGAACGCGAGCCGAAGGTTTTCAACATTAATTGTGTCACAAGACGATAAAATTATTAAATAAATCGGTACATACACAATGAGATGGCTCCGACTGACCTGTCGTTAACGCGTTAACTGAGCAATTGTGAAGACATAGTGACGTCGATAACGTAAACAGTCGAGTCACGGAAAGCCCGTGAAGCTGGAAGATTGCCTAGATGGCAGCACCTCGGCAGCCCAAGAGGTTACACTTTTGGGGGAATCCGGGATAGGTAAACATTCGACAATCGCCACCTGTTTATCCGTTGCGGGGACACGACACTCAGCTGGTATTATTGCACTTGAATCTGTTGAATCCGAGCGACAAGGCTTTGAAGTGCTATATGGCAAGTGCTCTCTTCGCCACCCTCCCCCCCCCCTCGACAGCACACCACCCCCAAACACCCCCTCTGGTGACAGTAAGAGTAGTCGGCGCGCAAAAAATAAAGAGCTGACAGCCCCCATTTGGTGACCAGCACCACCTCTCTCTCTCTTCGACCCCCCCTCCCCCCGCCAAAACCTCTTTTCTGGACGTCCTGGGGGCGGGGGGATTGTCGCTCTGAGGCGGCATATGGGGGGGGGGGAAGTGCTGTTGGATGCACCCCAAAGTGATATCGGAGGGAGTGGAAGAAGAGTGGAATGGGGTGGTGCCCCACAGACACACGGTGCGCAATGGGCTATTCATTCATTCGCTCTTCCCCCCCCCCCCGCCCTCCCATCAGCTACAAAATAATCTAAAATAATTTCTAATAATCTGTAGTACACATCCCGCCTTTTTATGGGAGTTATAGCCAAGGTTGAAACATAAAGGAAACATAAAAATAAATCGATGTTCTGCTTTCTCTATATTTTGGATAGTTTTACTCTCGCATGGTATATGGTATTTTGTTTTGGGGTTCTTCCTCCCGTACTACTCTGATATTTAAACTTCAGAAGAAAGCTGTTAGACTAATTGTAAATGCTTCTCTCATTGCTCCATGTCGACCTATTTTCAAGGCATTGGGATTACTGCCCTTGCCTTGTATTTATATATATATTATGTTTTATGTATGTACAGACTAATATTTCTGAATTTG
Source organism: Pyrrhosoma nymphula (assembly GCA_963573305.1). Lineage (NCBI taxonomy): Eukaryota > Metazoa > Arthropoda > Insecta > Odonata > Coenagrionidae > Pyrrhosoma > Pyrrhosoma nymphula. Next base: position 45,588,306 of record OY754328.1, read on the forward strand.
AAAAGAACTCAAATGTATGTACATAATTATTCAACAAGACTGAGGAATAACTTACATATTCCATTTGTAAGGACGAATAATACTTCCCTTTGTCCTAGAGCTATGGGGATTCGCCTTTATAATAAACTCCCAACAAGGTACAAAGACATTTTTAAAAATTACTATTTTTAAGTGTAAAATTAAAGAAATGCTACTGAAAAAGTTGTACTATTCAGTCAACGAATACCTCATAGATGAGGACTTATCTACATCTACATCTACATACTACCCCGCAAGCCGCCTCAATAGGCGTGTGGCGGGGGGTGTTAGGACACCAGCCGTTTACATATAAAAAGGAAACGCTCTATGAAATTACGCCTTGCATTTATTAAAGTCCCTTATTGTTCGGGGGAAAAACGAATTCCCATACCTATCCGTTCGGCAAAATATCTCTCTTAATTTATCGTTTCTGTCGGACCTGGAAATATAGTGGGGTTCTAATATGATGTTCTCCGTGTCGCTCTGAAAGATATCTATTCTCAATTGCTCAAGTAATCTAAGCCTAGCGCGCAGCCTCCGAGTCTCTAGCGGCTCCCAGCCTAATTCGTTTAACATCTGCGTAACGCTGTCTGTACGCCCGTAACAGTTTTTGACGAATCGCGCAGCTTTCCTTTGTATTTTATTAAGTTCCCGAATTAATTCTTTCTGCACCGGATCCCATATGCTTGCTGCATATTCAAGGTGTGGCCGGACGAGTGCGAAATAGCACCTCTCTTTTACTTTTTCATCTGAGAATCTTCCCACAATACGCTTGACGAATCCTAGCTTCTTCAGAGCTCTGCCACAAATATTTCTTATATGTGTTCCCCACGATAGGTTTGAGGTTATCGTAACTCCCAGATACTTAACTTCATCTGTCGCCTTTATCTTAACTCCATCCACAGCATATACACGGGGATAGTTGGACGACCTCCGCAAGAAATGTACCGCCGCACATTTGCTCAGATTAAGTTCGAGTCCCCACTCTTGGCTCCACACATGAACGTTGTTTAAATCCGATGATAGAATTTCAAAGTCAGAGTGATCATTAATTTCGCGATAGATGACAGCGTCATCAGCAAATAAACGTATTTTACTGCTAATTCGAGAGCATAGGTCATTTATGTATATAATGAACAAAAGGGGGCCGATTACGCTTCCTTGTGGGACACCTGATGTCACTTTAACTGCATCAGAGCTAATTCCGTCAAGAACTACTTTTTGCTTACGATCACTCAGAAAGTCGCGTATCCAGTTTACTACTGTTTCGTTTAGGCCGCATGACTGTAATTTGTATAAAAGTTTGTTATGAGGTACCGTGTCGAAAGCTTTCTTAAAATCTAGGAATAATGCGTCCACTTGTATTTTCGATTCACCAGATTTGAGAACGTCATGAAGAAAGAGCGCGAGCTGTGTTTCACATGATCTACCTTTCCGAAAGCCGTGCTGACAGCCATGAAGGAAGTTACGACTGTCCAGGAACGTCATGATATTGCTAACGACGATATGTTCGAGTATCTTGCCTATAATAGACGTTAATGAAATTGGTCGATAGTTCCCTGGGTCATGTCTGTTTCCCTTTTTGAATATCGGTGTAACGTTTGCAATTTTCCAGTCTATTGGTATCTTTCCTTCAGACAATGACTTCTTGAATATTATGTCTAAGAACGGTGCGATCTGTGGCGCTAATTCCTTGAGGACACGCGCGGGTATTCCCTCCGGACCTTATGATTGTATATTACTGAGTTCAAATGTTTTTATGTGTTTAACTGACGTGTCCTATATCATGTTTTATGATCCCTGGACAAATAAAATATTACAATTATTACAACAAAGGAAATCATCGCTCATGAGGTGCAAGGGCTTCCAAGTGGTCGTAGCGTGATTTTCACGAGTCATAGTATTCGAATTTTATTTCAAAATGTAAGGAGCCGTAAGAAAGCTACGCATAATAATATTATTATCCCAAACACTCGCCTATTACATGACTATACTTATAAGTAATTAACGAAATGTAAACATTTAAAGGAATCGACGTGACTCATTTGTTTCACTCCGTGCTCTGAAAACGTCTTCACGACGACTTCTATAGTGAATTAATATAAATCAATTCTCAGAGTTATTTTTTTTCATTCGTGCAAATAATTTAGGAAGCGTACTAACTGCTAACCGTTACATTCCAGACACCTCTCCTTACGCCAACACCTCCTCATTTCTAAATAATTTATTCCCAGAAGCGGGCAGCAATTACCATCGCAATTAACCCATAGAGAACGGCTTTAATTTTTAGGCATGTATCTCGGAGATTAGTGGGATAAGTGGCTGATATTTGGGATTGATAAGAAACGTGAGACATTATTATTCTTAAAATGATGAGACCGAATTCATCGAATGGTATGGAGCGAGATGTGTCGTTCGGACGATATTCAAGCGAGTTGTCGAGAGACAGCATTCACTCTCGCATTCAAACCTCTTCTCTTCTTCTCTCCACTCTCTTCAGAGAGGTGCATTCGAACGCAGTGCGTGTGGTACAGGGGGTGGGGGCGACACCCGCACGGAAAGACCCCCCCCCGCGCTAAAAGAGTTACGCATAAGAGCCAAGAGGGTAGAGAGTGCCCGAGGGGTAAACCATATGGCCCCTGCAACCGGGGCGGGCCCCCCCACCCTGGACCATCCACTCGCCATTCATTGTGCACCGAGGGCGCCCATATCCATGGGAGGGCCGCCGACAACAGGATGAAAGGCAAAGGGGGGGGCAGGGCAGGGGGGGGAGTCCTAAATGCTATCCCCCAATGAAGAGTGCTCGGCGACAAGTTGAGTGAAATCGGGAAGGGGGGGGGAAGGGAGATTACCATTCGGCAGAGGAGAGGAGGCGAAGCGGTGTCCCATTGTCGGTGTTAAATGCACTGTTTCATTGTCATCATCGCGGAGTCCCCTATCAATGCCCCCTCCTCCCCCTCCCCACCCCCTGACCAGCCCCCCTCCCCCCTTCCACCCTCAGAACCTCGATGAGACTGTTTTCCTTCGCTCGCTAGACTCTCCGGCGAGAAGCAGAGAGACCGACGAACCCTTTTGAAGAGAGGAGACCGGGGCAGTTATTTTGTAATCTCACCTTTTTAATGACTCTTTGCGGGACGTCCGTTTCGCTCACTTAATGATCGGCTCACGATCGGCCAAGGTCCGATGGTGGCTCCATTTCACGTTCCTGACGACAGGTGAGATAGAACTAATGAAATGTGGAGCCAAATGAAATGGATCAAGAATCGAAAGATACGGATCAAGAGTCGAAAGAGCGGACGAATCAAATAAATAGACCGGCAGTTCACCACTTGAGAGTCGAAGATGGTCACGCTACCTGGGCGGCGGAGTTGAACTACGAAAAATGACGTGATTTTCCACATTTTATGACGTATTCTCAATCATATGAGATTACAAAATAACCCCCCGGAATTCGGCGACATCCGATGTTGCTCATCATCAGCGGTCGTCAATCCTAAGTTTGTTTCTCCTCTCTGTCAAAATATTTAACGGACGCGACGTATTTTCGATTTGCTATTTTGTAACACTGTTCTCGTGTATTTTACATAATTCGCAAATGCACTGTCAAGCATTTATTTAAGGTTTTTTAGCATACCTAATACACAGAGTATGATAGCTACCGTGGAGTTAATAAAAGGTTGGCGCATATAGTCGAATACAATCTATTTTCCGATGGTTTTTAAAGCAAAATGTTGCAACGCCATTCAGGGTACTAGGGAAATGTAAGTGTAGGGCAACGGCATTACTCGCAAATTGCATCAGTCATCAAGTGTATAAAGGCACCTCGATTCATCACGTTTTTTTAAACAAAGAAACGACAAATTAACGACAGCCAGGGGTAAAGTAAATTGGAAAAGGGGAGTAAAAGTCTGTGCATGCCTGGCTGACTTTCTGTCTCCCAACGGGAGCCAATTCCATCCTGTTCCCATTCCCACCTCCGTCGGCCTATGACAGTACTTTTCTGAAAAGCATACTTAATCATTAGTTCTCACTATACCTTTGGCAGTTACTTATCAAAGTTTCATTTCCTTTGTGGTCTTTATGTTCAATTGAACGAATTTTACAGTTTCATTTGGTTGTCTTTATGGATGAAACAACTCTAAAGGCATCTGCCTATTTTAATTACCATTTGAACATTCATTCATCAATTCATTTAAGGACCTATAACACATAACTTGAATTATTATTGGAAGTAATCTCATCAGTTATGTAAATCTTGAATACTACCTAGTTCACATATTATACTATTGGTATAACAATCACGACTGGTCGCTAAGGGTTGCGCTCCTTGAGAGTTTGATATTCACGACTTTCCAGGGGGGATATTTTGCAATCTCACTTAAGTGAGAATACGTCATAAAATGTGGAAAATTACGCCATTTTTCGTAGTTCAACTCCGCCACCCAGGCAGCGTGACCATCTTCGGCTCTCAAGTGGTGAACGGCCGATCTATTTATTTAACTCTTCCGCTCTTTCGACTCTTTATCCGTATCTTTCGACTCTTGATGCGTATCTTTCGACTCTTTATCCGTTTCATTTGGCTCCACATATCATTAGTTCCATCTCACCCGTCGTTAAGAACGTGAAATGGAGCCACCATCGGACCTTGGCCGATTGTGAGCCGATCATTAAGAGAGAAAAACGGTTCTCCCGCCTTCCCGCAAAGAGTCATTAAAAAGGTGATATTACAAAATAACCCCTCAGATAGATTCATATCGATCGTGATCGACGAGCTCAGAGTGCATAAATCACGAATGACCCCCGAGAGCTGCGTCTGTTGCTATCTTACATCAATCACGACGACTTTTCATGCTATATCTACGATCGCCGGTAGCGAATACAGCTCACGACTTGCAACAACATTCATCCATGATCTTTCAATCACAACTGTCTCACAAATATGAATGATCTGTCTAGACCACTCGAATGACCGAATCGGCACATTTCCTTATTATCATGAGAGACTGGCGTTGCCTGCTCACCCGGAGGAGGAGAGTGTTTCCGGGGGGGACTCCGGGAGCGGGGGGCTCCGGGGCGCGGTGGGGGCGGTGGGGGTGGGGCTCCGGGTGGGACAGCGGCGAAATGCGAAGAGGAAGAAGACCGCGTGTGTGCGTGCGTATTGTTTGTGGGGTGAAACACATCAGATGACAAAAGTTTCGGTTCGCCCGTCACCGCGAAGCCCTGAAGGGAGATGGAGCCCCCGCTGCAATCCCATCATGCTCTCTGGGCGCGCGCACACCCCACTGAGTGCTCACGGGCCGCCTTCTGTTCGACGTGGCGTACAATGAAGGGAGGGAAGAGGAGATTAGTGGATTGTAATTGCCGGTCCATTGAAAGGGCGAGAGCGAAGGACCACACAGACAGACAGACGGACACACAGGGACAGCCGCGCCTCAGTGTGTCCACAAGCCGTCTTCCGCTTACGTTCCGCCGACAGAGACCGCAAAGGATAATGTTTCTTTCTCCCTTTCACCCTGCGAATGTGAGTCGCGCGCGCGCGCTCGCTCGCCGAGAGGCAACGCCACCATGCGGCTGGCCCCCACATCTGCGAGCGCGGATTGAGGTAGTGCCAACAAAAGAGGGGGCTGTGGGGGAGGGGAAGGAGGGAGGGGGTTGGGGGGGGGGAGAGGACGGACACGACGGTAGAAGAGAATCACCCCATTTGTCGCCAGAGGAGGGAATAATAACGGGCCCTCGTTCTCCCTTGTCATCACAACAAGCTCAATAGGTGCGTCATCATTATCGTTTCGCGGCGCGCCTATCGGAAGGGGAAGAGAGGGGAATTGGAGGGGAAGGGAGAGATGTGGGTGGTAACTACCTACCACAGCGATAGATGGCACTATGCAATTGCCACACCCAGAGTCCTCTGGATGGCCGTTCTCAACACTACTCCCTCATAGGGTTGAGTCGTCGCATACATTTCCACTATGGGAATTGAGAATTCCGCCATCTTTGTTCCTACGTCTCTATAGAGTGTCATGGGGGAAAGTGAGATTAACTTAGTTTTTGCACAATTACGCCATTCCCGTCGCATTTCGAGTGATCATTAATTGAAAACTATTCATCCTGGACCTATTAGGAACATTTTACCAACAATTTATGAATTGGAAATCGTGAAAAATTACAAATTAAGCGCGCATCAGTCAATTTTTGATTCTTTTCACGGGACGTTTTTCCGGATATGAAACTTACTATATTTTAGTGTTGAGCAGGTTAAGTCATTTCCGAAAGTACTATTACTACTCTCATGGCTATTATAGCGATGCTTACTCTTTAAAGGAATAATAACAGCATTTAGGAGAGTTAAATATCTGCTGAATGACTAGGGCGAAAGATATTTCGCAGATAATTTCCGAGTAAACTTCCATGAAAACAGTGCAATGGAAATAATCCGTGATACTCGAGGACGAGTCTGGTCAACTTTAAGTGCTAATAAATTGGAAATATTATCCTCCCCCCCCAAAAAGAAAAGGGTCAATCCATTTTAACTGGCCCAAAAAAAAGTTAATTGCTTGACCAATTGTAAAAAAATTGAAACTTTCCTAGTTGTTTCCCTCATGTCTTAAGATATTAAAACCATTTTTTCAGATTTTTATCTTAAGCGGTTTACCTTGGGCGGCCATTTTTATAATGTTGCGCGAGCCCATTTTTGTGTTTGTAAAGGTTTACGGAAAAGCCTATAACTATAAGAGTATTTATCCTAGAAGAATGAAACAAAAAGAATTTTGTTTGAAATTTCTCAAGGTAAAAATAAATTCCGTAATTTATTTACCTATTTCTATCCTTTCTAAGGTAAAACTTCATTAAAAGTTTAAAAAAGGGATGATTGAAATTTCAATGTTTGAACATTTTTTTCAAATAGTAGTTCCTGGATTATACAGTTTGAATTATTTTTTTTAATTGTAGATATATGTTATTTATTTTATCATTAAAATATTAATAGTGGTATACTTACCCTTGAATTGTTATAAATTTTAAAAAGATAACCTTTTTCAAAATTTTCAAAGTTTGGCTTTGAATAACTCTGATAAGGTTGGAGATAAACATCTCAAACTAGCAGAACTTACAGTTATTGTGTATGTGTGCATGACATATAAAAAAGCATGTTGTGTATTTTACTAATAAAAAAGTTACAAGCTCTCAAAAATCATAAAAACTCACTAAGTAAAATTCGGTTTTAACGCGGGTCTAGGGGGACGGAGTTTACACCTGCGTTATCGGAAAACCGCGTCAACACGGGAAATTGGGTGGGAAACAATAAAAAAACCCGTAAAGCTAAATTATATAACTAATTTATTTGCGTAATAAAGTAGCAATTGATGTTTTCTGATTTAAATACACGCCCTTCTTTAACGGGAGTTACATACTCCGTATTTTCTTTTGCCCTAATAGTTATCACATAAGTCTTAATGTTTTGCAAATGTAAAAGATGAAGATGATCGCAATCGATCTCTCTCTCTAACCAATTCATCACTTCACTAATGCTATCCCATACTTTTCCTATTTTTGGCATCTCTACCTCACATTCGTCTTCTAATTGATAAAACTGATGATATCAGGCCTGACCTCGTGGAAATTATGGATATCCATGATGAGAAAACCACAATTGTTATTTCTACAAAACTTTACTACGCAGGCACGACGCGCGTTTCACCACACTGTGGCATACTCATGTGCACTTTGTGAAACGTGCGTCGTGCCAGCGTAATAAAGTTTTGTGGAAATAACAAAGGTGGTTTTCTCATCATGGACGTCTTCTACTTCTTCATTCTTGCTCTCATCTTCCGATAGTGAAACTTTTCTTCCGCGGCTCTGGACTGCAGCCACAATTTCTTCATCGTTCTTAAGGACAGATACAGGAATTTCTTCATCTTCACGCACCCGGGCCGCGAGATCCTTCGCATTTAGTCTATCAGTAAAAATATTTGAAGCTTAATAACATGCATCTTCTTCTGTAAAACCCAACAACTCGTCTCCGTCTTCCATGCTATCGCCCGCTATATATATGATGTACTTCGACCAGCAATTTTGAATTGTAGCTGAAGTTATTTTCTTCCATACCAATCCAATATTGTACGCCATATTCTTCAGGGTAACTGTTTTCAGGAATTCTTGTACTTGCAGTTCTGAGTTTTTGATAACAGTGAGCAATCTCCCCCGATAGTGGGCTTTGAGTGCTCTGATAATCCCTTGGTCCAAGTGCTGAAAAAGGGCAGTGGTATTTTTGGTAAAAACGTTGCCACAATTTTACCAGAAGAAGGATGGTCAGGACACAACCCAATAGAAGTAGTGCTTTTTCTTCTATTTTTTTTCATCGTAAGTGATTCTTTACCGATGGTACAAAATCTTCATTGAACTATGATATAAATACATCGCGAGTCATCCGTATTCTTACTGTTTTTATTAATTGAAAGGTAGTGCTGTTATATTAACGTGCTTGATACACCGAGGACCTTGTTTTTTACTGATACTGAAAGGTTTTAATTTGTGACTTCATGATTTGTTCTCACAGAATAACAAAGTCACTCTTTCTTTGACCATTTTCATACCAGATTTTTTTGCCGACTTCTTAATACCGAGCGACTTTGTTGGAAGCAATCTTTAGTAGAGGATAGTTTCATCACAGTTATACAAGCACATACACAGCTCTTAAGTGTACTCACCCTCATCAATCATCTTGCGTAAAGTCCCACAGAACTCTCTAGGTACTTCACTGTCACTGGAACGAGATTCTTTTTCCATGTTGACTTGTGCTATCCCGTGGCAAATTTTCTACCTCGATAGCCAGCCAGCAAAAGCAATAAAATCATCAGCACCTATTTGCTTATTTAATTTAATGGCCTGTGCTTGTAAAAGTGGACCAGATAATGGAACACCTTCACTGCGATTCTGAGCAAACCACGTAAAACAAACATTCATCCACATCACTTTATCTGGCTTTTTTTAACAAGTCTTATTTTGTCATCCAATTTCATACGCGTCACTTGATATTTAACGCCGAAAATGCAAGAGCTGAAAATACCGATTCCTTCGGTATCCCCCCTTGCATCGACCCCCCCTTGACTGTACCACCCTCAGTGTCCCTTCTCGTCCCCCTCTCTTTTACTCTCCCCTTCAATGAACTCTTTGTGTCTAGTGGAAAACCACGATTCTTACATCTACATCTACGATGTACCATGCAAGCCACCACTAGGGTGTGTGGCACGGGGTGATTCCACACCGGACATGCAGCATTCATCCCAGAACAAATCAGGACCTCGTACGCTCCCCCTGATGCTAGGCGCAGGCCAAAAGCAGTCAGGAGAACAGTGCGCAGTCCAACCGGAAACTGGGAGAGTGACACGTAAATGAACATTCAAACATGCTGAACAATTCTATACACACATCTAGTGGTTAATATTACTGAACTGTTAATTTATGAATGCTACGAGATGCTACTTCATGCAAAGAACAAAATAAAATAATGCCGGACAAATCGACCGGTGTGAAGAATTAGTAATGATGTGGTGTTATTACGCACAAGTGAAAATTCTACTCTACCGATTGAAGGTGGGAGTTTCATATGATTGAAACATTATTGATTGATTCTTAGATTCTTGATTCTTAGAAACCCTTGAGACTATCCCTCCCTCATCCCAGCACTCCTCCCACAAAGCCCTGCCAAAATTTTTCTATTACACCATAACAAAGAAATATTAAAAACAACAACAAAATACAAACGTAACTTTTGAATAAATAAAAAAATCTACTTCACTAGCATTTTGGGTAGGCTAAGAATAGAACTGCCAATCATAAAGAGGATCGGAAACATCTTACAAAGCCTTACTCAGTGCGCCAAGTAGTTTCGCTTTAACAATGTTTGTGACATTTTGAGAGATTGTAACTTTTTTATTAGTAAAATACACAACATACTTTTTATATGTCACGTACAAATACACGAAGACTGTAAGTTCTGCAAATTTAAGATTTTTATCTCCAACCCCATCACAGTTATTCGAAGCCAAACTTTGAAAAAAAAAGTTGAAAAAAGTGACTTTTTAAAAATTTATAACAATTCAAGGGTAGGTACATCGCTATTAATATTTGTAATGATAAATTTAACAGCATATATCTACAAATAAAAAATAATTCAAACTGTATAATCCACTCCTACTATTCCAAAAAAAATTTCAAACATTAAAACTTCAATCGTAACTTTTTAAAACTTTGATTGTAGTTTTACCTTAGAAAGTATAGAGATAGGTAAACAAATCAGTGGATTTATTTTTTACCTTGAGAAATTTAAAACAAAATTCTTTTTGTTTCATCCTGCTGGGATAAATACTTCTATAGTTATAGACATTTGCGTAAACCTTTACAAACGCAAAAATGGGCTCGCGCACCTTTATAAAAATGGCCGCCTAAGACAAACCGCTCGTGATAAAAACCCTTTCTCAGTGCTATTAGAGCAATTAGGAGCAGAGCAACCAACCATTTTACTTTATTTCTTCTGCAAAACAAGGAAAATCCTGCAGATCGACTGCCTACCGCCTTCACTTTCACACGTAAGCAAGATGTGCTGAGAACAAAAATGGCGGAATGCGACGACTCTACTATGTAGTGTATTATCGGCAATCCAGAGGACTCTGGCCACACCTAATGCCCTCTATTTAAAAAGTAGCGTCATGGTTTTCCACGGAGAAAGCTGACACTGGAGCGACGTGATTGGGTGACCACTGTTCGCGTGACGCAGTCCGCCATTGCACATCTACTAGTAGCTTGCTTCTTCTGGTTGGTGCGTGCAGAAGAGTGATAGTAAAGTTATTTTTCGAAAGCTAGCGCGAAAAATTCATTGCTGTGTTGCATCTGGGTGCTCCAATAACTTTTCCGTCGTATCTATCTATTAATCATATTCTATAACTACCTCAGGGGAAGTCCAATTTTCAAAATTCTATCAATTTAAATAGAGGGTTTTTGCTACAACAAAACAAAACAGCGGAAGTGAGCGTAATTCGAATCCACCTCCTCCCTCCTCTGTAAATAGCGTATTAATTTAGGGAGTTTGAGCGAAACTTCACATAAAAGTCGATGCATTTTGCTCGTAATAAAGAAAAAGATTTCACCATTCCAATGATAACCAGATATCAGCATTACTCACCAATAAGTATGCTTTTCTAGATAGGCATTTCTGAAAAAAGTACAGGCGCCGTTTTCCATGGGAAACCGTTCGCGTATGCACTCCTGAGATACTTTCTTGAAAAATGAGGAATTCTATACGCATTGCATACGCCTCGTAAATTTAAAAGAGGGTACTTTGCATTGCATTCTCCAATAAGTATCTTAAAGAAAAATATCTATTACTCGCCGCATTATTTTTCACAGAATCGCAAAAATATCTTCGGTTGTGAATACGTTGTCAGCGCAGTACCTACACCATGAAAACATAAGTCAAGTCAAAACTTTTTATGTGTATACTTCGTTAATTACTGAGTATTTCAGTCAAATAAAACAATTTTTTCACCTTTATTAATTACTTAATATTTTCACAGTTGTTTAAATTTAAAAATAAAATGCGAATATGGTCTCTGCTACGACTACTTAGGGGAATAACTCACTCCAACTACCTTAAGATTACCTTTTTTACTATTTTAAAGCTTTCATATATTGAAAATGGTCGATTATTACGACGCAAGAAAGGTGAAAATAGCTTTATATTTATTATACAAGAGAATTGAAGTCCTGATGTCATCATGAATGGAAAGAGACTTCTTGATTATTAATACCATAAATGCACACCCTGAATTATCTAGAATAGAATTAAACAGAATACATTATGAATTAAGGTAAATGACAAACAAATTACGACATTATAAAAATTAAATAACTTTATTGCATTAAATGTATGCGCTATGGCGGAAAATATCAACGCCAAACTCATTTGCGTCTGGCTGTCTGGCGTACACGGGAACTTATTGAAATCGCTCTTCCTTCGACGACTTGACAACACTGAGAAAGCCAGTTGCAAGTTTCGAGAATATACAAATGCCATATAAATGAAAATGGATTTTACGCATCGAATAATAGGGATACTAATAAGATCTACATTCGCGAGAACTCCTTGGAGTTATTAACGCGATGACAGCTTCCTTCTCCCCGCAGTCAGTCGAGCTTAAGTAAATTATGTAATTACTTATTAATATTTTTTATTAATATGTATTTGCCATATTTTTTATTAATATTTTCCATATTTTTTGGGCCTTTGAAAATCACAAAGTCTTGTCTTCGAAAGAATTTCAAACTTTAGTAAATGCATTGGAAAAACTGTGCGAGAAATACGGAATGAAAATTGATCATAAGGCAACAAAGGTAATGAGTTTCTCTAGGACAAAGAAAACGAGGCTGGTCATAAGATTAGGGAGCCACAAACTGGAGCAAGTAGAACTATTTAATTTTTTGGGTAGTACGCGAGATAAAAATAGGCATAGTAGCAAAGACATTAGGAGGAGAATAGCGCTAGCGAAGGAAGCGTTCAATAATAGATGGGAGCTGATGATGGGAACTTTTAGTAAGGATGTAAAAAAGAGGCTGGTGAAGAGCTTGATATGGAGTGTGGCGTTGTATGGGGCAAAAACGTGGACCTTGAGATAGGAAGACGAAAATAGGTTGAAGGCGTTCGAGATGTGGAAGAAAGAGAATAGGTTTTATGGACGGGATGAAGAAAGGTAGGGCTTATGCTGATATGGAGAAAGAAATACTAGAGGTAGATAGGGCACTGGACTTGAAAGAGTCTCTTGGATATCCTCTGACTTTCATCATATCCTTTAACCGATAGATTTATCGATGATGATGATGATCGTCGTATAGATGATGATCGTCGCCGAGAACGTACGAGTACTGTCTCTCGGTTGGGGTGGCCAGCGGGTCCCGCGTCGCAGGGTATACTACCGTTAGGCAGCTGGAGCATAGCAAAAGACTCTCCCGCGCAGCTTCACGTGAGTCGCAGGAAATCGCATGCGGCCCTAACTTCCAGCATGGAGCCCATTCGTGCAGTCAGACTGCGCGCGTCGGGAGTTGGTCCTCAGCGAAACCCGTTGAGGACACTGATAGATGTTCTATCGCATGGGACGATCGGAGGTGAGAAGTGCAGCTATGCCTTACATTGGTGACTTGGACGTCTTATCTTAGGAGAGACCTTCATCCTGCGGGGTCTTTAAGTCGCTCCCGCGGTGCTGGCTGGTGATGATGTGTCACAACTGTCACACCCCACGGATTCCGGAATGTGGGAACTCATTCGCAGTCCTCAGTGAAAGCATGTCTGGATGTTGCATGCCGGGGGGTTAAGGGAGAGGCCAAGAGTGGTGAGGGGGCGTGGCGGAGCAGAAGATTTGCTTCGTGGGTGGACGAAGGCAGGAGCGGTTGGCAGGCATGTTGCCGCGGAGGCGACTCGTAATGGAGCAGAAGGGCGGCCTCGGGTCCAACTCTCCACTCCAGACGTATACATGCGTCGCTGACGGGCTCCAGGGGATCACCAGCCCACGGAGGCGTAGTTTGGGCAACGCCGCCTTCTGTTGGGCGCACAGTGGAGATGAATCCCGAAAAGTTGGCCAAAATATGAAAATCTAATTTGAACGGTATGAAATTAGGCATCTCAGGGGTTTTTAAGGCCCCTTATTATTATTGAAAAAGGGGATCCTTTTTTGTGCGCTTAATTACAAAAATGATTGTTTCATGTTTTGCAAAGAGGTCTATTAAGAAGTCATTTAATTTCCTGCGTGTTTAATCCCGTGTTTTTTTTATTCTTTTTTCACAGTGACTCTTCACGAGAAATCTCCCATGCTGATGTATTCTTATACATTTCTGTGGTATATTCTAACTATTGAATGTATTCATGCTTCTTGTTGTAGTCATCAGCTCATGATGGCAAGGTTTATATTTAGTCTCTGGCCTAAAATAGCGATTCATTACGTCCAACGCTGGAAGCACGGGGCCTTTTGCGTTACAAGCATTCATCCCTTCTCGTCACTTTGCCGCCGCAGGTTCTTGGCACTAGTGCATAAAATTAACGACGCAGGGCATCACGGGAATGATTCCCCAAAGCTTGGACACGCCCTCTTCCCCAAGGAGGTTATAAAAATACTGAGGGCGGCATTCCGTTTGAGCCATGGAGTATAGATAAAACCGTGAGTATAGTTTGAGCCAAGCTTGAGCCATGGAGTATAGTTTCTCTATATTCCATGGTTTGAGCCTTGAAGCCAATTCCGCCATTAAGCGCGGCGGCCACATTCTGGCTTTCGCCAACGGGCGGTGGTCGCGTTTGTCAATTTTCGCCAATTATTAGATATAAGTTAAATTACTCGAGGTGATGCGATGTTTTGTGACCGGCAGTCCACTCGGCACCAGCAACAACACCTTCGACCTTTCACGGCTCCTTCATCTCCCAAACGCACCACACACACACACACGAATTTTACCCCTATCTCTCTCCTCGCAGCAGCAGCCGTGCAGCATCAGTAGTACCGGTGCTGCCCCAAATGGCGCTGCACCCTTGGTGCGCCGTGTGGGTGCCGGTGGTGTTCCTCGTCGCCTGTCGGGACTGCGCGTCGGGCCAGGAACCCAAGGCAGAGGCCGCGACGGCGCACCGCGTGCACCACCAGCTGAACATGCGCGGCCCGCACCACCCGCGCAGCACCGAGGCGGCGGCGGCCGTGCACCACGCGCACTACCAGTTGCATCGCCCCGAAGGCGACGCCCCGTCCACCAAGCTCACGCAGGACACCAGCCTCCTCCACGACCAAGAGTGAGTCGAATGTGTCGCCACCTACACAGAAGAAGGGGAAGCGAGAGAGGAAACAAGCGAAGCCTCGCGACTAAGTATCGAAACAATGCCACCTGCGCTCTAGCGTCGCGCATTATTATTTGTGTGTCATTGTATTCAAACGCAAGAACCTCTAATAACATGTGAACTAAAGCATTACAATACACCTTTCTACGTGACAATTACACATGCTCCCATCCTTCATAATTCATCACGACTCCCCGTAATAATGAATATCACAAATTACTAAAATTTAGTCTGCTCTAGTACCCATTGTGATCAAAGACTGATTCAAGAGGTTAAGATCACACATGAATTGCCGTTAAGTATCGCAACGAAACATGCTTCATACAAGTACAGTGGATACCCGATTTACGATGGGTTCACTTTACGGCATTTCGACAACACGCGTATTTCAAGAGAAGGTACCTATGTACCTACATGTTTAAGTCAAGCCGAGGATCAGAACTGAATTCTTTTTTGGGGATTACTTGGATGTCGAAAATATTAATGAGCATGTTAAAATCATCATTATTTGGTATATTTTTACTACCAGAATAATGGATTGTGTCTTAGGAGGATTCAGTCAGTAGGAGTTTTTCTAATGACAGCGTGTGAGAAAAGTTCTAGGAGCCTTAGATAGTTTATGAATTATCTTTCACTAGAGCCTGGACGGTGATAACTGAGAATGAAAAAGATACACATGCGTCAGAGTTTCACGCCATTGGAGTTTCTTTTTCATTGTATAATGGTGTATAACATAATGAATTATTTGAGGATTATAGGTTTACTGATTCACGCATTTTAGGATCAATACAGGATATTAGGAGTGAAAATAAGAGAAAGGATATATTATTTATAGTTATAATGTATTTATGTGGACTGAGTAATATTTAAAATAAGTACTTAGGCTTACGATACCTTATACACGTACTGCAATACTGTCTGCAGTCTACATTCTACTGCAATACTGTCTACTGGCATGTAGAGATCCGTAAATATAGTAGGATGCGACAGCTGTGAGGAGAAATATCAAATTCAGCATAATAAATCACTATGCCCAGGCACTTGATCGTATTTTGAATTGGAAGAGTTAATCTGGTAAACTCCAGCAAAACAAAAATCCACTTAGTCACCGAAACGGAACTGATTAACGTGTCCGCGCAGTAAAATAAAAAGACACGTAGACGCCTAAGATGAGGTGCCGAAGGAGACATCCACGAGACAAGAAAATGTGACACATTCAAGGAACACGATCGCATCTACGCGCGGCAAAGAGCGAATGAGACCGCGTTAGCGCCCAAACGCTCACAGTCACTCAACAACTAACAAACTTAATCATTACCGTGTGTTAAGCCGCGCCAACTATTTGGGAAATGAGCCCTTACTTTTTAAGGGGTCAGGGGAGGCTGTTCGAAACAAAGTGACGTGCACACGCCAGAGATCCCTTACTTATTAGGCGATTGGCGAAGCAGCTTTGCAAGAGGCGTAGGTAAGACAAAAAAAGAATAGACGAAGCCTCAATTGTGACTCATCTCCTCTCGGAGTCGGATGCTTGTCTTCCGCTGCCCAACTCGAAATGCCCGAAACAACTCGTTACCGAAAAACACAGATCATGCACGCTGGAAATAGACATGCTTTTTTTTCTATAATATCAATGCTATTAGGTTGTTGGTACAATGAAGTTTACAATCAAATCCTGTGCTTTTTTCTTTTGCTCGTCTGACCTCTTGAGGGGGGGATTTCAATTTCCTCTCCCCCCCCTCTAACTCTTCCATGTCCCTATCGCTCTTCTGTTTCTTGGCGCCTATATAGGTGGCCTATGCATTTATTTTTCCCCCGGTCTTCCTCAAGGGACCTTCCCTTCTTCCATTTCCCCTTCTCTCATGTTCCTCACCAATTCCTTATGTCACAAATTCTGGTGTCTATTCATAAGGATATCCCTGCCATCCCGATTTAGAGCTCCATCTGCTTTTCTCCTCTTCCACTCTCGCCGTTTCTCATCCTCCCTCCTCATCCATCCATTTGATTCTGAAGAGGTAAAGAGAGGTTCGTAATGAAAAAATCTTATCAGGGCTTCACAAATATTCCATCAAAACTGTAATAATTCAATCAGAAACAGAAACACATGGTAATGACTATTTCAAATGCTCCAAGTTCATTAGTTCTTGTTAACTTTTCTCAAACGATTACAGGCACATACGAGAAGACCTTGAGAACCTCCTACCAGGAGAGGACACCAAGAATATGTCTCCGGAGGAGCTTGAATTTTATTATTTCAAGTAAGTTCCACGATATATAAATTTAGAACGGGAAAAAAACCTCTCAAAATCATTGAAAGGTAATCACACGGCCTAAGCTGGAGATGCACATCGCCAATTAAAATAAACATTCTAGTAAATTCATAAATGTGATGGTGATATCATGAAACGCAATCTATGTATTGAAAATACATAGATATTATTGTGCCTTTTCCATATAATAGCGTATGGTAGCATACCTATAGTGTAGTGCATGCTTGTGAGGCTTCGTCTACAGACAAGCATTAGCGATTTATGCTGATGCCTAATTAGTCGTAGTTACTAACTTTAGGGTGTAGTGTAATGCATGTTGGTAACTACTCACCCCCTGCCACACACCCTTGAGGTGGCTTGCAGGGTATTTTGTAGATAATAAAATAAATATTCGTTTTGTTCACTTCCCAAACTCTTTTCATTGTGAGAAGTGCCTAATCACTACAAATATGATTAAATTATGAGACAATACCATTTATGTTTCATATCTTTAGCAAATTAAATTATATTTTGGCATATTGTATAAAGGTGATATTATTGTGACGTTAATACCAAGAGACCCAGGCTATAAATAGCATGACACTCAGAGTTTCTTGAAAAGTACATGCATCTAAAATACCTATTCCACGACATAAGTTACGCTCAATAAAGAAAACCTCAGTTGGCCTGAGAAAACTACGCACCAACCTAATTTATCGTTTCCCATTCCTCAGACTGCACGATTTCGACAACAACACAAAGCTGGACGGTCTGGAGATCCTGCAAGCCATACAGCACGTGATGCACTCGGGTGATGACGGTCACTCACAAGAGCAGGGGGCAGACGGCGAGGGGGGGCACGGGAGCCAATCAGGGGAGGGCGATGGGGAAGTGAAGACCACCACCGCTTCGAGGGCCGACATCATCGAAGAGGCTGAACGACTGGACGATGACTTCTCTTACTTTGTTGGTGAGTAGGACGAAAAGGAACTATATATCCAGATTCTCCCGATCTTTTGCCTTTCCATTAATATGTGCTCTTCAGATACATATACGTAGGATTGAAAATGCGTCACTTACTGGAGAGAAAAAAACTTGATCAATTGCTAAAGCCGTGATCAAAATTCATTTTACACCGCCTCATTATACATATATCATGCACTACAGTGAGTTCGAGTGTAGGCCACACTTGCAAAGCGGAACGGACAGCTATCGCCAGTACGCACATGCATGTAGTCGATGAAGACGTCAAACAAATTAGTGACGGCAACCGTCACCATACAATGTCCGGTTAAAAGGCGAGAAACAGAAATGTTATCGGCCATAGAGAAGTTTACCAGGCAAATTAAGGACATAATTAATTTTGCTGCGAAAAATAAAAATTATAGAAATAGAAACGTCTGAAATGTTAGCCCTTAAAATTAAGTAACTTCCCAACAGCGGACACACTGGTGAGCTGCTGTAGATATAGGTAGATGGCAAACCACCATCCTTGCAACTCAGATCTCGTGGGTTCGAACCCCGTCCCCGGCATGGATACTGCTTCGTCAAATGACCATTATCTAAGGTTTTGCTAGAAACGATACAATATAACGATAGGACTTGGAGCCTTGGAAATCTGCAACTACCAGGAAATCCGTGCACCAAAAGTCATAAAATTTTAGTTCGTTTAAAGACGTTATATGATATGGAACGGTATTTTGCGTACCAGCATCCTCACAAGTCCTAATTTGTTTACCCAAACTTCCTCATTAACAGAGAATTAATAGAGTTGGCTAGCCTAACCGAAGGCCAGTGATATGCAAAGGAATTTCTGAGAGGAACAAATACCTAGCCTCTGGAATAACATGAGAACTGGAAAATAATCATAACTTACAACATACAGTCTTCTATGCGTCCAGATTATTGACCATAGTCTTATGTCTGATTGTGAGACAGGGGTTGTAAGTATGCAGTAAGTTAACCAGGAGTTGAACTCGGACAGCAGTCCAAAATAAATAAATACTTAGCTGTTAAATTTACATCTATACATAGCCCACTCAAAGATGTGTGGCAATGGTTCAGAGGCCACGTGTATTTCATTTGCTATTAGAAAGTCGGCCATTATTTCTTCACAAGTACGTAAACAGCAGATATAGTGATTAGATTACAAACCACCAGCAATTGACTAAGTTTGTGTTTTCTTTTTTTGCAGAACTCATTGACAAGGTTTTGGAAGAAGATGATCTCGACAACGATGGATTTTTGAGCTACATTGAGTACGTTCAAGGAAGGAAAAAGGACCAAATCAAGAGAGATAAGAAGAATAGGAGGATATGAAAATGCCCACCAACCCACGATATGAAACAACCCAGAAAATGACCCATCAAAGGACTGTACAATTCAGAACCGAATTTGATATGTGTACATACTTCATAAGGAGAAGGCATTTAGCTGGCAAATATGACTGAAGAGCTCCCAAGTTCTGAAAAAAAAAAGAATTGAGGATTTGCTTAGAAAGCCAGCACAGTGAAATACATGGCGCTCATTCAGCGATCAGTCTCATATTTCAAGAAGGCTATGTATATTTTTAAGTAAAATGTCCTAACTGTAAACAAGGCATTTTTCTTATGTATATTTTAAAAAAAACTCAATAATATAGTACAGCAACATTAAAGAAATGAATACCATACTGTTTTCACTAATTAAGATAAACAAATGGACATTAAAATGAACAGCCTACACAAAAGAGGTTCCAAAGAACTGGTGGATTACATGACATCAAGGCATTGCTAGACAATCACTTTTCTCCACAAACAATCACATTATAGACTCAGTAATAGCATTGGTATATATATTTTACTTCAGAGGTATTCATTTTCTGTTTCCGCCTCTTCTGTAATTAACAAGCAGATACTGCACAACATATCGTGAGTTCTACAGGGTCTGTCCGGAAAGTTATGGGGCCGATCCCAAGGGGCTGAATACCGCAAGCTCTCGGCCCCTATTCTCACCGCCGTTGCCTGCCCGGACCTATGAAGGTAATAATAGAGAAAAGGTTGTGTGGTGGATGATGAACTCAGAATTTCAGAACATTGTCATTGGTGTTGCCATCTGCATCCAGAAGGAGGCCTTCCTTCCTGGCCCCAAAAACTCCGGCAAGTGGCATTGGTGTCTTCCGTTGCGTGTTGGCCCCTTTCAATCTCTAATCTCTCTTGGTAATTATTTGTTTGATCCGCCGCTCGTGGTTGGTTTCCAACACTTCTCCTTTGTTGTGAATTCCTCGTACATGGCTTTTTTTAGCGACCGCAATGATGTAGTTGGTGAGTCGGGTCCCGTTTTTTTTCGAGGCGAGCCTATTCTTTAGGAATCCAGCATGAAGAAGGTCGTTCTTATATATCGGTGATTTCCCTGTGAAAGCCTTTATTGCCTTCGTTAGGGTTTTCCAGAGTCTCGTGACTTTCCAGCAGTCGAAGAGGATATGTGACGCATTTCCGGGTGATCCCTGACACCATGGGCAGTCAGGGTCGTCCTTCATCCCTTCTGCCTGTAACGGCGACTCGGGCTCCCAACTAGCTCTGGGCGGGGTCCGGTGTTGTGAGGGACAAAGTGCTTAATGGATCGGGTAAAACAAAGGAAAAGGGGTGGGCGCCAGCACAGGTAGAGGAAAGTCAAACGTCCGCCTGTACTCGGACGGGGAAGGTAAGGACAAAAAGGGCAGGAATTTCCTTATCGTAATTCTCTCAGCGACTTACACTCATAACAAGTGTCGCGAGTCGCGTCTCATCATCGAGAACCACGAAAAGGAAGGGAAAGGTAGGAATAGGGGGAAGTTAGGGAGATGGATAAAAATGAAAAGGAACACCAAGCGAAGGAAAGAAACGCTGACAACTCAAACAAATCTGGAGTCCAACGAAAAACGCCGCGAACTCCGCGACCTCCCATAGGCAATCGCTCCTAACCCTACGACCTCCAAACCGGAAAAATTCCGCTTTTCTCCCGAGGAGCCGACGAATAAATACCTTGCTCGACTCCAGCGCAACCACGCGGCCGGCAATGCAAGTACACAAAAAACAGCAACGAAAACGCCGCCCAGAACCAGGCGCCAGCATTCAAACTGCATAAATGTTACATGCCTTTTCAAGGAAGATTGCGTCCGCGAGTGCATTGTGCGCTGGTGCCTCCAGCTGACGTCAGCGTCTCTTCCCACGTTGAGCCAACAACGAAAGGAGCCCCAGGCTATTGGTGAGTCACAGGTAGAGGCCAATCCTTTCCGGCACGAACGAAGATGTACTCCCTGTAGATGGCCGCTTCGGGGATAGGTAAGGGTTTCTATATTCATGGGCAAGGGCCTTATTTTCTTCCTCCTGACGCTTGAGAAGGCAAAGGCTGTTCCTGCAGGAAGGGTATCGCGGTCTTCGAGGGTAAATTTGGTCACCGGGCGGGGGTAGAGGGCGCACCACGCGTGGATGATCATAAAGGAGTGCCAATAATGACATAAAACACTCTATAAGTAAGGACCCAGGGATTCCATTTCCATTGTGGTCGTTAATTGCCGTATTATAAAAAACTAAGTCGCTGATTTTCACCATCTCATTGTGTGCACGGACGCTGATGTAATGATAGTGATTATGTGAGATAGATAATGATTTTGCGCAAACTCGGAGCAGACAGTTTTTTGCCGGACGTTCAACACATACTGCTAGAGCCAACCTACTACGGTAGAAGCGATCACAAGAATAAAATAAAGGAAATTGACTGCAGAACCGATAGATTTAAAATGTCTTTTTTCCCACGTACAATAAGGGATCATAATAGTTGCGATAGATCAATCACATGAAACTCCCACCCTCAATAGGTAGAGTAGAGTTTTCACTTGTGCTTAATAACACCACATAATTACTAACTCTTCACACCGGTCGATTAGTCCGGCATTATTTTATTTTGTTCTTTGCATGAGGTAGCATCTCGTAGTATTCATAAATTAACAGTATCAGTAATATTAGCCACTAGATGTGTCTATAGCATTTTTTGCATGTTTGTATGTTCTTTTACGTATCACTCTCCCAGTTTCCGGTTGGACTGCGCACTGTTCTCCTGACTACTTTTGGCCTGCGCCTAGAGCCTGGGGGAGCGTGCGAGGTTCGGATTTGTTCTGGGACGAGTGCTGCATGCCTGGTGTGGAATCACCCCGTGACACACACCCTAGTGGTGGCTTGCGCGGTACATCGTAGATGTAGATAGGAACAGAAAGTTGGTTATCGAATGAAATTACGGACACCGAGATGTTCAAAAAATCATAGCGATAACAGGAGGAGTATTTATCGCAGTCAAAGACGAGTTCGTCAGCAGAGCCCAAATATTCCCAAATAATGACATGAAGTGTGTGGTGTTCCATTAAATGATCAGCAAAAATAATTTTTACATGGTCATATTACAGACCACACAATTCAACATAAATTCTGTTTTAGAGTTGAAATAACAGGTGAAGCGTTTCAAAAGTGAAAATAACGAAAATAGCATAATTATCGGAGGTGATTGCAACGTCCCCTCGATAGACTGGAAGACATATGTTTCAAAAATGGCGGAAAAGATAAGGAGTTGCGTGACACTCAACACATTCACATCTTATTCCTTACATCAATTAGTCACAACACCGACCAGAGGAAACAACGTTCTAGATCTTTTGGCGACTAACATACCTGAAAGCGTCCTTAATGTATCGTTGAATATGCAAGGAGAATATGGGATCCGGTGCAGAAAGACTTAATCCGGGAACTTAATAAAATACAAAGGAAAGCTGCACGATTCGTAAAAAACTGCTACGGGCGTACAGATAGCGTTACACAGATGTTAAACGAATTAGGCCGGGAGCCGCTAGAGACTCGGAGGCTGCGCGCTAGGCTTAGATTGCTTGAGCAAGTGAGAATAGATATCTTTAAAAGCGACACGGAGAACATATTAGAACCCCACTCTATTTCCAGGTCCGACAGAAACGATAAATGAAGAGAGATATTTTGCCGAACGGATAGGTATGGGAATTCGTTTTTCCCCCGAACAATAAGGGACTTTAATAAATGCTAGGCGTAATTTCATTAGAGCGTTTCCTTTTTTAAATGTAAACGGCTGGTGTCCAAACACCAGACGCCACACGCCTATTGAGGCGGCTTGCGGGGTAGTATGTAGATGTAGTAACAGTGAAAGGAATTAGTGATCACAGAGGAGTAAACGAAAATTCCATGTTAGTACTGACAAAAAGGCACCCATAATGATAAGGGTATCCTTATTTCACAAGGCGGATTTCGAAGGTTTAAAACGTGAACGTCACTTCATATAAAATTTTTAATGATATTAGTCAAATCCATTGTGAAAATTGTGATCCAAAAATGACGATACATGGAATACTTTTCGTAGCATCACATGACTAGTCATGAATAGCGCAATACCAAGTAAACTTATAAAGGTCAGCACTGAACCTAGGGGTATAATGCGGACGTCCGGAAATCTCTCAAGCGACAATGAATCTGGCACGCAAAAATGAAGAACGCACGTCAGGGTCTCCCCGAAGAGAAGTATAAGAAGTTATGCGAAAAATACAAGAAAGCGAAAACAGCAGCTAAGGCAGCGTTTCGAAAAGCATTAACGGAATTCAAAAGTAAAATATTGGGCGAATTTTTATAGGATAATCCAAAGGCATTTTGGTCGCACGTGAGGGAAGTTCAAAGCTGCAAGTCAACAGTAATGTCACTAAAGAACAATCTAGGAGAAAGAGCAAACGATAAATTAGATAAAGCAAATATCCTCAACACCTTTTTTCAAAGCGTCTATACAAGAAAACATAAGTTAGATAGATAATTTCTCGGTCCCGATCAAATTTCTGCCAGAGGTTATAAAGAATTAGCGTCAGAAATAGCACCGTACTTGAAAATAATATTTGAAAAATCTCTAACACAACAACGTGTTCCTTACGATTGGAAAATCACGAATGTTACACCAATATTTAAAAGCGGTGATAAGGAAGAGCCCAGTAACTATAAACCGATTTCCCTTACGTCTATCTCGTGCAAGATATTGGAAAATATAACTGTCAGTTCGATTATGGGGTACTTGGATAGTCAAAACTTGTTAACGCAAAATCAGCACGGATTCCGGAAAGGCAGGTCTTGCGAAACCCAGTTGGCCCTCTTTCTTCACGACATTCTTTCCTCGGGAGAAAAGCCTGTCCAGGTAGACGCAATATTTCTAGATTTCAAAAAAGCTTTCGATTAAGTACCTCATTCTAAGTTACTCGTTAAGTTGAAAGCTTACGGAATACACCACGACGTAATATGTTAGGTAAGAGAGTTCTTAGCCGACCGCGAACAGAGGGTAGTTCTAGATGGCGTTAGTTCAGACGCAGTGAAAGTAACATCAAGTGTTCCCCAGTGAAGTGCGATCGGTCCAACACCATTCCTTTTGTACATTAATGACATCACTATCGTTGTCACGAGCAAAATTCGCCTAGGAAATGTGACGAGAAGGTTAAAGAGCGATGTTATTTTTCTCTAGTAAGACCTCACTTGGTGTATGCCGCTAGCATATGGGACCCTTACGAAGTAGGACTAGTCTCAGAAATAGATCGAATACAACGGAGAGCAGCAAGATTTGTGAAAATTTATTACGATAAACTTAGGAGTGTTACCGAATTGTTGAAGGAATTGGGGTGGGAATCTCTAACTGATCGAAGGAAGAAATACAGGTTAAATCTTTTGCGCTAGTTCGGAGCAGACAATGTTTTGCCGGACGTTCAACATATACTGCTAGAGCCAACGTACTACGGTTTTTTCATTCAAGTTTTCTACCAGCTGACTGGTAGGTTCTTGGCCAGTCCCCATTCTGCATCCCAATTTCATAGACATTGTCTCGCTTTCCCTCCTAAGGATGTCCCGCTATTAGATCCCTCTTAAATTCTTCATATCTTCTACCTCCTCTTATTTTGTCCAGAATTCCTATCCTCTTCCATGCTTCCCCACCGTTCTCCCCTCTATCACTCTCTTCCACATGCCCTCTCCTCCCACAACCTCCTCCATCTATCTCTTCTGCCTTCTCCGAACCTCCGCCACAAGCTTGCTTTCCTCTCCGACCATATCCAATACCTCCTTCGTCCTCCTCGCCACCCAGCTCACCCTCTCCATCCTTCTCCAAACCCAAATCTCAAACGCCTCAAGTCTACGCACATCCTCCCTTCGCAATGAAAAAGTTTCCGACCCATTCAGCGCCATGCTCCATATTAAAGTTTTCACCAGCCTCTTCTTTACGTCTCTTCTCAGACCCCCTCTCATCAATTCTCTTCTCTTCGAAAATGCTTCTTTAGCGAGCGCAATTCTGCATCTGATGTCCCTACCACTTAACCCATTCTCCTCCAAAATACTACTCAGATACGTAAACTTACTTCTGGAAAATCTCTTCAATTTCGTTTTCTTGTGGTTGATCTTCATCCCATACTTTTCGTACTGCACCTCTAACGCATTCACCACTGACTGTAACCCCTAGGCAGACTGACTAACCAATGCTTGATCATCTGCAAATCTCAATGATTTTATCAGCTCTCCTACCTTTATTCCTACCTCCTCCTCCCCCCATGCCTCCCTTACAATTTCTTCTGAATACACGTTAAAAAGCAACGGCGATAGTGGGCATCCCTGCCGCACTCCCCGTCCTATCGTGGCCCATCCCGATTCTCCATCGGCTACCCTAACCTGCGCCGTCTGGTTCATATACAAATTCCGAATCAGACGCCTGTCCCTCCAATCGACCCCTAATTTCTTCAACACTCCCATAATTTCGTCCAGTCCACCCGATCAAACGCCTTCTTGAAATCTACGAAGCATGCAAAAACATCCTGCCCATACTCTAGGTTTCTTTCTAATAGCGTCCTCATCACCGCTATAGCGTCTCGTGTTCCCGTCCCTCTCCTAAACCAGAACTGGTCGTCACCCAGGTATTCATTTGCCTTCTTCTCTAGCCTTCTGTTTAGAATTCTCAGAACTACTTTGGCCGCGTGGGATATTAAGCTTTGGCCGCGTGGAATATTAAGCTTTTTGTCCTGTAATCTTCAAACGTCTTTGCCTTGCTCTTCTTTGGTATAGGAATTAGTACGGTCTTCGCGAAGTCTTCCGGCCACACTCCATCCTCATAAATCCTACGAAAAAGCGCAAAAAGTTTTCCTCTTCCGTTCTTCCCCATGCTCTTTAAAAACTCTGCAGGTATGTGATCTATTCCCACGGCCTTATTCCTTTTCATTTCTTGTAGAGCTCTTTCCATTTCGCTATCTAGGATATCTGGGGGGTTATTTTGTTATCTCGCTTAAGTGAGAATACGTCATAAAATGTTGAAAATTACGTCGTTTTTCGCAGGTCAACTCCGTCACCCAGGCGGCGCGGCGTGACCATCTTCGGCTATCAAATGGTGTACTGCTCGCAGGGGCGGATTAATGGGGGGGGGCCCACCCCGTAATTCCCGGGAAAATAGAAAAGATGGTAATCATTAAGGTGGTTATCCAATGGAAGTTTTTATTTCACCAGCTCAATATACAATGTTTAAATATAATTGGAATGTGGTGTAAAACACAGGAGACCTGCATCTTCACAAGAATGGCATTCTTTACATCGTTTGTAAACGTTTTTCAAATGTGATTAGAGAGCTTTACTCAATAAATTATCATTTATACTATGTTATATAGCCACACCAAAACTACGTTCCAAGCGCTTCATTTCTTATAACTTTCCAAGGGAGGTCCGCCCGGACCCCAGATTCGTTGAGAGGTATTGCATACCCCCCAGGCGTCGCGGAAAGTAGTGAACCGCCCCCCCCCCCCCCAAACAACGACCTTAATCCACCCCTAACTGCCCGTCTATTTATTTGATTCATCTGCTCTTTCGACTTTTGATCCGTATCTTTCCACTCTTGATCCGTTTCATTTATCTCTGCATTTTATTAGTTCCATCTCACCTGTCGTTAGGAACGTGAAATGGAGCCACCATCTAGGCCGATCATTAATTTTATTTATTTATTTATTTGTATATTTACCGCCGAAAACAGCACTCGATTGCCTTTATATCGGGGTATAAACATACAACAATGGACAAGCACAAACAACCATGCCCTGGAAAGTGAAAAATCCTCCCCAGGCGGGATTC
The DNA here is from genome assembly GCA_963573305.1 of Pyrrhosoma nymphula. NCBI lineage: Eukaryota > Metazoa > Arthropoda > Insecta > Odonata > Coenagrionidae > Pyrrhosoma > Pyrrhosoma nymphula. The sequence goes on from OY754328.1 coordinate 45,615,587, forward strand.
GAACCCACGACCTTTGGGTTAGCAGGCGAGGACGTTACCCCGCCGCCGTCACCGAGGCCGGCATTGAGAGAACGAAAGTGAGATTACAAAATAAGCCCCCCTGCCATCTCTGTCGATGTCTTCCCTTTCTATATCTAACCTATTGCGCCTTATTTCTTTACCATACAGCTCTTCAACATACTCCTTCCACCTCTCCTGGATCTCTTCCGGTTTTACGATCACCTTTCCCGTCTCGTCTGTTATCGTTGTAATTCCCCTTCCCTTATTACCAACCGTCAGTTTCTTTACTTTCCTGTATAATGCATCTGCTCTTCTCTCTTTTTGGTATTTCTCTAACAAGTCGATCTGTTCTTTCCACCACGCCTCTCTTGCTTTCTTTGTTTCTCTTCTAAGCCTGTTATTTAATTCTCGGTATTTTCTCTTACCTAGCTCCGAGTTTACGCTCTTCCATTTCCTTCTCTCCTGCATCTCCCTTATCATCTTCGTGATTCACGGTTTTCTAATTTTAGTTGCACTGACTACGCCTACCGTTGCTTTCGCCGCTTCTACAATTCCATTTTCAAAATTCACCATTCATCTTCCACTGATCTGACTCCATGATCCTCACCCATTATCTCATTCACCTTCTCTCGACACTTCTTCTTCATTGCCCCAGTTAATGCCTCCGTATTCCACTTTCGTACCCTCCTTCCCATTCTTATCTTTTTCAGTTTTACCCGACATTTCATGACAAATAAGTTGTGGTCTGTGTCTGCATCCGTTTCCTGGATAAGTATGCGAGTTTTTAACACTATTCCTGTATCTGTGACGAACCATTATATAATCTATCTGGAACCTATCTGTCTCTCCCGGCTTCTTCGAAGTGTACATACGTCGAGGATGATGTCTGAACCATGTATTTGTAATCACTAGGTTATTTCTACGGCAACAATCCACGGCTTTCTCGCCGCGGTCGTTTCTCCTTCCTAGCCCGCAATCGCCCACCTCTTCTTCCTTCACCCTCCACCGCGTTCCAATCCCCCATTACTACCAAATGCTTACTCCCAGGTATCCTACCAATTATTTCCTCTAGCTGATCGTATACATCATCTACCTCCTCTTCTTTATGATTAGAGGTAGGCATATAAACCTGGATTATAACTAAATTCGTTGGATCTGCCTTTATTTCCACGACTATTATCCTATCACTCACCTGTTCTGCATACACTACTTTTCTACCAAGTTTCCTATTCATTACGAATGCAACCCCGCGCTGACTTTCATTCCCTCCACTATATATTACTATATAGCCATCGCTCCAGTAGTCCCCGTCATCCTTCCATCTTACTTCACCCAGACCCATGATGTCTACACCCACCCTCTCCATTTCTTTTTTTATATTCTCTAGCTTGCCCGCCCTCAGCATTACCCTAACATTCCATGTGCCCATTCAGATTGTTTCGTTTCTCTTCTTTTCCTCATCTGCTGTATTTTCTGAGCAAGGATGTCGTGTGATGACGACCGCAGGGGCCTTGCTCCCACCGCTGCCGGACTCGACACCCGGCCCACTGGGCTGAGTCCCGTAGGAATCAGGTTTCATTAACATTTGAGAACCCTCTATAATTTCAAGGTTTTTAAAAATTGTGATCGTATTCCGTGGTCTTACTCAATAGTGTTTTTTACGTGACACAATCACTTCAGAGGCCGCCCCACTGGGGTCAGACGCCTTTTGCAGCCGCCTCACTGAGATACAGACGCTGCGCGGACTACCATTCGTCTGTCTCCTAATCTTCGACCAATCTGGCATGGGTGACCCTACCAGGAGCATTGCTCCCGCCAGTTCAGCTCTAGGGGTCATCGGAGCACCGATAATCCCATGCATGGATGTTTTTATCGAAACGTTGAGAAGTATGTGCTATCGAAGGAGCTGACGTTTACCTTCCTACGCTCCGCCGGTCTCAAGTCCGAGGGTTTTGTTCTCGCGTGCCAGGATGGTTTCATAAACACACTCGTGCACAGCCGCATTATATTCAAGGCGGAGGTTGCGGGCACGAGATGTAGGGCGTGCCGAGCCCAAACGGGGACTTTGAGTCACCTTCTCTCCGGCTGTAGTTATTTCCCCAGGTCAGCGTAGGTACTTAGCTCGGCACAACGCGGCCCTGCGGGTGTTATACTTTCACCGTCATAATTAGGGCTTCCGTCCACTGAATACGAGCTCCCTTCTTAGGTGGTGCATTGTTGTAGCCACAACTAACTCTACTGGGGCCCCCATCCGAGAGCGGCCGGTTGTGGGTGGCTCTTCTGGTTTGTCTGTTATGAACAGTGAAACTGCATGTGGGGTGGTTAGCCCCACACGCAGGCGTCCACCATTAGCCGGCAATAGCCCTTACAAGATACACCACGGTCCAACTTTCGTACCCTTATCGTTATTATAACAGGCAAATGACCATAGCTCACGCAGTATTAGCTGACGAAACTACGGAAATAGCAGGGTAAGAACAGATGTCTATGATGAAAGTCGAGGGAAAATCTGAGATTTCGCAGGATTTGCGGAATTGCAAGCACGAGATGCCCCGTCAATCGCCATAGCAACACAATTTTATGGTTGCCTATCATCTTCTACCAGAATATTGCATAGGATTTTGTTTTGACGGCTGTTCTTTAGATATCTATGCATACAATGGCAGGCAAAGGTGCATCAGGGATTTTAAGGAAAAAGTATACTTGAGTATAATTTTTCCATTGCTCAAACCGCAAACTTAATTTTGTAATAAACAACGCAAACATTCCACTGGAAGTTATAAAACACTATAAAGGATAAGCTCTCATTAATTAAACATTGATCTGAATCCAACCAATGGGTTATGAACACTAGTGCTACACCACGGTCCCCTGCATACCTACCAATAGCAGAAGTGGTGACAGTTCAAGGAGAGCATATTTCCGCATGTTCTCTCCAGCTGAGACAAACTTGAAGGCAGCATAATAAAGATACCCTTCAACAAAAGCATCTCCTCTGTCTTTACGCCCATGATGTAAAAATCATCACAGTTGTGGTTTTTAATGACTATACATAGACAAACTAACAACATTGTTTGAGTATAAATTGTTAAATTTGATGTTTCTTAATGGAACTTCATGTCATTTTTATGCACAAAATGAATACTACATACACACGTGAAGATTATGCAGAAATGCTAAATTTATGATGTCTATCAACATTAAGTACTCGATCATATTTCAAAGTCTGCGCGATCAGGGAACAACTTCCAATCATATTGGCCTCTGGTGCATGCTTGGACTGTGGTGGAATAGGACGATTTTCCTAATGTTGCTTCATCTATTTTACTTCACATATCTCTCTTTTCAAGGGCACTAATGTTACTTCCTTAAAGCACTTGAAATTTTCTAAAATTATAGAGGCTGAAAATTTAGTATTGTAAATCTTTATTTTTTGCTCACGTTCATATTTCAGGAATATGTATCAAAAAAATATTTTTCTGCTAGGGAACAGAATAACCAAGTTTTTAAACCATGTGGTAGAAAGAAGTGATTATTTCATTGAGTAGGCAGTTTTTTGAATAAAGCACAATAACAACAATGTTATTGGAAAAATTTCAAAGAGCCACTAGGGTATTAAAATATTGCAGTTAACATATGCACGAAATCTTTGACATTAGGGAACAATGCTCAATTTAAAGATAAAATACTTGCAAATAAAGATATGCTCGAGGGTATAATTCAATATCACTTAAGTGTCAATGTATCACCATTGCAATATGACTGTAAAATACTAAATTCTATTTCATACACGACATTCACATCAAAATGAAGGCACACTCGGGGCTACGCTTAAGGGAGTCCACCGGGAGGCATATGGTAGGCCAGCCTTCAGGTGAGTTGCGAAATGATCATCTAAACTCATCACACAAGGAGTCATTGGGAATAAGCAGAAAAAAGGGTAGTGACCCTTCCTCACATGAGTGAATGTGGAAACCACAGTGGTCAGTAGAGCAACACTCACTTCACTACAGGTGTGGTAAATTTTCCTAAGCAAAGTCAAAGTAAATGTTACCTTGCCAGTAACTTTGTGATGCTTTATTGCTTTGGCATGTGGAAGGCAAGGTGAAACCACCACATTACAATCCCAAGGAGCTGCCTGTAACCAACACACTTTCTTTTAAATTTTTTATCAAGCAATGAGCTAAAGGAACCTCCTAGAGTAAAATATTCCGCTGAAAAAATAGTTCCCCAATCAGATAATCAGATAGCGAGTACGTCAACCTGATAGTCAATTCAGGATTGGAACATGGAATGTAACATCACTTCACACCTGGGGAAGACTGAAAATTCTGAAAACAGAAAAGTGGGAAATGAGCCTTGACATTTGGAAGTCAGTGAGATTAAGTGGTCTGAAGGAAAAAACTTTTGGAGAGGAAGCAACAGGATCATACACACTGGATCATTAAACATTCAGGGCTAGGAATTATGCTTAAGAAGAGCACTAGAATGCTTGAGAAAACTTTCCTCCAGTGTCAGAAAAGAATAGTCATTGTTAAGATAGCAACTAAGCTGACAGACACAATAGCTGTACAAATTTACAAGCCTATGAAGGACAATGAAGAAATCGAAGTAGTCTGTGAAAAATATCTTGGAATTAAAAAAATGTGAAAGAAGAATAATGCTTGGACAATGGCATGCCATTGTCACACAAAGCCAAGAAGGAAGAACTAAGGGTAAATACGGATTAGGACAATGGAATGAATGACAAGAACCGCTCTTTGAATTTCAAACAAAGTAATAGCAGCTGTATAAAAAATAATCCACAAGGAATTTATGCATAGAATGCCATACAATTGGACTTACAAGTGGATTGATCGATCGATTAACAAAGAGGCACTGAGATGAGTGATGAGTGAAATGATTGAAATCTCATGAGAACTCGAAAGAAAATGAGGGACAACCTACTTGGGCACATTTTAAGATAAAAGTGTCTAATGAAGACAGCCAGAAGCACAGTGAGACCCCGGCTGAGATAAATGGAGCAAATAATGAATGATGAGGAAACAAAGAAATATTTAGAGGTGAAGAGAATAGCTCATAGAAGCATAGAGTGGAAAACCAAAAAATTGTGATTAAACGGGAAGTAGGCCAGTTCATAAAAGAGCACATTCAGAATAGATATGTATTTCACAAAGAATGAAGCATATTCCGAGGCATACACAAAAGCAACTTAAATCCAACTATGTACTTCTATTCATTTTAACTTTTTCAGGAAGTGACGAATTCCCTTCCATTTTAATCATTAACAATTCCTGCATTTCCTGTGTACCTTAACCTCTCAATGAAAAAATTTCTTCATTGTGTTAAGTAAGGCTTTTGAAGATAAAATGTTTCCTCAGACATTCGAGTCCCAGTACTCTCACAAAAAGGGAAATAAGGGCACTCAATGGACCAGAGATTCTGTTGCCGATTCCTTTAGATTTTACTGACTCATGCTGGATGTTATTATGACTTGGGAGGGACTAGCAAGGAATTACCTGTGCGTACACAATCAGACAAGAAACAAATATTCCATCATCCTCAGCACGAGTGTACAAAATAGGACCTGAAATTTAATTTTAGTTGCATATGATTAATTGATAAAGACCAAATAAGAGCTCCAATGCCTCGTTTAGGCAAGGTACTAAAAGCACTAAGCCAACATACACACACAGAAAAGTGCCTAAAATGGTACAGCTCACTTATTGAAAACAAACAGATTTTGATAAGGGAAAGAAAATTTCCAGGGAAGTTCTCATTTTCCGTGACTTTTTCAGGTTCTCCAGGTCTGTAGACCCCCTGTTTACAGAAAACCAAAGAAAATTTTTCGAAGCCTAAAAATTAAACCTTGTGGATAAGAGATAAAAAAGACTAACTTAATGAAATAATTGTGTTTGCAGTGACTAATAAAATGTTTTTCCAAAATCTAGTTTCATAAGTAAGAAGTATTTAAATGTAGTGAAACATGGTGACACTCTCTTGTGAAGAACCGGAGGCATAGGAGAGGAAAGCAAGCAAGAGATGTGGGAAAAAGCGACGGAGTGTTCCTCCAGAGGTCCCTCTGGGAGTTCCTCGGCACTTTTGCGCATTATTCAATCCTTGATTCACCCTCCATGACTTCCAAATTCTCCGCTGGTGAAAGCCACCAACATATCCATGTCGTTTTACACCACCACTCCTCCTGGTTCAGAACGCCCTTGCATGAATGGACACGCGTATTTACTACTCCTGCGAACTAAATTTATTAGCACACACAATTTTTCCATTGAAACTTTCAAATACAGTAGATTCCGGTTAATCGGGCCACCGGTTATTTGGGACAGCCGCTTATTCGGGACAAATCATCAAGAAAGATTGAAGAAAGTCTCTGAGTTTTCTCCGATTAATTGGGACAGGAAGCCGCTTATTGGGGCCATGCATCGGCTGTATTTGCCTCCTACTCCCTTGAATAAATAAATTTTTAAGCTCTTGTTAATCACTTGGTACATTTTCCGTATGAATTTGAACCTATCCCCCAAGAGGGAATCTATTCACACCTTCATTGTCTCATTTACCGTCACTAAACGAAGTCAGTCATGAAAGTGCTTTCAATTAATGCTTCACTGTTTATACACTCGCCTTCGTTCTCAGGTAGTCCAGCTAGAAGGGGATTTGGGTATTGTGCTCACGGAGCTGCATAAAGTATAGGTACAAAATTGGCTTCATTAGCGGAGTATACCATTAAGGTGAAGGTTAGGTTGTAGGCGATGTGTCATGAGATAAAATGTTTTGAGAAAATAAGGGTGGAGGTGAATTCGTTAGGGATTATGAGAGGAGGGTGAGGGCAAGGGTGGATTTCCATGTTTCCTGGCAGATGTAGAAGAGGGGAGAATGGTAGCGATAAGCAGCATTACAGCAGAGACAAGCAGCAAAGGTCAGAGAAACAGTTCCTAATTCGGGTTAACATGCCGCGCAAGGATTTTTCACTGGCTGAAAAAATTACAATACTCGACCAAATGAAGACCCATCCACCTCAAACCAGCCTTCATCGTTTGGCGGAGATAACAGGAGTGCCAAAATCAACGATAGCCCAATTAATACATCTATTCTTAATTGCTCAAGTAATCTAAGCCTAGCGTGCAGCCTCCGAGTCTCTAGCGGCTCCCAGCCTAATTCACTAAACATCTGTGTAACGCTGTCTGTACGCCCGTAGCAGTTTTTGACGAATCGCGCAGCTTTCCTTTGTATTTTATTAAGTTCCCGGATTAAGTCTTTCTGCACCGGATCCCATATGCTAGCTGCATATTCAAGGTGTGGCCGGACGAGTGCGAAATAGCACCTATCTTTTACTTTTTCATCCGAAAAGCTTCCCACAATACGCTTGACGAATCCTGGCTTCTTCAGAGCTCTGCCACAAATATTTCTTATATGTGTTCCCCACGATAGGTTTGAGGTTATCGTAACTCCTAGATACTTCACTTCATCCGTCGCCTTTATGTTAACACCATCCACAGCATATACATGGGGATAGTTGGACGACCTACGCAAGAAATGTACTGCCATGCATTTGCTCCGATTAAGTTCAAGTCCCCACTCTTGGCTCCACACATGAACGCTGTTTAAATTTGATGATAGAATTTCAAAGTCAGAGTGATCACTAATAACGTGATAGATGACAGCGTCGTCAGCAAATAAACGTATTTTACTGCTAATTCGAGAGCATAGGTCACTTATGTATATAATGAACAAAAGGGGGCCGATTACGCTTCCTTGTGGGACACCTGATGTCACTTTAACTACATCAGAGCTAATTCCATCAAAAACTCAAGAACTACTTGTTGCTTACGATCACTCATTAAGTCACGTATCTTAACTTAGAGAAGATTGGAGCAGTAAAGGGAAACAAAGTGCTACCCAAAAACACCAACGCCAAGGTAAGGATCCTGATGTCGAGGACGCTCTTAATCAATGGTTTTCCATTGTTAGTAGATGAGGAGTTGGTGTCAGCGGACTAATGTTAAAAAAAGAAGTCGGAGGAGTTATCTTTGAAGCTTTGCCATACTGATTTCAAGTCAACAGATGGTTGGCCATCTATATGGATGAGTAGAAACGAAATTAAGTTCAAAAATGCTCACAGAGAAAAACATAGTGCTGATTTTGCAAGTGCAGAGGAATGGAGATGTAAGAGGCTACCCACCCTACTTCAATAATTCTGTGCAGATGACGTATACAACGCCGATGAAACCAGCCTGTATTACGGAGCCACACCATATGGCTCTCTTTGCTACAGTTATGTGGAACTAAGTGGGTCTAAAAATGTGATGGAATGGATTACTGTTTTGAGCTGCTCAAACATGTCGGGAAGAGATAAAAGGAAATTTTGGTGTTTGGAAAAAGTGCTAACCCTCGCTGCTTTAAGGGGTTACCAATGAACAGCTTACCGGTGGAATATTACGCCAATAAAAATGCGTGGGTTACTGCGGGCCTCTTCAGCCAATGGTTAAGCAGTTGTGATAAGGTACTAGCACGGAAATCGATTCTTATTCTGGATAAATGTACGATACACCCTAAATGCTCCATCATAAAACCTTCAGTTGGAATTTTTACCATCCCACACAACATCTCTTGTCCAACCTATGGACATGGGGATCATCAACAAATTGATTGATCACATTCTAGCATCAATAGAAGATAATCTTCTGACATCATCTTCAACTGCCAAGGAAGTTAGCTCAAAGGTGAATGTTCTGCAAGCAGCAACGTTTTTGGCAGATAGCTGGCAAGAAGTCACCAGTGTAATGATTAGAAATTGTTTCATTCATTGTGGTTATAAGCACTCGTGAAGAATTATCGGAAGAACTTGAATGTGAAAATGAATCCGTTTCCAAGCTGCGTCAAGAAAAGAACTTTTAGGAGTTTGAAAGGATCAACTCCAATATGGACTATTATGACAACAATGACAGCAGCGAAAATGATATAGTGGAAACTATACTAGCTAAACAACAAGGTTTGGTTGAAGACGAGGAGAGTGATAGAGATGAAGACTCTGAGTGTATCAGAGTGACTTCTGCAGATGCCAGGAAGTTTAATGACGGATTGCAACACTACTTCATGCAAGAGGGCAATGAAGGAAGACCGATGTCATCATTAGATGCCTGTGCTGACTTTGTATGCGCGACAAGGGTGAAGAGAATGAAGCAGAACACCCTGGACAAATTCCTTCAACGAGGAGCTACACATTAAATAAATAGTAAGTACTCCCTGGTTTCTATGCAAATGAAGCTTTAGATCATCAATTATTCTTATCTAACATTCCATCGTAAATTCTATATCTATCACAAATCCTTCTTTTACAGGATTTCGTGAAGGGAATTTATCCTATGTAGATCGATGCCAAGAGATTTTTTTATGACACAAGGTTTCCAAAAATGTTTATAATGCATGTTTTCTTATCAATTTATTATTTAAATACCATGCAATTAAACATTTTGCATTTTAATTGTCATTTAGCTTTCTCACTTTCATTTAAACACTTATTTGAATATATTTACCTGATACTTCGGATAAACGGGGCAGCCGCTTAATTGGGACAATATACACTGATCCCGATGTGTTCCAATTAACCGGAATCTACTGTACGCGAAACTTCATGCAAATATACGTATCTAAGTCTTCAGCTACTTCTCTTAAAAATGTTACCGTAATTTTACTCCAAACATTTTTTTTTGCTTTCTCGGACGACTCTAGAGATTCTGTATGCCCCTAGCTTGGCTTTGAACCATCGGCTTGCCATCAGGTTTCTCCGGGGCTGATCCATCAGAACTTGACAGAAACAGTCACGCTGTGGGCATGGGAAAAACCGACCCGGACAGAACTTGAACCTGCAACCTTCTGATTAGCAGCTGAGGACCAACATTGACCAACTACATAAGTATTTATTACGAGACCAATCCCCAGGATTTTCAATGCATACCCCCAATGTTAGACAAATTTACCCCCAATATTTGATATTGTTCATAGTAACTGCTTATAATATATGTAATATATTCCTTTAATGGCCGGCCTCTGTGGTGGCGGGGTAACTTTCTCGCCTACCAACCTAAAGGTAACTGGTTCGAGTCCCGCCTGGGTAGGTTTCACTCGCCCAGGGCATGGTTGTGTGTGTTGTCAAAATATAATAAATAGGTAGTATTTGGCGAAAGCTGTTACCTATAGAGCACGCAAGAAATTATTATTATTATTATAATTCTTTACATATTCTTTTCCAAACTTAACTTATATAAGAACTAGCCAACACAAAGCTTACTTCGCCAATTGAAATATTGGTAAAGGTAAATATTTTTGGGTGGTTTGGTTTCCTTCATTAGATAACCCAGTTTGCTCTTCATCACTTCTAATTTCTTTTCCATGATATCATAACATAGAGATTGCACTCGGTCATAAATGTCAGAAATTAAATGTGATGTAGATTGAAGTTAAGTTCTGAATGCAGGACAAAGTGATAATGATCTATGGGATCCCCTTTAATGTACCAGGTCTTCATTTCTCTCTGGATCCACAGCCGTTCCTCAGTTTTCATGGTGATGATCGCAGCTAATGATTTGTGGCTGGTTTTGATGGATGGGTACAGAAAGTGTTACACAGATGACAGAATATTTAGGAGCAGTGAGAGCTTGCTCGCTGGGCTTAGATTACTTGCAAATATCCAATCAGGCCAGTTTCAGCACAACACGGAAGATGTTATTTTGACAATGCACTGTACATATCTCTAGAGCTGATAGAAGCGACATTGCCCTACTGGCAGCTCCTAAAATCCTGTTTTTCTCCCCACACCACACACCTCCCCTGGCCGGCCGGCGACTAGCACGCATTCGACACGCAATGGACAAGCGGTCGACGCAGCCGACTGGGGGCGACTCCAACATTGGAGGCGCCAGTTGACGTGGCCGTCCAGAACCTTCGAGACGCCGGAGAATCGGCGAACTTATGCATATATATACCGGTTGTAAGGAATAAAGAGCAGAGAGATTTCCTCACGAGAGCGAGCAATATCATTTCATGCGAGTCACCAGAATTACCCCGCAGGTACATGGAGGGTGCAAATTCCTAGAACATTAATTTTCCTTTCCTCTTGTCCAACAAAGATAATTAGAAGATGCTTAAATCTTCAATTATACTCATAACCACAGCCTTTTGGGCATAAATACACTTGAACTACAGCGAAAGAACAAATAACACCATTTAACGCAATCTAATGTTACGCAATCCCAGTGGACTGGTGCCACTGCATTTTAATTACGAACAAATGAAGCAGAGGGTGGGGTCGATGAGAGGGCAAGCAGAGAGCGCATCCACGAGTAAGTTTGACACCTGGAATCAAATCTCATCCGCCCAATCAACAATGATTGCCCAGACTTGACAGTGAACACATAATGGTCTGATTAACAACTCTCTCATTCATTTCAACAACTTCAATTTATTTCGAGGAATACTTCATTTCCTCTACATTCTACTTTTCCTGACAATTCTGCTTTCATCAATGATTGGTGTTTATTTATTATTCTAAATGAGTTTCAAACCAGATATGTATAAAAAATTTGAAGTCAACACAAGAGATGAAATTCATAAATGACTAACATCAGATTTTTCTATTTCTTGTCTTAAAAATGTCTGATCATGATTTTTAAAATGCAAAAATTACATTCCCAATAAAATATTTCCAACATACCATTAAAAGTCAAGTTGGAATCCTTCAAAAATTACATATGAACAGTTAAATGATTCATAGTGGCTCAAGCTTCACGTAAAACACATTATGAACCTCTCAACCATCTCAGTAGAATTTCAATACTTCCGATCAATCCCAAGTAGTTGAGCAGCGTGATTACAAAGGTGGTAATAGCACCTCAAGAGAGAAATAAGTGATCCTTCAGTCTTCATCGATGGGGAGAGGTTCCTCCGTCATCACCAGTCCCCTTTCCCACAGGTCACCTGCCAATTGAAGCTGAAAAACAAACAAGTGAAATTTTCAGTACCTCATCCGCATAAGAGGTCCAACATTACACCAATATGTATCACTCAGAAAACTGCACAAATGATCAGGTTAGCAGTCACACGCACGGTGCAAAGACCAAAACCACCAAATCAAAATATCAAATTTAATTTTCCATAATTAAAGCATTTGACTTGACCAGAACCAGATGATTTTTTCTTGACTTACTTTTAATTACTTTGGTTAAGGTCTGACATTGGAAACTGAAAACTGCTTATTTTACAAAGAAAACGCTCTGAAATTGGCACATGAGCCCAGGCTATGCAGATTCTAGAGGCATAACTTCACTGAAAACCATACCGATGATATTTTCAATTCTGCCTTAGCGGGTGATGAAAATAGGTAGGAATTGCAAAGGGTAACAATCGACCTGGACGGGGAATCAAAGCACGGACCTTTGTCTCAATGGTCACACACCACCCAGGCTTCCTAAATCCCAATGCAATGTTGGAAGCATTTAAGGGAAACAGATGTTCAGCCCCTACAGTCGATATAAGGTTCCACTCAGCCCCCTGAAAGCTAGATTGGCGTATGACGTAGCATGTTTGTATGGGTCGTCTTTTGACTATATTCAGTTCGAGATAAGGATGGTATCACAATTGCAGGACTCGTCCGTGCTAAAAATACAATTATCCTCTTTTACCTAAATCAATTTCTGAATTAATAGACATACAGGAATTTAAACATCAATAATGAATCCACTTAATTTTCACAATTAGTGACGATTAATCGGTAATATCAGGTTTTATCTTTTATTTATCACTTCCCTCACCCTAGACTGAATTTTATACAGAGACAATTCCTGCGTACGACCCATGCCCATCACAACAACTGCATGATGACAGTAGAATGAGAGACTTCACCAGGCTTTACACCTCTAACACAGATGGATGAGGAGCTTTGCTTAAGTACAACTTCTGAACTGGCACCGTGCACCACCACACTCATCTAATATGGGAAGGAAGTTTTGGAAGATGAAGGACTCACAGCCTTACTACTATCCGTTTCAAATTCTGTCACCTGAGTTTGAAGCAATACATCTCAAAAATGGTAAAAGCTATTTCAATCACTTGCAGATCAAATAAAAGCCTATTAATTTCTGCATTAATTGATACATGCACTTTAATTAAATACTGCTTTTGTTTAGCATTACTAAGCTAGGAACAGAAAAACTACACATTTTTAAAGCTACTAAACAAATGCATTGTGTTTGGTGTTTCATTATGACAAAACTAGGACAGTGGGCACATTCCTGTGTACACTTTGTAGCTAACGCCTCTGTAAATACACTCTTGAAATGAAATTACACTCCAACGAAATTATCCATTTAGATAATATTAAATAATTTATGGAATTGTATCATCTCCTGAGCCACACACTTATGAAAAGTGCCAATTGAATCATTTAGGTCTTTACTTCAACATTATGAATCAGCTATGGCCATAAGACAGTGATGACCAGGACATTTTACAAGGTTTAACATTTATTTAGGGGAAAACGTGCTCTGAGCAGGCTGATATATGCCTGAAAGAGAAAGGAAGTTGAGAATGCTGTTGCCTAGCTAAGAGGATCATCAACAGTCCACACGAGCAATTCCGTCATGATTTTGGAAGGTGGAAAAGGAGGCAGGCTAAGCATGGAGAGCAAAAGAAGGACTTGGCACTGAGAAAAAAATTTCACCAGGCACAGGCAGTGAATCAAGGGTTGTTTATCAAGGCTGAGAGAGTCCAAAGACAGAGCAATCAAAGGGGAGAATAATGATTATAATGACTATGCATAGTCAACCATCACGCCATTTCCTTTTGAGATGAGCGAAGTCACCAGAGCTTAATTCGAAAGACTAGACCAAGACTCTGGCTCTGTTTTCACACGTCAACTCCTCCACAATGCTCTTTCCTTGCTCACCACCTTTGCTTCCATCACATTCATGCGTTGCGTCTCATACACTCTCTTGTTCTTATGACTCCTAAGCTGTGGCTGAACCTTTGCGCCTTCTTGGCGTATGCACGCCTGAGAGTGGTGCAGTCTTGACACAGAGGATGGCACACAAGTCCAGTCAGCAGGTCCACTGAATACCCACCACTCTTCCCTTCTCCTCATGTTCTCCATCCCACGTATCATTCACAAGCAAAGCAACTCTTGAGCTCAGATCTACCTGGGGATACCAACACGGCGATGATGTCATGGTTGGGGAAGGAGAAAGGGAAGATATCTACAAACGAGTCTCACTCACTGCCAAGGGTCGCCAGTCTTCTGCTTCTGAATGTCCTCAGTCCTCCCTCACCCTAGGCTTTGCTGTTTCATTCCCCCATTAGTTCAAGGTACATATTACCTTGAAGACTTCATGCTTAAGAGGGTACTGGACTGGGAAAAAATTTTTGTGCAGTGGAGACGGCTAAACTTTATAATCAATTATCTTGAAACTGGGTGGCATATAAATAATACTGTCTTTTAGCCACTGACTATATTTAATATACAAAATTGTTTAAACTTTTAATTTTTAAATTATGTTTAAACATAGTAAACACAAAATTATAAAAACCGGAAGTGTCAGTACCTTGGCCATGTTCCTAAATGTTTATAAAAGAAAAAATTAACATTCATACTTTTTCTGGTTTTGGTGCCATCGAAGCACAAAAATATAGTTATAAACGGCCTCGAGCTGCTGCGCCCTGGGGGCAGTAACAGAACCAACTAAGCATGGGCCACGGCAAAACACGCCTCATTCACAGGCCATGTCCCTTTTTACACGACTGCCCAAAAAACGGAATTTAATGTTTTCAGCAACTGGCTATGTATGTAGGATTGTATTTATGTATGTTTGTTCCACCGTAGCAACATAACGACTGTACTGATTTTGATAGTCAGTGACTAAAAGACTGTATTATCTATATGCCTACCAAGTTTCAAGATAATTGATTATAAAGTTTAGCAGTCTCTGCTGCTCAAAAATTTTAGCCCAGTCCAGCACAGTCTTAAGGGAATAAAGTACGCTATGGGGATATATATATATAAAGTATAGTATGGTGGGGAATTATCTCCCCACATGAGTTAGATAAAAGAGAAGCATACAATTTGATAGTAAACTTCATTGCATCAACAAGTTACTTTACAGAAAACCCACATCCACAGACCAATTTATAGCAGCCAACTCCCTACTCCCAACTGGACACAAATTAACCATCATCCACTCAATGATACACTGACTCCTCAACATTCCACAAACCAAATCCAACTATGAAATGAAATTAGGTACCATTAAAATTATTGCCATCAACAACGGATACAGAGCAGACCTAATAGACAATATATTATGCAAGAAGCTTAAAATAAAAGCAACAAAAGACAACACAGTTAATTACTGAATCACTGCCCTCTACTTCAACCTCACAACGCTGGTGCAGAATCCAGTGTATCAGCCACCTGTCCAACGAAATAGTCAACAGATTCCCTAGAGAAAAATGCAGCTTCCTATTACTCAAACATCTCCAAAATTTAAAGCAATCCAAAAGACAAAGTGAAAAAGATAGGGAAAAGTGGCGTACATGAACTGAATAGTGACTCCTGCTTCGGTAAAGACGTGGCCCAAACAAGCAGAGACTTCCTAAGCAGAGTGAAGACACACCAAAGGCGTTTGCAGAGAGGATACATCCATGGTGGCGAAACACATCAGAGCGAATCACCAATGCAGCTTCACCCAGAGAACATTGCATTTCCAGAAGACAGGGAGGAAGTTGAACGCTTTATAAAGCAACTAGAGATAATCCAAACACAATCAAAGGCAACCAGCTGTAGCATGACAGTTGGTTCCAGTCCCTTTCCACTAAACCACCGTTCTCACCCTCCAGTCCTTTCTCCGTTGACACCAATATGCTGTGGGCACAATCCCCCCTTTTTTCTATCACCTAATCCTCGCCACCTCTTTCTACCACATCCCACCCACCTGTCACCCTCATTACATTGTCAATCTGTAAGGACAAATGTCGGTTTTTCCCAAACGATGGAAACTAACCTCCCCTCACCCGGAGGGTACTCCATCCCCTATAAACACCCTCCCCTCACACAAGCCGGAAGTGGATGCCAAGGGATGCCATGCTTCATACACCATGGCAGTGCGAGACAAGGCCAGGGTACCCAGCAGAGGTAAACAACCCATCTACAAAGAACCAACTTAAACCTTTTGGACTTCCCATGTTTTTGAAGTGTAAACTTCTAAAGGCCGCACCACGCACAGAATATTCTGCAGGTGGTAAATCGGATTCTGGGCGGCACGCTTTTTTTCCTCGTCTAGCTTTGCATGCCGAATGTAAATTCATGAGAAAGCTCTCTCTTTAACAGAGTAAGATGGCGTAGTGGTTAGAGTCGTCGTCCCACATACTGAAGGTCCCAGGATCAATTCCTAGTGATGGGGTTTTTTTTATATATTATATTTATCAGAATATCGCCATAGAAGTTTACACTTCTCCGGTGTGGTTTCCAGCACACCAATTCTCTTTTTGTTTTTGTTTACCCCCTACATCCACAGCACACGTCCTCACTGCTTCGTTTAAATTGTTATTTTCTGCTTGAGTTGCACTATACTACTTCCCACAATAACCACCAAATTCTGGAAAGTTAACTAATCGAATTGTTAATGTGCTTCAAAAAGACATGGTTCACAGCACAAACTATGCCCTTCATTGGCAATGTTGACAATACCACTTCGCATGGAAGACACTCAAAGACATCTTCAAACAACGGTAGAACGTATCATTGACCCAGGTGGCTGTGTGATGCAGATTCTCTCAGTAACTCAGTGCTAAGTCATAAGGGGAGTGAACCTTGATGTGAATTTAGATCAGCCAATACATTAAGTTCCCATCATTCACCGAGAAATGTTATGATATAATTCAGCTCGTTTCATTGATGTGATTTATTATCTTGCAACAGCTGTAACAATTAAGGAATGAACTCTAACAATAAGTTACTCTTTGGTGGAAGTGCTCATATTTTTACAAGTTGGAAAACAAAATGATGTCTGTATGATGACTAATGAAAGCCTTAATCTGAATTAACATAGATATGTGATCCTGACTACGCAAAGAATGTTGCGTTTTCTTGTTGGAGCTGATTGGTGGTAGATTAGATTAGATTAGATTAGAAAATTGGTGGAGTTCCTCAAGGAGGACCTAGGGCACTTAGACCTAATGGTCCATTGTGCTAACCACCCTATATGTGGTCACCCATAGAGTCCAGTCGCCCTGCTAAAGGATAACATGTCCTCCACGGGGATACCACTGACTTCATCTAGTTCCAAAACTGGTGAGCCCAGATGCCTAACTCTAGTCCTCATCAAGGCGGGACACTTGCAGAGTACGTGTGATGTTGTTTCGTCCTCTTCCTCGCACCATCTGCATTCCGCCGAGTCTGTAATTCTCAGGAGATGAAGGTGCCTCATAACCAGATAGTGTCCAGTAAGCAGTCCCACTATCGTACGAAGTTGTCTTCTATCTAGTGAGAGAAGCTTTCTTGATAGTCCCGGTTTGGGTCCTTTTATTAGGAGCTTGGCTTGCCTAAGCCCCTGAACATTTTTCCAGATCTCTGAGTGTTGAGCTAAGTTCCACTCTTTGATCTTCGCGATCCCTAAAGAGGGTGCAATAGGGATGAAAGGCTCTGGTCCAACTGGGATCGCATTCGAGCCTTCCTTAGCCAGTTCATCTGCTATCTCGTTTCCGGTTATACCTGTGTGACCAGGGACCCAGAAAAGTTCGACCTTGCTCTGCCTGCTGAGGGAGTCCAGTGCTTCCCGACATTCCAGCAGTAGTCTTGATTTGCACCATGGGGAAGTGAGAGCTTTTAAAGCTGCTTGACTATCGGTGCATATACGAATTTGTCTGCCTTTGTGGCAGATATCTTTAGCGATATAGGCACAGGTCAACAAAGCGTAGACCTCTGCCTGAAAGACCGTAGCATGTTCCCCCAGAGAAATTGAGAGCCTTTTGTCAGGTCGGCGGCAGTATATTCCTGCTCCTGCTCTTCCTTCATTCCTGGAGCCATCTGTAAACCAGACACATGCTCCATTGTCCTTACCCCTTACCTCCTTCCTTGCCCCACCATTCCCTTGTTGGGAAGTGGGTTTTGAAGAGAGGCGATGTTTTGTTAAATGCGACTGTCATGTCGTCTGTACCCATTTCGAAAATGGGGTTCGACTCCCTGAGCTCCGTCCATAGTTGTCTGTGACCAGAGAGACTTCCCCTGTCACTCCATTGTCCCTGTCTCTTGAGACGATAGACCCCCATCCTAGCTTGAGTTTCGACCTCCACATAAAGTGGTGCGAGGCTCAGTAGGGTTTCAAGGGCCAGGGTGGGAGTCGTTCTCATAGCTCCCGTGATTCCCATACAGGCCATTCTTTGTAGGTGGTTGAGCTTGCACCTTGCAGTAAGCTGCCTTGTCTTTTTCCGCCAGACGATTGAGCAGTGTAGAAAGGCGGGCTTCACCACTGCAGAGTAAATCCATTTTATCGATTTTGGCTGAAGTCCCCAGGTATTGCCGAGGGCCCTTCTGCAGATCCATAGGGAGGCACATGCTTTCTTGATTTTAACCTCAAGATGCTCTCCCCAGTTGAGTTTGGTGTCCAAAATGACTCCGAGGTACTTGACCGATCGGGATGGCTGTAGGATCCTGCCTTGCAGTAAAGGGGGGTCGAAGCCATCTCTCTTCCTCTTATTGGTAAACAATATGAGTTTAGTTTTATCACGGTTCATCGTCAATCCTGTTTCATTGCACCAGACCATCGTTCTGTCTAGGGCTTTTTGCATAAGTCCGGAGACAGTATCCAGGTATTTGCCGACGATAAGGATTGCCACATCATCTGCATACCCCTGGGTATAGGCTCCCGTTTTGTTAAGTCTTGTGATTAGTTCATTAATGACCAGATTCCATAGGAGTGGAGATAGCACCCCTCCCTGTGGACACCCTCTGGTCGTGGTCACTTCCATCGTGCTGTCCCTTAGGACAACTTTGACGGTTCTTTCTTCCAGCATGTGTCTTATCCAGCTCACAATGTGTGGATGGACCCCATGCCTCCTAGCTGCACAGCAGATTTGGTCAAAGGATGTATTGTTGAAGGCCCCCTCTATATCCAGGAACGCCCCCAGCCCATATATCCCATGTTCCAGTACTCCTTCTATCCTAGAAACTAGGTTATGGAGCGCTGTCTCAACTGACTTTCCTTTTTGATAGGCATGTTGAAACGGGTGTAAGGGATGGTCCTTCAGCGGTCCCTCTCTTATGTACCTGTCCACTATTTTCTCCAGTGCTTTGAGCATGAAGGACATGAGACTAATTCCTCTAAAGGAACTAGCCTTAGTATAATCTGTCTTTCCTGGTTTAGGGATAAAGACGACTTTTGTGGTCCTCCAGGTTTTAGGAATATATCCATATGCCAGGCAGGAGCGAAAAATTCTTACAATTGGTAACAGTATTAGTTCCTGTCCCTCTTGCAGAAGTGCCGGGAAGATGCCATCTTCTCCAGCAGACTTGTATGGGCTGAAACTTGAGATCGCCCATCTAGTGGCATGATATGTTACGATGCTGGAGGCCAATCTCCATTCCATCCGAGCCGGACGGCTGGGAGGCCCCCTATGATGCATCCCCTCCCCCTCCAGAAAGCCTGGAAAGTGTGTCTCCAGCATAAGCTTTAATGCTTCCTTGTCGGATGTCGTGAAGTCACCCGAGGGAAGCAAAAGAGCACCCACTCCTGCTTCTGGGTCTTTTGAAATAATTTTGTGGAATCTTGAAAGTTGCGGAATAGCTTCCATGTTGCCACAGAAGGTCTTCCAAGATTCTCTTTTAGACAGTTTGATTGTCGCCTTGTACCTGCGCTGGGAAGCTTTGAACTTGTCCCAGTCCTCAGGCATTGTAGTCCTCTTAGCTTTGTTAAGGAGTCTTCTAGTCTCCTTACGAAGGTGCTCCAGCTTGTTGTCCCACCAGGGGAGCTTAGCTCCCTCTTTCCTGGTTTTTAAGGGACAGCTTTCTTTGTAGGCAGAGATTATGCTGTCCTGAAGGTTATCAACAGCAGTGTCAATCTCGTCTACTTTCCTGAATTTGCAATGGGGAGTCTGCAATACCAGTCCCCCAAGTAGTTCTCTGTACTTTCTCCAGTCAGTAGTCCTGGGATTCCTGTACGTTGTTGGCTTATAATTAACCTTGAGTAGTGTGAAAAGTATATGTCGGTGGTCAGACAAGGTGACTTCGCCCGATACCCTCCATTCTTTGATGCAATCCACCATCGAGTTGGTGCAGAGCGTTAGGTCTAGCACTTGATTGGTGGTAGAACTAACCATCGCAAAATTTGCTCTAAGGTCCCCTAAGCTCCTCTAGGGTCCCTGATGAAGTCACAGCAATGGGCGATTTGAACGCTTGCCTATTAGCGTGCACATTGTACTATTTTCTCGAAGCAGTTTCATTCCCCTACTTCTCTCGTTGTGCCTCTGTTTTACCCTATATCCTTCCCCTTCACCCCCACCACTTCTACCTCCACCCCCCTTTGCCATTCGCGTGTCTGTGCCGGGAACTTACACGGGAGCTACACAGATAAGTATCGCTTAACTAGCGATTAACAGAACAAAATCTTGCCATACAAAATATATGTACGGCAGTTGATAATCACATGGTGCATTACTGTTACATATCATTAAAAAAACTGATTAATTTGCGCGTTGAATCCCCATGGTGAAGTAAAATACATTATTAACTTTGGAGAGTTATTTTTTCAATAAATTGACACACAAATGTATTATGAAAAAATTGCAAAAATAGCCACCAGAGGCAAAAGTGAATTGATTCCTGATTCAGTGAGATTTGGGTACCAACCACAAAAATTTTTATCCCGTGCAGTGGGAAGCCACGATTGGCAAAGTTTCACCATATTTAAATCGTAAGCTGTGCGTAATCAACGGAAACCCCCACGGATGAGATATCTAATATGTACTCAAAACATAGACCACGGACAATCATCGGCAACGGCCTGCCACAATGGAAACACCAGTTCCTGATCAGCCACCGAAGTTAAGCATCGTTGGGCTCGGCTCGAGTTTGGAGGGGTGATCCTCCGATTCATCCGAGTGCTGTTGCCCCTGTCTGCACGTGGCAGACAGAAAGTGCAAAAGGACCTTAGCCATCAAAGCACGTTAAACAAAAATACTACACTAGACTACAATCATCGGCCACATGTTTTGATGTGTTGATGAGGAAAATGTGTATAGGGAATATATATGAGTACATATATAGTAGTATAAGAGGGAATTGTTATGTTTTTAAAACTACTCATAATGATGCTAGAGCATTGAAACCTGGGTCATGAAGTGTTTTACCTGGAAAGTAAAAGTTTTCACAGGGAAAATAAATTCAGAGATGGAATACCACTATGTTTCAGAAAAATATCTAAATTTTTAAGTAAAGACTTTTGTTTAGTCATAACAGCTTCTGTGGACTCTCTTCATTCCTATTACATTTTCTAGTTCCATTAGTGATGAACTAGTTGGGAAAAATGTTGGGCAAATGAGCATTCCCCAAACTGCATTAATTAAAGCTGGTACATAATTGATATCAATCAAAATCAGAAGACAGCATACTCATTTTTACCTTGTCAGACAAATTTTCCAAAGGCAAATCATCCACAGAAACAAAGGTAGGATATGAATGTATGAGGAACTCAGCAGCTGGAGCCAATTCAGCAGTTAACTCTATGAACTGGGGCTCATCCAAGCCATGGTACTCTCTTGAATTCTCAATGCAATGGTAGGCCCGAACACAATCCTCCTCTGTTACCAGCCTGAACAACGAAAAACAAATGGGATATATAATTCAAAGCACCAGCAACTGTACAAAAAAATTAAGCTTAATAAAAAAGATTATTTAGGCCTGTGGGAAAAATTAACTGCAGCTACATGTTCGTAGTAGAATGCACTGGGATAGGTAAAGCTGCTTTCAATGAAATCATAATGATAACATGTCATTGAATGGCAACTAGAACCACAACAGACATCAAATGCATCAAAAGTAATAATTGCCATATACTCTCAATTACATAGAAGTAACGACAGCAATAGCTGCTGAATCCCATCTTTTGGGTATAGCCGTCCCCGCGATTGATGTTCTCTTTCCTTGGAAATTGATATTTTTCAAATTTCTCATAATTTTTCATCTTTCAAACTTGTATCTTCAAGTAAATTTCAGTTGAAATCACCTGCTATTATTATTTTGGAAAAACCTCATAAAATTGTGGATCTCCTCAATCAAACAGTAAAATTCATCCAAAATCATGTGGAAATCAGTCTGAGGTGAATGATATACTTACAAGACAATGGCATGTGTGTCGTCTTTAATTATTTCAGTGACACAATATTCAAATAGCCTATGGCTTTCAACAGACACGAACACGCATACGAGTAAGAGATTCGTGAATAAATATCAGAACAACCCCATTTTTACAAATTGTATAACAAAAAACATCAGCAGTACTATAGCAGTGCTGTTTTCTAGGTCAAGGTCCATATAATAAACAAGCCTTGGACACAAAATCAACACCCGCATAATTTGTATTTTTCATCATAAATTTAAACGGCAAATTGAAGTAAGGAAAAAACTTAAATATCGAAACAACAGGAAATCTAAAATTTAAACAAATGAATATTGCAATCCATAGTTTAAACTAAGGATGAGTCGATTCCAAATACCGATTCTCGATCCCACCGATTCTCAGGCATAGAATCAGTATCGAGAATCAATCGCCTAAACTTGATACCAATTCCATCGATTCCAGATAAATAAATATTTTAGACTATAAGCTGAGGATATATTTGCTATTTGTCATCAAATACACTTTTTGAGTGACTTTATTGTCTTTGTTTTTTGATTCCAGCCAGTACTTATAATTTAATTAATAAATTTAAAATTATTTAAATAATTATTTAATTTAAATAATAGTAATACGCTACTGGTGTATCAATATCCCACCTGTTATTAGGAATAAGAATCGATGGAATCAAGAATCGATTTGAAAGAATCTGAATCGGGATAAAAAAAAAGTGGAATAGACTCATCCCTATTTTAAACACTCATATTTATCAAATAATATAGCAAAATTCAAACATTACTAATGGAGTACAAAAAAGTCAACAAGGACGACAATGATGAAAAAAATACGAGAGCTAGAAAGATGCAGGCATGCTAACGAGAGAAAAGGAATTGCAACAAGGAGATATTAGTTAAGAAACCTGATAAATAAGCAACTGGAGACTCGCAGCGGTGGAGAATATCCTTACACAACAAGAATTAGGCAGCCGAAGGTTGATTTTCAACGAGAGAAGAGGGTCCGGAGTCGCAGGATAGTTCAAGGTAACGACAAGTCGTATGACTCAAATTAATTCTTAAAATTGAAAAGAGACAAATCAAAGAAAAGGGCAAAAACAGTTCCTCATTCAGAGTTAAGCGAATTTTTTGAAAGGCAAGAGAATTTTAAGTGTATTTAATTAACATCCCAGCCGGCACAAGGGATATGTTCTTCGGAAGAAATCAGGGAGAGATGAGGGAGAAGTGCTCCCCTCCCTATTCTATCCCTAAATCCTCCCATCAGGTGACACAACATAAAGTCTTTCGGATGAAGATATATTGATGAAAAAGCATATCATGTTTATTTCTATCACTTAAAAATTATGACAAAAATTTCCAGGCAATTGTTTTGAATTGATGTGACTGCTAACAAATATCTGTATCAATATAGCAACTTCTTCTTCATCACTTAGGGATAAATCATGGAGAGTTTCTTCATTGTTTCTTCATTATCACTTTTAGGGAGAGAATGTCCATTATTTTCCATCTCTCCCAAAGTCCCCATCAAGTAAGCATTATCTCGGATTGAACTTAATTATGTACACATCAGGTGGTATGAGAAAATATATTTACCAACGAAAGATAAATAAATAAGTTTTAGTAATGTTGTTCAGGCAGTAGTATAATTATTTGTGCTCGCTTGAGAGCGATCAACGTGTGTGACTTCAGTAATCATCCCCACCATGATGCGCGGAGTTCAAAGATTGGATGAATGCGGACCGAGGGTTTAAAGACATTGCCTGTTGGTGAACTCAGCTTTCCTGCAATTAGAGAGGAACTACAGAAAACTGCACCATTTTCCGGCTTTGCATGTGCGATTTAAGGTTAGCTTATAATTTAGTTATTACAGTAGAAACTCGAAAATACGGAACTCGAAATTACAAAATTTTGATTTTACAAAGCAAAATCTTCCGTCCAGACCAAAAGAGTATCAATTGTATGTAACAGTACTCGATATTATGAAATAACGAAGTTTTGAAATTACAAACCTCGGGTCTTTGTCCCGACGTGAAAAAGTTATTAGTTTATATGAATAGTGACGGATCACAGCAACATTTTTGGGCACTCCTTGTCAGAGTTAAACATCTAATTAATCATCGTCGCCAAATACATTATGCACTGAATGTGAATTACCTGAACAATAACTTATTTTTCAATGCTACAATAGTAAAGGCATGGTTTCGCTGGGGTGTTACACGTCTGGCATCCGCGTCCAGCAGTCGGAAATCACTGCTGTACTCATCCAATATACATCAAATGGGCTCGATTTTGCTGAGACGTCTTGGCTGTCACGTTCGACTGCTGACACCCGACGTCTGCGTCTCGACTGCTTCGAGAGCAGTCGAGATGAGGATGCCTAGTCGGGCAGTCCCAATTTTTGGTGATTTTTCTGCTCTCCTCTCTCTGCGTTTTATATAAGGCATTGTTTCCAGTTCTTTATGTAAAACTACTTGCAACATTTGGTCGTGCTCTTCTTCGTCTTCCAACAAAAACAATAAAACTAAATCGTCACCATCCATTTCAGCTCAAAATCAACTCACTCTTAGGAAACACAAACCAATAATAAATTCGTAATTAAACTAAATACACATTCTCCCACATCGCCCAGCAGTGGAATCAGGACGTGGACGCCTGAATGAAACCGCCCAGCCATGTTGTCCAGCCGCGTTGTCCACATCAAAAAATAAGTAGGTAGTTGGCACCTACTTCCAGGATTAATATTCTCCCGCTATTACCAGTAATCAATACTCATCTACCTAAGAAATGGAGTTGAACTGTCGTGATCTGGGGACTCCACAAGGCTCACTGCCAAGTATTTCTGTATTAAGCAATGACAGCATCATCAATGAATCTAAGAAAGACCAAAGTCTAGTAACATACCTTAAGACATTCCCTCGGAGCAGTTTGATTCTTGTGTTAGGATCCAGCTCAACTCGATTGGACACAACTCCCTTGACAAGCCTCTCCCCGTCCTCAAACACAGTGCACCTCTTCTCCTCTGCAAAAAGTGAGGACACATATATGTACATACTTCACAGCTACAATAGGATCACAGGGGAATGGATTAGAAACAGATTAAGCATAAATAAAAAGTTGAAATGGAAAATGAAAGGGTCTAATGCTTTGAGTCACTCCACGAGAGAAACCTCAAGGGTGCATTGCATTTCAAGCATCTGTAACTGCTTTGAAGTGCCACCATCGCTAATCATTAGCCATTCCTTTAAAGAACTGAAGCAGAAGAATGCAAGAAACAGAGCATCACGGGTGATGGCATAAGCATAAAATAATAACTCCAAAGAGTTGTCAATATAGGTTGACAAACTATTGCAGATATTAATACTAGCAGTATTTTGCTAGTGAAGGGACATGATTTGTTTTATGAGATGAAACCAAAGAAATGAAGAATCAAAAGCAATTCTTCATCATACTGTAACGCATGTAATGGAAAGCAGACATGCAGAGTGAAGCAGTCTCCATTTCTCTGCTGACATCATCAACAAATTCATTCACCACTGTCAAACTCAAATCCATCATTTAGCAACCAAATTATGATATCACCACATAGACTGCACCAGCTTTCCCGTTGAGCTTTTAGAGTGCTTTCCGCAGGGTAAGTACAAGGGCACAGGCCATTGGTAACAGGTGGCATGAGTTTTGGAGTGGATGACTGATTTGGTGAGAGGTTTGGTGGTCTAGAATGAATCTGATAGGTTTGGGGGATGCTTCTAAGTAATGGAGGGACATTTATGGAATCAGTTAGAGGTGGTTGGATAATTGGGAAGGATAGAAAATATTTCTTTGAGGAGATTTTTAGGGACTGTACACCTGGGAAGAAGGTGGTGCAAATGGAAAGGTTATTATGATACAAATTGGATGATAGTTTAGGTTGGTAAACCTTTCTGAGGATTATTTTATACTAGCGAGTTTCAGGATATCCCCTGCAGAGAAGAGATTGGTGTAGATTGGATAGGAAACAGCCAAGCGGATAATTCAGAAAAAGGATAATTCATACAGCATACATTCTTCAAATAGGTTTATAGGATTTAACTGCAAATGGCAAAATTACTAATGGCAACATGCAATTAAAGGGAAACAGTTCAAAACAATGTGAAAAAAGCAAAGGCTCACCAGAGGAGATGGCAGGGGGGAGTGCATCGTGCATCAACTGCTTTCCCAGCTGATCTGCGGTGGCGTCAACAGGCGCAAAGTCACACAGCTTCCTCACGAGATCCCCAATCTTTTGAATGAACTGATTCCTCCCCTCCGAGGTGTAATCACTGTGGGCAACACCCATGTAGCGCAAATAGTCCCTCGGGAGGCCTTCTCGATAGCTTGGGTCTTCATCCATTGCCGCTTTCAAAGCAACAGGAATAAGCTGGAATAAGTGTTCGAATGAGAAACACAACGCCAAACAGACCTTCTAGGGTAATGCAACGCAGATCACTTACAGGTAACCCAATATTCATGTCCTCTAAAAGCTGGTTAGGAATTACCCCCTTCCCCAATTAGCAATTCAATTACTAACAATATTTTTTTTCCCCAGCAACCAAGGAATGTTAGTCCCATGATATAAGGCAACATTGTATGCAGATCATATTACACATGCAACCCCCACTCCTTTGTCTATGTACATAGCAAGGTAGTCATCAACAGAATAAATGGATTCTTTTCCTAGGAACTACTTTAAATTTTGTTCAAATAATTATTAACTTCCACTGTTTCTTATTTCCGTGGGCATTTTACTATTAAGAGTTATATGCCATT
Source organism: Pyrrhosoma nymphula (assembly GCA_963573305.1). Classification (NCBI taxonomy): domain Eukaryota; kingdom Metazoa; phylum Arthropoda; class Insecta; order Odonata; family Coenagrionidae; genus Pyrrhosoma; species Pyrrhosoma nymphula. Next base: position 45,642,777 of record OY754328.1, read on the forward strand.
TACTAAGGCCTGGATCACTAAGTTTGGGCCTAATGTTTGTGTGGTGTACCCAGTGATGTGAGGGCTTGCAAATAAAAAAGTCATTTAGAGAAGAAGAAAATTTACTCTGATTTTTCCCAGCCAAGGAAAAAATGGAAATTTTGTAAAGTCGAAAAATAACATTTTTCACTTATAAAGCTAGGCATATTTAATTTCAATTATCCATAATCACATTAGCAGCTGCTGCTACTAATAGGTATTGACACTGATGATCATACCATTAATATTTTCATTGAAAGTCACAGCTGTAAAAACCCCTGAGTTATGATCAGCTATATAAATCTGTTAGAAATTGTGGAAAAATTCATTAGTGGCCTGTGTGCGACTATCATATGTTTAAAAGTGATGTAATTTTAGTAATTAAAATTACCCATGCACTCAGTTTACAAATGAATTCACGTTAAGCTTAACACTTCCCAAAAAATGCAGAACTACATAATGTGTTTACACTGAAGACATCTAATTTTGTTGGCATCCTTGCTTGAAGGTTTTACAAATTACAGTTATAACATTGCTAAGCAGATTATCAAACTGATGATCATCGGAAGGTAAGTCTCATGACATACAGAAGACAAGGAGAATGACTATTTTGAATGAAAGATTAAAAATTGTAATACTAGTGCACACTGAGGTATTCCCTTTCCATTTTGAGCCCTTAAAATCCGAAGCAAAAAGATTCGATCCAAATCTAAGTGAGTCCATTCCTAAAATAACCACATTTATGTGGTATGCATTTCAATCAGTTTCATCTGCCGAGCCCTGTCTATGACAGAACAGGCAGATTCCTTTTGATTATTCTGAGAGATATTTAATAATTGCCACCCACTTCTCAGCATTCATTTATTTGCTAATCTGCTTCTATTATACTGAGCTGTTTCGTGATGTATTGATGGAACTTAAATGTGACCAGGTACTTTTTCAAGCTGAATCAGAAAGGAGAAATGTAATTAAGACATTGCTTATGGGTTAAAATTTTATCTCTGTGAAGGTGTTTTCTCCTAATTGCTGGATTGGTATGTTTTGTGAATCCCGGCAGTACAGACCTTCTGTCCCTAGTGGCCTTCCCTGCAAGTGAGCAGTTACGTAGTTGCAGGTGCTATATTCGTCATTGATGCAACATATTCTAAACTTCCATGATAAGTGGTAAAGAATTCATTGTTGATGCTTGGAAAAATAGGCATCCTACATTGCTATTCGGAATCTGGGGTCCCTACTTCATGGTCGAGCTATTCTTTATTATAGCTCATTATAGCCCGTCGGTATTCTGAATCGACACAGGCAATAAATAGCTCAGGTCATGTTGTCTTTGCCCGCCTCTTGTATGAAAAAAATTCAGAACAGTAATTTGAAATTTCAGCAGCCAATGAGAAGCAAGCTTGACTTGTAGCTTCGATGAAAAGATCCTTCCCTAATTTAATCTATGACTTATTTTACCTCTTAAATAGATAAAATTAAAAATATAATACTTTTTATGGATTATAAGCTATAACATGTCACTTGTAAGCTCAAAGCAATATATTCCACATATTCTATAAAGTGACTTACGATAATATTTTGGCGGAGCGGTGAATGGTAATGTGAGTTTTCTGCTGAAATATGATTTTAGCATTACATTTTTAGTTATATTTTTAAATAATGCCTGTGATCCCAGTATTAAATACTCCACGGAGTTTCCTCTTACCCTGTACCATTGTGATAGTAGTGAACCTTATTCACTATCGGCACGTCTTATATCTCATGTCGACATATGTACATTGGTGGCATACTGTTAGACATGCAAGTACCACAAGTAGCCCTTTGGTCATGAACTATCATTATAGTAATCCACATTATTCTACTCTGTGATTTCTTATTCAACTAGCAGCAATGGCTTTGGCACTCTCATTGACTATTGTTAAAGCTCATAGTAGCGTGACCTCATAAGGTAAATGTAAGCAAGATGTGGACATCAAACCTGAAACACGTTCAGCGCGGCATGACCCACCGGTGGGTCATGCTTGCCGTAAGAATTGAAGGAGTTTCTGTCCACGTACGCCTATGAAGACAGACTTAAAATGTCCTTCGTCGCCCACGAACTTGTTAAACTGATGCCAATCCGAACTTTTTGCCTGCAGAAAGGTAGTAACTAAAATGATGGGCAGTGAAGTGAAGATTCAGTTTTTTGTGGTGTTTTATCTGTATTTATATGTAAAACATTCAGTTTTTAGTATAACTAACTTCAAATAAATTCAATTAAAAACACCTGGTAACAACTTAATTCCAAAACGTTTTGAAATACGTACTTCTTGTATTGTGGGTTGCCTACCCATAGTTTACAGTGGTAAAATAAATTTTGCTACGTGTGTCGCGTTAGAAGTTCTCAATCGTATCAATTCCGCAAGCAGTTTTATGAATTTTATGCAATAGTAAAACAAAATTTTGATATAAAATAAAGAACATGACAGTCATATTGAAGGTAGTCGAGAGCTAAATATAGTTGAACCCTTATTGAGCCGTTATTTTCTACGACATGGCAATCTCACGACGCTAAAATTTACGGTCTTACAACGTCTATCAAAAGTATATCCAAATTTAATCAATTTTGTTTAGTTTTATTTACATTAAATATGAAGAATGCTTTACTATTATGTTCCTACTATTTATGTGGCATTATACATTGCTAGAAATGGCATTGCCATTTGCAATAAAACTTCAAGATGGCCATACAAGGAGGAGGCTTCCCCTCCTTGCATCATGCGTTGAAATACTACTATACTCACCATTTCGATTACATGGCTTTCACATATCGTCATAAATAAACTAGTAAAAATAAACTAAATAAAACTGATAAGGTTTTATTATCACTTCAAACACTAAAAACTCACTACAAAACTTATATTACAATGTAGTGAAGGAACACACATTCATAAATACCAACGGAAATACCAATTATACAGAATGAATAAATGACATTTTCTATGTACATTTCATAGCTTTATACTACAAAAAAATTCCTGAAGGAGGAAACAGGATTACACAACAAAACATTACTATTTTTCATTTCAAAGTGTTGATTTTCGTCCTTCACTGAACATTTTGTTGAAAATATTCACCATGGTTGCACTTCCATAGACATTTAGAGGGTATACATCAGTGAAATTATTTAGAACAAAAACAAAAATGAAGAAAACATTCATAAAACATGAATAAATGCCATTTTCCGTGTGGATATCATAATTTGATGAATCAAAACATTTTTTCTGGAGGAGGAACACAAATTTACACGACAAAAAATTGAAGTTGCTCAAAGGTAAGTCTTGTAATTCACTGAACATTTTGTTGAGTTGTCGCACTTCCATAGACATTCGGATTGAAGCATAAATCAGTAAATTATTTTCAGCAAAAAAAAAGAAACAAACATTAATTCGTACCATAAACACAATAAAAAATAAAAATAACAGAAAGAATGGCGCTAGATTCACTAATTTTCCTAGAAAATGTAAATAATGAATTTTATTGAAACAATCCAAGCACATTGTAGGATGTCCATCACATTCCTCACAAAATGTGTTTACTCTTTTAGTTTTTGAGCTTGCTTCTTTTGTTCCCTTTTCTTTCCGTATTCTTTCATAGCAAGTCTTTCATAGCATCTCTTCCGACTAATCCTTGCAGGGCCTTCGTATTTTTTTAGGTGATGTAAGGACCTTCTCTTCATCAAAGCAGGAACACTTTCCCCAGCTACAGTAGACATCATCTTTCAAAAGTCCTTCAGTGAAGTTTTCTTGAAAATTCAGCATTTCAATTTTTTTATTTTGGCCATAATTATTGTACAACACCCATGAATTGACCATGCATGTTCCAAGAAGCAGTGCTAGTGCCAGTTTCTTATACCAGTTGAGGGATCGTCGAATGCAAGTGTAGTACGCAGACATTTGGTCTGAAATATCTACCCCCTTTTTAGCACTATTGTACACTGCAATGGATTTTGGCTTCATTCTTATCTCCCCTCGCTTAGATTTTGACTTTGTTGGAACCAAAATCTCACCAAGCTCGGGATTAGAGGAAATCATCATCACCGGTCTTTTGTCCTGCCATTTCATAATTCTGACGCCTTTTCTATTTTCCCTAGCAAAGAGTTGCCCCTTTTCAACTTTTTTTGACGAACCTCAAGTGGGTTACCTTTATGATTCGCCCGCAGTGTGCCGCAAACATATGTTCTCCTACCCAAAAGATCTTCAGCAAGGCTCATACTAGTGTAAAAATGATCTATGTACAATGTCCGCCCAGCATCAAAAGGTCCCTAGGTCAACTGCAGCACAACTTTGTGGCTATGACAAACATTCTCCCTCGTCTCGGGCGCTTCACTTTTCCCTGCATAAACCTGGAGATTATGCATTAAAGAGTAAGGACTGCACAGCTTATAGCATTTGATGCCATATTTATGAGCCTTTCCTGGTAAGTACTCCCTAAAATGTAGCCAACCTCTCCAAGGTACCATCGATTCATCTATCACAATATTTTCTCCAGGAGTGAGTGTGGAATGAAATATCCCATGGAGTAGGTCGAGGAGTGGCCTCACTTTGGCTAATCTATCAGTTTTGGCCGTAAAATCAGCATTGTTACTGACATGAAAACATTTCAATATTAGCTCGAATCTATCCAGACTCATGATATTCCTGATCAAGTCAATTCTGTACAATGGTTTCTGAGACCAATATAGCCGCATTTTGAGTAAATGGTTTATACCCATCGCAATCAATATGGCAATGAATTTTCGTATTTCACCCAAATTTGTATCTTTCCACTTCTGCATCCTGGATCATCGGCTAACTACTACAGAATCTATGAACTAACTTGCATATCTATTAGTCTCTTCCACTATAAGTGTTTGCACTTCGTCGTTCAGGAAATGTTTGTAAATACTCACCGGATCTGAAAGGTCCAATTGCAGGCCTTAGCTAATACCTCCAGAAAAGGTAAATCTTCTCGTTGTAATGGAACAGTCTCCCCATTCACCAGAACTTGACGATGAAGTCACATGCTCTTCCTCTTCAGATGAAGAATCTTCTCCACTTTCGTCCTCTGAATATGGAGAATCACTGTCTTCTTCGAAATCAGATGGAATATAAGAATCATCGGAGTCAGAGGAACTAAATTGAGATGCATTTGAATCACCCATCTCTTCTAATTTTGTTCTATCAGTGATATCACAAAAACCACTTCTCCAGAAGAAACCCAGCAAAATAAACTCTTATATCTCGTGTCACTCGTATATTAGCCAAGACTAAGAGTTATCCAAAATTTTCTAGAATAATATACAGAGAGCTAGTGGTGGGTGGGGGTGAGGGAGGGGTAGAAATCGTCCAATGACCAATAAGTTAGAATATCGGTAGAAGGATATAGTGATGAACGAGGCACTGAACAGCTGCACAGCCATAAACCTGCGAAAGAATTTCGAATGAGTTATTTTTCAGAGCAGTGCAATGTGGAAGATGGAAAAGCTTGCCCACCCACGGCTAATGCAAGGAAAATTTTTTCATTATTGTACATGTAAGGCCCTCCGCTCGGCTCAACTAATTTGAAACTCGACGTGCGGATTACATTTTTGCGACAATGTCACTTTGTGAGAAGGGATGCCGCACACGGTTCGTCCAAATCGAAACGATACTTGCGAGTAACTACAACTCGACTCGAGATCAACAAGTACTACTCGCATATCACTAATAATGTTAACAGAAAATTTTCAATGATGTATGACACTATTTTTTTTGCTGAATAATCATTTTTTTCAATCAAAACCTCCCAAGTCTTCAACAAATTCTCTAGCAGAAATTTCGACAGCAGATGCAGTCATCTTAATATTATGGAAGCAATATCTTTTTTTAAAGTTTGCAAACCAACCTGAGCTAGCATGGAATGGCTTGGGATTCTCCTCTTCCTTCGTTAATTCTTCATGCAGAGAGCATGCCTTTGCTTGCATCATAAGCATACTCACAGGCATATGAGTCTGATTCAAATCTTAAATCCAACCCAAGTCGATAGCCTATACCTGTAATACTTTCAACTTTTTCAAGTCTCTCTATCACATCCAATTTCAGCTTGAGAGATATAGTCTTTCTCTGTCTCTTCATCGTGTTTCTCACAGACACAAATCGTTATTTTCCACTTAAATTCACGAGTGTTCAGGTTCACAAGCAAGTAAAACAACCGAATTTAATGAGCAAGTCGCGAAATGGCGTGATAATAGATGATAATTGTGCAGAGGTGTATGAAAAGACATACGAAATGTGCATGATGCACTTTCGGCAAGCCGCAAAATAGGTAACAGCAAACGACGCAACGTAGAATAAAATAAAAACACACAAATGTAAAATTATGAAAATATCACATTATGTAGTGCATTAAACCTAAAATACATAAAACAAACGTGTGTAAAACAAGAGTTACCTGTACAAACGAACAAATATGGCTAAAACAGGCAAGGTGCCCATGAAAACAAGAGAGAATACATATTATGAAGCCACGAGTAGTCATCGACTACAATAAGGAAATGAAAGCTGTAGACAGGCAAGACAATCAGTTGGCCTCCTTTCCTATGCAAAAGGCTGTCATAAAATATTTTTTATATGTTGGCCATGGCACTATAGAATTTGTATGTTTTGTTTCAAAGTGCCAAGCAAAAAACTGCAGTTTGATGACTTTAGGGAAAGTGTGGTGGAGCAAATCCTGGAAAGAGTGAAATTGCCGTAGTACAAACATCAAGGACGACTGACACCTGGCCCTTCGCCATTTAGGTTTCAAGCAGCAAACCCGGCTCATTTTCCAAATCGGATACCTCCCAATACCAGATAGATAGAAAATAAAAAATTATCCATCTCAAATTTATGAACTTTTTATACAACTGGGGAAGAAGAGTGAGAGTAGATGGGAATGTGAACAATGCAAAGTCACATTACACCGGGCAGACTACTTAAAATAAATATCATTCGAAAGAGACATCAAGGTAGGATGAAAATGTACATTTTGTTTTTAATTTATAATTTATTTTAAAGTTACATAAGTGTACCTATATTTTTATTTCTATGTAAATTTAACTAAAGTAATATAAAATTTATTTTACTAGAGTGTGAGAAAAACACACCGGGATCAGTTCAAATGAAAAGACGATTTTGCGATTTTTGACATTAAAATGGACGACTGGAAGTGGGCGGAGCATAGAACTTTCTTTTTCATGCTGTAGGTGGCAGTGTTCGAGATGTGGGAAACATCGCGAGACCTCCCCTCACTGTTTACTGGTAGCAAAGGGATGGTAACAGTAACTTGTAATTTCATGGGGCCTATTACGAACGGCTCACCGCATGCGGTGAGACTCCGCCGGCGGTGCCACACTGCTCGGAAGCGCGTTCACCGCCCCAAGCGATTACGAGTGGCTGCCGGTCGGAGTCATACGACGGCTAGGGGGTCGGTGTGATACCGCGGCCGGATACCCTGCCTTTGTGACTCCGACCCCTTAATGGCGGACGTTTGTTTACCTTTTTCGGGTCGAGCTGGCATTTTTAAAGCAAAATATCCGACGATAGAGACTGGAAAGCCCTCATATTTTGTATTATTTATAATATTAATATCTGAGTAAGTTCATTAAATATAAAACTGGAGCAATTGGAAACCAAAACTTTTATTTTTATAGTAAATAACATCGTTGTAGCAGTCTGAATCACGGCCGTTGGAGGTGGGTACATATTGATTGTAAGTTGGTTTTATCGACGATACCTAATTCGTTTATGTAATTAGAACAATTGTGATGTTTTATAATGTCCGCTATGCTTTTATATACAATAACTTCATCCATTTATTCACAGGTACCGGAAAATTCGTCGTTTATGACTGCCTGTGCTTGTATTGTAAGGTGAATACAACTTTTGCTCGCTGCTTGGAGATTTCTACGAACATCTTTTGTGCCAAAATAGTGTTATTTTCAACATGACTACTCCCGTTAATCTACTGCTGATAATCAGTGGTGTTGTAATGCTCAAAGTTTTATTAGGTTGAAAAATATCGGCCAAGAGTTGTAATTATCAGTGTTCCATCGTGATTGGTATGTGAATAGTGCTATTATTCTATATCTATACTCACGTTAATCTACTGCTGATAATCACAGTGCCAGTGATGTTGTAATGCTCAAAGTTTTACTAGGTTGAAAAATATCGGCCAAGAGTTGTAATTATCAGTGTTCCATCGTGATTGGTATGTGAATAGTGCTATTATTCTATCGAGAAATATCTGACGGTAATGTAAAAATTGCCACTGGCGTGTTCACCTCCGTTATTCACCATAGAGATGATATTTCACGATCAAGCTATCAAGAGTGAAGTTTGTTTACTCGAGTATATGAATCGTATCAACGAATAGTAGTGAGAAAAGGCACCTGTGCCACTTGCGTGGGTTAATGTAAGGCTTAAAATCAGTGAATAAATACTAGTTTTCATCATAACGAGCCCTGTGATTGTAATGTTTTACGTGATGAAAATAAGAATGGCAGTGACTTCCAGTTTGGATGATTGTATTAGCCTATTTCCCACTATATTTTTATGGTGTGTGCTACTATATCGTTTGTGGATTTATCTATATTATTGAAATACGTTGTCGCTTGTGTATGCGTGTTGGCACAGAACCGATTCGCGATCTCACATATGTATTGTGGGCAGACTTTTTCTGTGATTGTGTATTCGTGCAACCAAAGTAAATGGTGAAACTCTGTCACATTATCATGAAATAAAAGTGTATTTTAATAATAAGTGCACTTCTTGTGTTTCTTTAACTGTTTATTGGTTTTCACAGATAACTGCTTAAAAGTTATTTTTCATTATTTAAAAAAGTGCCTTTCTTGTGCTCTCTGAATAGCTTTCCAATCCCCATCACTTAAACGAAAGGTATGCAGAGCAACAGATTTTTTGTTATTTCACAGGAATTAAGTGTTTTTGCCTGTGATTAAGGCTCTCCAGCTAAGTATTCGTTGTGGATTTTCGTACATTTCTTTACGTATGCGCATTGCGGTCGCAGCTTTAATGCGCTCAACTCAGATGTCTGCTGGAGAGAGTTCCCGCGGAATTAAAACACTACAAACGCTTGCCATTGGCTGCAGCTGTTTCCGTGTTGAAGGAGCGCAGAATTTTTCATATAAACGTCACTTCCGCCGCATCGCTCCTCTCCGACCCCTAGTGAAGTCCTCTCCGCCCGGCGGTGTGACTCCGTACGTCCCATTCGTAATCGCAGGGGTCGGAGTGACACCGCAGGCGGAACGGAAACTCCGCCTGGCGGAGTCTCAACGCCCTCTTGTTCGTAATAGCCCCCCATGGATAGCCTCGTGGGGATAACGTGGGGTAAATCACTAGAAGAGTTTTAAAAACTTTAGTTTTGGCTCATGTTTGACGTATTTTGGAAAGGAAGGAAGCCAACGCATGATAAGGGAAGGTTATCGTCTTTTTATATGCGGCTACATGGTGGCCATGATACTACTAAATATTTTGTAGTACCATGATGGAAGCCTATTCTTAATCGGGGAGCGCTAGTCCACGATCAAGCTATTCCACACCTCATTATAGCCCAAGTCCGTATTCTGAATCGAGCTGGGCAATAAACAGCTCGGGAAAACTAGTGTTTGTGATGATTGTAATTTGAAATTTCAGCAGCCAATGAGAAGCAAGCTGGCGTTCTAGCTTCGATGTAATATTCATTCCCTCATATAATCTATGAATTATTTTACCTCTTAAATAGATAAAAGTATAAATATAATACTTTTTATGTATTATAAGCTATAAATTTTAACTTACAAGCTCGAAGCAATATATTCCACATATTCTATAAAATGACTTACGATAATATTATGGCGGAGCGGTGAATGCTAATGTGAGTTTTCTGCTGTAAGAAGATGTTAACATTACATTTTTAAAGTTATCTATGTAAGTAGGTAATGCCTGCGATCCAAAGTATTAAATAATGTATGGATTTTCCTCTTTCCCTGTACCAATTTTGTGATAGTAGTGAACCTTATTAGCTATCGGCGAGTCGTATACCTCACGTTGACATTGTATTTTTGTAACTGGCTGTTTTGACATGCAAGTACCGCATGTAGTCCTTCGGTCGAGAACTATCATTATTGTAATACTTGTTATTCTACTATGCGATTTCTTATTCAACTGGCAGTAATGGCCTGGGAGCTCCCATTGACTGTTGCTTAAGTTTGTAGTGGCATATGACGCGAACGTAAATGTAAGCGAGAGATTGGCATAGAAAAATGTTAATATCAGTCTCATTTGAAATGATACAGAAATAATTTTACTGTATTTATAATTGTTGAGGATTTGCTACTTAGTAAACATCTGAGGTTTTTGAGGGCAATGAAAAGTTTATGAATTATTTTCCTTGAAGAAGATCACATTTACGTGATGTTTCACAGGGCGAAATTAGAATTGTTGATTTTTACTTAAGTTTACCATTACGATACACGAAAGTGGTGTGCTCTTTTTAATTCAGCCCTAGTATACTTGTTCGTACATATGCTTGGGAAATTCTAAAATTATAACCAAGATTTTGTAGTGTTCGTCTTCCCTATAAGAAGGAATAAGCGATGGGAAACATGCCTTTGTGATGGCAAATTGCATTACAGAGTTTGAAATTATTCTATCGTATATTATAATGTTATCCTGTGGCCAGTAGCAATTATATATTACGTTCAATTCATAATGGGAAATAATCTGCAACTGAAGGGCAGATAGACGATAGTTCTCTCATCGTAAATATATCGGTCTCCGTTCAAATGATGCAGAAACAATTTTACTGCCTTTATAATTGATGAAGATTAGCTATTACGTAAACAAATAAGGTTTTATTGAGTAATGGCAACCTAAAGAATTATTTTGAAGAACTCATTTAAGTGAATTTTTACCATTTTCATGGGGTGAAAATGTACTTGTTCATTGGCCATGGCATTCTCGACGAGGACGTGGTTGTGAAAGCGAGGTAAGAAAGTAATGCTTAAATGGAAATAAATGATCTTAAGGCATGATTGGAAGGATGAAGGATTTGAATCGACGTTGCCCAAAAATTTCCTCGCGGAAATCCTCCTCTCTGAATTGGAGTGAACATACCCTCATGCGCTGGGATATTTTTCTATTTGCTCTGCCGTCACGCCGAATCTTCACCTCCCAAAGTTTTCTCAAATATTTGTCCTTTGGAAACGAATGAAATGATATCTAAGGCGTAAATGCACTACTCTTGCACCCGGGTACCACACAATACTGCACCATCGCAAATTAATGCGCTTTATCAACCAAGGAAGAACGAGAGCTTCAGTCACAAACGGACGATAAACACACGGGTCAAGCCGGGCACGGTAAGCTTGGTGGCATGCAGCCTGAGGGGACTGAGGGCGAGGGGGGTCGGACAGAGGGACGCGGGGGGAACCGTAGTTCGCCACCTGCGACGCATTTCCGCCACAATTGTGGCGCTAGCGCATGGCATATGAATAACGTTAAACGGGCCAATCAACGCGCCCAGTCATGTTTTGAAATTGGTTTCATTTCAAACTACTACTATGTCTACAGTGAGAAAATGTTACGCCCCTCATTGCGGACAGAGACGTACGCCTCAAAACCCTGTAGAAATACATTCATTCCCACGTGATCCATTCCTGTGAGTATATTGATGTGATATCCTTCATTTGTCGGTTGATTGATTGATAACGGGTGTAGTGGGTAATCAGTTTCTACCATCTTCTACACTATCCTGCTTCATCGAAGACTCTGTAATTTTTAAAACTTATGAATTTAACTTTTCGCATAGGTAATGGACACCAGAGAAGGGACATCGATTGCAGATGAAGCAAAGCTGATTCACGTTTTATGGAGCTCCAAAAGTGGTGTTAATGTGCTGCTCAGCTCATTCAGTGTATGTATAGCTCTAGCTTGCTGCTTAGGATGGCCATTCCTTAACTCAAGGTGTTGAGCATGAAGTGACTCATATGTTTATGGTATTTCCTTTATTTCCCAGAAATGTTGGTTGTGTATGTACAGTGGCGGAAAAAATTAACGCAAAGCTCGTTGGCTTCTGTGGATGCGGCGAACACGGGAACCACTTGGAGTAGACCACCATCCGAAAATTTGACAGCAGTATTTCTCATACAACCGGGAATTTTCCAAATTCATACGCTTCGTACCAGTGATATTAAATCATATGCATCGCAAGTTGACTACGCGTAAAATACACAACTGCGAGTTCTTGTTTTTATTCAAATTATGTCTTCACCTATCTCTCACAAAGTAGCTGTCGTCGGGGAATCTGTGAACGCAGCACACATAATGAACATAGAAACCGCTGGCCTACATCACAGTTCCAGTGGTGTAGTGGGTAAAGCATCCGGCTTTCGACCTGAGGGTGGCGAGTTCAAATCTCGGTGAAGACTCATCAACTGATCCAACTAAAGCAATCCTTTTTTTTGGTCATTCAATATTTCGCTTAATGGTGCAGGAGGTCCGCAGAATGTAATCCGACACATTGAATGTCACTCACCTTTATTAATACAAAATTCAACCTTTAACTACCATAACCATTTTTTCCGGCAGTTGACTGAACAGTAAAATTTGACCACCTCTCTTGAGTCGTCCAGCCCCGTTCGCATACTTCTTATACCTCCTGGCTCTTCGTGCGATCTTATCTCCTCATGCGCTTTCTCGCTTTATGTTCTCGAGGGGAAATCCCTCGAGGTTTGGCAGGGTAGAGTGAAGGCAGAATTTCGAGCCGTTTAAAAAACTGAACGATGTTGGTTCATACAGCTGTCGATTTTTCGTATGCAGGTGTGTAAACGAATCAGTTTGTCGAAGCAAAAAATACACCTCTAGTAAGCCGGCTTTTAATTCGGTGAATAGCGTTTGCATTTCCTCACGAAAAATGTATGTCTTAATAATGTTTCTAGCATTCTCATATTCTTAATGAATATATTATCATAGCATCTTTTTTTCAAAATTAGGGAAATATTTTTCGCACACCTTTTATTAGAATGCAACTACGTCATGGTCTCTTCAAGATGGAAAATGATGAACCATGAGTCTTTTTACTAACGGGATTTTTCCATTCGCAAAGCAACTCTTACGTAATATGATTTAAGATAAATGCGTCAATGTTTATTTCTCTGAAGCACGTTTGGTATCTCCGTTAAGTTAGACGGAGTACTAACCTGGTTAAGTGTCAATACATATGCGTTACTTATTACCTTTCAGCTAAATTTGGCTGAATATTTATGCTAAGGTGTAATAATTTCTCCCCATCTCATATTACGCCACCACCCTTCTTTTGTTATTTTCTCTACCATCTTGGTAAAAAAACGAGAGTTTCTTGGCCGATAAACCAGCAGAGGCCCCGACGAAGACGACGAAAATGTTAAGGTCAATTATGGTGAAGATATACTACGTTGCTTGAATACTCGCAGGGACCTTGGTGAATTGAAGAGTTTCTTCATAATATGAATCGATTCTAATTTTTTTACGCAATTATATTTAGTAAATACCCACCTATTTTCCGTTATCAATAATTTACTCGGCTAATATTTCTCTATTATAAAGAAACTCGCATTTTTTACCAATATACGTCTGGGAAAGACCCAGGAGTGGACAATTTTGAGTTCACGCCTGGGCGTGGCTTAGTTTTGACGAGCCGGGAGTGTGCTGGCGCATAGAGGGAACTCTACGGAGCAACCAATATGTTGAAATTTTGGACGTCATGCTGCCTTCTGTCTTCTTAACAATAGGGGAAAACTTTACTTACCAGCATTTAAGTGAATTTTGGTTACTGTGTAACAGTGGAAATCCAGATTTTTTTTATTTTCACTAAACGAAATTCATTTTGTCAAATGTTTTGCAAACTATTGGCATGTAACACGTATCTCATTAAAATTCATTTTTACTCCACACCCAGGACAATTCGAGGGTTCACACGTGCCACCACTCAAGAAGGTGGTTCATTGAAAACAATGTCACCCAGTTGCAGTGGCCCGCGCGCAGCCCAGATCTCAACCCAATTGAAAATATCTGGGCAAATATGATGAGAGAAATGCGGGAGGAAAATAGAAGGCCCCACAATGCACATGAGTTGTGGGAAATGGTGGAAGAATTGTGGGACAGGGTTCCCTTACGGTTATGCCAAAATTTGGTTCAGTCCATGTCCCGGAGACTCCAACTATTAGTAGAGAATGAAGGGGGATGGATCGGTTATTGATCGATAAAAAATCCACCACCAGTATGAGCTCTTTCCCAATCTAATTTTCGATGATGAGTCAAGGTGCATATGAGCACAAATTACCTTGTCTAAGAGAATTTCAAATACAATTAAATTGTTCCACAGGCTCTATGCACGTTTGAAAAATTTCCTAAATTGCATCATAATGAAGAATAATGACAGATAGGGATAAATATCACGACCATTGTCGTTGTGGAAATGAAATATGCAACATAAAATTGCCATGTTGTGAATGGCCAGTAACCAATTCCGCTTAATCGTTCCTTAAATAATACTTTATTTGATGGACGACTGAGCTCATCAGCCGACTAACACTATGTGAATTTTACGTTTCGAATATGGTTTCAAAAACTCTTTCTTAACTTTCCCGGAACAGACAACAATAGTGATTGTCACAAATTCAACCATCTAACACGCCAGAATATTAAAATCGTCAAAGTCAAAAGTCACGTTCATAATAATTTTTAAAATCGATGAACTAGGTATAAATGAGAAATAGAAATAGCCGTTGCTCTAGTTTCTTTGATGTATCGCATTGATTGGTGGATGACTCTCACAATCAGTCCATTTAGTGAAACGTGACTATCGTAGTTTACATTAACTTCATAATTGAATTGCTTAATTTGGAAGAATGTTGTCTTAAAAAATTCCTATTCCTTATGTATCTCTCATAAGGTTAGTTCAGAAATATCTAACTCACCTGTGCCACTTTGCTAAATATGATTAAGATAAAGTTCTAGTGCGTACTCTCTTGCACCTTTACTGAATTTATTTTGATTCTATCTGGATATTTCCTGGCTTATCTCCGATCTCTGGTGTCAATTTTCTAGTTTATCTCCAAAGCATTTCCTCACGCTGCCAGCCTCGGTGGGGGCATGGCAAAGGGTAAAGTCCTAGCCTGCCAGCCCTAAGGTGCGGGTTCGAATCCGTCTATCAGAGAGTGAATGTCTGTGAACGTTACATTAAGTTAATTGTAATAGACTTACTTCGCTGAAATAAAGACACCATTTTTAAAGACACGTTATTTTGAGGTGCGCATGCTTCTCCGTCCCTGTAAAAATTTCTCCATGCCCTCATATTACGCTTTTGTCCTGTTCGTTTTTCCACGAACATTGGTTATTCATTTCACACTACAATATTCCTCCATTATCTGCTATGTTCCCTGAAACATTTAAAATAAATTAGATCACGATCATTTCTGCAAGAGGAAGTAGATGTGTGTTCATCCTTCTTGCGTGATCAGCAATGGCAAATCTTTCGATCGCATTGCAATTTTCAAAGATAAATAGTATCGTAAAATATTCAATTAAAGGGAAAAGATTTTCTTTTGGACCATATTTTTAAAATACTCAGTGACGTGAAATTATGACCGATAATAATTTTTTGAAAACCTGTGATTCATGATTATAACTTATATTAATTTATGTTGAATGCAGTTCTCATATTCTAAAGCTAGATTATTCTTGCAGACACATTTGATCGACTGTCCTTAATATGGCAACTTACGTTTATGCCTTTGACATATCAAATGTGTAAAAGTGAGGGAATAAAATCCGGCTTGCTACAATTAGAATAAAAATTCTGTTATGGTGATAAAAAAGTTTTTATCGACATGACCACAGGACATGCAGAATTATTTTTTATTACTTGTTTTTAAAGGATAATCAATGGTTAAAATGGAAAAAAATAGTTGGGTTCCAAAAGGTTTCAGCTACTGGTAACATTTGCTACACACTACAATGATTACAAGTTAAGGATTACAGGAAAAGAGTATTAATTAAAGAGAAATGGTTGTGCTCTAAAATATTTCAACTATTAACCGAGTAAATTGTTGATGACGGAAAACAGGTGTATATTTAATAAATATAATTACGTAAAAAATTTAGAATCGATTCATAATATGAAGAAACTCTTCAGCTTACTAAGGTCCCTACGAGTTTTCAAGCAACGTGTATCTTAGCCATAATTGTTTTTAATAATTATAGAGAAAATATGAACGACTAAATTGAAATTACACCAGCGACGTTGATAACTCAGGAGTCCTCATTATGTTCTTTGAATTTTAAAAAAATTAGGGGGAAACGTATGCCGACGACGATAGTGTAGAAGATTGTAGACGGAAATGACTAAAGAAGGGTAGTGGCGTATTATGAGACGGGGAGAAATTATTACACCTTAGCATAAATATTCAGCCAAATTTAGCTGAAAGGTAATAAGTAACGCATATTTATTGACACTTAACCAGGTTAGTACTCAGTCTAACTTAACGGAGATACCAAACGTGCTTCAGGGAAATAAACATTGACGCGTTTATCTTAAATCATATTACGTAAGAGTTGCTTTGCGAATGGAAAAATCCCGTTAGTAAAAAGACTCATGGTTCATCATTTTCCATCTTGAAGAGACCATGACTTAGTTGCATTCTAATAAAAGGTGTGCGAAAAATATTTCCCTAATTTGAAAAAAAGATGCTATGATAATATATTCATTAAGAATATGAGAATGCTAGAAACATTATTAAGACATACATTTTTCGTGAGGAAATGCAAACGCTATTCACTGAATTAAAAGCCGGCTTACTAGAGGTGTATTTTTTGCTTCGACAAACTGATTCGTTTACACACCTGCATACGAAAAATCGACAGCTGTAAGAACCAACATCATTCAGTTTTTTAAACGGCTCGAAATTCTGTCTTCACTCTGCCCTGCCAAACCTCGAGGGATTTCCCCTCGAGAAGATAAATCAAGAAAGCGCATGAGGAGATAAGATCGCACGAAGAGCCTGGAGGTATTAGAGGTATGCGAACGGGGCTTGACGACTCAGGAGAGGTGGTCAAATTTTACTGTTCAGTCAACTGCCGGAAAAAATGGTTATGGTAGTTAAAGGTTGAATTTTGTATTAATAAAGGTGAGTGACATTCAATGTGTCGGATTACATTCTGCGGACCTCCTGCACTATTAAGCGAAAAATTGAATGACCAGAAAAACGGATTGCTTTAGTTAGATCAGTTGATGAGGCTTCACCGAGATTTGAACTCGCCACCCTCAGGTCGAAAGCCGGATGCTTTACCCACTACACCACTGGAACTGTGATGCAGGCAAGCGTTTTCGATATTCATTATGTGTGCTGCGTTCACAGATTTCCTGACGGCAGCTACTTTGTGAGAGATGGGCGAAGACATAATTTTAAAAAAATACAAGAACTCGCAGTTGTGTATTTTACGCGTAGTCAACTTGCGATGCATATGATTTAATATCACTGGTACGAAGCGAATGAGTTTTGAAAACTCCCGGTTGTATGAGAAATACTGCTGTCAAATTTTTGGAAGGTTGTCTACAACAAGTAGTTCCCGTGTTCGCCGAATCTACAGACGCCAACGAGCTTTGCGTTAATTTCTTCCGCCACTGTACCATTAGGAGGTTATTGGGTATTTTGGTGGGACTATGTTCATTATATGCATGTATAGTTCTTGCTTGTGCTTGGAGCAGGTGGTTAAGTCTTCATTTGGATTGCATCTGGTTCCATTGCTATGTTTACAGCACAGTAGAATATGTGGTACCACCAGAATGAAAGTTTGGCAAATGGTTTATGTAGTAACACAGAAAACATTGTAACACTCAATTTAATAACTTAATTTTAGGCTTTGGGTCATGATACAAAGATTACGCTTTGTCATGTTAGGGATGTCTTACTGGACAAACAAGAAGTCCTCGGATGTTACCGTTATACAAAATACAATGAAAAATGCACTAACAAAAGAGCATTAATATATCACAGCTTGCAATGGAAAAAGTTTACACTTTTGTTTTTGGTGCATGTTTTTTGCATTGGGAATTGTTCTTGGAGTCAATGTCAAACTTGACTGTGCCTTAAATTTGTTTGGAATGCTTTTGTTTCAATATGGGTGGATTCTGCATGAGCTGCTTGGTTTATGTGTAACTATGTCACAAGGGTGTTCCCATCTCAAATCAGGCAGGAGTCAAATCTGGTGTCAGGTAACCTCCACGTATAAGTCACAAAAGTGATAGCAGTAATTCCATGGAATTTTTCAATAGTACCTTTATAGGGGCACAATACCAAAGCTAAATAAGGTTATAATATTCGCGAAATCACTTAGCTATTGCTGCATAGTGAATAACATTTACGTGATTTGTCAATTCCTGTGTAGACAATTAGACCGCCAATCTTCTAACGTTGATAACTTGAATTTGGTTAAGTTCTGCCCTCCATAAAGGTGCTGATAGTCTTTGTAGGAATACTGCATTCTCATGTAAATATTTTCAGGAAAAGTAGCATACGTCTTTCGACGTGATTTTAGCAGTATACGTACCCGATTTGATATGACGATGCCTATATATTGCCTGCGTCATGTATGTGTCAATACGCAATGAATGTCTATTCCTTTGTTTACATAAAAATATAAACAATTGTAATTCGGTGTTTGCTCTTTTGTTGCTATTATTGTAACTGAAAATTGATTTAAATAAACATGTCTAATGATAATGTTGTTTTTAATTTCGCTGCAATACCTAACCCTTCCCAGGTAATAGTACCTTAACAATATGTTGCCTTCAATTATTATAATATATATCATAATCTGCGTGGAATTTTATGAACAATAAGGGAAAATAAAGGGAGAAAATTAAAAAATTAAATTAATTACATATGTAGTGGTTTCTGCTACGTGAGATATGAAAGTTTCATTTGATTGGCCCGTGCTATGCGCTTCAGCGCCACAACTGTGGCGGAAATGCGTCGCAGGTGGCGAACTACGGTTCCCCCCGCGTCCCTCTGTCCGACCCCCCTCGCCCTCAGTCCCCGCAGGCTGGTGGCATGTTTCCCACATAGCTGCTGGATCGGTCACGTGACCTTCGCTGTGACGTTTATGGTCTGAGCTACGTCCAGTCGTCCATTGCAATAAAATAAGAAATAATCAATGAATTGGAATGAAAACTTCAGAGATGAAAGTATACATTATTAAGAAGAAAACAAAGTGAAAAACTAACTTCTATCAAAAGAAAAATTAAGTTATGCAAGATACAATAAAACAATTCAAAAAATACAAGTTGTATTTTTTAAATAAGTAATTTATAAAAAATTTAAACAAATATTTAATTGTACATGAAACAGTTGTAAATCTAATGAAAATACAATGGTACAAACTGACCAAATTTAAAAATGAACAGTTATCTACAATCGGAGATAAAAAATAATTTTCAAATGAAAATTTTCAGAAAATTGAATAGGGTTTTGAGGGCAGAAATTCCACGGAAAATTAAGAGGCGAATAGGTTAACTATAATGTCCTTGTCTTATACCAATGTGAATGTTGCACATATCCAACAAGACATCCCTTATCCCTAAACGAGGCATAACCATGCTCCAGAATGAAAAATTTATAGTGCCCACTTCTTTCCTTTCCAAGCGTCAACATCCTCAGCAAATGGGCTCTCTCTCTCTCACCTTCTCCAGAAAGTCCCCCCACGTGTTCCGCTGATACGATGACACAGTTATGTGAAGGGAGTGGGCTTCGGGCATCGTGGACCCCTGGTGGATGACACCTCGAGGAAAGTAGAGGAGGTCACCTGCTTCCAGTACCACATCCAGGATAGGCTCACCTAATTCCTCGGCTGAGAAGTTTTTGCTCGAAAATCGAGGTAGGCATTCCTCGGCAGACCTATGAAGGGTGGCAGTGAGAACATTTATCTATTATTGACAGTCTCAAGCATACGCAAATGGAATACTTGAACCACAGGAATGAAAAGAGAATGTTAGACACAGAAACTTACCTTAGATATTTTATTGTTCACGACCATGGTTAAATAGCAAAACAACATAATCAGGTGAATAAAGTGGTAAGGTACAGCTCACTGCAGCAACTGCACAACCTTATACATCAGCCAAACTGGGAGGAATTCAGCCACCCCAGCGAGTGAAAGAGCACAGGACATGCCTTGCAATATTCAAATTCTCTAAATCACAATTTGCAAAACACTTACTAGAAATTGCACATAGTAGTGATTTCACCCCACATGTTTTGCACTTAGAAGAGGCCCAAGGTCGGAAGCATTAGAAGAGCTAGAGATAATAAGCCATGTGAATTGCTTTTGCACATTTTACCTAAACTAGATTCCAATTTGTAAGCCCATGCTATGATTTTTTAACAAGTTACTGATGAATGAAATCAAGAATAATTATTGTTGTGCTGAAACACTGCCCTGCCATGTTCCTGGGGCTGTGACGCCACACCTATTTAAATATCTACATACTATGTATTCACTTAAATCCTTCACAGGTGGCAGGGGGTATTGAACATTATCAAATTATTATTTATGTATTTTATTTTATTGAAGGGATTTGTAACATATTATTGAAATGAATAAATTGAATATTTAAGAATTTCCGAAGAATATTAACAACCATAAATAGCGGTTTGAAATTCTCCTTAAGAGGTTTAGATTGAAACAAAGTTGAAGTCACCACCATCCGCTACAAATCAAAAGAGCATTGGTGACAATCATTCATGGATCTATCACCCTTGGTGATGCAGACCACAGGGAGGAAGAGCTGAATACATAAACAGAAATGCTATCATGAACAAAAACCTTTATCCGCGTTGCTGTTGCGGTGAAATAGAGGCGAAAGCAGCAGGTGGAAGTGAGTAACCCGAACTCCTGTGGCAGTGAATTTTACGCGATCTACTACAGTAGAACCTCTTTTTTACAAACCTCTAATTTACAAAATGACACCAATTTACAAACCATTCCGCCGGTCCCGATCTTTGTATATAGGAAAACCATGTAAAATGACCTCCATTTAACGAAACCTCCATTTTAATGATTTACAAAGTGAGAAGCCGGTCCCTAGGAGTGACTGACCCCTGTTTTACGAAGTATTTGAAATGGTTTTGTCGCAATGTTTTGAGGTCAGTGCATCACTCAATGTGTAAACATTCAGCATTATGCAAACATTTCAAGAATGACCATTTCAAATTCAAGAAATTGTATGAAAGGTATCGATAAAACCTTAACAACATTTTTAAATTTAATGCACGCTGCCTCTGCACATATTTTTGGGCATAGCACATATTCACGTCTAGCGATGTTTTTCTCTGCGCGAACGACTGAAACAACGGGTTGCGATCCGAGGGTGATAAGTCGGGAAAGCCATCTCAAGTAAAAAAAAATTTGGCCCGATTTTAAGGTAGATATTTATTTCACTTATACTTGTGGTAAACTTGAATAATATATGATCCTGGAAAGCAAGGCTTCTTTTCTAAATCAATTTTCACATCAGATAAAAAGAAGAAAGAAATTACTAAGTTTCCTCTTCATTCGCTGTAATTTTAATGGCCTATAATCGTAGGCTATAATAAAATTTCTGCCAGTGTATACTACTCTCTCAGGAAACGTGAATTGGCCAGCTTATCAAATCTTTCTTGAAGATGGTCACCTGATTACATTGTAACCACAGTCTACACGGAGTAGCCGTTACAATATCTTCGCTCTCAATAGCTGGTTTGAGTTTCTTCTTTCCCTTGTTATCAGTTCCTATGTCATCCGAGAGTGGCTTGCACCTATAACTTTGTTTCCAGAATTCTTTGAAGCCAGAAAATTACATTGTAAGCTGTGAGCGAGTGAAAATATTTTGGTTTCCAAGCGAGCAGAAGTCGCGCGCATTCAGTCAGAATCACTCTCAACGCGAGGTGGGCTGTGTTTGTAATATCCCGTGTGCCTATAAGTAAAACAATGGATAAAACATCGCTATGCAAAAATAAATGAGGAATTCCGTGAGTTTGGTTACCACAAGGTCGACAATCAAGGAAGTACGTGATCACGCGCAGACAAAAACAGAAATTGCTCGGAAGTATGGCATTTCTTCATCGACATAACAACAATCATGAATTCAAGCGAAAACATTTTGAGTCACACAACAGCATCGTCGAAAACCAAGTACATTTCATCGTCGAAGTTTGAACAGCTTGATTTGCAGATGTATTATTATTATTATTATTTTTTTTTAAGTGTCGACGATTGTGAGTGCAACTTGCCTATTACCAATTCTGAAGGAGAATGCTCAGATTTTGGCTCTTAACCTGAAGTGAGACAACTTTAAATGCTCAAATGGGTGGCTAGAAAAATTCAAGAGAAGACATTGAATCACTTCACTTAAAATTTGCGGAGAAGGGCGTGTGAACACATGATGTTGAACAGTGGCGTGTAATGCACGACAAAATTGTGTCAAAATATTCCCCTTGGGACAGGTATCATTTAAGAATACTAATTTTGTAATAATACGTTACTTATGTTCAAATTTTGATGCACTTTGAATATTTAATATTTCATTAAAGTTTTATGCCGTTAGGTAAGAATTTGCGATCACGACTTACAGCTATCAGTACCCATGAGTAAATAGTTCTTGCAAATCACAGCTAGATGTCAGCGCTGTAGAATGCATACGTGGGAATTTCAAATTAACTCGAGTAAAGTTCTAAAATTGACTTTCATCAGCTACGAAATATTATTGAAGGTATTTCAAACGGTACATTTTCTTCAAAAAAAGGCATTTCCTAGTCTTTGTACTGAAATATACTGGGTCAATTGGAACTTCGTTTTGAAATTTCTGAGTTAAAATGCATCCGTAGCATTCCCATGTTAAAATGGCCTCTTTAAACACAAATTCGACTAGCATTAAACATAACCCCTGCGCTAATTAATGCATATGCTTAAAATACTCCGTGGGATGAATTAATTCACTTATTCCCCTTATTATGATATCTACCAACTTGAAGCTACAAGAAATTAATTCAGTTGCAGCAGCCAAGTTCACACCATTATAAATTTGTAGAAAAATATTTACCAGTTTTTAAAGTTTCTGTTAATTTTTGTTAAGGAGAGCATAAAAAATATGCCACTATGTATAAGAAGTGTAGGTTTCTAATTTCCTTTTGTTCTATTATACATTTAACTGGATGTGTAATTCATTTTATTGAAATATTACCTTCCTTTTAATCCCATTTATCTTTATGAAGTGCACTACTGAAACTGGATTAGGATTGTTGAGGTTTCGATTGCTTGAAAGATAACCTCCAATTTACAAACCCTCTGATTTACAAAGCTCATATTTTTGGGTCCCTTCAACTTCGTAAAATAGAGGTTCTACTGTACTCTCGAAGTCCATGATAAAATCCCTCAAAGTCCATGATAAAATATGAATTTTGGCTTATGATGTGTTGTAGGTGGTACCACAGATAGGGTTGAATGATTTACATCAGTTCAGAAATAATTTAAACAATTGTTTAAACTCTTGAATGTCTTCATCCTCGTCTTTCACCCTGAAGACGACGGAAGACTATGCCTTCGAAACATCGCTGCAGCTCAACGCCATAACCCAGTTTGAAACCCGGGAGCTCTTCATATAAGCATTTGCTGGGAAAGGCTCAGATCCTACAACACAGAAGCATTTATTTCTATACTTGAAAAAAAGAACAGTGAGTTTGACTGGATATCTTGTAAGCAAAAACAATTTCATCCCAAATGGCCTATAGGTTGAAAGGCTGAAAAGTTGCCTTTTGATAGAGATAATTCCTGTCATGTTCTTCTCGCAGTCTTAAGACACTATAATAGCCCATACTACCTTCGCCCTGCAATAAAAGTTCCTATTTCTTCAATATATCTAATCACTTAGTTGCTTTGCCTCACAAGTCAAGATCCTAAAAGGGGGATGGAACTAACAGTTCCATTCATACATTTTTTTAACCTTCAAAACACTGAAATTTAGGCAGAAATACCCACATGAAAATTTCTAGGTCCTAGAATCCCCACAAATGCCCTAAATGCTTCATCATGTCTCCAGAAAATCTGTTAACCCTTTAACGCCTAGCGTGACCATATGGTCACGGGAAGAAGTTACTTTTTAATCTCGAAACAATAAATGGTCGCAGGTCCTCCGTCTTGACTACATGCTTTTACATTGTTGCGAAGAGTTTTTGGAAGTACGACAGGCAGTTTTCAGACCACTATCATAACGTTTGCTGCTGTTAAGCTCATGAGACCTTTCTCGTGCCATTGAATCTACTCCTCATGGATTTCCACCTTGTGTAAGTATTGTCTTACTAAAATACTTTGGTAAATGCAAGTATTTTAATTAATAGTATTAGCATGTTAAGGTACATTTTGATGTATTTATACATTATTTCATATTTATTTGCCATAGTAAATATTTTATAAGTAGTTTTTCATAGGTGTGACCATATGGTCACGCTAGGCGTATATGGGGTCAATTTTTTTCAAATTCGGGGGTTACTATTTTCTTATTGTTTTCTGCATGTATAAATATAATCTGTCCTAATCTGAATGTATTTATATACGTTTGCAAGTTTCAATCATATGTTTAATAATATAAGTTTATATATTTTGTAGAAACTTGACATTGCCAGATTGTCTTGACATTTTGGAGTATGAGGATGTTGATAAAATATACATCGAGCCTTCAGATGTAAACGACCTCACGGGCTTAGATTCTGCCGATGAGGATGATGGTGGTCTGGTTGATAATCTAGGAGGCCGACAGCTCCGGTGCACTGCGGAAGTTGTACTGTCCAAAGTATCAACGACGGAAGCTATCCCAGATCACAAGGTGGCCACCAAAATTAATTCCATGGCGAAGAAGAGAAAGAAAACATTGGGACATCGGGAGTGGAATACAGCAGGACTGCAGAAAACCATCCCTATTTTTCCTGATTTAGATTACACCAATGAAAAGCATTTGAGTCCAGTAGAACTATTTATATCAATCATTGACGATAACATGGTTCGTTTTTTGTGCCGAATCCAATAAGTACGCCCTTCAAAAAAAGTTTACCACACCCAAATATAACCATAGAAGAGATGAAAACTTTCATCGCTATATTGCTCCTGTCTGGATACAACAACGTTACTTCTTAAAGATCATATTAGGATCATCTCCATCGTCTCAGGCTCAACTTTGTGGAAGTTCATTATATATTAAATGAAAGGAAAACTTTGTTTTATTCCACCAATTAAACCAACTATAAATTGGTGGAATAAAACAAAGTTTTCCTTTCATTTAATATCATATTAGGAATCAAATAGATATATTCACTATGATCTAGTTTGTTATGCTATGCGTAGAGATAGATTTATCCACATTTTCCGCTTTGTTGACTGCGCAGACAGTACGAAACTAGATCCAAATGATTACATGTGGAAGTTGAGGCCCTTCTCTGATATATTGCAGGACAAATTTATGAATAAGTTTAGAAGTGAACAGCATTTAAGTTATGATGAATATATGGTGCCTCGCTTGCCCGTCATGGATGTAAACAATTCATCTGAGGAGCCTATCCGATTTGGCTATATGATTTGGTGCATGAACACTCCAGCAGGTTATCTAGTGTCATATGATTTTTTCCAGGGAAATTCTTCTAACCCTAACACTGAGTATGAGAGTGATTTTGGTAAGACTGCCAAACCCATGCTCAAGATTCTTAATAAGTTTCCTGAAGAAATGGAAGTACTGCCATTTCAGCTGTACTTTGACAATTTGTTTACTGGAATTTCTCTCCTTACCTCAAAGAGCGAGGATATGGAGATACGGGAACGATTCGCGAAAACTAAATTCCTAGTGTGTTCCAATTCTTCCGGTAAAAACTATGAAGAAGATGAAAAGGGGGTCTCATCATGAGATTACAAGCAGCGACGAAATCTCAATAGTATGCTGGGTTGACGACTAAGTTGGGACAATCGCATCGACATTGTATGGTGCAAATCCTGCGGTTATTGTGAAACGATATTCAAGGGAACAGAAAAAAAGAATTCTCATTCCCCATCCCAGCGCATTTGGAGAGTACAATATTTTTATGGGAGGTACTGATTGAATGGATCAGAACATAAGCTACAACAGGATTGTCATTAGGAGAAAAGAATGGTGGCGGCCTCTCTTTACGTGGATGATCGACACTGTCACGACCAATGCACGGATCCTCGCCAAAAAAGCTGGAAGTAAAATGTCTCGGCTAGAATTCAGAAAAGAAATTGTTGAGAAATTCCTTACAAGGTACCAAAACGCTCCTCAGATAAGTGGAAGACAGCCAGTTACTAACAGTTAAATCCAAAGCCATGTTGTAGTCAGCCTGCGATTGGATGGTCTAAACCATTTAGTCCATGGATGAGGGAGTGGAATAAGACGAAGGTCTGCGTTATGTGGTTCCTCCATGCGCACAGAATGTGTTAAGTGTAACGTTGGATTGAGCATTGAGCGCTTTATTGAATTTAACACAAAATAACACCACGATAAGAGATGTCAATTAGTAATTTAGAGGCTTTTTCAATTTGTTTCCTATGCTATTTTTAACGAAGTGTTTTCCAAATTCTGTTGCTTTGTAACGCGCACTAAGTTTTATTAAATATTCTCTTGCATTTCGATGTGATCTAATTGAATTAAAAGTTAAAATATTTGTGAATTTGTTTAAAAAAATAAATAAAAATTAATTTATCACTTAAAATTTATAATTATATTGCTCTAGATGTTTTTATATAAGAAGAATAAACCTCAAGATAATAAAACAAAACTTTTTCATTTGGAAAAAAATTGACCCCACAGCCGCCTAGCGTGACCATTTGGTCACGCCCCATAACTCTGTCGTTTTAAATCCAATGTAGCTAAAACTTTGTGACAATTGTATTTAGGTGCTCTTAATACTCATACGTAAAAATCAAGAAAATCGGACAAAAAAAATTTCCCCGGCGTTAAAGGGTTAAGTTGGAAGAATTAGAGAGATTACCTTGCACCAAAATTGATTTCCCTTCAAAACAATTGAAAAACAGAATCATGGTTCACATTCATTTCACTACAGCAGGAACGATTTTGATGTGCATGCACTTAAAGTTTTCTTACTGAAAACAACAATTCAGATTCAGAAGTTCAGATGCAACACCAAATTATACATATGTATTAAGCTATAAGCTAATCAGGAAGAAAAAAACACATAAGATATTTCTTTTCCACTTCACACACTCCTGATCAGACAAGGTAGAAGAAATCGCATAAAGACGTGTGATAGCCAAATGTATAGTGGTACTCACAGAGGGGCATATAACTTCCAATGTTTCTTTCCTTCCAGCTGAAGAATGAAAGCTTCAATGTCATCATAATGCGGGGCAAATCCCTGAGAATCAGGAGGGGTGAGATACCTGCACGTAGAGATTGAAATATGAATCCTTAAGTCTACAAAAGACAAGAATGAGATGCATAACAAGCCAGAAACAAATCATGCATTACGGAAGTAGCCATAAATAAAGCTAACAAATATAGTGTCTGTGCATAAGGATAAATTCAAAGTGTACAGGCTCATTACATAATGTCTGAATATTTCCACAGCATGAAAACCACCATATATACTAACTATGTATAGTGATAACTACAGTTAACACTATAGTTAGTATCTATACTTTTCCAGTCAAATTGGTTCATTGAAGATAGTGAGCATAAAGGAAATTCTGCATTAAATGCTAGTAAACAGTGAAAAATAGCTAGTACAGAAGATCTCGAAACTCAGAAAAAAAGCCTAAAAAAGCAATATCATGCTGATGTAACTTGAGCCAAACACAATGCTTGCAACAATCTAATCAATAATGCTCCCAACAAATGTTAGGAGGCTTGGTCTACTTACAAGGAAAATTTATCAGGGAAACGACTTTCATACTTAACTCAGGATTTGCTGATATCAAATTCAGCCTCTTAACTTTATGCTTACATCGAACAGAGTAAATACAACTCAAGTTTTTAACCATTAAAAATATAAAGTGACAAAAGCTTACACATTGGCACCAACAAAGCATCCGAACACATCCTGCAGTGAAGCGCAGAGCTGCCACACCTTGTCTATAAACGTTTGAGGGTTGAGGAGGCGTATACTGCAGCCATTGCTGTAATAGTCCCACACGACGGAAGCATTGGCTCTCCCAACTGGATTGTGGGTCTCCCTCTTCCCGTCCACATATGACGTGATGTCTAAGTTCTTACCATAAATGACATTATGCTGCAAAACATAAATGACTATCTGTAATACGTTAATGCAAACAATAAACAAAACCAACTACCACATATGATGTGATGCCCAAGTACTTGCCATAAATGATATTATGCTGCAAAACATATATGACTATCTATAATACGCTAATGCAAAAATCAATAAACTAAACCAACTATGAATTTGTACCTGATGATGCCTTAGACTGTGAAACGAGTTGTACTGTTTAATAAATTCTGAGGAATAGTAAAAAGTATATTATTTAGTATGGATACTAAATACTTCCACGAACTGAAGCCGGAAACTATAGAGTGTACAAAGATAGATACAGCAAATACGTTAAGAGTTTGACACTCCTCTAGTTACAAAGATACAACCCTGTGAAAATGAAAAATTATAGCATTTGGATGAAAAAGTACGTTTAATATCATACATAATTTAATTAATTAACTACACATCGATTAAACAAAGGTCATGGTCATGAGTCCAGCCTCGAGCAAGGCTGATGCATTTGCCTTAGAATTTCAATCTTAAGGTTAGATGGTGTGATAGCCTAAGTAGGCCAAAATCTGTTGCCTACCGCTGAGGAATTATACACACCACAAATACATAATCACAAAGCAGTTCAAAAACGATTCATGGTTTCAATACAGATATTCATATCCTTAGAAGTTCTCATCACTTGACACAAGTGATCTCATTTCTGGAAGAAAAGAGTGGGCAGTCCAGCCAACTGCGTAATAAGTGTTTTTTTATTGTCAAATACCAATCACAGTGGACCTGCTCACTGATGGATTCACTTTACAATCTGCATGCTAGGAATTTCAAATTGCTGATTTCCCACGCACCCTTTCAAATTTCCCATTTCAGCAATTATTTGCAACCGTAATTTGTTATTCATTCAGCATTCCAGCCTCATTTGTCAATGGACTGAAATTTTTTTCATAGCAACATTTACATATTTAATGATACGTGTAATTTATTACGAGCTGTTTGCGTGATTAGAGCAAATTGAGCAAATGTTGCGGTGATTACCGCTGCCACAAATCAGTGCCAACGAGATAATGCTACATTCCTTCAGTAGTCACAATCACATCTATGATAATACATCTATAATCATTTTGTTTACAAACTTGTAACAATATGAGAACTTTCGCCAAAGAGTAACTTATTGTTAGAGCACATTCTTTACCAATGAAGTGATATTATTCCTTAATGGATACAGCTGGCATGAGATAATTAATCACATAAATGAAACAATCTGAATTTTACCACAACATTTCTCGGTGAATGATGGGGACTAAGTGTAATAACTTATCTAAATTTGCATCGAAATTCATGCCTCTTACCACTTCGCACAGATACCGAGAGAATCTGCATCGCACTGCCATCTAGGTCTCTTATGCACTCTGCCATTGTGTGAATATCATTCTTAGTGTCTGAAGTGGTTTTGTCGATAAAGGGCATAGTTCGTACTGTGAGCTGACTCTTTTCCAACCCCATTAACCATTTGATAACAAAACTTGCCAGAAGTAGGTGGTTTATCGAGGGAAGTTCCTGTAGTAGTACGCTGGGCCAAGGAGCACCTGAGCCTGGTGTCACATGAGTGAAAAATACTTTCGCGAAAAATAAGCTGAAGTATTGAAAGGAAAATTGAAGAAAACCTCTCGGAAAACCAATTCAGATTTCAGAAGAACAGAGGAACCAGAGAGGGCATTCTCTGCCTGATAGTAATGGTAGAGAAAACAATACACATGAAAAAGCCATAGTGGGTGGCATTCGTGGACTTGGAGAGAGCCTTCAACAATGTTGGGTGGAACAAATGCTTGGGGTGTTGGATAAACTCAGAATGGATTATAATGACAGAGGAATAATCTACCAACTATACAATAGGCAAGTCACCACAGTGGGAATGAGAGATGGAAGAAAAATAGAAGACAAAATTAACAAAGAAGTAAGACAAGGATGCAACCTCTAACTAACTCTGCTCAACATAAACTTGGAGGAGGCAATAAGACAAGCACAAGAGATAGAATTGAACAAAATTAAGATTAACGAGGAAGAAATAAACATGCTCAGCTTCAGACACGATAGTGCAGTCATAGCAGGCAATCGTGATGAACTTCAAAGATCACTGAATGCAATGGACCAAGTTCTTCAAGAATATAACATGAAAATAAATAGAAGAAGAGCAAAATCCTCGCATGGGAAAGAGAGAGGCTGAATTCAGAAGTCACACTAAGGAGAGAGAAATTAGGACAAGTAGATTCCTTCACAGATCTTGGAAGTAGTATCATGTGGAATGGAAAAAGTAGATACAACAGACACCAAGCGTAGAATAGCCCAAGCTACGAAAGGATTAAAAACATTAAGGCAACTACTGTGTTCAAAGAAGATAACAAATGAGGAAATGGTACCTGAAAAAATTCATGTGGCACTCTTATGGATTGGAAGCATGGACCATTGAAAAAGCAGACGAGAAAAGATTAAAAGCATTCGAAACCTGGTGTTGGAGGAGGATGCTGAAGATCAAATGAATGGATAAAATGAGAAATGAACAAGTTTACAGAAGAGTAGAAGAGGGAAGGACGATTATGGAACACACTAACAGAAAAGAAGAACCAAATGGATTTGGCACACACTGAGAGGCAAAGAGGATTTGTGAAGAATATAACTGAAGGAAAAACAGAGAGAAAAGTCAAAAGACGAAGGACAAGGGATAAGACCAAATAAAGAGGAAAGTAAACAAGAAGAACTACCACGGAGTAAGGGATATAGAGAGGGAAGGATTGAGTGAGGGCTGCAGTAAACCAATCGTAGGATTGAACGACCAATGAATGAATGATAAAGCAGGGATGCATAGCGTCACCATGGCTGTTCAATGCATTCATGGATAAATGTGAGAGATGCAAATATAAGGATAATGTAAGTGCAATGGTTGGAGATTTAAATATGAATTTTATATTGTACACAGATCATACTATGTTGCTGTCTGAGAACTCATAGGAATTACAGGGAACTCAAGGATAATTTCTGTGAAGCAACAAGGAGAACAGGTTTGAGGGTAAATGTGTCAAATACTGTATATTGTTGTTTTCGATAGGGAGAGTGGGAAGAATAATTTCACGATGAGGGTAAAAGATGAAATAATTGAACATGTGGTCAATTATGCAAATCTTGGCCAAATGTCTGTGAAAGAAGGAAGGATAGACAAAGAGATTAGAAGGCGTAAAAAATCCAGAAGGACATTAATTTAAGAGTATGAAATGAAGAGAGGGGAATGGGGCAGTGCCTGAGAAATTTTTGCCGCAAAAGTAGGAGGGGGATAGGGTTAGCAGGGTGGCTACTGATATCCAACTTTTAAATTCCCTGACTTTTCCCTGACTCTTCCCCAATGGATTTACCAAATTTCCAAACAGACTGCCAAATGGACACCTATTATTGGAATGTTTTATTTCTGCTGAATTAAATTTTTGTCAAAACTCAGGAACATTAAAAGCTACAAGTAAATCCTAATGAAAAAAAATTAAACCTTCATAAGTTAAAAAAAAGCTAAGTAAACTTTTCCGAAAACCATGGCCTTGGATTCCTTGTGATGAGCGTAAGAATTTGTGATTATGAATTTTAACACTACAAGGCAAATATCGCAATAAGGATATGCAACAGGGATACATGTTCCATGAATTGATGGGCCATGCACGTCATGTATCATTTTAGATGGTGAAATGTCTTGGTGAAATAAAGGGCAGGAAAGACTGGCCAATAAACGTAATGGTAGAAAAATAACGAGAATTTCCTATCCCACTTTCTCAATGATTGTTACGAGAATTCCCAGACTTTTCCAGAAATTCAAAATTCCCTGACAATTCCAGGTTTTCCCTGATGATTTCCACTCATGTTAGGAGTGAGTGGATGACGAGAGAATATGTAAGTTGGACGCCCCCACAGATATGTACACAATAGCGGAATGAAGGGTGAGAGAGGAAGAGGACGAAATGGAAAGGGTGAATTTGGTGGCAGAAGAGACTCCAAAGAGGAGGAATGTTAGGACTCTTTCAGAGTAGAAGAGCATGTGCGAAGCAATGCATGAGTGTAAGAGACGTGAAAGTGGATTTTGCAAGTAGAGGTTAGTTTGGGGGAAGTTGTTCAATTGAAGTCTGTTTTCTAGACCTAGCGGCAATAACTTGATTCTATAACTTTGCCCACCACAAAAGGGAATGGCATGGCGGGCATGTATGTAAATGCATTTAATAATAGAGTACATATTGTAGCCGGTCCCGTTTGGACACGGCGACAAGGCGTAGGGGCCGAGCGAAAAGGATCATTCTGGTTTTGTTTTTTCTTATTGTTGGAATTTTGTAAAGTGAATGTGAGTCCATGAGTGAGTGTGAGTGTTTTCCCCATCCACCAGCGGTCCCCTCACCTCCCCCCAATCCCTTTCTTTGTGTTAAAAAAAACCGGGACTTCCCCGGCAGTGACCTCCCCCCCCCCCCAAGTGACGCGAAGCAAGCAGTGGGAGGTGGCCAGCTCAGCGGAGCTTGGGAGTGTGCTGACCCATCCCATCTTCCCCCCCCCCACCCCCTCTCCTACCTAAGTGCGGCTGCAGTCATCACCCAGTCAAGTGGGACGCCGACGCAAGGATGTGGACAAACTGTGAACCCCCCATTCCTCCCCTACTTCCCCATTAGAGGGGAATCATTTAAAAAGCGCAGCCGCCCCAGGCGAAAGAGAATTTGCATGGGAGAATTGGCAGGAGAGAAATAGCAGTGACGACATGCGGAGCAGAGCCATGCAGGAGTTTTCGTGAGGAGTGACTGCCGAGAAAGAGCAGAGAGGAGGTCATCTAGGAGTGGAGAAGGGAGATACGGTCGACTATAAAATTGTCACAACCTAGAAAGTGGTCCCATAGACCCGTGTCCAGTTTCGCCTCTCTCCAGCCCTCGGATCAGCCAAGGAGAAGAAGATGCCGCTGCACGCTCAGGAGACAGAGAAGCTACTGTGTCAGCCTGCTGCCATCATTCCCATCGATCCCCCCCCATCGTCATCATCTTCGATGAATTACCAGAGAAGTACTGTCTACATCCTGTCTGCCTGATGCCCGGACCCCCAATCCTTAAGAAGATTTGCTCCAAGTCAAAAGAACTAGTACCCAGTGAAGCCTCACAAGTACCGCGGTCGTATCATTTTTGTCTTCATCCTGTTTTCCCCATTTCCCCCCCCCTTTTCCTGTGTGAGTGTGTCTATTTTGGTATTCATTTAGTATTAATTGTTTTCAAAAGTGCCCCTCGTGCGCAAGTGATGACAGGTGGAGTACACTCTGGAAGCTGCACTTAATCAATCCTTAGTTACATTGTTCAAAGAAAGTGATAAATATCTCTAGGACATTTGAATGCGCACGCTGTCGTGCTGGGAAGGGATTGTTATGTCATTGAATCTGTTTGCCATCATTAAGGGTATTGAATAATTTCTCATATCATTATTTTTCATGTGTAGTTAGTTAATTATTATTAGGATTTTGTTTTATGGTATTTGGTTCAGTCTGTTGGAAATACCAGTGCCATCTTAATATAAATAAATTCATCAAACTTTCAGAGTGATCTTTTTCTATTCGTAAAAACCTCAACCCAGAGAATCTTACCACAAGAGCTAAGCCAGCACACGTTCCCCCCATTTCTCCCCTCCCCCCAGTCTTGGAACGTGGGCAACATTCAATTCTTTGCCGCATCGCCCACCCCGGTGGTCGGCTCGGCTGGCGCCCAACATCGCCCCATCCCCCGACTGGAAAACTCTCATCCCTCCCTAATTGTCCTCCACGTCACCCCCCTCTTTCTTTGTGGACCGACAGAGAGGAAGGTTACAATATATGAAAATATAGTGTGCTCTCAAGCACATAGGTGAGGTGAGGATTGAATTAGAAAGATTAAGGCTTACAAGAATATAAAGGCTTATTGAATGTACGAGTGCATGCAAACACTCTTTACTTACCCTTAACTTTCCTTGATAGTTTTTTTAGCAAATATTTGCTTAAATTATGTCTTCATTGCACTCGTGCTATGCAATTTCCCACTACGTGACGTGATGCCTTACAAAACTAGCAAATGGCAAAACTGGAATGTATGGCTGATATATTGAAATGGTTCCACACTTCACCGAACATATTTGGAGTATACAAGATGGTTGAAGGGTTGACATTGGGGAATTTCGACATGATGTAATAATTAAAACTTTGTAATATTCCACACTGTTTTATTATTAGTACAAGCCTCACTGGTTTCAATGTAAACACATCATCATCAGAGGCCAAAATTGCCATTTGCCATTCTTTGAAAATTGCAGTCATTGAACACCCTCAGCAGATGAAAACCCTAGTGTTCCTTTAATTTTAACTTTACTGCCACCGAGTAAGTGAGAGTATTGCATGTTGGTGGCAGCTCACCCCCTGCCTGCTGAGGCAATTTTGGCCTCTGATGATGATGTGTTTACATTGAAACCGGTCAGGCTTGTACTAATAATAAAACAGTGTGGAATATTACAAAGTTTTAATTATTACATCATATTTGGAGTGTTTTCCTTTGCGATGAGATACCACATTCTAAACACTATCAAATTTTAACGTGACACTTCTTGATGCTTCATAAGGTAAACACATTTTCTGGTTTTTCTTGCTCAGAACATATGAATTCATTACTCTCGCTAAGGATCTTTATCCATTATCTACATTTCCATAATACTCTGCAAGCCACCTCAATGGTGAGTGGCAGGGGGTGAGCTGCCACCAACATGGTATACACTCATTTACTCGGTGGCAGTGAAGTTAAAATTAAAGGAACACTAGGATTTTCATCTGCTGAGGGTGTTCAATGACTGCAATTTTCAAAGATTCAATGAAAGAGGCAATATTTGAGGGATTTGATTTTAATGTCCCATCCCTAATATATTCTTTATCATTAATTAGCACCATACATTCCACAATTACTTAACATCTCATTATGGTTGTTGTGTGGATTTTAACAAATATAACCCATTATTTTGGTTGCTTTAAGGATTAAACAATTCTTAAGCCATCTTAAGTATCCATTGATTACTAAATATTTACCCTTTCTTAAATTTATATAAGGACCAATAATACCTCTCTTGAATTATATGAATGGGAAGTAATCTTATCAGTCTCGCAAATCTTAAATACTGTATTTCTCCGAATATAAGCCGCACTCGAATATAAGCCGCACCATGTTTTTGGGGTCTCAAACGGAAAAAAGTTAATACGCGAATTTAAGGAGGTTTGGAGGTTTCACTCAACTTAAGAGAATTCGACGAAACTTGCTGGAAGCATTACTTATGCTCTCTTAAATCTACCTGATTTTTTCAGAATTATTTACCGCAGTATACTTAAGATATTTGATCGAGAAGTGGACAAAAAATTACATGGGTTCTTATGGGAACACAAGGTACGAGCAGCTTAATTCATCAAACAGAACCTTTTTCTAGTTGAGAATAAGAAAATCGAAAATAAAAAAATGAAGTATATCAAATGATTTTCATACATTATTCTATTGATGATTTAAATTATTTTTGTTTTTCTTATTCTTAACTAGAAAACGTTCTTTTCAATGAATAATGCTAGTCGCACCTCTCATTCCCATTCAAACCCATGTAATTTCAGCCCACTTCCATATCAAATATCCTAAGAAATCTGCGGTAAATAATTATGAAAAAATTCAGGTAGATTTAGGAAAACATAATTAATGCTTCCAGCAAGTTTTGTCGAATTCCCTTAAGTTGACTGAAATCACCGAACGTCCTTAAGCCGCACCCTTTTTACTGCATCCCGTACTACCGACAGTATTAGGAATTAGAATTATAAATCTATTTATACATTACCTATTAAGTGTGACTCAATGTTACCGATATGTATTATCCTTTAATATATGAATAAATTGTGCACCAATATGACCTTTTTCAGCATTATTTCTTACTTTCCCCGTGGCTTAGGCGAGTTTAGCTGGAGACCACATGAATCAGAATGGCTGGTTTGCTCAAATCGGTCATTTTTACGATTTTTTTAAAAAGTTCTTGAATTTAAGCCGCACCTTGAATATAAGTCGCACCCCAATTTTGAGGCCCCAAAATCGGGAAAAAAAGTGCGGCTTATACTCGGAGAAATACGGCACTAGTTCATATAGCATATATGTACTAGAACTGGTGTATCAATCACAGATTGCCACAAGGGTTGTTACTTGGGAGTTTATATCTATCATGACTTTCCAGAAAGACCCGAGATAGTTAGCAGCTCATAGCTCATGCAAGCAGCTTTTATCCAAACCAATCGTGATGAAGAAGCGAGAGTATATCAATAATGAATGGCCAATGAGAATTGGGTTCATTGAGACTTTATATCAATCATGACTTCCTATGATCATTAGCAGCTCATGCAGCTTGCAAGCTGCCACATCATTCATTCATGAGCTGTCAATCTGAATTAACTCACAAATATGAATGATCAACGTGACCAAGATCTTTCAAATGATCAACTTGGTACATCACTAATTGCAGAATGTCAGGACACCGTGAGTATTCATGGCATGAGAAGATGAGAAACAAAGGCATTCCAAAATAGCAAAACAGGGATGCTACTTCAGATGGGGAATGGCCCTCTGGGGGTGGGGGTACGTGGGCAGAAGCGGATGTTTCAGGATCCTGCAGTGACTTCCAAGGAGATAAGAATGGAAACATAAAACTGATGGCAAGACACACCGAAACCAAACCAAAACAGGTAGAAATGAACCGTTTGAAAACTACTTACACATACATATAATATTCACTATTTCCAGACTTAGCTGAGAGGTAGCAGTAGCATGATCAGGTAAGAATTACATAAAGGACTACAAGTAAGTTGATATGACATTGAAAATTTTTGCTAATTTACATTACCTTTCGCAACATTGAATCGATTTCTTCCGTAGAAAGCAATGAGGAATAGTAATTCCTGAGGTGCCTCTTGATATGCAATGGTCTCTTCTCCCATGCTGTCCTACAGAAATAGGAATAATAAATAAACCTTCAAGTGAAATGAGGGACATAGTTGTTATAGAACCCCCAAAATTTGCATACATTTACTAACCATAAGATGTAGATTTTACAGATAGAACTAATGCAAGGACAAAATAGTTTTGGTATAATCACTGCATTTGAACTAAATATTTTTATACAGTAATATATTTTAGATTATAATACAGCACTTAAGAATGCTTGCACAAAACCATTAAATACAACCTCAGATACTAGGGCAAATAGATATTTATAAATTAGGTTATTTCACTAATTGTAAGTGTCTAATAGATTACGTATAAAATGTAAATATACATAATTATATTTGAGAATTGAATTCATTCAGAGCTCATACATTGGGTGTTGGCAGGCTCAAAAGTAGCCCCTTTGACACACCATTGAGGCTGATTGCCTGTCGTGCCTGATATGACAATAACTCGGCACCAACCAAGTTCAAACCAATACTTGTAGAAAATGAGAATGAAGCCTTAGTGCGAAAGAAAAAGTGTCATAGCAATAAAAAGTCACCCAGTATATTTAGACTGATGCTAAAACATTATGACTGGTAAAGGCTAAGTCTCAAAAATGTCAGCAGGAATTGCACAATGGAAATACTCATTCCTGTATTCTCTCTCATGAAATGTAAGATTGCCTTCTAAGTCACACACACAACCTACTCTTCTTATGACAAACACCCCCATTCTAAATCCAAATCTTCAAACCAAGACCTTACTTACAGCCATATGATGTCACTTGATGATTGCCTACTTTTGAATGACTGACTAGGCAGAGTTTTAAAATGGTGTGATGACATTCTTATGAGGCTCAATATTAAAAATTCAATACTATTCAGTTTACTCATAAGAAAAGGAATTATAATTATAATTCAATACATGCATGCATGCATTCATGATAGAGAAATTCGCAAAGTAACCAGTGTTAGAGACCTAGGAATTCTTTCTCATAATTAACTTTGTTTCAACAATCATAAAGAAAATATAGTATCAAAATCATTGCGCGTGCTGGGGTTTAATAGTAGAGTTAACAGAGACACAAAGTATTCATATGCTAAAGACTCAGTATTGCTCGCTATTGCGTCCCATGCTAGATTATAACTCTATTATCTGGAATCCTTACTATAAGGTACCTGTACGAAAAACACATCGAGAAGGTTCAATTTAAATGTTTTAAGTTAGGTAACTACATATTATGCTGGTATTTATACAGATGTTATTCCACACAAAGAAACCATTTAGATTCTAACTCTATGCCCTTCATTTGTGAGAAGACAAATTTTTTATTTTCCATTCATGTTGTGCAATAACTTTTATGACTGTCTTGAACTTGAACATTTAAATTGTCTATTCACCTCAACAAGGAACAACACATCCGGACTCCATCCCTCACTGTTTTCCATTACAGTGTCCAGGGCAGAGTGCGAAGGTCTTTCACATTGGGAGCATAAAGGTCATCCATGCAGAACAAATGGGTGACCTTGTGCTTCCTAACACCTAGAATATAGCACTTATATCCTCCACCTCATCACAGCCTAAGAGGCAGAGGTAGAAATGATAAAGAGAACAGCTATCGCCTTGAAAATGCCACGGTGGTATGTTA
This sequence comes from Pyrrhosoma nymphula, assembly GCA_963573305.1. Classification (NCBI taxonomy): domain Eukaryota; kingdom Metazoa; phylum Arthropoda; class Insecta; order Odonata; family Coenagrionidae; genus Pyrrhosoma; species Pyrrhosoma nymphula. Next base: position 45,681,802 of record OY754328.1, read on the forward strand.
CCAACTCTATTGAAACTGACTGCTTGCCTGAAGTCAGGACAAAGAGCATTTTCCACAATGTTAACAGGAGTTGGATGCAGGGCACAACCTCTGGGTGGACTTTTTTCAACTTTAGCGTGGCGATTAATAGCTCATGCAAAGTGGTGCAGAAGGCCTTTTCGTAGTCCACCCAGGCCATTGATAGGTTTCGCTAATGCTGGATTAATTTTGAGATGGTATATGCACGTTGGGTTCAGGGGGTGGAAAGTGTCTTACAGCCTCTTCCACTCAAATCCCAAATTCACCTGCTCGCCGGTGTACCCTGCTTCTACCGACGAGGCTCTGGCGACCGAGTGACTCCTGGGATAAGGAATCACCCCTCACAACTGCCAAAGGCTTCCTTGGAGGCTGGATGACCAGTTGGAGGACAAGGGCAACCCATGCCCTTGGGGTGAGATATCACCCCTAAAGGCGGAAGAACTACTACGATGTCAACGGCACGGGATGTGGAATGCAGGGGTAACTACCACATTCAAGATTCACAGGATACCCCTAGTACCAGCAGTCTGGTATGACAATGGGAATGGCAATGATGATGAAGCGTGCTCTAGTAAAACATTTTGGAGTAATAGTCCCCCATTCGGATCTCCGGGTGGGGACTGCTCGAGCTTTCGTTTTGTCTGCAAAAAAGCAACCCAACCAATTCAGGCATTTTGCAACATGGAATGTTCACACTCTAAACAAACCTAGTCGATTGGAAAATCTCAAGTTGGAAATAGAATAAATGAAGGTGGAAGCACTTGGCATTGCTGAAATGAGTTGGCCTGACAATGGTGATTTTTGGAGTGGGGATTACAGAGTATTCCACACGGTGACGATCAAAGACAGGCCGGGACAAAGCAACCCAAAGAAAAAAAGCAACCCAACCAATTCAGGCATTTTGCAACATGGAATGTTCACACTCTAAACAAACCTAGTCGATTGGAAAATCTCAAGTTGGAAATAGAATAAATGAAGGTGGAAGCACTTGGCATTGCTGAAATGAGTTGGCCTGACAATGGTGATTTTTGGAGTGGGGATTACAGAGTAATCCACACAGTGACGATCAAAGACAGGCCGGGACAGGGAGGAGTTGGAGCAGTGCTACATAATATCCTGGGGAAGAGAGTCAAGGGCTATATTCAATATAGCGGTAGAATTATTCTAGTCAAACTTGAGACCAAACCTACCAATACTGTGATAGTACAAGTGCACATGCCTAACTCAAACCATGACGAAGAGGAAACCGAGAAGGTGTACGATGATCTCAATGAAGTGATAAATGGTGTGAGGGCTAGTGACAATTTGCTGATCATGGGAGATTGGAATGCTGTCGTGGGAGAAGGAAGAGAAGGGACAGTGGTTGGCCTGGCAAAGAGGAATGAACGAGGCAATCGTTTGGTAGAGTTTTGTACAAAAAATCAGATGGTGGTGACAAACACGTGGTTTCAACACCATCCACGCAGGAGATACACCTGGAAGGCACCGGGAGATAACAATAGGTACCAAATCGATTACATTCTGGTCAAGGATAGATTTAAAAATCAAGTAAAAGACAGCAGACCATATTCTAGTCCCGATATAGATAGTGATCACAATATAGTTATTAGTGAATGTTTGCTCCAGCTTAAGAGGTTAGACAAGAAGAAAGGAGGAAAATGGGATGTAGGAGTGAAAGAAAAAGACCGGCAATTTTCCACAAGAGTATAGGTTTAATTGACCGGTTTCGGTGTACAAACACCATCATCAGGTCGGGATGTAGGAGCTTTAAAGTGTGATGAGAAAATGAATGAGTTCAGAGAGAAGACAGCTGAGTGTGTAATAAAACCTACAAAGCAGGGTAATAACCTGGAGGAAGTATGGGAGTGTGTCAAGAACAAACTCATAACAGCAGCTGACGAAGTGATAAGGAGAGACCACAACCAAAGAAGGAATGGATCACTAACGACATTCTAGACCTAATACTTCAGAGAAGGTCTTTTAAAAACAACAATATGGAAGAAGGGCGGAGAAAATATAGAGAACCAGGGTTTCTACAGACCAGAAATTATGAAATTCCAGTACTTTTCCAGGCCAAAATTTTCATTTTTCCAGGTTAAAATATCCATTCTATCGTAAGCGGGTATTTTTAAGAAAGTGCAAGAATAAGAGAAAAACACAAAAAACCTATGCACACCATGTAGATGTATTATAACACCACCATGCACCATATGCACACTATGTAGATGTATGTAGATGCACCACAAAAATATGTATTATAGTGAAATGCATGAAAAACAGGTTGGTTTTGAACCTTTTATTGAACATAAATCCTAATCTAACCAATGGGTTATGACCAAGAGCACTACACCACGGCCCCCAGCATACCTACCAATTTGCAAAAGTGGTGACAATTCAAATAGAGCATGTTTCCGCGTGCTCTCACTAGCCGAAACCAAAACTTGAAGGTGAGATAAAGAAGATACCCTTCAACAAAAGCATCTCCTTTGCCTTTATGCCCATGATGTAAAAATCATTGCAGTTGTGGTTTCTAATGACCAGATAAAGTAAGAAACAACACTGTGTGTGTATAAATGGTGAAGATGTTTCTTTACAGAATTTCATGTCATTTATATGAACAAAATGAATAATTTTTTTTTATGAATATGCAGAAAAATGCTTCATTTGTGATGCCCATGGACATTATGTACTCGATCGTATTTCAAAGTGTGTGCGACCGGGGGACAACTTCCAATCTTATCGCCCACTGTACCACTGGCGCATTCTTGGACTTTGGTGGAACAGGAGGATTTTTCCTCATGTTGCTTCACGTATTTTACTTCACATAGCTCTCTTTTCAAGGACCGTAAATTGTACTAATTTTTTATTCCGTACAGCGCTTGAAATTTTCTTAAATTATGGAGGCTGAAAATTTAGTATCGTAAGAAAAAATTGTTTTCGGTCGCGTTCGTATTTCAGGAATATCTATAAAATCTTTTTCCACCAAGGTACAGAATAACCAAGTTTCTGAACCATGTGGTAGAAAGAAGTGATTATTTGAATTCAATTCGTTCTGGCGTAACTTTGTGGGAGTCCATTTTCAAATAATGACAAGGACAACTATGTTTAAATCCGCAGAGTATTTTATTGATACAACTAGTTTCAACACTACGGCGTCCTGGGTACCTGATGATGATGCTGTAGCGTTGAAACTAGTTGTACCAATAAAATACTCTGTGGATTTAAACATTGTTGACCTTGTCATTATTTGAAGTGATTATTTCATTAAGTCAGCATTTTTTATACTCATATTTTCTACTTCAAGGATGGTAGCTTCTTTAGAAGGTAGGTAGTTGAATGTTAATAATAATAACAATGTTTTTGGAATAATTTCAAAGAGCCACTAGGGTATTAAAAATATTCCAGTCAACGTATGCACGAAATCTTCAACATTAGGGAACAATGCTCGATGTACAGATAAAATACTTACAAATAAGACATGCTCGAGGCTTAAATTCAATATCACCCAAGTGTTAAGGTATCACCATTGCAATACGACTGTATAATACCAAATTTTATTTTGTACACTACATTCACATCAGAATGAAGGCACACTCAGGGCTATGCTTAAGGGAGTCCACCGGGAGACGTATGGTAGGCCAGCCTTCAGGTGAGTTGCGAAATGATCATCAACACTCATCACACAAGGAGTCATGGGGAATAAGCAAAAATAAATATGAAAAAAATACTATTTTTAAAAACACCATACTTATATTCAAGTGTACCAAAAAGTAAAGTTACTTGGTAATTAGTGAGTTTAAGGACTGATTCATGTATTGTCATCGAGAGTAAGTAAGTGCGCCAAATTTAAGCTTGATTGAACATTGGGAAGTGGGTTAGATTTCAACAGCGTCAGCAACAGCACTGACTAATTATGTATGAGTAGACACTGTGATGCGGGTTGCGTCAGGTTAGGATAAAGAAATCTAAAATTTAAACCATTTAATTTTAATAGATTAACTGGGTAGTTAGTACAGTTAATGACTGATTCATTAAATATCATCGAGATTAAGTATGCGTGCCTAATTTCAGCTCGATTGAACATTGGAAAGTGGGTTAGATTTCGATTACAAGATTACATCCTGGCAAACAACAAACAAACAGGGCAAGTTAAAATAAGCGTGGTAAAAAGGGTGGCGACCCTTCCTCACGAGTGAATGTGGACACCACAGTGGACAGTACAGCAACACTCACTTCACTACACGTTTGGTAACAGTTACCTAAACAAAGTTAAAGTAAATGTTACCTTGCCTGTAACTTTGTTGCTTTGACATGTGGAAGGCAAGGAGAAACCACCACATTACAATCCCAAGGAGCTGTCTGTAACCATCACTTTCTTTTAAATTTTTCATCCACCAACAAGCTAATGAAACCTCATAGAAGCAACGTAGGATCATACACACTGGGTCATTAAACATACAGGGGTAGGAATTATGCTTAAGAAGAGCACTAGAATGCTTGAGAAAACTTTCCTCCAGTGTCAGAAAAGAATGGTCATTGTTAAGATAGCAACTAAGCTGACAGACACAATAGATGTACAAGTCTACATGCCTATGATGGAGTGTGAAGAAATCAAAGTAGTCTGTAAAAAATATCTTGGAATTAAAAAAATGTGAAAGAAGAATAATGCTTGGACAATGGCATGCCATTGTCACACAAAGCCAAGAAGGAAGAACTAAGGGTAAATATGGATTAGGACAATATAATGAATGAGGAGAACCGCTCTTTGAATTTCAAACAAATTATTAGCAGCTGTATAAAAAATAATCCACAAGGAATTTATGCATGGAATGCTATACAATTGGACTTACAAGTGGATTGATCGATCAATTAACGAAGAGGCACCGAGATGAGTGGGAGATGATTGAAATCTCATAAGAACTCGAAAGAAAAGGAGGGACAACCTACTTGGGCATATTTTAAGATAAAAGTGTCTAATGAAGACAGCCAGAAGCACAGTAAGACCCCGGCTGAGATAAATGGAGCAAATAATGAATGATGAGGAAACAAAGAAATATGTAGAGGTGAAGAGAATAGCTCATAGAAGCATAGAGTGGAAAACCAAGTCAAACAAACCATCATGGTTGATGACCAGCAACGATGATGATGACAAAGGCACAATTGTGATTTAACGGAAAGGAAGCTAGTTTGTATAACAGCACATTCAGAATAGACATTTCACAAAGAATGATATATATTCTGAAGTATGTACAAAAACAACTTGAGTCCTACTACCTCCATTCATACAACTCCTACATTTCCTGTGTACCTTGACCTCTCAATGAAGAAATTTCTTCACTACGTGAAATTAGGCTTTCGAAGGTAAAATCCACAGATATTCGAGTCCCACAAAAAGGGAAATAAGAGCACTCAATGGACCAGAGATTCTGTTGCTCATTACTTTTGATTTTACTGACTCATGCTGGACGTCATTATGACTTAGGGGTGACTAGCACAGAATTACCTGTGCATACACAATTTGAGGAGAAACAAATATTTCATCATCCTCCGAATGATTGCATAAAATATGGCCTGAAATTCAATTTTAGGTGAATATAATTAATTAACAAAGACCAAATAAGTGCTCCAATGTCTGACGAAGTGCTGACTTTTTCCTGACCAACATTTAGATTTTACTAACTTTTGGAAATGCAACAAAAAGCCAAAGTCTGCAATTGTACATGAGATGGGGAAAAATATTGACAAAAATGTATGACTAGGAGAGTATTTATTATAATCTAATTTTTTTTAATTCAGGTGCAATTTCTGCCAAGTACAGGAGTTCAAGTAATAAATTAAATTATAACTCAAATAAAATGCCGTAAATTGCACATTGCAATACTGTAGATCAACAATTAAACAAGATGATTCACTACAGGATAATTTTCTTCACAAGAAAATGCACATTAACAAAAATAACCCTAATAAAATGTCCTAAATGGCCCATAGGACTTCTAAAAAACAAATACATACTTAAAGCAATTTGGTTGACCTCGGGAACATATTATGGCATAATAAAATGAACACAAACTAAACAAAGGTAAATGAGGGAGTAATTGACCATGTACCATTAGTTGAACTTTTAAGAGATAACTGATAAAATAAGCCTTTCTCCAGTTCAAATATTGTAAAGTAGCGGGAAATGACACTCCTGCCATCTAACTATGCAAAATAAAATGCGACACGCATAGGCACCATGTTGAAAAAAAATGACAGACAGTTAGTGTTGACCTGCAGTACTAATGTCTTCTTTTCTAAGTTTTCTTCCACAAATTACTTCAGACACGTTTCAGACATGGATGAACTGAACTGATGAAGTTCTTGATATTTATTTCAATCTAAGTCTTTATACTTCATACTAGGCATGTTCGGTAAGCATAAAAAGTAATTTTTCATCTGGACACCGAGCTCTTTTCTCCCTAAGAGGTCAATCCGTGGTACCATTACCTTAATCAGAATAAAATGTCCTATAGGACTGCCAAAAATCATAACATGACTAAAGTCAGTCTAATAAAATAAATTAACAAAAAACATAATTTAACGAGAGCCTGTCAAAGATTTTAGCCTTTCATCTATGGCTTCACAGTTCAGTTGGGCTTCTAAACATCAGCTTTGCTCTTTTCGCCTTCAATTCCCTGACTTCACATCCCATTCTCATAACATCTTTTCTTTTCTGCTCCTTTTCCTTATCCTCTTTCGACCTCTGCTTGAGTGCCTCTTCGTACTCTGAACGCACGCTACGTACCCTGTAGATCATTTTATTATCTAAAGTAATATTTTCAATACCACCTGCCAGGTTGACCACATTATATACCTGCCTCTGCGTGACTAGTGACACATTCAATTGATTTTCAACAACAATTTCTCGGAAAATGGAAAATCTGCACTCAACAAATGCATTGCCGTGGCTGATTATCAAAATCATGCGGATAAAAGCAACCAACAAATCAGAATAATTCTGAATATTTAGTACAGTGCGCCAATGGTGATCTGCACGGGTCAAGCCGTGGTCATAATCCTTCATACACTGCACACATTGGGCTTCTCTATTACTCTTTGAATTCAGCAACAATCTTGTCGCAAGATTCAGCTGAGATCCAATTATTCCTCTGGAGCAAACTAAGGCAAATACAGATACAATCATTAGCTGCATCAGTGGACTTGGCAATCACGTCGGGATAACAAATAGTAATCGCCTTGCACAGTTTGTATCTTAGCGGGGACTTCTCTAAAAGCTTGGCGGCCATTGCCTTCACAAAAGCTACACATTCCTCTTTCAATTTTAACATATCCTTCTTTGGCACACTGGTAACCTTATTAAACACCTTTTTTAACAGAATAATTTCACAGAATACATTAGGGATACTACATTGTGTGTAGACTCCTATGCAGACACACAAGTAGCACTGGCTCTTGTTGCGAGCATAGAGTGGCAGAAATAGGAACTCACTACTAGCTACTTCCGCAGCACAGCTCACAGCCAGCAATTTTTTAGTATATAAGGTGCATTGGCCACCAGAATTTTCAAATATACTGACTCAGCATCGAATTTCCCTTATTTCCTGACTTTTCCCCGATTTTACTGAACAGTTTTAAATTTCCTGACTTTTCCCTGACTTTACTGATTTTACTGACCTGTAGCAACCCTGAAGAGAGACCTGGACGCTCAGGGTAGATGAGAGGAGAAGAGTGGAAGCATTTGAATTGTGGTGCTACCACAGGATGTTAAAAATATCCTGGGTGGACCGAGTAAGAAATGAAGAGGTGCTACAGAGTGTGAGATAAAAAAATGCCTGCTCCACATGATGAAGAAACAGAAAGCAATTCTTATCAGGGCATATTTTGAGGCAAGAAGGCTTTGTAAAGAACATCTTGGAGGGCTCAGTTGAGGGGAAAAACTGCAGAGGAAGGCCTAGGCTGTTAGGATTATGTGGAGCAGATCATGGAGGAGCTAGGTTGTCGTTCCTATACAGAGCTGAAGAGGCTGACTCAGGACCGGAAAAAGCCGATATGCGTTCTGTGGGAGAAAAGCACGAAGAAACAATAGGACGGCCAGGGATGTTAGATTTGTGGATTTTGGGAAGGATGTAGAAATGAGGGGTTTTGGGGTGAGGAATGGAGAGGATGGAAATTTCCAGAAATGGATGCATTCTGACTGACCTTTGCTAAGGAGGACCGAGGCTAGCTTATCTGAAAAGTCAAGGGTGGGATAGGAGGGGACAGGAATGTAGGAGATCCGAAAGTTGTCTATTGGCTTCATTAATATAGTCACTTGTGTTAAGCACGACCACCGTGGAACCTTTATCTGCCTGGGTAATAACTACATATTTCGGGATTGTGGATGAGCTGCTTAAGGGCCGACATTTCTTCTGTGGAAAGATTGGGTTTGGGTTTTAGGGAGTTAATATATGATGGATTGGAAATTTTAGAAAGTAATTGTTTGGTGAAAATTTCCACAGGGTGATTTGAAGGAAGGCTTGGGTTCAAAGGATGAGGGAGGTTTGAAATTGGTAAGTGCGGGGTGAAGGGAGTTTGTACTGATTTGGGGTGAAGGTTGGGAGTTCCAGAATACTTTCCAATTTAAGTTTCGGCAAAAATTAAGGGTGTCAGTAAGAATATTAATGGGATTGACTTTGGGCGTAGGAGAAAAGGAGAGGCCTTTGCTCAATAATGACAGTACGGCCAGGCTTAGAGGCGTGGAGGAGAGGTTTGCTACCTCTTGTTGCGGTGGGGCAGATTGAGTTTTAGCTTTTTGGGAAGTGAGGGGGGAAGGGTCTTTGATTTGCGGGGTACGCCCTGGATACATCCTGGTCGTAGGTGGGGGTGGGGGAGAGAGCCGTAAAAGGGTCGCTAAATCTGGTTTGAATAGGAAAAGTGGTGGTGGAGTTGTGGTTGGGTTCTCTAAATGCAACGGCAGGGGAAGACCTTGGCGGAAATAAGAAGTGTAAAGAGATGACAATTTTTCAAAGGATTTTTGACGTCGGAAGACTAGAGTTTGGTGAGCTGATTGCAGAAATCTAATAATTTTAGGAAGGTTTTGAGGGGAGGAGAGACTTATGATGTTTATAATGGAATGGATATTAGATTCATATATTTGTTGACTAAGGATAGAAATTGGGAGAGAACAAAATGGCAAAGAGTAAAGGATTGTTGATAAATAAATTTTTGAAAGGCTGGCTGAAAGGAGGGAGGCAAGCCTGAGATGAGGAACTTTATGAGAAGTCCATTGAGAATAACGCCTATTGACAGACAAGAGGATAGAAACTCAGAATGGCTCGTGAATTGGGCCAGTTTGAAGGCTTGTTTCTTAATGCTATGTAGCCAAAAGGAGATGGCAGTCATTTCGGGAAAGAGGAGGGTGACCAGGGAATTGGTGCAAGGAAATAAGGAAATTGGAGTAGTAGGTAAATAGGTGTGATGAGGTTAAAAGAAACGTGAGAAAGGCACAGTGTTGAAGGAAGGATAGGACACTGAGACAGGTGGTTGCGACTTACAGCACAGGAACTGAAGAAGCCGCTTGAAGATCACGAAGAGAAAGATGTATGCGGTGTGCAGCAATGATAATTGGAAGCTTTCACGAGCGTTATCACAAAAATATATAAAAACTTCATCACAAGGGCGACTAAAAGGAAAAAACACATAAAAAGACACTCACGTGGGTTTTGTAAATTTTTCGGTGGATCGCCACCACCTTCTTCAGCGAGAGGTAAAGGAAGAATGAAGAGGATATGTTAGGGATGGTGAGGGGAAGAGAGCAGTGAGGAGAGGGAAGGTGAAAAGTAAAGAAGAGGTGGAATGGAGGAAAGGGAAATGGAAAAGACGAAATGGGGAAGTTGCCATGACCAAGTTAAGAGACAGAAAGATACAAAGTTGAAGGTTGGGAGGGGAGATGATGTTACAAAATTATAGGTACAATGTTGAAGGCCAGGTGGGTGAAGAGCATTGAAATAAAATATACAGGCTTGCTCTAAAGTTCTCAAAGTAATTGGAGTGGCTGTGGGGGGTAGAGAGGCCAGAACAGCTACATTGTAGCAATTATCAAATTTAGTAGTATGGGAGGCGGCATGAGTAGGGACAGAGTGAGAGAATTTTTGGGAGGATGGATTGCATGAGGCACAGTAATTATTTATTCTGATATTAAGAGGTGTACTACAAAGTCCAATGTAGAAGGCCGGGCATAGCTTACAAAGAAGTATATACAAAATGTTAGAGGTGGTACAGGAGGGTGAGGAAACGGAAGGAAGATGAGAATTTAAGAAATTATTCGGGAGTCGGTTCGTGGTAAATAATAAGTATGTTTGGTATCTAGGCCAGTTGCAAGGGGTGGCTGAAGTTTTGGAGTGAATAACTGATTTGGTGAGAGGTTTGGTGGCCTTAAATAAGTTTGATAGATTGGGGGGACGCTTATAAGTAACGGATGGACATTTAGGGAATAAATTAGTAGTTGTTGGGTTATTCGAAAGGATGGGAAGCAGGGAGTTGAGTAATGAAATGGTGGATGGCAGAAATTCCTTCAGAATGAGAAATGCTGGTGTACAGGGAAGTGACATCAATAGTGGCCATTAAGATATCACAGTCAGAGGGGAGTGGAGTGGAATGGAGGCATTCAAGAAAATGATAAGTGTCTTTGATATAGGAGGGCAGGGAGTGGACAATGGGTTGTAGGTAGAGATGGGCCAATCTGAAAATTACCTCTGTAATTTTCATAAATTACTGCAGTATTTTTCATAACTTACCGCATCTCTTGAAAATTACCGTAATTTTCTAGATAATTCACTTATGTTTGAGATAATTTTTCATACAGATAAATTCCCAACATGTTCTTTTAAGCCAAGTTCACATTTCCTATGTGTTTAATTATAAATTGAGGCATGTACAACTCATTTTTAGAATATTTTACTTAAATTATAACATTATAAGAGTAATGCATTAGAATATTCTTCTTGAAAATTTCTCATACTTTGACAAAAGAAAGCCGGATTGCGTGTTGCTACCGTAGCTCTTTGTAAAATTTAAAAAATTTCTGATAGATTAATGTTGCATTAGGTACGGTTTAAACATCGTTATTCCCTTCCTTTTGCTATTTGCTTTCTTATTTAACCATACATTTGCTGTTAAATGCTTAAAACTAAAAAATACTGTAAAATTACGGTAATTTTCGAAAATTACCTGTAATTTACAGAGATAATTTATCTCAGACGAAAATTACCATAATTTTCCCATCTCTAGTTGTAAGTAGTAGGCAACAAATGCGGACATGTGTGTCGGTGGGTGAGTTATAAGAGGAAACTACGGGGCGGCCGGGGATGTCAGCTTTGTGAATTTTGGGTAGAATATAGAAGTTTGGGGTGCGTGGGTGTGAAGGAGAAAGAAGGGTGATACCTTGTTTAGAAAGGCCTTCATCTGGGCCTTTACTGTGAAGAAAGGAGATTATTTAATCAAAAAATTCAGGATTAGGGTCATGGGACACAGGCTGATAAGAGGAAGTGTCAGAAAGTTGCCGGTTTTAACATGTAAAAAGGCTAGGCTACTCCATTTTTGTTATACAGATGTTTCTTTATTTGCTCTGTTTAATTGCTTACACTCCTGATACAAATTTAAAATGTTACTTTTAGATGAATGAAAGAACAATTGTTTTAATTCTTGCATTCAATTTCCATATACCCATTGCATTTTCCTGAAATTTTAGTTTTTAGCTCGAAAATCTCAAATTTCTGCAGTACTTCAACAAATAAATATTTTGTTTACTTGGAAACTGAAGCATAGGCATCGAATGGAAATTCATGCCTGAGACATTTACGCCTCTTTAAAAAGATCTCTTTTACAGATGGACTTTGAAATTTAAGCTGGAATATATTTCGACGGAACCTCTCCATGAGTGGTTAATGGCTGCTACAGAGTAAATGGTATTCATCACGTAATTTTGAAAGTGTTTACTTGAGTCCTCCAGGGGCTGTAGAATATTGATCTGATCTACAGAACAACCTGAAAGAGAACTTCAGGAGAAAATGCTCAAGAAGGGCCGATCAGAAAAGAATGAGGCAAGAATATGAGTCTTCCGAGGATCGTCTAGAGCATTTACAAATGATACGTGATCTTGCATGAATCCAGAGAAGTGGAGAATCAAACGATCAAAGGGAGAAACAAACGAACGTTTGTAAAAGATAAGGCAACGACAAAATAACCAAAAAACAGAAGAATCAGACTCACACAACAATTAGAGGCTTCAAGACATGCGTGAACGAGCGGCTCAGAGGCGTATAGAAGAGTTTGATGATGATCATCATCAACGATTGGAAGAAGAACACGGGAGAAATTCAAGAAGACAACAAGCATAACGGCTAAACCGAATAAGTTCCTACAAGGCAGCTACAACGGCTGATATGTCTTACCATAGTTTGCAACCTTTTAGTGTTGCTGGTATATTTACTATGGAGCATTGCATTTTCCCGAAGAATGTGTGTCAAATCGAATTAATTGAGATTCGTTTTGGAACTGCTCCTTGAATGGTAGGATAGATCTACCAAATCCAGAATTTCCGAACGAGTTAGCGCGATCGTTTCTTCGACGTCATCCATTTTCTAACGACTTTTAAGAAAGGATTCAAAATTTTAATTTATGTTTTGCAATGGCTTCATTCACCGTAGATGACGATCGAACAGTCAACGGTCGAGGAGTTTATAATTACATTGTTAGCGGTCAAGTTTATAACAAACTTAATTTAGCAGCTCACCCTACTCAAAATAATGACGGAAAATTTGAACGGCCTCAATATGGACAGATATACATTTGGATAATCAGGATGCTCTTAGTGCACACATGAACAATGCCATTCATCATGGTATCAGTGTCTTAGTTAGAACATCTTAGAAATCTTATTAGTCTCTTAGAACATATTTTGAGATCTGAAAATCCGTTTGCTCATGGATTCATAATAATGCGGGAAGTAGAAGAAGAAACTAATAGACGCACTGCTGCAGAAGGCGCAGAGCCGCCTTATGTTAAGCTGCTTTTTGCATTACCTGATGCCATTGATCACAGAAGGTTTAACATCCCCCTTCAGAATGAAATTTGTGCTATTGCTACCCTCAACGCTGACCAAAGCTTTCCAGATAAGAAGTTAATTACTCGTAAACGTGGAAATCTTTAGTTACCATGAACAATATTGACAGTCGTGCTGGGTCCTTTACTTATCCACAATTTTAGCCAAATTTTGCAATTTTGGATTCTCTGTATTAATATTCCTTTAAGAACACCTAATTCCAGTGATCAAAATTTGACTAGATTTGAACTAGCTCGGTACCGATTAGCATTTAGACCTCAACTTGCCAAATATTTTCCTTTAGACATCAACCTAAGAAATCCTGATCTCCGCCTTTTGATGTCCAATGCTTTGCATTTCGGCGGTCGGCATTTCAGCAATATCTGGTTGATACTTATATAAGAGTGGAACATGACAGTATCCAATGGATTAAAGCAAATTTTAAAAAAACTTGCAGAAAACTGTACAAGAGCGATTCAATTATTGAGTGAATTGGCTGAAAAAAATAATGCTATTTTTGGTGAAAGGATTATTTTGCCTTCTTCGTTTCCTGGACCTACACGTTTTTACACTGAACATTTTGAAGAAGCTATGGCCTTTGTCCGTCGACTTGGATCATCAGACCTCTTTGTCACAATCATGTGTAATCCTGAATGGCCCGAATTTGCGGAAGCAGCTCGTGCAACTTATGAAGATGGATCAACCTTGCAACAATTTGCCCAAGAGCGTCCTGACTCAATAACTTTGGCACACAAGAAACGATGTATGGAAAAAAATGTTGAATCATTTTTAATCTAATAATAACAATAATCTGTCATTGAACATTGGAAATTATGAAACTATGTAAATATTGAATTTATTCATGATTTTAGAATTTCGTTAGAACATTTTAAGTGTTAGTGGTGTTTTTGAGTTTGATTTATACTACCTCATTGTATCATCACTACTATATTTAAAAAATAAATATCCGTAACGCTTTATAAAATTTGTTTCATTAAAACCTTTAATCGCACTATGTGAATGCCCAATATAATTAAAATAGACAAAAAGTAGCAGATTAGGAGCATATAAGATTCTTAGTACACCAAAAACACATCGAGCAACGCTCGGTAACCAGGAACTATATATGAAAAGAGCATGCTTCGATGGTTTGACCAAAATGAAAAAATGGACGAGTCAAAAAACGTAAAAGATTTTTTATCAATAGTGAAGAGAATGGCGTATGAAGAAGGGGTAGACGGAGAAAGTCATGAGTGAGTGTGGTGAAAGATTCCCGTTAGCGGGAGGAATATTATAGTCTGCAAAACATGAGAGCACGTTAACATTTACCGCGTGTCGGTGAGGGTCTGACATATTCTAAAACGTATTTCATAGTATTTTTCGGGGCAGGTGTTTGCCAGAGATTTAGTGTGAAATCATATCCAACAACAATAAGAAAATGCATCCTTACTTGAAAAAGTCATCGGGAGTTGCAGGGTGAATCAGCCATGAGAAATTCTCTTGACCTTTGCTGAAGCTGTCGTAGTTATCATTCATTCTTGAAGGAGGTTCTTCAGCTAGTTTGCTCGTTTCCACCCCGTGGAAATGAGCAGTAGCTGATTCCTCTCCTTTCGTAGTTCTTGATCTTTTCCGACCCTTCGTAGGAGAGCTGTTCACAACCAGCGTCTTCTTAATTTTTTTAATTTTACTATACATTTTTTTCTCATTTCTCACTTTTAAGCCCGTAGTAGCTCCTCGTTTCACAGGACTACGAGAAGAATTAACAGCTGTTGTCGACAGACCATCTAACCACACATTGGCACTACCAGGCATTGTTACCGCATTTCCATTCACTGCATTTTCTTCAACGACGTTGCTGGAAGTTTTCCACTTCGATTTCATTCTCGAAGCCAATCCATTTCTTTTCACCAACTTTCTCTGCAGTTGATTACTTCCATCGGCAAAGCCTACAATAAAATCATATTAGAGGATAACATTAAGTCATGCAACGTAATAAAATATAACTCAATCACTGTACCATTCCATCTACCTTGCAACGCTATGGCATTTTTTCGTTTGCCATTCCTTCTCCTATTCTTTTTAACCTTGTTAACATTCTTATTTCCCACCTAATGAAAAGGATATCCATTAAATAAAAATTTCGGGTTTTATTCGACAAATTCCGTAGTATACTTACATTAACAAGGTTTCGGTACACAGCATATGCAGAAACTGGTTCCGTATCCACCATTTCAACGACTTAAAATAAGATACCTTAAAATCATGGGTATATACGGTAAAAATGTGAACACAGGTGACAGAATATCAAGCGCAGTTGTCCGAATACCTTCCAAAAGCTACTAAAATGGTTCCACGAATACCTGATAATGCAAGCTTCAGGCAAAAGGTTGTTCGCGACCTTTTGCCTAAACTCAACCTTACTACCCACCCAAAGACTCCTGATCACCCGGACGCAACTCAATGGTATTCTTCTGGGGATTAAGCCGCACCGTGTCGCCAGCTATGGTTCATTTGCGTAACTAACTGGCATTACCGGTAGCCTAGCGGGCCCGCCGTATTCGTTCGCTCGCTAGGCTACCTCTTACACCCAATTCGTTCCCAGATATAATTTTTCTCATTTTTATTAATATATACGCCTGAAAAACAGTTAATTATTTAATTCTTGAAATATTTGTGAGAAGAAAAAATGCAAACATTACGCACGAATTACGAAATTACAAAGCACGAATACGTACATCTATACAGAATACACCTTTTATCATCAACATATACACGTAGGTATTATATGTTCTGTTATACGCGGCGATTACAGGGCTGTAACTCGTGCCTTGAGTCACACAGGAAACTGATCGTGAAGGAGTTTTGGACCTTACAATGAATAAAATATAAATAACAAGAAACTGAATATGAATCTTTTCACAATTTATTCAGAA
Source organism: Pyrrhosoma nymphula (assembly GCA_963573305.1). Lineage (NCBI taxonomy): Eukaryota > Metazoa > Arthropoda > Insecta > Odonata > Coenagrionidae > Pyrrhosoma > Pyrrhosoma nymphula. The sequence continues at coordinate 45,697,834 of OY754328.1, forward strand.
AAGCATAATAATTCACTATGACATCATTTAATCCACACTACTTCTTGCTGGGATAACAATTGTCAATTATCGATTGAGAAAAAAAGCAAAATATTAAAATAAAAAGTTGACAGTCAGTCATAACATATAATAATAATACTGATTATTCCACAGGCTTTCGCCCTATTTCCAGTTTACCAAATAATAGAACAAAACGAACAACAATTGTTACGATTCAGTGACCATATAATGGTAAATTTATATATATATATAAGTTCAATTAATTTGATGAAATTGTTAATAAATTGAGGCTTAAAAAGATAAATACATAAAAACACAGAGGTAAACATGTTAAGAGGTAAACACAGAGGTAAACATCCTCTGCAGAGGATTAAATTTTGATATGAAGGTATCACATTGTTATATATATCCCCTCATTACATTATTTAACACATATTTCTTAAAACTTGAGGAAGAAGAATGAAAATGATCACAATTATCACAATATAAATTACATTCAGTCATTGCTCTGTAAATAATCAGGTTGTTGGTATATTTGGATGGTTGGTAAGGGACACAAAAAGGGGGCGAATTTATTGTATGGATGTTAGGGATTCTGAAAGTAATGAGAGACAATAAATCAGGGGATTTGATCTTATTATGTAATATATCATTTAGGAAGAACATTCCAATGTGTCTTCTATGATTCGAGAGACTTTGCAAGTTCATTTGTTGTTCAGATATTTTGTTTCCGGGGTCATTATGTTGTTTTTTCTTAAGATTATAATCAAGTAATTTAAGATATTTGTTTTGGATCTCTTCAAGAGCATTGCTGTGTGTATAATAGTATGGGATCCAAATCACCGAACCATATTCCAAGACAGATCTTACCAAGGTATCAGAGAGTAGTGAGATGCAATTTGAATTTTAAAAATCTCTACAAATCCGGTTCATAAACCTCAACATTTTTTAAGGTTTAATAGAAATTTGATCAATGTGCATTTTAAAGCTTAACTTACTTTCAAATAAAATGCCTAGGTGAGAGATGTAATTTACTTTTTTCAGGGGGGTACCAGCCAAAAAGTAGTCACATAGAAAGGGGGCATTATTTTTACAACAGGTCATTAGATTGCACTTGTCAAAATTGAACTGCATATGGTTGGTATGGCACCAAGTAAGTATATTGTTGAGGGAGTGTTGCAGTTCCTTGACGTTCTCAGTACTATCAATAAGGTGGAAATTTTTTAGATCATCTGCATACAAGAGACATTTTGCTGGGTGAGTATAAGAGCATACATCATAAATAAATACAAGGAAAGGTAAGGGTCCTAGGTGGGATCCTTGAGGTATGCCCGAAGATGCAACAAAGGCATAGGATTGTGAGTTACAAATATTTACTCTGACATTTCTTTCTGAAATAAAAGGGTTTAATTTATCAGTGACCAGGCTTTCAAGGACTTTAGCGAATGCCGACTGGATTACTATGGGTCTGTAATTAATAACATCATGCTTGTTTCCACTTTTGTGAAAAGGAACTACAAATGATGTTTTGAGTGAATCCCGAAATGCACACTTTTCCAAAGACATATTAAACAGAATGTGCAAAGGGTACAATAGAGAGTTACAACACGCTTTTAGCAGAATTGGATGGATACTATCTGGTCCCATACTAATAGAGATGTCAAGCTGCTTTAATTTAATAAGGATCTCGTTGGTAGAGAACTTAACATTTGGTATACTGAAAGTATTCGGGAATTGAAATGTAGGTATATTACCTGTAAAATCAATGAAGTAACCTTTTGAGAAATGGGTAGCCAACAGATTACTTATACTTTGAGGATTATCACAACTTTCATCATGTAGGTACATAAGTTTTGGTAACATATTTGATTTTTTAAGATTATTTACATGTGACGAGAAATATTTAACATTACCGATTGTACTATTTTGGATAATTTCAATGTAATTGGCATAACATAATTTAGTCAAAGTTTTACATTTTTTTACAGAGACCAGCAAATGTTTGATAATCTTCACGATCACCAGTAATTTTGTAAGTGTTGTGAGACAGTTTCTTTTGCTTAATCAATTGTTTTAAATCAGAGGCGAACCATCTTGGGAAGTACTACTTACTACATGTACAATTAGCGTAAACATAGCAATTGCTTCATACACCGTGAGGTACAATTTGTTAACATCATTATTGCAGTCAGGAGCAGTGAGTCAAATAGCCCAATTTATATCATATAAGTAATTGTTTAGGCTATCAAAATCACAATTTTTAAAATCGTATAAGGATATCGGTTTCATAATACAATATGAGCTATTTATAAACATAATATCAAGGTGAAGAGGTGGATGGTAAATATCACAGTTAATGATTGGAATAGGGTAAGTGGTGACATTAACGTTTTCACAAATGGAAAAAGACTAAGTCTAGCTGGTTACCAAAGGTGTTGCATATCTGGTGGGTGAGATGTAAACAGAGCCAGCATAAGCAGGGGAAGGGAGCAAATGCATTCACTTGAATCAGGTGAATAGAATATTCAGAACGACACAATTTAAGTATGAGTAATGATAATAATACCAGATCAAAAGTCATATTTGAAAAATGGGGAATGATGCATTGGAGGAAGAAATGAGCATTTCAAGGAGGGCTTTCTAAGGAAGAATTAACATTTTTGCAATACCTATATGCAAATATTTGACTCAAAAATAGAGACATTTCCTGTTTCAATTTATCCCTATGAGCTAAACATTTAAGAAATGAAAAATCAACAGAGTGCAAGATTGCAGATGTAAGTTGTTGGCATACCTTATCCGTATGTGCTACACGAGGCATAACACTTTCCAAAATGTTAGTACCATGAACCATGGCAGCTACCATTTCCTCTGATGGTAATGGGAACTGACCTGACTCATAATCAACATCGTGGAAGGATGTGAGAATGTTACATGCAAAAAGGAAGTCGGATGTTATGCTCGATTTACAATCATTACAGCTGCAATCTTTCATCAGTCGTTGGCAAATGTAGCTGCTGACATATGCAATGCTTTCAACTCTAATTCCCTCCAAAGATGTTTGAAAGAAACGGTCTTGCATTTTAGAGTAAGCGATTGCAGATGTGTCAGAAGCACTGTCTATTTCAGAGGATGAGGAACCAAGACCCTTTTCTAAGAAGGATTTAAGGTTACTAAGAAATTTACCTTCATCCAGCTCACAATTATGTCGTGTAGATGGTGCAGAAAAACCATCAATCAAAGCTGTTTTCAATGCACTGACAAATTGTGGAACATTGGGATGGTGGTTCTGACCACAGTTTTGCCTGATAATGCCAAAAAGGTTTTCCAAAGGGTCTTGGTTCAACTTCCTAGTTTCCAAGTGATGAAAGCCCTCCTTGAGCACAACTTTCCACAGCATTCTCACTGCCCTAATAGTTGCCAACCAGCCATCCTGAGAGGGTGGTCTCCTGCCACAAGACAGAAACTTAATACTATCAATTCGCTTGATGGCAGTCTCCCAGAACTTGAAATGAGGTGACGATGATGTGACAGGCCCTTTTAATACCTTACACCGGTCTCGTCGATGCAATGAACCATTCAGGCTGTCGAATACCTCATCGCAGAGGAGGAGGAAGGTAGCAGTGGCCACACCATCTGACCCCAGAACACCTGTATCAATGAACAAAGTAGTAATATGAGCTTCCCAATCCCTTAATATTCCATAAATATGCAAGTATTTTAATAAGTAAAATTCATGATATTTAAATTTTTCTATTGACAATTACCTGATGAAACTCTGTGGTTGACAGCACAAGCTACTGAATTGCTCATCACCTGTGCTGCCAAGTATACTCTCATCTTGTCTCGCAGTTTCGGATCAAGATGTCTCTTTGTCAGTCGCTTGAGGTCTTGAAACGGTGGAACCTGGTCGGCATAGGTGGCCAATATATGTTGCCATTTTGCTACTCTATTAATTGTATTTCCCCCAACTTCCACACCAATTCGTACATCATGTTTGAGGAATAAATTCCGAAAACATTTTAACAGATGAGGGGGGTCAAATACAGTGAATATTTTAGTGTCACCAATGGAGAAGAAGGGGGATTGGAAACTAGCACCCAATAATTTCAGGGCTCTCACATTGTTTGTGCCCATGTCACACACAGTTGCCATTACCTTAAGCCCAGATGACATAATCAAGGGAACAATTTCCTTAAGCATTGTGCTAATGGTTAGAGCCGAGGTGCTATTATGACTAAAGTAATAAGCTACTGGCTGCTTCCAATTACCAAACAGGGCTCTAACCATGAAAACAAGTGCATATTTTGCCACTTGATTTGTCTTTCCTCCTTTACCTAAATCTTCAAAGCCATCAATGCGATCGTGATGGCTGTCGAAGAACAAATGTTGCTTCACACTCATCTCATCGAAGAGTAGAGTACAAAACTTATCCTCTTCAGCCATTTCTGATGCATGGATGGATAAATGACTAACCAAATCTGCATGGACTCCAGTGGAAAAGGGTATCTGCTGCAATAAGGAATTGAGTGTTCTTTTACTGGGCAGAGGAACAAATGATCGCAACAAAGTGTAAGCCTTTGGGCTTTTCTTATATAAAGGAAGAGCCATGATTTTCTCCTCGTTAGTCCACCTTCTTCCTTTAGGTTTTTTGCCAGCAATTCTCAATTGGGTACGGAGGAACTGGGTGAATGAAGTGGGTAAATTCTGCTCTAAATGTTCAACAAAAGTATCACCACGGAAATTCAAAATATTTTGGTATTTTCTTCTTATTGCTATCGACATTCTCCTAAATTTAGAAATTGATTTTCTTTGAGACCGGATTACATTTACTAATTTTTTCTTTCGGGGAGTGAAATCGACCGCAGATGTCAGATTGATACTCTCAAGAAGAGAAAATCTTCGACCTTTGTGAGAGCTTGACCCACTATTCATAGGGACTCTACGAATTGCTGACATTGTGGGAGTGGATGGATCATGTTGATGAAAGGATGATGTCGACCTAGTAGGTGTTTCCAATGTTACAGATGAGGTAGAAGGACTTGGCAAAGAACACTCAACAAAGGTAGATGGTATTGGCGTCACAGATGGTACGGATGGAGAAGGCTCGGCTGTATTTGGGATAGAATCTGGTATGATTATGGGTGTAGTCAAGAAAGCATCAGAAACATTTTCCACTGACGAGTCACATGGAAGAGTAGAGGTAGAGGGTGCAGAGCTGACATGAGGGACCGAGGTACCTTCATTATTGTCGGTACTTGTTTCCAGATCCTGCTGAGGCAGTAACAAAGTGGGAAATGCATTGCTATTTAATCTATTTCTAAGGGCATTGGTGTAGTCATTTTCGTGGAAGTGGGAGGAACAAACAAAGAGCCAACGAAGACCTAGCTCATCAGCAGACACGGCAGAGAGAGATGGATTTCCACATAATGTCCTCCAAGATGAAGACCTGCGTGTCGAAGAGGAGACAAAGTTACATAGCATCAGTTTACCCTCCCTTCAAAAGTATCGTTTTCTTAAAGAAATATGGTGGCTCACAAATATAAATGAAATCAAATTCTACCTTCCTGATTGGGAAGGAAACTTGCATTTGCGAAGATGGAAGCATTAATGCATGCATCCAGGTGGATCACTTACACTTTAGGTTATTAATACAAAAATAACTCTCGGAATATTACACGTACCTTTCTCTTTTGGCCGGAAATCTATGGAAAAGTAATCCTGGGTTGTCAATGGAATTATTATCGCAGAGGCTGACAGCGCACTTCTTCTTTGCAGGCATGGTCACTAACGTTAAGTTGTTACCAGTACATACATATACCGATTAAACACCGATAGAAAGTTAAGTTCAACCAAAGCGTAATGTATTCACAATGAACGATTGTCAAAAAGACACCGTACACCAGTCACTTAGTATGACACAGCGAATTTAGCAACAAACTTTGGATTTAATTAACAGAACGAAACGCCCATCTCCCGCAGCTCTGTGGTTATAAATCACAATAACGAACGTCAGTGGAAATGACACGTTCTGAAAACACTTTTCACAGTATTTGTTTAAGACTTCGAAATAATTTTACGGTTTCCCTACCATTTTAATGCTTGAGAAATTGTTTAATCGTTTATTTAAAATCGTATCTAATTAAATTTAATTTGTGAATTTATTTCAAAGCAGCACTACCGCCAACGCCATCTCTTGTTCATTTGCGTTACCAGGTCCGTCGCCGTGACGTCATTCTGGGGCCCGCTCAGCCATTCCAGTTTCTACCCCGTGCTCCTGATACTTCAGCCAATCATTTAAAACCACCGGCACCCACTACATAAACCACACACGTGCGATAAGAACACCGGCGCAGCCGCTGACTTGCGCAGTCTGCTCAGCAGCGCGTATTTCTGACTTCATTTGATTTATACGATAAAACCAAGGTTAGTAAAGGATACTTTAAAGAACCTTGCGATAAAACGGAGGCAATATGCCAGTGACACTCAGCAAGTTTGTTTGGCTAGTTGAAGCCGCGGCGAAAGGTGGAAGTAGATAGCAGCACTTGTACTCCTCCTATTCAGACCATTGAGGTAGATGATCACCTCATCTACCTCAATGATTCAGACGACCACGAATATGGATATACATATTCATGCAGACGACGTTGGCACTCATAAAGGAACATCGAGAATTTGATGAATTAAATTGACTAAATGTAAAGGCGTCGTGGCATAATTACTGCTAAAATCGGCGTCAAAGAAGGATGTTCACAAAATTTACCCTTCATTACGGGCACAGCGATTCCTATCCGTTACCTATTATACGACGATAATTTCAGGATGTACCCCAGGGAAGTTACATCGGTCCCTTACTAATCCTTTTGTATATTAGACATCACTACCGTTGTTACGAGTAAAATTTGCCTCTTATCAGACGACGCAGTGTTGTACAAGGATTAAAGCAAATGAGTCTGACAGGATTGCGTCACAAAAATACATATGGATGCCATAAATGAATGGTGTAATATTTGGCAGTTAGAATTGACTTTTAAAAAGTGCGTTGTTATGAAGTTTTGGAAAAATAATAATTCGACCAACGAAACGTAAACAATTATTCAATAGAATCAAAAACAAACTTTGTAAATTTTACAGTAAATTTTATTCACTACTTATAGTAAAATTTACAAAGTTTGTTTTTGATTCTATCAAAATGGAATTTTACAAAGTAACGCCTGAGAGTATCGAGTTCACAATTAATCAAACCAATTTATCAAATGTGGAGTCAGTTAAATACTTAGGTGTGACCCTGATTCATGACCTGTCTTGGGGAAAACCATGGCCCCCTCCAATACGGGCCCCCTCCAAAAACAGCGGAGGCAGACAAAAAGAAGAAGAAGCCAACGACCAATCAGAAGGAAGCAGGAAAAAAGGGCGGGAAACCCGTCACCCAGGCAGCAGCTGGCCCCCCGAGACCGAATGCATGGGAGCAACGGTCTAAGAAGGCAGCCTCGAAACAGCCTTCTACCTCCAAGGAGGAGGATCCCTTTCCCTCACTTTCTTCCGCTCTTCCACAGGTTGTCCGCTCTTTGCAGGAAACTGCAAAGACCATTCAGATTCCTCCGAGGGAGCTGCAAAAACAACAACGTGCAGACGCAGCCATCGACACCGAGAGCACAGACCCCGCCCCCACCGGGACCAAAACGGGACTAGACACCATCCTCAAAACCCTCGCTTCTGTGGCCGCTGTGCTACAAACCCAGATCCAACTGCTGGCCACAACGGTGCAGCAACTTCCTTCCGTCCTCAATCATGTCGGGTAAACATCACAAGGGACGACACGCGCTCAACATCACTTGCTGGAATGCGGGTGGTGCGATCCACAGGAAAACTCCTGAGCTCCTCGAATTCCTGTCTAGGCAGAAATGCGAGGTTGCCCTCATACAGGAGACCTGGCTGCAGAGCAACTCGCGCTGGACTGTTCCGGGATTCTCCGTACACATGAACGATCGGGACAGCAAAGGAGGAGGAACGGCGATCATGGTAGCCAACAGACTATCAGCCCAACGATTTCCACTACCAGAAATGTCATCAATGGAGGCGACGGCGGTAACCCTGGACTGCGTAGGCGACAAACAGATCAGACTGGATTCAATCTACTCACCACCGGGAGTGACTCTAGACCCGCGGGACCTGGAGGCACTATTCAACGACGTGTCAGCAATAATCGCAGGAGGAGACTACAATGCTAAGCACACAGACTGGTCGTCTCGGACAACAAACGCCAAAGGAAGACACCTGCGTAGATGGACGCTCGGAAAAAGAGTGCAAGTGACAGCGCCATCTTCCCCCACGCACTTCCACAGGAAGAGAGACGGAGATATCTTGGACATTGCTCTCCACCACCAGCTGCCGAGCGTCCTGACCGCTAGCGTCATCACAGCACTAGACAGCGATCACCTGCCTGTCATCTTCCGGCTCGGAAATCGTCCGCTCATCACTCCTGCAAAAATCGTCCTGGACTACGACAGCGCCGACTGGGAGTACTACCGCCGTCGGGTAACGGAGAACCTAAAGCCATTCGCAGAAACGTCACTGAGATCGCCACAGGACATCGACCGGCAATGCGACGCAGTCACCGAAGCCATCACCGCTGCCATAGACGACACCATACCCCGGAAGACCGTTCGCCCATGGGACTTCCTGGCCCTACCGTCAGACATCATCAACAGCATTCGCCAAAAGAATGCACTTCGGAAGCGCTACCAGAACACTCGCTGCGCCTCGGATAAAACACAAGTCAACGCAGCGCAACATAAAATCCGAGACGACATTGCGGAGTTTCGGAAGAAGTCGTGGGAAAAGAAGGTAACTTCTCTTTCTTCGCAGGACGGTTCGCTCTGGCGAATGGCAAGGGCGCTCCGCCGGGCAGGGACCGAGGAGGCTCCACTACGCACGGCAAACGGTCGATTGTTTTCTCCGGTGGAGAAGGCAAACCACATGGCGTCGTACTTGGAAACGAACTTCAAACCTGTATCTGCATTGCCAGGGGTTCCTGACCCCATCCAGGAACCGGTGCGGCTGGAACGGCCGCAACGCGAGCAGACGAGGCGACTAGAGGAATCGGCGCCTGCGTTAAGTTCTACTGCCCTTCGCGGGGCCATGAAGACACTGAAGAGAAAGAAAGCACCTGGACCCGATGGGATCGCCAACGAGGCGCTGCGGCACATACCAGTGTCGCTAGCACACGTCTTGTTGGCGATCTTCAAGGCATGTCTCCTGATAGGCCACTTCCCTGGGGCATGGAAGCGAGCGAGGGTTATCTGCATTCCGAAGGCAGGAAAGTCTCCCACGACACCCGAGAACTTCCGCCCTATCTCCTTGATCAACACCATGGGGAAGCTGTTCGAGAAGCTGATTTTAGAGCATCTTAAGCGAGTCACCCTGGACATCCCCGAACCATCAATTTGGTTTCCGGGAGGAACACTCCACAACGCACCAATTAGCCCGGGTACTGAACTTCATTGCTGACGCCAGAAATTGGAAGCACACCACGGTCGGCGCCTTCTTTGACATATCGAAGGCGTTCGACCGGGTGTGGCACGAGGGATTGCTCCATAAACTTCGAAGTTTTGGATACCCGAACTGGCTGGTGACTTTAATCAACTCATGGCTCCGGGACCGCAGCTTCTCCGTGGTGTGGGGAAAGGCGGAATCCTCGCAGCGCATCATCGAGGCAGGAGTTCCCCAGGGAAGTGTTCTTTCTCCAATACTCTTCAGTGTCTTCACGGCCGACATGCCCTGCGACTTCGGGAGTCAGACGATGGCAGCACTCTACGCTGACGACGCGGCCCTGCTCGCGCGTTCTTCTCAAGCACACCAGGCAGCGACATACCTCCAGAGAGCGGTCGACGAGTTGGTCGCTTGGTATCACACATGGCGCTTCACGATCAACGCATCAAATACCCAAACGATTGTCTTTTCATCGAAACTGAGACCAAGTGACCCGGGGGAGATCCTAGTCGGTCATGAAGAAGTTCTATGGCAGACGTCCGTCACCTACCTCGGTGTCACCATTGACCGACGGCTGAGCATGTCCCAGCATGCACAGCGGGTTGCCGGAACTGCGTACTCACGCCGCCGAGAGATCAACGTCCTCCTAGGCCAAGCGCATCTTCCCACCAAAACCAGAGTTCATCTCTGGAAATCGCTCCTGAGACCAGTCTACACCTACGCGGCACCTGCCTGGAGCGGTCTCCTTCCCGCATCTGCAGAGCACACCATAGGAGTCGCCGATCGTTCCTGCCTCCGCTCCGCGCTACGGCTCGGGTGGACGGTCCACAACGACCTCCTTTACCAGATGGCTGACGAGGAACCGCTCACCACGTACCTGCAACGACGAACCAAGGAATTTCTCCAAAATTGCAGCACCTCCATCTTCGGAGAGCTCCGAAAGATCGCGACTCAGACAACATCATCCTGGGACAAATATCTTCGACCGCGAGCTGGCACGGGAGACCCCGAGGACCTCCCGCCGAACAAGCGCCGACGGCTCCAATGAGGGAAACTGGCAGCTTACATTCGTTCAAGGGGTCCTAAAAAAAAGGGACCTTTTGTCTCCCTTACCGCAACGCGACAAGGAAGACTGGGGCATGAAGACCCCAGAGAGGCAAGTCCAAGGAGCCTTAAAGAGCTGGAGGGACAAAAAACCGACCCAGGTCGGGCGACACAGCTGAATGAACAGGTGCGAGAATAGGTGCGTTGCGTTTTAGGATAGGTATTCAAGCGTTGCAGGTATCATCACGTTAGGTAGATACGAGGTAGTATTTTGTACTTCGCTTCGGGATCTAACGTTAAATCTCTGCTTCGTCAATGACTTTTTTTCGGAAAAAAATGCTTACCAATTGCTTTCTTTTTGGACCATTGGCAGGCAATCGGAAAGCAACCTACGGAAAGCAATTGGAAAGGGTGTGGAAAGCAATTTTTTTCATCTGGGTATTCAGTATATTCCATAGATGTCACAATATCCCGGTAGGGTATACCTGGGATGTCTATAGGATGTCAATGTACTGTGAGTTGATATTTGGATATCCCTATGACGTACATGGGAAGTCATGGGATGTCCCAGGGAGGTCCTGTGGGGATGTCTCCAGGACGTCAAATTTATAGGACATTCCGATATCCATGGGATATCCCATTTTGGTCAGTGGGAAATTCAGTATATCCCACGGACGTCACAATATCCCGGTAGGATATACTAGGGATGTCCGGAGGATGTCATTGTGCTCTGTGGGAAATATAGAGAGGCATATGAGGGACGAGGAAACCTAATGACAAGGCTGACAGGGAATGCAGTACTAGTAGGTATCAATTTTAGTTGAAGGGGAGTTAACAAGGCAACAATACAATGTCGTTAGTTCTCCGGCCAAGAAAATTTACCCTCCGTTTAAAGTGGTCCAGAAAGCCAAGGGTCGCAGCTATCCAGATATAGAATACTGCGCAATCTCCGAGAAAAGTTTGGAAATCAAGCTGCAAGCCATATTGGACAATACCATTCACCGCATTTTGGAAGTTCAAAAAAATCTAGTAGAGAAATACGGTCCCGAAGACTGAAAATTATTACAATTAAAATCGAAATGGGGATGCGACGGTGTTCTGGGCAAAGACAATGTAAACAAAAATCTTAGAGCGGTTTCATTCAAGATTCCAGTATTTTTTGTCGTATTTTGTACCTCTTCAATGAATTAGTTGTATACATTATAATACCGCCTCATCCAACAAAATTGTCTTGTAGAAAACTCGTCGGCCTTTTTCTCCACGGTTTTGTCGGCCCATTCACATATCATTCCAGCGTGAGACTTTTGACGTGACTGTCGAGGAAACAAATCGGGTACCTACAATTTGAAATAAATAGTCTGATGCCAACTTCAGCTACAATGAAGATGAGCGTAAACTCCTTGTGCAACACAATTTACAGTTTACGATGGTTGACAGAAAGGTCAGCAATGATGTGTCATAAAATCTCTCCACTCAGCAATGTTACATCGGCAAAAGACATTAGTAAGATCGAAGACATGGAACAAAAGGAAGCAGATGTGTCCTTTAGATTCGGTCTTTCTACTCTTCATGCCTGGATTCGCTTTTTCGAATGTTTGCTGCACATTTCCTATCAGTTAAATATTAAAAAATGGCAAGCACGAATTATCTCTGAAAAGGAGTGAGGGAAAGTAAGTTGCGAATATAAGAGCGATTTCGGATTCAAATGGGGTGACTATAGTTGACGTCCAAATCCCGGCTACGATACTGCCCGCAGATATTTTGAAAACGCAGGTCATTCACATAACATAACGGGCATAGATGAAGGCCTTTTCACGCTATTTAGGATGATAATTTTGACCCTGTCGAGTGAATATGAAGTTGATGTTGAGAGATTTGATGCCTATGCATTGAGCTTTGCCAAATTATTTGTGAAGAAGTATCATTGCTGCAACATGCCCACCACAGTGCATAAAATATTGATTCATGGTTCTTATGGAATTTCGTCGGCAGCATTACCGATTCGAATGCTTTAAGAGGAGGCACAAGAGGCACGCAACAAATATATCAAACCTTAATGAGAACACTTTTCAAGAAAATGTTCCAGAGAAAGTAATTTAAAAGATGTTTTTAATAACCTTCTCGTGTCTTCAGATCCTGTTACATCAAGCGTTAGGGAGCTTCCGATACTGCTAAAAAATCTTTGCCCACGGAAGTCACTACTATGCTAAAGGCTTCTGAAACGGATAACACTCATCAATATCTGACGACTTAGATGTGGAGACCACATCTAAGTCGATGATGAATGCTCCAATTCCGGCTCTCAGGACATTTCCTGCGATTAAAGTTCTAATTTTAGTATTTAATCTTAGGCTGTTTTTTTCGTGCCCACTACATTAACAGTTCAAGTTTAATCCTATATCGACGTACTATTATTAGGATTGTTTTGATTTCAGGAGGATGAGTGACTTTAGGAAGGACAAAATACATCAAGTAATTTGTACAATTAGCTGTTTTTAGAGTTTAGCCATGTTTAAAAAAATCCCCACTATGCAATGGTTATCAAGGTGATTCAATTATTCTTTGTACATAAAAAACTCGGAAGCTTACAATTAATCAGTTTCATTAAACTGTACGATTTCATCATTGGCTCATTTCTTTCACCAGATCCAAATTGAATCCATTTAATTTTCGTTATTAGCAACTTCTCCAGGGATAAAAAATGTTTTAAATTATACAAATTACTTATTGTTATGTCCACCATATTGGATTCAATATTCTGTTTACATACATTTGCGGTATGAATTATAATAAAAGGCCATATCATGCCCCAGAAATGAACTGTTTTTAAATAACCTAGCCACTACTTTCTTATCCCTTGGGCCGCCATTTTGCTTTTTTTTATATGTTCTGATTTCAGATTTGTAATCAGCGGCCTAAAAAACCCGTGTACCAAATTTAAAATCGGATCAAATACGGATTTAATCCATTTAATTTCCGTTATTAGCAACTTCTCCAAGGATAAAAAAATGTTTTACATTACCTATACAAATTACTTATTGTTATGTCCACCATATTGGATTCAATATTCTGTTTAAATGCATTTGGGGTATGAATCTTAATAAAAGGCCATACCATGCCCCAGAAATGCACTGTTTTTCAAATAACCTAGCTACTACTTTCTTATCCCTTGGGCCGCCATTTTGATTTTTTTATTTGTTCTGATTTCAGATTCGTAATCAGCGGCCTAAAAAACCCGTGTATCAAATTTGAAATCGATCAAATAAGGATTTCATATTTTGGCCAGCTTTTCGGGATTTGGCCCCACTGTGCGTCGGATGGGACGTTAAGCTGTGGTCCTCTTGGCTCCTTTATTTAAGAGTAGGCTAATGCCGACGCTGGGTTCCTCTCCATCCTTCCTCAATTTCCTACCTAAAACCGAAATACCCAGCTTTCCTAACCTGACGCAAATGACCTTATCTGTCGGTTACCTGACCCAAAACCACTACCGCCACAAAGCAGCTTACTGACAGTGCGTCAATTATTAATTAGACATGTGGAAAAGGAAGTAAATTCATTGTGAGCTGGTACAATTTCCCAGAACAACTGTACCTATCAGAATTGTCATTCTGTACCACGGCACCTTAAAGCTGCGATTTATTCGAAGAGCGATATAATTGCTCGTATTCATAAGTAGGGATATTATAATTTACCACACAATTTCTTTCACCTAAACCGGTTTAAACGTCATTTTCAAGAGGTTGTGCTGCCTCTTGAAAATTACTATTAAACGTGGAAACCAGTTGAGATTAAAATTAAGCGAGATAATTAACGAAGCGTGATAAATAACGAATTACTTCTCATTACTATATATAATTTCCACCATGTTATCTCGTCGATGGTTAAATTTACCCTCGTATTCTCTGAAAAATAAAATAAATTACAGTCGATCAAAAATAGTAAATCTCCGGGTCCGGAGGGAATACCCGCGCGTGTCCTCAAAGAATTAGCGCCACAGATCGCACCGTTCTTAGACATAATATTCAAGAAGTCATTGTCTGAAGGAAAGATACCAATACACTGGAAAATTGCAAACGTTACACCGATATTCAAAAAGGGAAACAGACATGACCCAGGGAACTATCGACCAATTTCATTAACGTCTATTATAGGCAAGATACTCGAACATATCGTCGTTAGCAATATCATGACGTTCCTGGACAGTCGTAACTTCCTTCATGGCTGTCAGCACGGCTTTCGGAAAGGTAGATCATGTGAAACACAGCTCGCGCTCTTTCTTCATGACGTTCTCAAATCTGGTGAATCGAAAACACAAGTAGACGCATTATTCCTAGATTTAGAGAAAGCTTTCGACACGGTACCTCACAACAAACTTTTATACAAATTACAGTCATGCGGCCTAAACGAAACAGTAGTAAACTGGACACGCGACTTTCTGAGTGATCGTAAGCAAAAAGTAGTTCTTGACGGAATTAGCTCTGACGCAGTTAAAGTGACATCAGGTGTCCCACAAGGAAGCGTAATCGGCCCCCTTTTGTTCATTATATACATAAATGATCTATGCTCTCGAATTAGCAGTAAAATACGTTTATTTGCTGACGACGCTGTCATCTATCGCGAAATTAATGATCACTCTGACTTTGAAATTCTATCATCGGATTTAAACAACGTTCATGTGTGGAGCCAAGAGTGGGGACTCGAACTTAATCTGAGCAAATGTGCGGCGGTACATTTCTTGCGGAGGTCGTCCAACTATCCCCGTGTATATGCTGTGGATGGCGTTAAGATAAAGGCCACAGATGAAGTTAAGTATCTGGGAGTTACGATAACCTCAAACCTATCGTGGGGAACACATGTAAGAAATATTTGTGGCAGAGCTCTGAAGAAGCTAGGATTCGTCAAGCGTATTGTGGGAAGATTCTCAGATAAAAAAGTAAAAGAGAGGTGCTATTTCGCACTCGTCCGGCCACACCTTGAATACGCAGCAAGCATATGGGATCCGGTGCAGAAAGACTTAATTCGGGAACTTAATAAAATACAAAGGAAAGCTGCGCGATTCGTCAAAAACAGCTACGGGCGTACAGACAGCGTTACGCAGATGTTAAACGAATTAGGCTGGGAGCCGCTAGAGACTCGGAGGCTGCGCGCTAGGCTTAGATTACTTGAGAAATTGAGAATAGATATCTTTCAGAGCGACACGGAGAACATCATATTAGAACCCCACTATATTTCCACGTCCGACAGAAACGATAAATGAAGAGATATTTTGCCGAACGGATAGGTATGGGAATTCGTTTTTCCCCCGAACAATAAGGGACTTTAATAAATGCAAGGCGTAATTTCATAGAGCGTTTCCTTTTTATATGTAAACGGCTGGTGTCCAAACACCCCCCGCCACACGCCTATTGAGGCGGCTTGCGGGGTAGTATGTAGATGAAATACCCCAACCTTTCTATGTATAGCCATTCCAGGCTTAAAACTAGTCAACACAACAGGACTTTCATATATCCTTATTTGAGAAGTTATCATCACGAACTCCAACAGACAAGCCTCGTCATATCTCAGAATATAATTCAAACAAGGACTCAGTACGAGGATATTCTGCGTGAACGGGCATTCATTCCCGCTGTAGGTAGGTATGAAACTGTCAACAACCCTTTCTTGGTCGTACCCCAAAACGAGGCAAAAAAATTAAGGATAGAAATGATAATCAAATAACAAAACTTAAGGCATATAAATGAACTCTTTATTGAAACAATAAAAATCTTAGAGGACGAATAAGAAAAGGCGACGCCAAAATCTAAAGAAAAAATACCATGGCATATAAAATGAGAATAAATACGGTGACTTATAAGTAACCTCTGCCGAATGCTCTTCAAAATTCAACACACGGGCATCTTAATTTTAGGAAAACTATTTACCAGCCTGAAAAACGACTCTCCGGTTTTCAAGGTTTGAGATCTGAATTACAATACCATCTTAAACTTCTAGTGGTAAAGTTCAGCTAATGAATGAATGAGATCCTTAAAACTTAGAAGGGTGTCTCATAGCAAATAATGTGGCTACATTAAATACAAAGTAAACTGAAAGCCACTTTGCCAACAAATCACACTGGAAGTGAGCAATAAACTTATATAAACAGTGTAATAAAACATCAAAATTAACTAAGTGCTTAGAACAAAAATACAAAATAGCATCAACTTGCTAATCACAACCCACGAAAAATGAGCAAACACATGGGTGCCTAAACAGATTAGGAACGCCCAGTATACAAGCACCATAGACAACATATCAAAATCTTCAGAGTAAGGAAAACCTCAATTTTTACTCAACACGTCGTGTCTCATTGCATTACTGATATGATTGCACTTGACAGGATGAAAAGAGGTGTGAAAACTCTGGCATGGTTTGAAGGCCCGGGAACTTACTAAATAAAGTTCCGAAGCAGGAATTCAAACTTTGTGATCTACTTTGGCCACGAACAGACCTCGAGGAAAACGAAGTCAAACCTTTCAATTCATCGGAAAGAATAGATTCAATGTTTTGCACATCAGATGCAGACAATGCATCCAAAGTTTCATTCTTATGCAGGACGTTGATCATTAATCTATAGAGTAGGCATGATAAAAGGCTTATCACGCTACGATTTTCATGATTCTGAGAAATCAAGCTCATTACGGTCCCTCTTAGCTCGAGTGGAATCTTCCGGCAAAGAACTGCATCCGGGAGGGAAGAACTCACGTCGACGCGAAATTGTCCGTCGTAATCTTCAGTTTGACAATACGTCGACACTCGAGCAACAATTCGATTGGAACATTCGGACATCTTCAGTTTTCCATTTACACTCGATTCATGTCTTTGGCAGGAACAGGAAAGATAACTTTCCTTAATACTTCTTGCGGCATCCAAGTTTTGTAGAACAGGAAAATCATCCTTCTCCCAAGGTTTTTTCACAGGAGACCTCATGGGAACCAACCTGAAATTTGAAATAAAATGAACGTTAAAAAAAAAATTTCAATACCGCAATCAACGATCCAACCCTTTTCAAAACAAATAGTCTAAAGCGCAATTTTGTGGAATTGCTGCACTGTAACAATAAACACTAGTTAATGGTGTTTATCCAAACTTAAGTTCCGGTTTCAACGGATTACCTACATAATCGAGGACAAGACTGTCGTTTGCACACGACCGTCATTTCCTTGAATATGACTGTTATACCAGTTGACACCATAATCGGTAAATAAAACTAGCGTGGACAAACACTATTAGATGGTTTCTTTTGCTGTTAACCACACATTTCAATAAAGAACTGCGTCTTTAGGGGAAAACTTATCGTCTAGTGAATTATGAATATACCGATTGTGACTTGATCCAGCATTTAAAGACAACATTAGGACATTTATAGCGAGCCACAAGTGCCCCTCCTTATTCACAAATAAAGGATCTGTGGCATATACGCCAAAGGGATGAAATTCGCCATTAAAATTATTTTAATTTCTTGGCACTAGAACCTGGATATCCCAATTGCAGGTCAGCCAATGACACCATCTTGGTATTGTAATTGGTGAATTTCAGCGGGGCTTTATGCGAAATGTATGTGAACTCGTCTGGAGTTCACATCGTAGAGGAGACGTCGGTCGGTCGTCTACCTCGATAGCCCACTGTCGCGAAGACATAAACCCAACATTGCTGCTTTTGATCGACTGACTTTTTACAATTTCCAAACCACTGCTGAATAAACAAATGCATGCAGTCACGCGCACAGGTGCTGTGAAGCAATTAGGTATACTGCGTTTGCATCGAAGAAATATTACAACAACAAAGCACAATATTTGCAGGATGGATTCTTTCAAGGCCCAGAGATTGCCCACAGAATGGTGGTGGCATTTTTAAAAATAGAGCCTGGTGAATAAATAAAAAAATACAGTGAATTGTTACTGAGAGGATTCAAGGTATGTACGCTTCAATGAGCAAGCTTGTGCATTTAATTCTGAAAGCCTTTGGCTAAAAGCTAAATAAAAGGGAAAATGGAAACAATGCTAACTTTGTAAAACGTAGAGCATAACTGAAAATGTGATACCCTCCTGCCTAAGGTTGCCAATCGTCCAGAAAAAGCGGGATTCTACAGATTTTAACGCAGAAAATAGCGTCCGCAATGATAATAAAAATTGTTAGTGTCCTGAATTATATACGTTATGCTAGGCTGGAACTCTGCCACATTTAATTCCGGAACTTGATGTTAAACATTCGCCTGTATCCTGGTGTGTTGCGTTGTTTCATGCTCCCGAGGCGCCTTGGCGTCACTATGACGGACGGAGGTTGACGGCCGAGGGAATGCTTGCCTCGTTTATAATGGTTCGTTCCACGTTTCGAAACTCAGCTAGTCCCTTTTCGAAGCGATTTGACGCGGGGAACGGATCGAGCCAAGGCAAGCTCACTCGGCCGCCTGACCGTCAAAGTGACGCCAAGCATCGCCCAGTCAGAAGCAGTCACGGTCCACCGCGTCAACTGCGTAACTACGCAACCAGATGCGGAGGCTGCGCCGGTGGACCCCGCGCTGAAGAGAAGAAGATGTATTAGTGTCACACCTCCCTCTCCAGCGAGACCCTATGAACGCGAACATCATGATGGGATCTTCGAGCGACGTTGAGAGGGTAATCCATCCTACGGGGGGGGACGCGGAAGGACAGGACGACGAATGAGCTGTCGCGATTGCTCGAGTCTCTCTCAGCATGAACACCTGCGTGGAAATGTCGTCCGACCGCAACCCAATGGTTCCGCTGCTGGGAAACCAAAAGGTGGCTCCTACCGAAAGGAGGGACGTGAAGATATCTGACAGGCAGACGTTCCGGAAGAGGATTGCAGAGGCCCTACCAAAGAATCCGCCGACACCAGTGTCCTCCGACTACGTACATAGTCGGTAATTTGCAGGAGTCGGGTCATCGCTGCCATAGGCGAAGCGATCCCAAGGAAGAAAGCGACACCATTAATCTTTCGAGTGCCTCTTCCCTTTGGGGTCCGAGCAATCATACCGCAACGCGCAATAGCATGCGCCGCAGGTGGCAGCGATACCAAACGGCGGATCTACGGCAGGAACTGAATCGGCTCAACGAGGAGGTGAAGAGTTCCCTCCAAGACGTCCGCCTTGACAAGTGGGAGAGACATCTTGCAGACGTCCTAGAGACGAGCCGATCTGGAAGGTCTGCCGAAGGCAGGCCAGTGCGATATTACACAGAGGAAAAATCTTTAGCCTTGACCGGGATTCGAACCCGGATCCCTCTATTTCGCGCCGAGTGCTTTAACCAGTTAAGCTACCGACGCCATCCGCAGTCGATATTCAGAAGCCTTGGACATCTCAGCTTCACCGGTCGGCGGATGGAAGGGAACTCCCGAGAGGAGTCAGCCAAGGAGAGGGCGTGCACGGCTTGGGTGGACCACGACGCGATCTCCGTTACCGGCCGGGACTAAATATATCAATTTTCACCGACTGACTGCGGATCAAAGCCCTGCCCAGCCGAGTGAGGACGACGAGGGGTAGCGGAGACCACGGTGCCGGGCAGGCTGCCCGGCGACCACGACGTACGTCATCCAGAGTTGCTGGCAGACCCTCCACGGGGGAAAAGAGACGAGCATGGCTTGTGTCCCTCGCAGCGAAGGGATGAAAAGTGAAGGAGGCGCGAAGGGGATGGAGAGAGCGGGAGGGGGGGGGGGATTAGAGGAAGCCAGACATCGTTTCCACCCGCGACCAGGAGTTGAAGGTGGTCGACGTACAGATCGTCTCTGGAGCCACGGTGCATCCTCCCCACCAGCGAAATACTATAGATCCAATCGTGTACGCCGCTGGGTGGAGGAGCATCAAAAAGGAAATCTCCAGGGATACACGTAGGTCACGGTCAGCTGGCGCCGTGCGTGGTGCGAATGATGTCCGGGATGTTACGGGAATGAGAGGCTCTCGAGGGGGGCCTCTGAGTGGCATATCCACCAGGGTAGGTACTGCAGGGAGGGCACACGAACTGGACACGGCGGGATCAAAACTGCAGCACCAGGGGTGGGGGGAGAAATGCCGCTGCAGACACTGGGATAACCTGATGATTTACTATTACCGCCATATTGCATTTTAATCTGTTTTATAAAAGATAATCACGATTTTAAATATTATCCCAGTGTTATAGGGACCGTTTGTATTCACGTATTTTGCAACTAAGTAAATGAACAGCGATACAAAGTTGTACCGTAAACATGCACGGCATGCTGTTAGTACTAGGTAGCAGATAAGGATACAAGTATTAGGGTATACATTTACTAACTAGATACACCACCTATCGACCAACCTAGTTTTAAGTCTCATTGGCAGCTGTTATGGTCTCCTATCGTTCGCGGGGAAAATGACAATTTAAATCTGTCCGTTCTGCAGTCTAGTTCCCTAATTTTATTCAAGATTAAAGTAAAATGCGTACGGTCAGTTCTGCTAGAGTCGCCGGGAGAGGGAGCCCGAGGAAGGGTTTGCGGGCGCTCTCGAGCTTCGGCCCTCCCAAAATGGAGTTCAAGAGACCGACTACCAGGGTAATGGCACCATAAAACTTCCATTAACCCCCTTTTTTCTATGGCGCATTGGGGTTTTCAACTTGGGCTGCAGGTAATAATTCTTGAAAGTTCAATTCTATCTTCGTTAATGTACTGGGAAAAAATCTAGCATTAGCTTTACTCCCCTCTCAGCGCGGACATACACGACGCATTCACTATATTTTGACCAATGGAGAAAACTTGCATTCCTCGCCCATCTTATAATTGGTGGGCCTACAGTCGAAAAAAATCGCAAACAATCCCCAGAATTTGACAAAATTTTGCAGCGTTCTTTGTTGCTAGACCACCGATACTACTTTACAGAACATCGCCTCAATTTCAATTTTCCTCTTTCTGGAGCATTCCTCATTTACCTCTCGAGATACGATGCCTTCCACGTCTCTCTCTGTTCTTTATCGGGAATGCCGGTATCGAACACGGTTGGACCATAGGGACAGTCACACCAACTCCTCACTCGGCTATCAGAGGTGCCCGAGAAACGTTTATGGCACACGGTCAGACCATAGGGACAGTCCCACCAACTCTTCACTCTGCTACCAGAGGTGTCCGTGGAACGTTTTTGGGACAACTTTGACGACGGGGGTATTCACACGCTCGGCACCGTTCTATATATTCAACTCTCATTTCCTGGATCTGATGCGGCAAACGGGGGAAAAACTCGAGTGTGTTTAAGTAAACGAACGTCTTCGCATGTCTTCTTGCGTACGCCAGGTGAATAAATTAATGCATGCATACCATTGTTTATTCATTATTTTATAGGCAAGATAAAAATTTCTCGCCTGCAAACGTGCATTGAACGTCTACAGACACTCAATGTACGGAAAGAGAAGAAACATTTTGCGTTTGGTTAATTTTGTTCAGTAAAAACTATAGAAAACAGCTCACCGTACAAAAATTGTATTTTTAAGTTTGACTACCCCTACCAAAAATAATTTTTTTAAAATTCATGTTGGTAGTGGCATACTAGCGAAAAATTAATGACATGTATTCGATGTAAAAAAAATAGCTATTTTCAGTTTCATGGAAGTATACGTTTGCAGTGGGTTTGGAAAAACTGTGCCTACTTTGGGCCACAATGCCCTCAAAGAATTCCCTTAAAAATACAGATTCATTGAGTAGGACGGGAGAAAAAATAATTTTAACGGAACAAAGGAGGATTAAATTATCATCACACGTCTCAACCACCGGGGGAAACCTTTAAGCTGAAAATGAATGACTATTTTTAGACCCAGTTCACACACGATATGTATGTTGATGACAATTCCACGCCAATGAAAACTGCCATTTTCAAGAATGACATCTTTTATCTGATGTATTGAAAGCAACGTGTTGAAATCGCAAGGGACGAAATCATCTCACTTGAACGGGATTCGAACCTGGTTATCCCAATTGTCCGACAACTTTACAAGGCAGCGACACCGCCAACTTATTAACATTTACACAATCCGAGCTTTGAAGGGGGTTTTATCCCAACAGTTGACTATCAATCGGAAGATTTGGTTCCAAATTCTGGTCAAGTGTCATGAACTTCTTCTGGCGAATTCCAAGACGTAAGTGCTTTTACCCGTTTTCATGAATATCATGAGACAATGTTATTTGTGATGTAAGAGGGCCACGTCCAGTCCACTGTAGATTTGATTGTAACAAATCATGAGAGCCATGAGACGAACCGACCTCGGCTTGCCCTATTTATGGACAACACTAACTTCCTTAATAAATACGTTAACTACACTAACTTCTTGTAGACTTGAAAATCTTCAAGAGACAAGCATTGAATTTCTTCATAGTCAAAGGAAAGTTCTTGGCTTTCTTGAGGCGTAGCAGAACGATCCTTTCCTCTCGCTTCACCCCAACAATGCTGACCTGAAACATTGAGAAGGATAGATTAAAGATTATCCACAGGTAGTTCCGCCATTAAGACACTTAAAATCCATTTCATTAATTCATGTTCTGAGGCCACTTTTGTGGAAAAACGTCTCCTCTGTTGGGCAGGGTGGATGTAAAAAAATCATTCCGAAAACCCCACCCGGGGTTTTTTCAAACCCACTCAAAAAATAATAAAATCAGGCCAAAAATGTTTTAACGGGCTTTTTTTTCGTTTTAATAGTCCTTTTTTGAGTTAGATTATGTCTCAATGTTTTATTCGCCTTATTGGCGAATGATGATAACATTTACAATACCTTGAATAAAAAATGCCTAGAATCTCGTCTGTTTGTTATTTGGCTTGGTTTCGTGAAATATAGGTACTCTCTGCTTTTGGCCCCTGATTGAGAATAATTGTATTGCGATGAATTCGACCCTCTATTTCCCGTCCGAGCATGGTAAGTGTTTTCTGTTCCTCTGAAGTGTGCTATCGGCGAGAAAATCAAATCCCTCTCCCGTTTCCCGTTCAAATTGGTATTGTTTCATATTATCTGTCGTCTTTCTGTTGTTTTTGAGTTTTCGTACTTTCTCTGCGGATGGTCCTCCAAAGCTGGTAAGCGGCCAAACCTTAGCTGATGAGTGGGAATAAGACGTTGAATGGGGGGGTGAAGTGAAGGGTAGAGGAGAGGTCCATCCATGGTCAGATGATAGACCTATCTGCAGTCCTGAGAACGTACCGTGTCCACAATAATATCATCACTTACGAAAGGACACGGCCATGTTCAAAAGGGAACAATCAGCTTTTTCTAAAAACCCTAGGTGATGAATGATGGGTAATGAAGAATACCATTTATTTCATTTGGAAATATTATCGGAATACCTACTATTTGTTTTGAACATATTCAGCTTTTAAGGGTTTTAAATTGGCCTATTACTGTAATTGTGATATGCTTAAAAAATTAATTGTATTTCTTTATCATTTACTTATTTTTTTTCTGGACCTTATTCCTTGAATTTTTCCGTAATTCCTAAAATGTCTAAAAAACATAACTATCCTCCAAATAACCCCCTACAGCAGCACGCCAATCACCACCGCGTTATTCGCTAATACATTGCACTTTCGCACCTTATGTCGCACAAATTCTCATTTCGCGGGAAAGAACATAGACCTTGAATAGAGGTAGGTGGAGCATGACGTCATGAGAATGAGGAAGGGATAAGCCAGGGCTTGGTCACGAGCTTTGTGGCAGATCTCGACAACTCTCGACGGTGAAACACGGTTCACTCCTGCTGTGCTTTGAGTTGCAAAGAAAGATTTGTAAAAGGAAGCCGAATATCTTTGCACAGGTGAAATAATCCCATGTAAAAGTGTAATGATCCGGAAATGGAAGTATTCCATTTCCAAAAATATGCATAAATGTGTTGTTGTGTGACGTCTCAGAATAGCCAGCTATGTCAAACTATACCTCGGGAATTGTACCTTTCCCTTTCGAGAACGGCTAACCTTCCTCTTCTTCTTCCCCTCCCTCCCTTGCCATTTTGTCGAAAACATCCTAGTTTCACCTTTCCTATATATTGGCACGGTGGAGACGCTATCGGGAAGTACACCCGACACTCGTCAGGCAGTCAGTCAGACAGTGATTCACTAGTCTCTCATCGGACAGTGATCGGCTATTGGTTACTCTGCAACCATTCACTGACGGTACAGTCACAATGTAGCCGTCAGTGGGAGTCGAAGCGCGGGCCATGGGGCCCGTGCTACCGAAGCGCCTCGCTATCCACCCGTGCCATCACCTTCAGCTCCTCTCCTTCCCGAGACATTGGTAATGTATTCACTTTCTGCTACTCTAGACGCACCAATTCATAACTTGATATTTGTTCATTGAATTGATTCTTTTGGGATTTTCAATGGAAATAAACTTTGAGTAAAAAACTTTAAATATTTGTGTGTGATTATTCGTCTCCCGACACCAAGGGCAAGAACCCACGTAAAATCTTATGCTCTCGGGTTCCCAAATATGTGGGGGCCCGGGTCATAACAAAAGTATATATACCAAGTACCTTTCTTTACGACCATGATTTCGGAGAATAGTCGTGAGAGTTAAGAGTCAGTGGCGTAGCCAGGTTTTGGGTCTAGGGGAGGCAGAAAATGTTTAGGGGGCTCCGAGTTTACTAAACTTTACACATTTTGGTGGTGCAAAAGGCGGATGGGTTTGTGCAAAATATGACAATTGACGTGTTATGCACATTGATTTATACGTATTTTGGACTTAAGAGTGGAAACATTCACAGGCTTATGTGCGCCAGAACACGGGGCGGGGGCATTCGCCCCCCCCCCCCTTTGCCTTTCCCTGGCTACGCTACTGGTAAGAGTTATATACGGCCACAGTGCGAGGATATCATGCAAGGTCTCACTTGCTCATCTGTTTGATTATTATCGCTTTCTCTCTTTACTCATTCTTAAATTAACTCATTATCTCTTCCACGTTCAATAATTTTCCTACTGACGAAGAACTAAAAAGAAAGTGAATTGCTTTGAAAAGGGATGCGTTCGTGCCAATGGTCTATTCTAAGCTTTGTTCAAAGTGTTTTGCCAGATGAAGAAAAATACCACAAGGAAACCGCCGAAATCAAGATCGGTATCCACCTGTTCAACCACTAAGGATTGCTGTCAAGTTACCGTTGATTTCTTTTCCACTATACAACTGCCCTACTAATTCTTTTCAGCCTCAACTGATCAGTAGAGAATTCTCAAAGACGGCATTGGAAATAAAAAAGTGTAGAAAACACTTTCAGACTTCTGATGGGAAGTACATGCTGTGGAAACTGCAGCAACTATCAACACTTTCTTCAAGATTTTGGAAGCTTACTCCGATGGCCAGTTGCAAAAAGGTGACACTAAAAAGGAGGCAAAGATTATTGCAAACGAAATGCAACGCCTGGAATTTCTGTTCAAGCTGAATTTTTAAAATGAAACTTTAGGAAAGTTTGATGGAACAAGTCAACTTCTTCAGAGTGAAAATGTAATCGTGCAAATATGTGCAGATTTGTATTCATCATTGGCAGACCAGTTGCATGGAACAAGAGATGAATTTGAGAGAATCGAATCACATGCATACGACATGATCCCTGATGTAGAATCCAAAGTAACTCAAACGCGTTAGTGTATAGGAAATATAATGCCCAACGATGAAAATTCACCAGAGGTCATTCATTCTCAGTGCCATGAACAAAGACCGCACCTCAGCTTTTTATGAAATTATTGAAAGTTAGAAACGGAAAGGAGACGAAAGGTGAACACTGATTAAACTGAACACACTTTTAAATTCGTCTGAAGTCGATCATGTCAAATCTATTACCACCTTTTAAAGTATGCTATGCTGTTTTAAGTAGCTATGCTGTTTTAAGTAGGATTGGGGAATACATTTAAGTGAAAGAAGTATTTCTTAAAAAATACCACTGTTTCAGGCTGGATATGTTGGAAGTTCTCGATATTCATAATGATTAAAGACACTTGGTAATCTTCCACAGGTTTATTTATTTGACACGACGCGTTTCACCACACTGTGGCATAATCATGTGCACATGATTATGCCACAGTGTGGTGAAACGCGTCGTGTCAAATAAATAAATCTGTGGAAGATTACCAAGTGTCTTTATTCATTATGAGTATTTCTTAAGTTGGCAAGAGGAGCAAGTCAATTTAACTTAATGGAGCCGCTAACAAAGGAATCCGATAAATTCATAGAGCTGATTTGGATAAGAATTGTTTTCACGTCACTATCATTAATTGTATAAATAGAATAGCATTATTTTAAATTGTATGGTGCAAGGAGTGGCTATAGTCTTGTTGGACTACAAATGTGCTGAGAGCTGGTAAGACTTATGAGGTGATTACCAAAAGAGTGTAAATTTTCTCAGGGTCTCTATTTGTGCAACCATTTAAAGAAACAGCTGACAGAGTTGTCATAAGAATATGAAGAAGCAGCATTTTCCATGCAGTTTGAGAGATTACCAGACTCAACGATTGATTAAAGATTGAAGCACATACCTATGTTCAAGGTCTATGGGAAATAGTGAAGAGAGGTCGGTATGTAGCGAAGAAAAGCAACTGCTCGATGGCAGTATCATCTATAGGGGCAGGCACGTAGCCGGTTGGGGTGGGGAGGGGTTGAGGGGCTTCAGCCCCCCTCCCCGAAATATTTTCCCCGTGCGGGGACTGCCTTTCGCCGAGGGGATCACTAGATCACGATACAAGTAGTCGGTTGTGCCCTGTCTGTCGGCCGTAGCAGAGTAAGAGTAGAAATAATTACATTTTTGTAACCTGGTTTTATCACAGCTAATATTCTGGACCATTTTATCTAACAATTTACAAAACCCTAAATTTCCTTCAATTAGTTGTAAATTATGATTTTATAACGGAATAAACAAAGATCAACCGAATCCTAACATAGCCTAAAAATACTGAACTCACTTTTTAGTAAGTTTACACATGCAGACGAGTGCCGATTATCTGTGGTAATGGACGAGGAAGCCCAATCGGAGAATGGAAAGTGGCAGATAATCCGTTGATGTCCATTTTATTAGTGGCCTTGGTTTCAGTCCCATGCTTTCTCCGAGTGTTGCGCATATTTTCAATTGAAATACTCGTTATTTTCCTACCATTTAGTTTTTAGCCAATCATTCAATTCCGCTTACTTCAAGACATTTCACCAACTCAAAATATTGTTTGTCGAATGCGTGCGTTGAATACGCACCATCTATTCGTGGAACATTCAGTTGTGAATATTCTTATCAGATGCGCAAAGCGTCCCTTTTGTATATCCTTAAGGTTGATTTACACGATGCCAGAGGCTGGCATGCCAGTTTGGATATTGACTGGAAGGTCACTGGCAAGCGGCGACTGGAAAGCCAGCTTACTAGCGCTACACTGTTTACACGTTGCCAGCTACTGGAACAACTGTTGGCGACTGTTGCCGTCTACACAGTGTCTGTCGGCTGGCGCCACTGAGGCTGCGCGGCAGTAAAACAAAAATATTTGTTCTGCTGGACCTGCCAGCTGCTGGCGCGTCCTTGGCTTGCTGGCTTCTCCAGTTACTGGCGTGAGGCGTTTACACAGTGCCAGTCGTTGGCATCCAGTGACTGGCTACCTTAACTGGCACGCCGAGTGGCACCGTGTAAATCAGCCTTTACTTACGATATTTGCCCGGCAGCAAGCGTAAAAATTCATAATCGTATCCAGGGGGTTGTAACCCCCCCTCCCCCCCCCAATTGATAAAAAAACGTAAAAATGATGCGTTTAACACATGCTAATAGTACACCTATAAATCACCTTCCATAACATAATAGAACCCCTTCGAAACGTCATTTTTCAAAATTCCCGGACTCACCCGTTTTACACGGGGGCCATCTTCTTCAGGGGCTTCTAGATACGCCTATTACTACGCTCATCCCGAGGAATTTGAGGCTATGTCGATTGAGCAATTTTACCTCGCGCCTTTTTTGTCCTCCGAGACTAGGCACAAGGTAGCTGACGCGCACTTGAACAAACTACTCGTTGCATTTCTTTAACTACGAGACGACGATTGTTAAAATAGTAATACAACCAAAATATAACGAGTAAACGAAATGTAATGTAGTATAATCTCAGACCCCCACCCCCCCTTCGTAAGACTATGCAAGAATGAAGAACGGAACAACAGAAGAAATATATACGCTTATTCGTCCGGGTCGCCCTAACGCTGAGCAGTGATTCAGGGAACTCACCATGACGTAACGCTCTTATATGTGCACAATAGAATAACTTGCTGTAGGAAAACCATATGTGTGGGTGAAATAATGTAATTTTGTCAACTTTAACACGACCGCTGCGCAGTGGCGTAGCCAGGCTTTGGGTCTAGGGGGTGGGGGGGCAGAAAATGTTTAGGGGGGTTGGAAAATTTTTAGGGGGCGCCGACTCATAAATTAACCAGTTTACTAAACTTTACACATTTTGGTGATACAATAGGCGGATGGGTTTGTATAAAATATGACAATTGACAACGTATTATACACATTTATTCATACGTATTTAGAACTTAAAGAGTGGAAGCATTCACACACATAGGGGCGCCATTACACGGGGCGGGGGGGGGGGGGGGGGGTATTCGCCCCCCCCCCCCCTGGCTACGTTACTGCCGCTGCGACGAAATGTTGGGGGAAAGGCCGGGGATGTATAGAAAGAGGAGGGCAATTATGTTTACAGGATTTATGAAAGTTGGGCACAGTCACGTAATCCATTGGTCGGATAGTCTGCGCTTTAAATGTACATATTTACTCGTATACATTTAAGAGAGATCCAATTTACGGCGTCTCAATTAATTCTTTAAATTAGCTTCCATTTTGTGGGAGTTTTTTGCTTGAGCTATGCATACAGCTAACGCAGCTAATACATACATACAGCTATGCATGCATGTATGCTAGTATGTTCTTATCAGAGTTTTTGACTTGAAATAGTTTATTAAAAAGATAAAATTCAAGATTCCAATCCAGTGGAAGGGTGTGAAGGCTTCTTTAGTTCCTTATTTTTTTGGTAGAAAATTGAATAACTGAATTCTTAATACTGAATACTTGTCTGCAAGGACTACTTCGATTTTTATAAGAATTTACTCGTACCCTTTTTGTTTTGTCAACAGAGTTACCTGCTGCCATTCCTTCTATGAGTACCACATCTACCATTGAAATATGCTTGGAGATATCCAACAATTCAGCAGATGAAGCAGGTGCTTATTTAAAAAAATGAATTGCTATGGAACGCCGCTATTTTTGACATAGCAGATGTTAGGAGAAAAACTTAAGATAATAACACAAAGGAAAGTATTTCGCAGTCAGAACAAAAGCCGAAACAGCCATGTCTTTCCTATAAGCGAAGGCAAAAGTTAGAGAAGATGTCAAGAAGAATAGGTTACCGATCCTACATGGGGGGTTAATTTCCTGGCCTACTTCAAGAAATCAGATTGCTTCTCTATATTGGCTGATGAAACAATGGATGTTTCAGGAACGGTGTATTCAGCTCTAATGTATGTTTTCGCTATGTAACCAATATACAGTCAAAAGGCAGAGAATGTAAAGAAAGCTATTTTTTTTAATGCGGTAGTCTGGGCATAGATATGAACAAGAGTATAGGGCAAGGCTATGATGGGGTTTCAACTATGGATGGTCACTTAAGTTGGGTTCAAACTAAAATTAAAGAAAAATACCCAAACCTAGGTTCTGCCACTGTGCTAGCCACAGACTCAATCTTGCATTGAGTGACACGTTTTCGAACAGTTCAGTAAGAAATTGCCTTGGAAGAAATAACTTTATTCAGAAAAATACAAATGTGGCAAAGTTTAAAAAATTAACATCACCATTTATGTACCAGAAACCAAGAAAAAAAGGCTGACTCGACTATGTAAAACACGATTCATAGAAAGATATCACTGTGTATTGACTTTTATTGAGTGTGGCTTAAAGTTAGTTTATTTAAACGTCAACAACTATCTCGCCTCACCATGCCACTGTCAATGTTTCTGCAAGAAAAAGGTTTGCACATGGTGTTAGCCATGAACCATAAAAAATCATAGTTAACGACTTTAAGGGTAGATGCGAAAAACTCATTCTCAGAAATGTTTGGCTCCGAAATTTTTAAAAGTCAAGAAATATTTCACTCTCAAGTATCAACTCCTAGGCTATCTTCAAGACAGGTGCTACGGGCGAAACCAATAACTGACTCCACTGAAGATTATTTCAGTCTCAATTTACATTCCGTGTATCAATTAACCTCTTCAAAACTTAACTGACAGATTTATATCAAATGAAGAAATGGTTTTCAAATTCTTCTTCCTGGATTTACAAGTCTTGACTAATTGTAAGTTAAGCATTTGCAAAATATATCAAAATATTTCGAAGATACTGCAACACTTGCTGCTGTGAAAGCTTGAGCATTCATTGTGGTGCAGCACAACATCAACGATGGAGAAGGAAAAAGAGGTTCTAAAGGTCCAAGAGCTATGCAACTAACCTACCTCAGATCCATCAATTTCCTGCTGACAATTTTGGCAACTCTCTCAGTAACCACATGCAGCGTGGAAAGGTCCTTCTCAACCATTAAGAGAGTGAAGATTGTTACTCGAAACTTAACGACCGGTGAAGACTAAGCGCTCTTTCTACGCTCTCAATACACCGGGACATTAATATAAATTCTGAACAAATGATCAACAGAATGGCTGGAGAGAAGAAAAGAATAGACATTCAATCATTAGAGTAAATAGACATTCAACCATTAGAGTAAATAGACATTCATTCAATAGAGTAATGAATAATCGGTTAGAGGTAGGTGATAATGAAAGTAAAAAAATATCCAACAGACTCTTACACGTGCAGTGCCCTATCTACCTCTAGTATTTCTTTCTTCATCTCAGCTGAGCCGTCCACTTCGCGAACGAGTGCTCTAAAGGCCTTCCCCCTTTGCAAGGTCGCGGCTGATCCCCGGGTGAACCGGCATAAAATGGGACCCTCTCGGTGGATACATCGACCGAATGGGTCGGTCGGTATATGGTAATGTAATGTACCTATACTTTAAAATTGATGGAAAGAAACCTAAAACCTTGGTCAATTTGGCATATTGTTCTCTTAAGTTTTATGGTTGTAGGTTTTTTTCATGTACATATTCGAGAAATAACTTCGTTATCCATGGAAACTTTTAATTTTACGTTTTTAATAACATAAAGAACTAATTCCTTCCTGGTCTGGAACTCGGGGCAATACCCGTGTTTCTTATTAAATTAATGCATTGAAAAAAACATAAAAGCGTAATAAATATGTTTACAAAGACCACGAAAATTCTCAATGATGCGAGTAATGAGCAAGCAAATAAAGTTCATCTACATCTACATATTACCCCGCAAGCCGCCTCAATAGGCGTGTGGCGGGAGGTGTTAGGACACCAGCCGTTTACATATAAAATGGACACGCTCTACTGAAATTACGCCTAGCATTTATTATAGTCCCTTATTGTTCGGGGGAAAAACGAATTCCCATACCTATCCGTTCGGCAAATTATCTCTCTTAATTTATCGTTTCTGTCGGATCTGGAAATATAGTGGTGTTCTAATAGGATGTTCTCCGTGTCGCTCTGAAAGATATCTATTCTCAATTGTTCAAGCAATCTAAGCCTAGCGCGCAGCCTCCGAGACTCTAGCGGCTCCCAGCCTAATTCGTTTAACATCTGTGTAACGCTGTCTGTACGCCCGTAGCTGTTTTTGACGAATCGCGCAGCTTTCCTTTGTATTTTATTAAGTTCCCGGACTAAGTCTTTCTGCACCGGATCCCATATGCTCGCTGCATATTCAAGGTGTGGCCGGACGAGTGCGAAATAGCACCTCTCTTTTACTTTTTCATCCGAAAATCTTCCCACAATACGCTTGACGAATCCTAGCTTCTTCAGAGCTCTGCCACAAATATTTCTTATAAGTGCTCCCCACGATAGGTCCGAAGTTATCGTAACTCCTAGACACTTCACTTCATCTGTCGCCTTTATGTTAACACCATCCACAGCATATACATGGGAATAGTTGGACGACCTCCGCAAGAAATGTACCGCCGTGCATTTGCTCAGATTAAGTTCGAGTCCCCACTCTTGGCTCCACACATGAACGTTGTTTAAATCCGATGATAGAGTTTCAAAGTCAGAGTGATCACTAATTTCACGATAGATGACAGCGTCGTCGGCAAATAGACGTATTTTACTGCTCATTCGAGAGCATAGATCATTTATGTATATAATGAACAAAAGGGGTCCGATCACGCTTCCTTGCGGGACACCTGATGTCACTTTAACTACATCAGAGCTAATTCCGTCAAGAACTACCTTTTGCTTACGATCACTCAGAGAGTCGCGTATCCAGTTTACTACTGTTTCGTTTAGGCCGCATGACTGTAATTTGTATAAAAGTTTGTTATGAGGTACCGTGTCGAAAGCTTTCTTAAAATCTAGAAATAATGCGTCAAGTTGTCTTTTCGATTCACCAGATTTGAGAACGTCATGAAGAAAGAGCGCGAGTTGTGTTTCACATGATCTACCTTTCCGGAAGCCGTGCTGAGAGCCATGGAGGACATTACGACTGTCCAGGAACGTCATGATATTGCTAACGACGATATGTTCGAGTATCTTGCCTATAATCGACGTTAATGAAATTGGTCGATAGTTCCCTGGGTCGTGTCTGTTTCCCTTTTTGAATATCGGTGTAACGTTTGCAATTTTCCAGTCTAATGGTATCTTTCCTTCAGACAATTACTTCTTGAATATTATGTCTAAGAACGGTGCGATCTGTGGCGCTAACTCCTTGAGGACACGCGCGGGTATTCCCTCCGGACCCGGAGATTTACTATTTTTTATCGACTGTAGCTGTTTAGTTATCCCATCGCGTTGAATAGTGATTAGAGAAGTTGGCGAAACATAGGCTGGTGTGACTGGACCCTTGAAGATGAGAATGTCATTATAATTGAAAATTTCAATTAAGTTGCAAGCAAGTTTTAGGTATGATGTTTCTCTGTAAAACATGAAATACGAGAGCAGCATGCTTATGAACCTCACCATACATCTGAAGGTTACGTGCTATATCCAAGGCAATAAAATGGTGAAGTACTTCTTTACTTTAATGAATTGGTCTTCAAATGAAAATGATTAACAGCTGTAAGCTTTGCGGGCAGAATAAATATTTTTTCGAGAGCCGCATAAAATATTTCGTGGGTAGCAAAACGGCCTTGGGCTCCGGAGGTCCCCTGTTATACAGTTAATGCTAATACTTTTAAATGAAAACTGTAATAATCCTCAATAGTTAGACGATTTTAAATGAATATCCGCAAATAATACAATTTAAGAGATTGCAACCGTAAATGAATGAGTCATTGATCGATATAAATGCTTTGGTTGTTATAAATTTGTGTTCGATATATTACAGTTACAATTTTGCTACTTTTAACGCATATGCATATAAAATCATAAAAACTAATAAATAGGTTGGTATTGAATAAATATAAGTCCAGCTAAATGAAAAGGATTTTAAAATTTCAATTAAGTTTTGAAAAAGGGGCACCTTATATGTTAATACGCACTGCATACATTAGTAAACAGGCAATTAAATATTCATTAAAATTAATTTGTACATTAATCCATTAATTACCTAAGAATATAATAATATTACTAACATTATTCTAACATATTTGATTTGAAAATATATTTGAGCAAGACTACGGTTTACAGATGTGAGAGTATAATTACTGTGTCGTTTATGAATATTATTTTGTAAAGTGATTCATAATTCGATTCCTTTCATTTATAGTTTGCTAGAATACAGGGTTATAAATGACCATAATGTATACATATTATCATAAAACATTGCAAATCGTGTTGTTCGAATGCATAATATTATTATTATTATTGCATAAATTGTTACAAGTCGACCATTTAGTCGGGTGGTAACATATAGGTAACAAGAAAATACTCAAGAACCAAATATAAAATACGAAAATACAAAATACAAGTTATCCATTTGGTCGGGTGGTTATATAAGACACAAATATATGAAGACCAAAATACAAAATATAAAATACTAAATACAAAAAAAAATAGGAAAATCCCTCAAAATTCAATTTTTTTCACTCTCGTCATAAATATCCTAGTATTAGTAGGGAAGGGCTCCAAAATTTCCTCCGGTAAGCCATTCCAATCCCCTATCCCCCGATGTAGGAAGGAAAATTTTAAAGTATTTGAGAGCTGCCTCGGAGGCTCAATCTTACAATTATGATCCTTCCTCGCCAGATAACTTGGCCCTTTTAACCGGTTTGATAGGTCCCTCCACGCAGGATCACCGATAAATGCCTTGAAGATACACTTAACGCGTGCTTTCTTCCTCCTCGACTCTAATGATTTCCAGCCCAGCGTATTTAACATCTCCGTAACGCTTGCCATCCTTTTAAAATTTCCCATTGCAAATCTTGCTGCTAAACGCTGAACTTTTGTCAGTTGCTTGATTTCCCCATTCAGATGAGGATCCCAAACTGACGCCCCATATTCTAGGATAGGCCTAACAAACGTTTTATACGCGAATTCTTTAGTTTTCCTGCAGCTCCTTCCAAGGGTTCTCATCAAAAAATGTAATGCTCTAAAAGCTTTGGTCGTAGTTCTTTAGATGTGCGGTCCCCAATGCAAATCCCTGCTTAAAGTCACTCCTAGGTACTTACAACTTTTGGTTTCCGTCAGTAACTTACCCATGCGTTAAAAGCTATTGAAATACGCACTGAGAAGGTTAAATTGCCATAAGTGCAGCCTTTATAGCCATTATATAAGGTACTGCAAGCCTGGGAAAAAACGAAAAAATTGCATGGCAACGAAAATGAAAAAAGATAAATATTTGCATTTATTTTGCGTTTAAACTTCAAATAATGCAGTTTATCGATCGATAGAGAAAAATCGATAGAGAAAAATCGATTGCAAAAATTAAGTTTTTTTATGCTTTGGCCTCATTTTGGTCGAAAGATGAAACTTGTACCTATATCAATTATTTCATGTTTTAATGAATGAAAGAAAGCGACTCTACAAGTTAATTATTCGTTTTTCTCGTTAACTCCCATTGAAAAACAAAATGCTATCTTGGCTCGGAACGAATAAAAAATATTGTAATTTTCGATTTTTTTCCTGACTCAACACCAAATTCCAATCCTCCCCTGAAAATTTCAATCTTTTAGCTCGATTAAAAATGCCCAGGAATTTGTATCAGTGAGTGAGTGCAAACATATTTATGCAAATTTGTATTCAAATGAAAAAAGTATTTTGTCAAAAAATAGTAAAAATTAGCGAAAAAAATGTTATGCTACGATTTTTTAAAAATCCGATGTCATATTCGATATCAGCGACCTCAGAAACATATATATGAAAATTTTCATTTTAATCACAAAATATTTTCTTGCCATGGCCACGTTTTGAAGATTCTGAACCACTGTGTCATTCAACACGAGAGTAACGGGACATAAGGGAGGTCCTATAGAGTCGAAGCGCTAAGTATGTACTTAAAATCAAAGTGAAAAAACGATTTGCCTCGACTCAGATGCGCATCTTTAATCGACAAAGAGATTTTTAGTACGCCACAAAAATATTAAACATAGATTATCACCTGAAAATTGAACAATGTTTTCCGAAACAACTGCGAAAAAAAAACAAGCAAAGAATTGCCGGGAGACGTGGTTGGTGGCAACAAATGCAAGTGCAATGAACTGAATTTCATTACCACCCATTACACGTAGCTCCCGAGGAAAACGGAATTAAAACCTGTGTCATATTCCATTTCTGATGTTTTATCAAGCTCGCTTAACAGTATGTACGATATCGTTCACGGTTCCAATAGTTCCCAGTTTGATATCGTAGACCTCGGCTGACAAACGTCATGTTCCCAATATATCTCCAAGCGAAGCCCATCTCATCGAAAAAAACTAAATTTTGCAGTAATATCAGCGGATTGCGAACAAAAAAGGTATATATACCTCAGATATCCCGGAAATCATTTATCTGTTAATATAATATCATATCGTACATTTTTACGCTCGTCTATTCACAAATCTCGAATAAAATTTGCTATCAATCGTTCTGAGAATGATGAATGTAGGCTATACGAACGATAAAGATATGACGCAATGTTCCACGTGACCAAAGGAAACGAATGACACGGTTTTTAAAACATGGTAGATTTTTTTTCAAAGGATTCGTCTTTAAGGGCACCTAACTAAATTTACCACAAAATAAACGTTAATGCACCTATTCCAGTACTCACGCATGGGGTGAGAAAAAGCCGCGAAGTATAACGCATGCTACTCTAACATGATAAACATCCGGATTTCCAATGCGAAGGTAAGAAGCAGTTAAAAAGAACGAAATTTAAAAAAATATCTTTAATTATACGATTATACGATTCAAAGTTTGAGGTTCAACGCAACAATTACACGTACAATATTTTCCAAATAGGTGTTGAGTGGATAATGCCATGTAATTATTTGTACATACAGTAATGTAGAACTTTTGGGAGTTTTTCTGCCAGTGCAAGGAAATCATCTTTATCTTCGGAGTACCGTGCAAGCCACGACTAGGGTGTGTGGCACGGGGTGATTCAACAACATGCATGCAGCACTCTTCCCCGCACACATTAGAACCTCGCACGTTCCCCCGGCCTCAAGGCGCAGACCAAAAAGCAGTCAGGAGAAGTGTGCAGTCAAACCAGAAACTGGGAGAGTGCTACGTAAATGAACATGCAGTACTCTGCTTAAGAGACAAGTAAAACGTCTACTCTACCTAGTGAGGGTGGGAGTTTTATATGATTGATCTATCGCTCTTATCGTATGAATGTACGCGGAAAAAATTACATTTAAAATCTATCGGTTCTGCAGTCTATAATACGTTCGTATAATACGCTGTTACAAGGAGCGTTTTTCCGTTTCCAAAAATTCATAACGCATTTTTTCAGGTTTAATTGTAGCTGCCACACATCGCACCACTCCTATATTGCCTCGAGGTCCTTAGTTAGCCCTAGTTTATCATTAATGCTACGGATTTCTCTATACACCACTGCGTCGTCAGCAAATAATCTAAGCTTACTGTAAACTGCTCCACCGATGTCATTTATACACAAAAGGAACAGAAGTGGGCCTATGACACTTCCCTGTGGGACACCCGTTGTGACTTTTACTTCATTAGAGATTGCGCCATCTAACACAACCCTTTGCACGCGATTGATTAAGAATTCTCTAATCCAGGAAATTACGTCGCCTCCTAATCCGTAGGATTTTAATTTCATGAGTAGCTTTCGGTGAGAAACTTTATCATATGCCTTTATAAAGTCAAGAAAAATTTCATCAACTGGAACGTTATGTTCACCCGAGACTAAAATATCGTGGGAAAAAAGTGCAAATTGAGTTGCGCAAGATCTTCCGCAGAGTTATTATTACCAAAACAAATTCATTGGCATTAATAGGAATATCAAGGAACAATGGAGATTATATTAAACGAAACAACAGGTGGAACTCATCATGAATGATGAACACAATTGAAATTTGATGGTTAACACAAGAGGTGACATTGAATCCCAAGCTCTTAAATTGAATTATTACTTTTGAACAGCGCGTATGATTCGGCTGGGGTATCGAATGTTTGGGGAAATTCGGCTGGGGTATCGAAGCCTCATGTATCCCTGCTTGCACGGCACGTGATTGCAAGCGACCCTCACCGTGGGTGATTTTCACAGTGGGAGGGGCGTGAGGACACTCGAGTGCCACGCGCTTCGTCCTCGACTCGCGCGCGCCCAAAATAAACCGCGGAGCGTGGTCGATCCATCCATTTTTATCGTTATCTAGGAAGACAAGCCCTCGTTACGAAGAATATTTTTTTGGTACTTCAAGGAAAGCTATCTTTTCACGGAAATGATATCTTTAACATTTATTCGTGATCTACCACCTAAATATGTCACTTTTGCTACCAAAATTGTCGTTTTTGATTGCGATAAAATGACAAGACAGTAATGCAAAATATGCTGGAAATGGGCATGGAAAGATCACCTAAGAGACATTTGTGTTTCGTGTTCTCAATAACGGATATTCATATAAAATATTTCATGTTTTTTCAAAGACACAGCATTGTTTTCCAACAATAAGTATAAAAACATTTCGTATGACCACAAACTTAATTATATGTATTACAAAAAAGTCATTATTATTTCATGCATGTTAAAAACACAATTCAATTAGTTAAAATTGGAGCCAGTAATTAAATATTTAATTCGGGCCACAAGTGTGACTTGCGCACCTATAGGAGTGATACGCACCTACTGAAGGGTTAAGACAAACAAATGAAAAGTCAGTCAATTAAATTTACAGATAAGAATAAATTTACCAATGATAAGCAACACGGGTACAGGACTGAGAAAGATCGAAGTATGCCATAATAAGATAATTTACTATGCCCTGAATTCCAATCTCTGTTATGCTGGATTGTTTATTGATATAAAAAACACATCTGATGCAATACTAGAGATGGGCCACTCAGAAAATAACCTCTGTAATTTTCGTAAATTTTACTTTTGTATGGCGAGGTAGGCTCATGGAAATTATTGATATCATATAAAATTTTGATATAATTGAAGATCTTCCTGTACGTGATACTCATGCTAATGTGGCTACATATTTTGTATTCAAGGCACAAATTAAACAACCGTGAACTTTATATTTCAGCTATTAATGTGATGGTAGGCAAAGTGACTTTGTGGAATCGTGACAAGTTGAAGAATAAATCACTTTGCTATTTTCCACACTTTTTTGATAAACTGATTGGTTTCGATGTCACTACATCATCATCAGTGTGTGGCAACATGTTCAAGTACAGTTGCGTCTATACGTTTATAGGACTAGATATGGGGGAGGGGTTGTATAAAATCTAATCCTCTCCTCATCTCAAAGCTCCTTCTCCTTCAACCCCTCATCCCACCCCCTGAAGTATGATGCCAACTCTACTTAAACATGTATTCAAACTCTCATGATGCTGTTGTGACATCGAAACCAGTCAGTTCATTAAAAAAGAGTGGAGATTACAAAATGATTTCTTCTACAACAATTTCAGGTAGTTTCCATTAGAGAGTAGTGATATCTCCACTATATCCCTTGTTGCATATAGAATGGTGGTGATTTAGCATGAACTTAACTTAAATACTTAAAACCTTAACAACTACTAACTTTTTATGACCAAAGTTCACTCTCTCCTGCTCCTTTTTCTAACTCCATAGATCATAGCAATTTATAGCACACAAAAAATGGATTATCACAATCTATACTCTCCGTCATTGATATTCAGTATTTTGCCTGCCTGGACCTTTCGCTCTAATGCCTGCCTGTAAATTTCAGGTACATTTCTCGGAAGTCATGGAAAGGCTAATGTACTAGCAGTAAACCTCTAGAAGCGTTATGTATTAATTTCACACATTGTTTCCTTCAGATTGCAAAACAATATTGTAGAGTCATATATATTGCCTTAAATTACTGGTATAATGATGGTAATTTGAGAGTTAATATGTCAACGTTTAATGTACTATAACATAAATAACGTAACAATAGGTAGGTAGGGACAAATAAACAAAACAAGGCAACAAAAGGAATCGTAACGAGGGACGCGCGGAGAATAAGGGAGACGCGAGGTGTGAGAGTTAGAGGTTAGAAGCAGAATAAGAGTTCGGTTGGTAAAAGGCGAAAGAAGAAGAAATACATGGTAAAAAAGTGTGGAAATAGCAGCCGGTTTGTCAAAAAGTGACGGGAAGTGTTAAAGGAGCAGGTATAAGGAAGGAAAGCTGTAAGAAAGGAAAGCTGAAAGAAAGGAAAGCCGAGAGTAAGCCGAAACGGAGGAAATTGCGGCGGCAGCGTGAGACGGAGAAAGAAGGCACGGCAGCCGGAGAAAGAATTTTCCGAGAGGACCACGAGAGTGGGGAAATAAAGGGAGACCAAGAACGATAAGTGCCACTTATAATAAATTGTAACCATTAGTAAATAGAAAAAAGGTTGAACATAATGTAAATTGGGCCCAATCCACCTATTTAAAAATTAAAAGATAATTTCTAAAGCATAAATTTTGTCTGTATTTACATTATCATATGATAATTAAAATAATTTGTAAGGTAACAACAACCGGAAGAAGGTGAGGGTTACAGTACATAAAGTCGTAGACGCTTGAGTTGCTTCGAATTTGCCACATATTTTCAATATGGCCACCTTGCACAATTTCCATTACAAAAAAACAATGGTGTAGTCGCCTAGTGTCCTCTCTGTATACCCATACTCTGTGTCGTTAGTGCCTCTATCAAGAGGGTTTCTATCACTGTTAGCTCCCGCTTTTTTAAATTTCTGGAAACCCATTACATATTTATTTTAGCTAACCCTGAGCTAAAAATTATCCATCGATATTCAATCTTACTTTAAGGGATCCGTTGACATACTTGACATTAGTGAAGTAGAAAGTCATCACATCATTATTATGACGATTTTGTTTCACCTCATCATCCTTTCAACAAAGATAAGTACCAAATAAATTGCTGTGATTCTATGCTCAATCAAATTTAGTCCGTTATTCTTATGACTTATCCCACCTCCAGACAAAGCACTTCACAGAAGAGCATAACAGAGTCTTCAGTTGGGCATCTAACTGACAATATTTTCTTTCTCAAGAGGATCATTCACATAAATACATATTAGCAACCTATATGACACCATTGGGGGAGCGTGGTGGCCTAATGGGTGGAGCATTTGGCTATACTGATCGAAGGTCCCGGGTTCAAATCCAGGGGAAACCTTTGGACGCCTGTTAACAAAAAAAATCCTCAAGAGTGCGAGGTGGCCCAGGGAAAGGAACTTGACCCCCTACCCTGAATGTGTGGAATTCACACGCCTGTGGCTTAGTCTGGGATGAGCTCTAACCTCAAATATCCAAACCAACCTTCGGGTTGAATCACTGAGTGAAAGTGATGACAATATTGCAGGAATGTGAACTGTTACTTTACCAACGCTTCTAAGTACTAAACGTTGGATTTCTTTCATTCCCAATCAGAATTTCAGCATTATTCGAATCAGTTACTAAAAGAAAACAGTGAAAATAATCAATACCATTTTTATATAATCTTCAGTTTAAAATATTTTTAATTTTGAATTATGTACTATTAAACAATTTATGCAATGAAAGGTGAATATCACTTTATTTAGTACACCACACAAACAATTCAATGAAAACTATTACTTTTGGCATACTCAGTACACCACACGCTCACTTAAGTTATGAAAATGGATTTCAGGGTTTAAAATGTTTGGTACGTTCCAGACTTGGGGAGAAATCTATTTTCCGTTGGAAGGACTGTGCAAAAAAGTTTTCAGTTCACTGCTAATGCAGAAGGGTGTTCTGTGTTCAAAGATGGGCAGTAAGTAAGGCTTGTGGGTGGGAGAACTGCAACAGGACTGTTCAAACAAAACCTTAAAAGCCCAAGTTTCATCGATTCCAGCTCAGTTTAATGAGACTTCAATAGATGCAACTCTTCAAACGTGTTACCAAGTCAAAGTAGTCAACAAGGAAAGAACCATGTGCAGAAGGTACTTTAAAGAAGGGTAGTAGTAGTAGTATTTTTGTTTTACGTGCTTCGACGGCTAAGGTCATTTCGCACTTACTGTCTGCCACGTGCAGACAGGGGCAACAGCACTCGGACGAATCGGAGGATCACCCCTCCAAACTCGAGCCGAGCCCAACGATGTTTAACTTCGGTGACTGATCGGGAACCGGTGTTTCCATCGTGGTGGGCCGTTGCCCACTTTAAAGAAGGGGGATTGAAGTACCAGCTGAAGAGGAGTTTTGTGTCGGGTGTGTAATGGGAAAAGAGCACTACTATACATAGTTACAAAACTCAACCCTGTAGACCCGAAGCTGCGGGTCAAATCATTCATGCTGATGTCTGCGAGTCAATGGTGGCCATCTCATTTGGAGGGAACAAATACTTGGTAGTATTCAAGGATGACTACTTGTTATCATTGAGTTTTCTTTCTGAAGTCAAAAGAAGAAGCTGCTCATTGCCTTGAGATGTTCCTGGTAAAGTACAGCTTCAACAGCTCTATGTAAAGACTGCCTTTCTTTGTGGTACTTTGTGGAGGAGGGAGTATAGATGGGCAAGCCTCATGGTTTTGAGGATGGGTCCAATCGTGTTAGTCACATTTTCATTTATGGACTGAAACAAGCTCCACAATGCTTGAACAGAAGATTTTTCCAGTTCATGGAAAGTCAGGGCTTGAAATGGAGTACTACTGATTCAGTAGAAGCTGAAGCGCTCACGAACTA
Source organism: Pyrrhosoma nymphula (assembly GCA_963573305.1). Classification (NCBI taxonomy): domain Eukaryota; kingdom Metazoa; phylum Arthropoda; class Insecta; order Odonata; family Coenagrionidae; genus Pyrrhosoma; species Pyrrhosoma nymphula. The sequence continues at coordinate 45,740,735 of OY754328.1, forward strand.
GAATGGTTGCTATGTACTCTGGTAGTGCTATTTCAGCATTCAGTCAAAAGCAAATAAGTGCTGTGCTCTCCACCACTGAAGCCAAATATGTGACAGAATGTGAAGAGACATAATAACATATTTGGTTATAACGCTTACTTTTGGAAATATCATGTTTAAAAGAAACCTCAGTGCTTTATGTTAATAATATGAAGGCTATCAAGCTTGCCAAAAATCCAGTGTCATACGAGGTCAAAGCACATTGTCAAGAGACATTTTGTCTGAGAAAGATATCAAGATGGAACAATAAACATTAAATATATACAGGGGTTGAAGGAAGTGGATGATGTGTGAAATGCTGAGTCTTAAAGCAATTAGTAGTTCGTCAACGTGGGAGTGTTGAATATCACAGTCCAACTACAAAATATCAAGTGACTTTTTGTTTTTTCATTACCTTGTTTTTTGAGTCTCTCCTTTTGTCAGTGTAGCAGTGCAGTGATCACTCAGAATTAAGTAGAACCCTGTCTGGTAGACCCTGTCTTTCTGTGCAATTAGCAACCGTAATTAAGAGCAAGTCTCAATAGCAGTAATTGAAAAAAATTACATGATATATCAATTCAACCATGTTATGACTGGGACAGTGTATTTCAATTCAGCAGTACATGAATCACTCAGAACTTGACAGTATGGATAATATCAATTAAAATTTGCCCCTCTCTAGTCTCTAAACTTCAATGATAAAATTTTACTTCTATACCAAATGTAAATGCTATTTTGGAAGGCAAGAGTAACCAGTACTGAAGTGCAGACAAAATACAAAAAGCAGTGACAAAATCAGTACATATTTTATTCATATACTTCATACCCATTCCCCCAGCAAAGCAAACTCTCCTCCATCAATCACACACCACCTTCCTCAGCTAAGCAATACATCCTTACCCTTCGAATTTCTTTACCTACGGCCATCTATGCCTACATTCTATCAGTTTCTTTTAGTCTCCCTAAGTTAGCAACTGTACAAACGAGCTGTTTCCACAATAGACCATGGAAATATTCAAAAGTGGTCTGACTTATGATTAATAAGAAAATTGTCAAAACTAATCGCCACACCCAGAACCACTACCTCTGACAAATTAGACCTATGTACAAATAATAACTAACACAAGCGCACGGTGGGTACCCCTTTCGGATGAGATCAGTGCATCATAACCAACACCATCTTCTTTCTCTTGACTTCACAAAAATGTATCCACAATGACGGTCACATTTCATAAAATATTCCATTCCCAAGTTCACCTATTACCCCAAAATTAGAATTGTATTAATTCCACCAACACAGAGTGCGCACACAGATTGTTTAAGATCCAAAACAGAAAAGAAATATTAAGTCCAAGTCCAAGTTCCGGCATTAATTTGAATAAAACTAATTAATCAGAAAAATCTGATACACGGAGGAAAACACCCTGTCGATGGATCAATTACACACAGGGTACAGTAAGCTTTTCAAGTTATACAATGGCTATGTAATATCGCAAACCTAACTTGACATCATCATTCAAAGACTGATATAAAATCACACACATGTCGCCCTCAAAAATCCATTCCCACGGCGGGATTCCCAACCCGTGCTCATTGATTGGATTACCTCCTGATGACCTCGATCGGGTCCGAGCTTACCACTAAAGAAAGCATCTCTAAAGTTACCTAATAAAAGCAGGCAGTGTATACATACCTGAAATTTGGGCAGGAGAAAGGAGGGAAACTGCCTTGGTATTTTTCTTCTTGTTTTTTATTTTCTTTTCATGCCCTTCAAAATATGATTCTTCTCCATCCTTTGGAAGCAATGGCTTTAAATTACATGACTTTTGTCTCGGAAAATTAGACTTCTCCGAGTCGCATAACCTAAGGCTAGCATCAGTCATTGCCTGAAAGAGAGGAAGTCTTAAGTACAGTAAGCACACTCCTGAGTAGTTCCTCACAATCATGAACTATGACCACAATGATGAAGAAGTACACAGGTGTTAACGTCTAACTGGAATGTTAAAATGTAACTCAGCAGGTTGGTATCGAGAACTTTTCGGCACCACACGATGTACGCAAGAATAAATAAATCTCATAACAGCCATTGTCCATACCAACCACAACAGTCATTGACATAACTAAAGTAATAAGTAATTCGGTCAAGCAAAGTCACCATTATCTACGATGAGTATAGTACGCAGATTAAGACTACGGTAGAAAAGATTCAAAGGAGCTGAGAGGGATTGATGACTAGTCAACCTAGTCAACGTTCACGCCTTACGTTACGTCTTCTTCGACTCAATCACATTTGCCTGAATGACATTGAAATCATTACCACCAATTTTTTATATCTATCAACTGCAGCATATTCCACATTACCTATGACAGACAAAACAATCACTAATACAAAGAAACGAGATAAGAACGGAAAAATGTTCACATTGCATTCTATTTTGAACGCGCGAAACCGCGAATGCATTGATCGAGCCATCGAGATTAGGGCGATATATCGATTGGTATCATTGGTATCCTTTGTATCGATCAATCGATCCCCTGATCGATAATTGAGTTACCAAACGCCAACCGTGGCAAGCAGTGGCAAGGAATTACGCATCACGAATGTTACATTTTTATTGGTAGTATGTAGGCTCCTTATCGTCCTGCGTCTAGTCCTTTGTATATAATCTTTGGTCTAGTCTAACTCTACTTCAGTATCGTAATTTTATGAGAAAATTCATCTCGTCATGGAGTAATTTTAATTGCAATAAATACTGCAAAATAGAGTTATCGCAGGTCCGTTGAGCGCGCCTGTATCCCTATATGATCTCTATGTTCCAGGAGGTTTCATATTTTTTCAACATTTTTCCTGAATTAATTTTTTAACAGTGTACACACTAATCTCTAATAATTTTATGTGGTTTCAAGTGAAATACCTACAGTATCCATAGGAAGGAGATCTTACACCAGTTCTTATACACTTTACTATTCACTTAATATTCGCGTAATTGTACTGATGAAAGTATTTTTACAATGCGCATAATGAGCAGAAATAATGTACGTAATTTCGTAGAAACATCTCAGTTGTAAGTATCTACTTACAACAGCTTTGTCAACCTAGGTTAAAATGAATTTGGGTAGGCGGAACGAAATCGCACATTAACCAATTGCTTTTTTATTTGCTTTGCATCAATCTTCAAGTGCGGTCCCATTTATTCCAACAGTATCACGCACACTGATATTAGAAAATTATTGTTTTCCCTAGTCACGCATGTGGTATCCTGTGTGGCATACTCAACGCAAAACACGCAATAAAAATATTTTCACGAATATATGACATCAATATTGCGCAATCACAATTAGGTTGTGAACAGTTGTGAAATTATACTGAAAAAGAAACAATCAGTTGTATAATAATCAGCACTCGAGGAAAGATAGAAAATTTATTCATAAGTAGTGATTAAATGACTTTAAGAAATTGCATAAATTAAAACGTACAAAGTGAATGTTGATCACGGTCGTCCATCATTCATTAGAATGGTGGACGCAGAAAGTGGTGAAAGATTGAGATTAGTAGTATTTCTTTAATGTTTTTTTTACACATAGAATTGACTACGAGTAACCATGGAAGGATATTCTTCTGACAACAGTGATAGTGAATACCACGCCGTTGCTCTTCCTAAGAAAGTTTTGGATTGGTCTTATTTGATGTTGGATTCACAAACACTGGCACATAACTTAGAAGCACTTTGTTCCGATGAAAGACGGCATTTAGATAACATAGAGGCGATAATTCTTGCCAGTAATCAATTAATCACAATTCCCGTAATAATTTCAAGATTTTCCCACGTGAAAGTGATAAATGTCAGCAACAACGGTTTAGTGAGACTACCTGAGGCCTTATGTGAATGCCCATTGACATCACTAATTGCAAAGAATAACCTTTTTGAGAGTGACTCCATACCAAAATCCCTCGGAAATGTCATATCTTTGATGGAACTTAATTTAAGTGGTAACAATCTTACCGTCTTTCCCGAACAAATTTTGGAACTTCCTAATTTGAGGTATTTGTTTCTGGGTGGAAACAGAATGACCGAAATTCCTCAAGAGATATGGAAGTTGCACTGGTTGGTCCATTTCCTTGTATTTAAAGCTAGAATTTAAATATTGACTTACGGCAGTTCGAGTTACTCGAGTTCTAGAATCATTGAAGTATGTGTTTAGTTTGCAGGTTTTATACATGGGTGGTAACCGTTTAACAGAAATACCAGCCTCTGTGGGTGAACTTGAACATTTGCATTCTTTGGTTCTCTGTGACAACATGCTAGAAAGTCTTCCATCTTCTATCGCTAACCTTCATCTGCTCAAGTCATTGTTGCTTCATAAGAATCAGTTAAGGACTCTTCCTCCTGAAATAATAGCGCTTAAAGGGCTTTCAGAGGTGAGTGAGAGATACTAATGTACTTAATAGATTTCCCATCTTAGTGCAGGCATATGAATTTAACCTTAATGCTGTCTTTCAGGGTAAACAGTGTTTTGCCAAAAGTTAAGCAATATTTTCTTTACTCTGCAGTTGAGCTTACGGGACAACCCATTGGTTGTCAGATTTGTTCGTGATATGACTCATAATCCTCCAACTATGCTTGAATTGGCTGCGAGAATCATTAAAATTCATTCTATACCTTACACTTCTGAGGAGGTTCCTCAGAATATCTTCGAGTATCTGAATGGTGCTCATTATTGCCTCAATCCTAAATGCAAGGGTAAGTATTTGCATAGATGGTGCTTAATAATTTCACATTTAATTTATTTTTCAGATTACTTTCATGAAACAGTTGTATAACTATTAATAATTATATTAATTAATGGCAAAGGAGTTGGTACAGTTGGGATTTGTAGTGCATAGATATATAGGTACACATGTATTGATTCATTCGTTCATATAAAGCGCTCAGAAGTGTAAATATTTGTATTCCTCTTTATATTCTTATAGGGAAGTGTATTAATTTGTCATCATGATTGGCTGCCAAATGTGTAAGGTTTTCAGTGATGACATATATTAGACAAATATGCTGGAAAACCAAATTTAAACAATCCCTTTTGGAATACTATAATGTGGATTTTAATGCTTGCAGCCACTAGCCCTTAAACACTTGTCTTCACCATCACATGGTAATGGAGTCTTTGACTTTGTTGGCAATTAGTTACATTATTTCTCTCCTTGAGAGGTACACATGATTAAATTGCATCCAGAGGCAGCAGTGTGAAGAAAACTTAATTTAAGAACTATTGGCCACAAGCATTCAAACTCATCTCACATTATGGTAGATGATGGTTTCAGACCTTACATACTTGATGGAATGCCTTGATGCCAGGGGTAGAAGAAGTAACTCTGCAATTCCACATGGTAATTGATTTATTGACATGACCAATTTCGCCGCAGAGCATGCCACCTGAAGATGCTGCTCTGTGGTGAAACCGGTCTGTCAATTAATCAATTACCATGTGGAATTGTAGTGTTGCTTTTTCTATCCCTCCCTCACATAATGGTACTGTTTTGATTATTTTGATGAATTCCTTAATAATGACTGATGTTATCAAATTTTTTTGTGTTGCATTTGTTTGATTTGACAGATTAGTATTTTTTACTTTTCTATTCTTGACGAGTCATTTCTAGTGCATATGTTTGTGACCACGGCCACCAGAGTCGTAGATAGGGTCACCAGCGCCCCTGGCAAGATTTGAATTTTGCGCCCCCCAATATATAATTTGGCGCCCCCCGCTATACTGACTATAACACTAGGTATCTATAAATCAGAACGAACAAATTGTGGGGATTCCCCACACAGTGTTTTGGTACGCTCGTTGGTCGTTCTCACAAAGAATGGCCGGTTTGGCACCGGCACGCCGCGCCGCCCGGCCGCTTTGGTTGGTGTGTGCCGGAGAGAGGAAAAACGGCCAATGTAATGTACATATGAGTGGGATAAAATATTAGTTTGTGTGTACATAGTTTCTTTTTTCTTTTATTTAGGGTTCGGTACAAATGTTGTGTGTTAAGTTAGGGGTGCTGTTTCTAAATTGTGGGGGTGCCTATCGTAATCAGGTGCATTTTAAAATGTGAGTTAGCATCATGTTTTAATTTTGTGTGCCTGTGTCCCAGCGGCCCACAGGCTGTGGGTCTGCAAAGTGCGCCCCCCTGAGGCTTGTGCCCATGGCAGCCGCCTCCCTGGCCAGCCCCTAGCTACGGCCCTGACGGCCACTACTTGAACTCTCAACAGGGCATGCATATGCGCAAAATGTCTGTCACATCTCATGCGTGCACATGCAACACAATAGTGGCTAGGGATATTCCAGGGGAATTTCTCTTGACTCATTCTCCATCGCCACCTTTGTTGTACATTTTTCGTCATCACTAACCCTTAATGTGTTTGCTGCTCTCATCAAAGCTTAGCTGTGGCAGGTCATCAGCTCCAAGTGTTTTCTTCCAGGGAGAGGGTTTTTATTGTTACATTTGGTCTCCAATTTTGCTTGTGGGGGAAATCATTGAAAGTCTTATTTCTCCTGCACGTGTTATAATTCATCCCCATTTAAGTGTCACCGTTCAACCATATCTCTGTTGAAATTTCACCTTTGGGTCTACGTCAGTTGGCAGTGTAGCATCTGTGGGCCGTTGCCTTCAAATGGCTCTCCCATTAGGGTGTCCAAAAAAAACGAAAGTTTGAAAGTTAAGGGGCCGTTTCCATTTTCCTATGCGAATGTATGAAAAACCATTCCAAAAAAAATTTCAGCTCAATCGGGCAATATTTGACCCTGCCAAAACATATTCAAAGTTCAGAAATTGCTATGTTCCGCATTTCATACAATGTTGCCTACCTCCCAGGGGACCAGGTTGGTTTAAAATCTGAAACTTCTGAAAGAAAATTGTCTTTAATTATTAGACAGTCACTCTACTCATACAAAAGCACTGGAAATAGCAAACAATGTGAAAAACTAGAGTTTTTTGCCACTTTTTTCATACATTTCCCTATGTTGTTTAACGACTAGCAACAACAGATGTTGCCACTGAGCCTCATCATTTGTCAATTTTTTTCTTGACCAGAAAATCCCTATCAACTGAACCCCTCTCTCTGCAGTGTCATTAACAACTTTAAGATGTTGCACTACAGATAGGCCTTCTGTTAGTCTATGTCACTTTTCCATGTAGGTGGATCTTGCGACAAAAAAGATGGTGAAATACCAGTGATTTTGAAAAACTTCACAGAATTTGTCGAAGTGAAGTCAGTGAGGGTAAGCTCACTAAGAGGCTGGTTAGGCTAAAGGGTCGCCCAAGGTGCGTTATCATCAGATCCCACATTGTATGTAATTGCCGCCACAATGTCTCTTTCCTCATCGTCAGAAACCATTCCATCAAAGAGGGCCAAACAAATCAGGGTTTCGGTAAGATACCATAGATGGTTGCAAAATTTGGCCAAAGCTGCTGCGTAGTGGGGTTCTTTTTTCTGAGCTAGGGGTTCAAGCAGCTCAAGGTCCATTCTCGGAGCGATCACTGCCACGGGACAGGTGTACCGATGTTTCACAAATGAACTTACAATGAAGCTGCTCAGTTTGAATAAATTGTCACTGTCCTGAGTCGACAAACGCAGCTGCTTGCCAAACATTCTTGTTTTGAAAGTGTAGAGCTCCTTAATCATTCAACGTGATTTTTCGGTTGGGCCTGCGGGGCGAACCACATACTTCTTAAATAAATAATAAAAGACAAATTCAATATAAATAAGTTATTAATACCTCCATTACTAGGAAGTAATTTCCCGTCCCAGTGTACTGCCAGATGGACTTGAGGGTGAAAGTCTTGTTTGATAAGCTCAGCTGTCTCAGTCCTTTTCTCAGCTCTCATTCTATGAAGTTGTGATTTGGAAGACATTAAATGAATTTCTTCCCCTTTAAAACGCAATACAGCTGCTGTCGCATTGGCGACAGCCTAGACTATCATAGACCCAGCAGCAGAGGACATGTGAGTCCAATCTAGGGTAGCAGTCAGTAATTCTATAAAAGTAACAATATGTCGCCATGTATCCTTTTCAATCAGTTTGCATTGAAATGTAAAACAACTTATACTCCTCCACAGTAATTTTGGAAGGGGTGTCTTTGAGGACGATGTCAAACAGATGGTAAAGAACTTTGTTGTATTCATCTCTTGCGGACACTGACTTCTCGCTAATTTTTTTTGTCCTTCCCTAGGGCACGGTAGTGCTCGTAAGCTGTCAGGAGTTCTTGATAGCTGCTCGGACCTCCTGCATAGGAATATTAGCCTTTCCCCACACAACAAGCAACTCTTTGATTGTAATCCTTGGTGCATCTGCCACCGACATCAATCCAGGAGCACAGTGTAGAAAGTAGAAGAAAAATTTGAGAACTTCCTGCAGCTTTGGGAGTATACCGTTGCCGTGCAAATGTTTGCACTCATTGCCCACCAACTACACACTTGTCGCACTTTGCATAACCGGCATACACTTCGACTTTGCGGCCATTCTGGCCACTGCCGAAACAGCCTCGACCTTGGCACACACGACCCGACCTCCCCAGTGGAGTGTGATAGACTGACTGAGCTGTGATACTTTGACCACAAGCAGCGCGATGCACCGAAAGTGCAGAGCTCCAAGCTCGACGTGGCGGCACCGTAACAGCAATGCATTCTGACCTGTTGGCTGGTGGCCGCAGCAGCAAGCGAGGCATGTAAACACGCCGATTTACGTGGCTACGATACTCATTGTGGCTCAAGTGTCGTCATCAAAGACTAGGGAGCTCGAGGTGATGGTTCAAACTTAGCATTTTACCACCCAAGCCCATGGAGGATAGGCAACATTGTATGAAATGTAGAAAATCAAAATTTCTGAACTTTGTATGCGTTTCGGCAGAGTCAAATATTATCCGATTGAGCTGAAAATGTTTTATCATGCATTCGCATAGGAAACTGGAAATGCCCCCTCAACTTTCAAACTTTCGTTGTTTTGGGACACCCTAGCCTCCCATATTTCCTTCACGCCCCAATCCTTTATCTCATCTGTATTCTCTTTTGACAGCATCCATTTTTGTTTACTTAAACCAAGATTCATTGATTGTTGCTATTAGTTTTTACTCTCACGTGAGTCTGCATTTCCTTCATTGTTTTATGAAAAGTGTAAGTTCTTTTATAAAACTTTTGATTGGTGTTTAAGAAATATTTTAATGATATAATTGAATTTTTTTTCCTGCTAAAATGAAAACCTTTGGTAGTACCATTTTTAAAACCCAAAAAAATGTTTGTGTGCATCAGTGTCGAGGAGAAGTTTATTCCACCTGTTTTTGAGGTTTAGGCTTTTATCTCTCCATTCCAAAGATTGCACAATCAGGTTTTGTTGTTTTTCTTGTTTTGCAATGTCTCCTACCCTGAGGTATATTCTCATGAATATTATTGCTTTTCTCCACTGCGCAAACCACTTATTTGCCTTATGCTTTATTTAGGTTTTATGCCTTAAATCACTAGAGCTGGATTATTTTTGTTGCAAATGCCAATTTCTTCTATTAACTGTGAAGCCTCTATTCTCTAAAGCCCATCTGCTGAACAGTGGTTGCTAGGAGGGGTGGTTATTGAAAAACAGGAAGGGACAATGGATAAATGACTTCAAGAAATACAAAATGTTACATAATTTCAGCTTTTCTAATATCAGGAGTGTTTCTCTATTGCTTTGTTTGTATGCATACACGACTTTGATGATCTAGAGGGAAATGGTTAATTTTGATCTCTGCATTTTTTCTGGGTTTCCTCCGCGTCAGTTGGCTTGTGGACAGCAGTTTTGCTGGCTCTCCTGCCAGCATCTTCAACCTGAAGAAGCTGGCAGAATAGCCAGCGAAACTGTTGTCCACAAGCCAACTGACGCGGAAGAAAACCCATAAAAAATGCAGAGATCAAACCATCACCGCAGAAACCTTCGCTCTAACAATGGTTAATTTTACTTTAGGTGCACACTGTACACCAAACTCAATATACATACGTATCTCCATCGACACCTACCCATGCGTGGTCAAATGATCTTTTGCCGTCTCTCTCTGCCTCTAGAGCGGTCACTCCTCAGGGTCAGGGATTCAGATGGCAGACCATGAAAAAATAGGCCACTTTCATTCATTATAAAAGCATTCTTTTGGTGATTCTAAAAAATAAATAAGGAATGTCTTCTCTTCCATTCACTGCATACTTTGTCATTTATTTCTCCAGATTCTCTGACAATGTCTCGGAAGGCATGCCATTTATGAAATCAATCGAGCCAGCCAAGGCTCACTATGAAATATTTATTTTATAGGTTGAAGGCTGCATGCTTTTGGGTGTTTCACCGTGTCATTGTTTTTAGTGGCAAAAGTTCCGCCTGTGTTCCAGCATAAATATAAATGAAAAACTTAGACTTTGTGGTTCCACAGTGATAATTTTATTTGCACAACCTGGGTTTCGATGTACTATAACATTATGTGTTCCAGCAGGCATCTTCTGGTCGAAATGATGATGCTGGTAATTGACGACCTTATATGTATAGGCCCGTTGCTCAGTCCTGATTGGTTGCGTCATTTTTCCCATTGGCGCCAATATTTCCCCATTGTCGGTGATTGGCCATGTTGACAGTTTCCACACGGAAAAGTCTCTTCCAAGTGCTGTAGAGGTGATACCCGTCATCTCGATTGAAATTCTTCGGGTGTTTTGATTTCTCGTTAGCTTCCCGAATGATTCTCGGGAAGTATCGAGATTCCCTGGCTATTACCGTGGCCACAGTCCTCCAAGTTGATGGTGTGTCCAGGCTTGGAATAGGCATGCTCTGTCACAGCGGAGAGGTGGAATTGCTTATTCTTCATTACCCGTTTGTGTTTTTGTAGGCGGCACTTCACAGCTCTTTTTGTTTGTCCTATGGATGTCATTCCACAGCTGCACTCGATTTTGTACACTCCTTCGAAGGCATGGGGTGAGATCCGATCCTTGGGTCGAGGTAGTATGTCACCCATCTTTTTTACGCAGTTGAAACGAGTGACCACGTTGTATTTTTTCAGCAGTCTGGCAATTTTATCCGTAGTCCCAGCCACAAAGGGAATTGTGGCATAAGCTGCAAGTTAAGGTTTCTCCGTAGTCTCGGGGGTCATATCCAGAGGTAAACTGTGGAGTTTCCTTTCTTTCTTCTCGGTCTTTTTAAGGACCAAGTCTTTGTTGTACCCATTCTTCCCAAGAGTAGTGACCAGATGTCGTTTCTCCAAGGGGAGTGAGTCTCTGTCCTAAATGGAGTATGCTCTGTGAACGAGGGTAGAGATGAGGGCTGCCTTCTGAGATGGGTGGTGGTGTGATAATGCATGTAGGTAGCGATCAGTATGAGTCACTGATCACTGATTTAAGGTCTACGTTTGGAGATTTCTTGAGACTAGGTAACTAAAACCACTCAATAAAGTGGAATTGACTTGACATTGTAAAAAGTGAAATTTTGGTGGTCTGTTTCCTAGAGGTTGAGGAAAAGGTCCATCCCTTGAGATGGCATTTGAGATTATTAGCAGTGGCAATGGTCTGCAGAGAACTTATGCACATGTGCTTATTTAAGGAAAATTCCGGCAATAATTTTTTTGGAATGTTTTGCATGCCCTTCCAATGTGAGCAGAAGGCTCAAATTTGGGACCATTTTTCAAGAAGGGTCGTCCTTATAAAACCCTCACATAAGGTTCATCCTTATTTTATTCTCCTCGATTTATAAAAAGATGCTCAATTTTCCACAAATAATTAAAAATTGATTAATAAATATTTTATGATTAGCAATTTAATTAAATATCAATTCAAATTTTACATGTGAGAAATTGCACATACATATTTGTATGCAATATGTATACCTAATATTCAAATTACACAATGTTTCACCTGGATCTTCTTTCATTCCTCTACTGGTGACGACTCACATTCTTCTGTCATGGTTATCACCCCTCTTCGTTATATTTAGTTAATGACTCCCCAAACTTTGCTCACCAGTGTGGAATGCAATTAGTCCCCTTCCCTAACCCCTGCTACTGGAATGGAAAATAGGGCCAACTGAGATTGCAGAGAGTCTTATGCCTGCTTTGCTGATGCCAATGGTGAGCAGGTACACTGACCCACAGTTCCTGCACAAATAGTAACCGTACGTGATGGATATGTATTAGGGATGTGCTAGTAGTACTTTTTGATCTTGAGTCTAGTTGTAGTTACTCGTGAGTATCGAGTCGAGTTGTATGAACTATGGCAATTTCCCAACCAGGCAATATAATATGTAATACATGCACCAACATATTCTTGTTTTCCCAATCCCTTAGTGCATTTTCTCTTCTGAACATATGGCCTGATTAAGAAGGGAAAAGGTGATAACGAATGTTTATTGTAATTGTGACAGAATTAGGAGATGAATTAAAATTAATGTCTTGAACAGTTCCAATAGGACGATTGAAATGAACTATCCTCTTGTAATTTGTCGACAGTTTTATTTAATGACTGCATTGAGTTGAAAACTTGTTTGTCCAAAATTCCTAGGAAGAGCCCAGAGTAGTCGTAGCAGTTCGACAACAAGCTGACTATCAATACCTAATACAGTATAAGTCCGTCATTATGAGTGTGGTATATAGCGAGAATCTGGCTGTAGCGAGTGATTTTTTACCAATGGTTGGTCTCATGGTAATATCATACGAAGTTGGACGGTTGCAGCGAGTCATTATTTCTCTCGCCTTTGGGAAGAAAGTGTAAAATTTCAGGTGTAAAATCTCTCACATGATTGTTTTCAAGCAAGTGTTTAGCATAGGTGAGGTGGAATCCATAGTGATTAAATTTCTACCAGTTTGGCAGACGTGTGACTTATCTCAGCTATTGTCTTTTAATTTTGTAAATACCCCAAATTAGTCCACAAAATTCTTTAGGAAAAACCTTAGCTTTGAAATAAATTTCCCCTGCACAAACAGAAAACCCAACCAATTTCAAGTGGTGCTCTCTCCCATTCCTAGGTATAAATATTTATTATAGAATTTCAAAGTGCTAAAACCAAGCTCCCTTGTAAAGCAGCATTTTACACTCCCCTAACCCTTTCTAAGCATTTAGTCAGCGGAAAAGACAAACTGGATAGACTCCCAAGCTCTGGTATTTACAAAATTCAACATTAACATCAACACGACTGGTCGACCTAGTTCACTAAGATACATATTAACAACCATCCCCCGAGCAATAAACACAACATAAACATGGGGCTACCAAGACATCCGATCCTCTGTATTTCAGCTCTAAGATAGCCACCAGATGTCAGGCACTATGTTTACAACCGTCATGACTTCTAGTAATGGCTAGCCTATTACGTTAAATGTCTTGCGCCCAATAAAAAAATCGTTTCATGGTGCTCACAAATTATCAAATTTCACATTTTAAAATTATATCTGTTAGGTAATGCTTCATTTTGTTTTTCATTCTCTGTTTATCATAAACTAACGTATAGATTCCATAATTGTACCGTATAAATTTTAGTCAACAACCCATTTCACTTGCTCCAGTAAATCTTAATTTCGGACTGAGATGATCTTGTCTTGCTAAAGTTTCCTGGCAGCAGTAAAAAAATCTTTTACGACTGCCCCAACTTCAACATTTTTTCATCTTGTTAGCTGGCTTCTCCTTAACCATCTATCCCCCTGATAACTATGTAATTTCATCTTTTGACTCCGTGGCCATTTTGTTGCATTTCAATTGAAGTGAAAAGAATTTTTTGTGAGATCCAAGTGCAAATTTAGTGTACAAAAGCTAAACTTTTCTAAAGGTTATATTGACTTCCTATCGTTCCAACAATAAGGGACAATGCATCTCCCATTAAATTTCATGTTACACTTTAAAGTAATGTTTATGAGGAAATCTGACTTAGAATTTCACTAGTCACGAGAAAATTATCTGCAAATAATGACAAGGCCAACTATGTTTAAATCCACAGAGTATTTTACTGGTACAACTAGTTTCAACGCTACGGCGTCATCATCAGGTACCTGACGCCGTATCGTAGAAACTAGTTGTACCAATAAAATACTCTGTGGATTTAAACGTAGTTGGCCTTATCATTATTTGAAAATGGACTTCCACAAAGTTACGCCAGAACGGATTGAATTCAAAATTATCTGCTTTTGAGTGGCATTTTCAGCTAACTCCTCCCTTGCCTTAAATGTCAACCCATTGATATCTGTAGTCGGCATATGATGTGAAGTCTTAAGCCTGATTGACACGATCATTTTTTCCACCCCTCGGCATGGATCACTTTAGGGACGCCTTCCGCAATCGCTCAAATGATAGGGAGAGTGATCACTCAAGCTGTCATTTTCTGATTCACACAATCACCACTTGCGTCCTCCCTGAGAACATCATTTTCGCACCTGAGATTTTCAGTGCAAATCTAGTTTGATTACAAACCACACGCAGCACAACATTCGTTCTTTGCTGTGCACTCTGATTTGCTAAAAGACGGGAGTCAGGGATGTCTTCAGGGACAGAAAAAGGGACCGCTCAAATGATGAAAAAAGTGACAGGGATCCCTATCACTGCAACTATCCCTGAAAGTGATCGTGAAAACCTTCATTTTGAGCCATCATTTGAGCTATCATTGGAGTTATCCCTGAAAAGGGATGGAAAAAATGATCGTGTGAATCAGGCTTTAATTTTTTAATGACAAATTGTCTTCTATTACTTACATCTCTAGTGTTATTCTTCAAGCTAAAATGTTTTTTAATCAATCAAACCAACAGTTGGGTGCCGGGACATAAACTGTGATATATTGTTTGGATGGAGGGCGATATTCCATTCCAACTTTATGACTTTGGGACCTATTCCACTATTGAAATAAATGTGGTATTGGTTAGGGATAGGAATTTTTCGGTGGTTTGAGAGGGAGAAAAGCAGTACTTTGAAATTAGGAATTCGGTACTTTCAACAAGACATTTCGGTGTTTTCACAGTGACCACAAATTTATATATATATACACATAAAATACAGATTATTTCTAAGTCTAGCAAAGGGTCACTTATACTATACCCAATATGATCTGGGCTATTATGCGACACTTCCCCTTCTAGCCATGTTATGACTGAAGACAATCACCTTGGTGGCGGAACTTGGAAAAGTGGCATTAAATTAAAAATTAAATTTAATACATTTCGTGTATTGACATGTAACTTTAGAGAATTTCCATCCTTGTGAAAGTTTGCTGCAGTTACGTTCTTCGAAGATTTTAAATTTTTCCAATTCAGTCTTTCCCAAGCAACCTGACAATTGTAGAATATGTACATGTCCGTACTTTTATCGATACAATAAAATCCATCTTTTTGATACTAGAAAGCCCGGTCTCTTGCGCTTAATTTTGCATTTGGCATCTCAATAACTCGTCAAAATCACTTGAAAGCACAGAAACCAGGAATAAAACTAGGATACTTAATAGTTGTCACTGGAAAATAAACAGTCAGTCAATTGACGGAAATACTGTATTGTTTGATCAGACATACAACTACGATGCACCTTGAGTTGGTGTCATGCCTGCCCAGGGTAAGGGTTGAGGACTGTAATGACTGGCAACCATTTCCTCTTTGCTGATCGCATGACGTGATGCACTAGTGTGGTGATTTTGGTGCCCAACAAAAGATTTTGCCACTGTATGGCTTGGAAGTGAGAAAATTCCGAGGAAAAATCATATGACTCTTTGAACCTTGAATCTAATAATGACGACTAAATCTTGATATCGTGCAGAGTGCTTCAGCTAGTTAAGCTACCAAGGCATTATTTTCCCTCGTGAATCATTGTAAAAACATCTATCTCCTATAAGACCCACAAAAGTGCCCCAGGGTGAAGAACCTTGGTAGCTAACTAGCTTCAGCATGCAGAGCAATATGTATCAAGGGATCCAGTTTTGAGTCTTGGTCAAGGAGGATGATTTTTCCTATCTGAAACCTTTGTATATCTGTGCATCTTGAGAGTGACCCCAGCTAGTTTGCAGTATCCCCAAAATTATGTCTCCTTTAGCTTAAAAATTTAATTTGTACTGAAGCAAACTAAGGAAAAGCAGTATGTACACTTATTGCTAGAATAAAAAATGAAATCTTGAATAAAATTGGTAAGTTTCCCCTCACTCCAAAGCCCACGGAGGAAATACTTGAGAATGCCTCTCTTGAGAAAGAGCATTTAATTAGACATCGATCAGTGACACTATGTCCATGATGGAATGGGTTAGACTTTTTCGGGAATGTCAGATAGCTGCCACTGCAAAGGACATTGCAAAGCACGTTAATGACCACGAAATATCATATGCCCCTGAAACCCTCAACCACCCAACTTTTAGTATTTGACTTTTCTACAATGATTGAACCATATAATAGCACGGTGGGGTATTTTATCCTTTGATAAATGCTATCATCTATGTTGAATGGATCAATTGTTCAGTTAATATGCTGAAAATATACGTATAAATAGCAAAACTGTCTTGGTTTCATTACGATTCATCTATTCAAAATGAAAATTATGTTAAAAAAAGCACTGCATTATTCATAAAATTTGTGTCCAGGTGGTTCATTTTCTACACAAAAAAGGCCTCACCTTCTTGCATCAGGATACCATTACATGTTACACACACAGCTGTATGGACTAATAAATATTCAAATATATTGACTCTCTTCTTTGATCAGCGGATGGAATCTATGTAGTTGGCTCCTTCCGTAGATTGGTGGTTATCAGCCATCAACCATTAGAACCCTTTTCAGATATCTTCTACCTACGTAATGGGGTGTTTACGCTTATCTTTGTATTGTGGTTTAACATATTAGCATTTTTTGGAGCTAGATTGAATATCTGGATTTTGATTCCATATTGGACAATGGAATAGCCCCATATTCTTAATTGAAGAAAGCAAGCAAGAACTTGTGCACATCTCTTCAGGTCTCACCCCAAAGTTGAAATTGTAACTTACCACATTTGTCATGGAACCAACTAAGTTGACTTTTCACTGTCCTTATACTTGAATGTTTACTTTAAAATGAATCTCATGATAGTAGTAGATTGTGAATGATGTGTACCATGAATTCCACAGGCTGTAAGATTCTGCGTACGTGGGGAATGAAACACTGGCCCGGATAAAACCATATTTCAGTTTTAGGAGTATATTTTCAGTCTTTATGAGTTCCCGACAATTTGGTTTGCTTATATGTTAATGCCTCTCATGTTGAAATAATTCTAAATTTTCTTCTGTAATTATCAGAATAGCATGTGTATTTAAAAAGGTTGTTGGGGTGGATAATGTATAATAATATGATCACAAGACCTCTAAGGAATGGTACAATCCTTAATTTTGTGGCAGAAATGCTAGACATCACTAATTGGAATAATTTAGTAAATGAAAAGTGTATCGGAATTTAAAATAAGACAATTAAAGTTAAATTTTGAGACGTGTCATACCCTCAGCATGATGAATTTAAAATTAAGCCCTCTCTTCAAGAAAATAGTTGCTTCATGGCTAGCAATAGATTTTTTTTAGGTTTCTCTGCTTTAAAACAGGCCATTCTAGTAGGAAAAGTACACGGGGGTGTCAGCTGTCACACCCCTTTGACCTCCCATCGATAGTGTGGGTACATTACTGAATGTCGTGGTTCAGTGACCCATTTTGAAATTGAAAATGTAACCCTGGAGCAGATATTTAATATTAATTTCAGGTAGAGGCTTGACACTGAATTCTTTGGTCATTTCCTTATCATTTCAGTCTTCTTAGCTGCATAACATAAATTGAAAAGAGATGCCCACGAAATTGGGCACTTGTGCCGATTTTCCCTCCTCGAAACCGAGACTCGAAAATCCTCGGAGACTCAGAAACCGCAGGAGACTGTCACGTCTCGCAAAGTGCCAGAGAGCGATGAGACAAGTGCCGCGATCTGCTCTGGTCAGCGCGAATACTCAGGTCATCGCAATTCCTGCAAGCACCCTGCTTTTATTCGGTCTGCACTGGTGCTGACATCTTTTTCCACTTTCAAGTCGACCTGTGAACATTCCTACCGATCCAAAGTGTGACAGCACCTCTCCTACTCTCCCCACTGGTCAGCTGATTCCCCTCCTGTGCTGACAAAGTGTACCGCGAACAGACAAGCTTTCTTTTAACCTGACTGTGGCTGGAGAAGGTCGTATCTGCTTGGTGCCACTTGTGCTCGTATTGTATAGACCAAGTTAACGGTATTTAGCCTACGGGCTTGTTTTCTATTGTAATAATTGTGGTTATATAAATGCTGTTACTGGAAGTTAATCAAACTGGCTAAGGTTGTTGTCATTTTTCTCTTGTTTCTACCCACCAATCGCAGTCAATTTGCTCGCGATGTCAAGTTTCAGTGGCTATCACTATTATTACAATTCCATATAGTCACCTCTCGACCATTTGCAGTCGGTTGGGAAGAAGAATGCTCACTATCATTAGAGCTTTGTAAGAACCATTAGTAATGATTAATATTGCTGAAATTACAAATCAGCCAAGAAAACTGCCTACTCTGCCGAAAGAGTCGTGTGTGTGTTCACAATAGGAAGTGGGACATTCAGCCATGTGACATAAATCCTAAGGCCATAGCATCTCTTAAGCTTGGATCAAAAAGTATATGTACTTGACTTTAAAAACTTTAAGATTCTAGCCAGCACACTTAATATCTAGTGCAAGAGTTTCATGTGATGCAGAACCAGCATGCTGGCTATCACGCACAATCACTAGGACTCATGCTAGGTTCTGTAGTTTGTAGCAGGAAGAGACACCAAACCCGTCCAGGCTGTTGACAACCTCCACTTTCATAAATGCTGTGTGATATTCAGTTACCATTTTCAGGACATGTTCAATGTCTGTGTAAATGCATCATATAATAAGGCTTTAGTCACAGGAGGCTCCATTCTCAATATCAAGCACTAGCTAGCATAAAAGGTCTACCACTGGATCGAGTGTCACATGATCCAGGCTTTAGATAAACAGTTAACAGCAATTTAAGTATTTCTATTTGGTTTGTATGTACTCTCTATCCTCATCACTCCTTATTCTTCTTTCTAGCTCTCACGCTTCCACCTTCTCCATGGCTGAAGGCTTGCATTTGTGTACCCAACTGAATGGATTATGTTCAACTGAATGTTAATATTTCAATTGCAGTATCGACTTGATTTGTCCCGTTCATGTTTGCTTGCAAAAATAAGTCACCCTGAATTCCATCCATGAACATTGCTCTTGATTCTAAATGGCAGTGGAGACCTGGAATTTAGAGTACTCAAGAGTTGAGTGGATGTTAATGTGCTAAGGCCATGGTGGGGATGTCATGTCATTTCAGTGGCTGTCGCTCTATTGCAGATGAGATTTTGACCAATATTACTTTTTAATATTATGTACTGGTATTAATAGAAGCGTGTGAAACCACCAACCATTGTCGGACACCTATCTGTTCACAAATGGAATCTTTCTATTCTGGTGAACGTGTGTAGTACTAAAATATGCGTGACCATCTTCAATGTAAATGGTAAAGTGGGACCCTCTGCCTGGTCGCAGAGGCTCATGTATTAAGCATCGGCTATTTACTTATAAACTAGCTGAAAAGCTTGCTAAACTAGTGGCGAAATAGCCAAAAATTAATTAAGTGGAAATTGTTTTTTTTTTTTAATGAAAAGTGTATCTATGTTAAACAATATATAATATCTAATTGTCAAAGGTTTCTTTGCATACAACATTTTTGGTGAAGCAGGTAGAGATGTTACTTAGCAATTTCTCTTGCGTGTATCTTGAAAAAGGCATGCACCCACGCGTGCGTCAGTTAGTGAAGAATGTATATAGAAGCTCACTTGCAATCTATTGGCACACATCTGAATCACTACACCTAGCAACTGAATCATAAATATGTATGTGTAGCCTTTTATGTAATAGATGGGGCTGGACTATAGTAGCATTAGAAGCATTCCGAGTCTACTATATCATTGGAAAAAATTCCTATTCCGTCTAAAGCAACATTGCGTTCAAATTCTTTTTGCAGTTAGTATTATTGACTTTTTTATTTTCATTATATATATTTTCTTCTTCACTTGACTTTGGCCATTGAAGGACCTTGTGAAATAGCCCAATGCATTCATTTTCATTGATTAATAACAAACATCACCTAAGCTTTCACATGGCAATTATATTCTTGGGTCTAGTGTGAGAAGTTCATTATCAGTTCAGTGAAAACAATTCTAATAGGTTTGATCATTTTAAACTTGGGAAAAAGTCAGTGCTAAACCACAGGAATTGTCTTAGCTTTGGAGCATCCTGTTTCTTAAATTTCTGTGGGATACTGCATGATTCACTGAGTGTATAAACAAATGTATCATTCTTGGAGTTTTCAAACAGCGTGATACATGGCATTTACTTATCCATTTCAGGTGTTTTCTTCGACAATCGAGTGGAGCATATCAAGTTTGTCGATTTCTGTGGGAAGTACCGCATCCCTCTTCTCCATTACCTCTGCTCCTCAAAATGTATGGAAAATGTGAATGCCAACGCAGCAGAAGAATGTTCCCTGTCAAATGATATGATGAAGAAGGTGCTCTTAGGCTGACTCTAAACTCTTTAGGTGAATTCTTGCTTTTGGCCAAATCCCATTAATCAAATGAGAACGCTTGCTCTCCAAACCTCACCCAGGACTTTGAAATATTCCTATGGTGTGCACTCATCATACAAATCATTATAAATCTCACAAACCCAAAATGTACATTATTTGTGTGGATTCTGTATTTTAATGGACTTAAGGCAAATTTGTCAACGAATTCAATTAATATATATTTTTGTATCCATTTGTAAAAATCATTGCTCTATGAAATGGGACAGAAAATGGACATGTGATATTTTGAAACAAGTACTAAAAAAATCCTCAGAGCCAGAAGATGAGGACCATATGAACTGACCATAATGCTTTTTCTTGTGATAATGTTTTCTTTGAATCAAACTTGATTCATCTGAAGTATCAAGTTCTTATGATTTCAATATAAATATTTATATTTGTGTAAGTATACGTTGATTGAAGTACTCAGTGCTTCCTCAGTGCAGTGTAAATGGTTCTTTCTTTGTAATTAAAGGCAGCTATTCCACAATCCATCTTGTTTCTGTGTTTTGTAATCTTGCCTCTTTTCAACGTCTTAATGTAGATCCAGGAAGGAGGTGATGTGTGCACAAGTCAACAGAAAAAATGAAAGTAACGCACAAATTTAAAAGCACAGTCATTTTCTTTGTGGAAGGGTGGTGGTGTTATATTACACAGAGCTCGAATATATTACAAATGATGCTGGCAAATGAGTATTTTTTTTGAGATTGGTAATACTGGCAACAGATTTCCTGGCCTTAAGCCATGTCAATAGATCACAAGGTTAACATTCCAGATGGTGGACCAGTAATTCCTTAAACCATGAGCTGTAGATTTCTGGATAGCAACTTCTAGCTATAAACCTGAACACAAAACTAGGTAACACTTCCTCAGGCTAGGACGCACAATAATCATTCACGTGATGGTTGCAAATGCTCATACCATATCTGAGTTGCCACGTTGCAGAACACACCGATGAAGATAAGTCTCTGTCCTTCTTCAGAGTCGACTAGTCTCTTCCAGTTTAGGTGGATTCAGTTCACCTCATCTTTTTCATTTCAAGTTATGTTCTAACGTTTCACAGGGTTCTTAAAAGTTTGATCGAAGGCTAACATTCTATGCTAACACTATGTCTGTACAAGAGCATCTTGAAGATATATCTCCACCAAGCATCTGGACAGAAAATAGGTTGAGGGGTGTTGAACCCCTTTTCCATTATGTTTTGATGCAATATGCCAACCTAGTCTGTTAACAGTTGAAAACAGTTCATAAAAGTTCCCATTTGCTCCATTCAATACCAATGAAGAATAACAGGTTGTGGCTACGTTTTCATGTTTAAGACCTATTAGTTACGTCTACTGTATACAAAAAGGCAAACAGTGAGTGAGGCCACTAGCTCTTCCTGCCAATGGGAATCTTGCAAAATTATATACATCCATGTTCGTGTGAGCAGTGACATACATGTATATAATTCCATGAATATCATTGGCTGGTCTTCTGAAGGCAGAGAGAGCACTAAGACAAAATAGTAACCCATCATTCTTTGTGCAGCCACCCACCATCAGCTTAAGTGTGATCAAGTTATGAAACATTTGCTTTTCACAAAAAATTAGGTTCTCTGAGAAGCATGATGATCTATTTTATACAATTATATTCACAGCAGTCTTGGCAAAATGACAACTAATATAGTGCTTCATTCCATTTCTCTCATTTTCTCACAATATCTGGAAATAACAGAACAACTCTTTACCCAAATAAATAATAATTTCTTTGAAGAGAGACACTAACCTAAAATTCTAGATATATTTATATATGTATATATATATATATTTATATATATATATATCAATTTCAGGATTTCCATAAGGGCACAACAAGCAAATATATACAGCAGTAAAATCAGAATGATAAAAATGGCTTCACAAACTTGCTGTCTTGAGTCAACAGTCGGTTAAGCATAGTGTTTCTTGTAGAAGATGGTTAAGTGCTGCAGAGTATTAAGAATAGCCATGAATCTACCAGAAGCTTAAAATTAATGTTACAATTTTTTAAAAACTAAAAGTGCCCCCAAAGTTTGTACAGAAATGCACATGTCCACAGTCAATATATAACAATTGTTATGGTCCTCCTTTCTGGATTGTGTACAAACATGAACCACATGAGTTCAAATTTAACAAAGCCTGATCATATAACACAGCAAATTTCAATTTTTATAACTTTTTTTAAACAGACTGCACTCGTTGGTATGCAATACAGTACATTTTGTATAAAAGTCTATTACCCTTTCATACACACAAGTATCCAAAAATTCACTGGTGCATACGTCATTTTATGGCCAAGCTACACCATTGAAGCTTCTTTGGGCCCATTGTTAGATGTACGAAGGCTAAGTCAGAGCAATAAAATAATTTCTATGTATCAAATCTGTTTTGTCTGTAGGTTAAATCTTCGGGCAATAATAAAAAAACCTATGCTTGAATTGATGCACAGCAAATTGACTTAAAAGCACCATTTAGAGCACATGCACCCGACACCACTCACACACTTTTACACAACACCGTGCAAACTCACCACAGGTGCAAAAAACAAAAAGCTGTCGTTTCCTTTTTACTCATAATCTTTATAATGCAATATAATTCAAGAAATTAATTGCCATGCAAAGCAATACTTTGACTAGGTTCTAATATTTGCATGATTTGGATTTATATAACATTAAAAAATCTAGGCTTAATATATTTTTATTTGAAATTTGGACATGGGCATTCCTTGGTGCTACACACAAATTGGCTTGTGCACCCCTGCAGGGTTTACTCAATAAAATAACCACTCCAGGATCATCACACTGCACTGTCAAAGTAAAGATAAAAATCTGCTAGGAAGGCAATATATTAAAGTACAGATTTGTAGTCCTGAGACAAGGAAAAGTAAGTAACATGATTCTTCTAAATACAAAATAACGAGTCAAAAAATTAGAGGAAGTATTTCAATTTTTCAAGTCTTAAATACTTCTTTCCCTAATCTAAAGAAACCATCAGTATATTTAACTACAGAGGATGTGAGGTCAAGTTTTAAAATCATCTGACCTATTGCCAAGTCTGATGCATCACCATAACAAAAGATAGCTATGGCTATTTCATTCCTCATGATTAAAACCATCACTGGCAGACTGTGATGCAAATTAACAACCATCAATACCTTCCTACCTTTCACTTTTAAATCAGTAACACTCCTAACATATAACTCCCCACATCTAATTTTGCATCTATCTGACCAAACAAGATTCACTTTTGCCAACTTTCTTAAGCTGAAGAAGGCAGTCCATGAGATATAGGGCTTTGCTATGTACACAAAATGGGTCCTCATGTTGCATGTTCTTTTCAGTCAACATCCAGTGAATATGACAAGATGGTAGAGACCACAGTCTTTGAGTAGTTAAGTGAAATACAATAATATACACAAAACTTATTAACTATACATACACTGAGTGATTGATCTGGGGTCTCAACTACTTATGTGGGATTAGCACACTTGCCTCCCTTAGGGAGTGGATATTGCAGGAGTTTAGAATAGTATAAATTAAAATGTCATGATTCTTATATACATATAAAGAAAACATAACATAAATGTTCTTAAGAGTTGATTTTTATTCCAATAAGGAATAGCATTCAAAAACAATGCCGACTAATTGAATTACTATTTGATGCTGGGCACAAGCTCTTTATCAGGTTTGAAGTCCAATTAATAATTTTTACATGCTCTTTGATACAGCACCTACCACATAAAAAAAATACACAGCAATATATGGAAGTAAGGTCGGTAAATTCCATGCAACAAAGATCTGTTTTGCAGACCCACGTACTTGTTTAAATTACTCCTTCCTATTAAAATGCGTAAAATGATGATGGACCAATTGAACAAACTTCCACACAACAACAATTTGCAGCCTTCAAGGGCTGAACAAGCGATCAACACATCCCAAGGTGAATTGCAACGTCCTGAACACACGCACAGACACTCACACAAACACACACATACACGCTAGGTTTTTCCAGAGGGACTTACTTAAAATTAGCCTAATACATAACGTACATATAACCATTTTTCCCCACAAATGGTGTAGGAGGATCAATCTGCTAAGTTATTTCCCCGCAGTTAATACCATTTGGTACTCTCAAATTTTTCTCTCTCCCAACATCTTAAAAGCTGTACAGAGACATTCCCTTGCCCTCACTTCAAGGTGACACTGCTGCCCCGAGACCAAGAGGGAGTCGGGGAGAGGGGGACTGGAGGGGCGGGGGGGGGAAGCAACGGGGCAATGCACATTCCTGGGAGGGAAGGAAATGACAAAAGAGAGAGAGAGAGAGTATGTGTTTCGGGAGAACCAGGCCAAAGAAGCAAGTGGTGGTGGGGGAGATGCGTGTGTGGGGGGGGGGGGGGGGGGGGAGAAGAACAACAGTAGTAGCAGTAGTAGTGGTGGCGGAGTCCGGGGAGGGGGTTTGCTGTTGTTGGTGGACTGTTTTGTGTTCGGGTGCCTTCACCATCAGGCCATGCCCGAGGGAGCCACGGCCCCCCCTCCACCACCCGACGATGGGTTTCCTTCCGAACTACCCGCGTCACCCATCGAGTTGGTCTCCACTCCGGACGATGCAGTGGAGACTGACGGTCCACCACCCGTATTTGTCGACGCCTGAGGCTGCTGGGGATTGCTGCCACTGGCTCCAGCACCACTGTCGACGGTTCCCCCCGCCCCACTCCCTGCCCCAGTGCCCCCACCGCCCCCTCCACTGCCCCCCACTCCGTCTTGTAAGTGCCTCGGGATGAGCAATGAGTTCAGGGATGGCTGGATACTGAGCTCTGAAATGAAAATATATCACGTCATTCAATATTTCTAATACCCACTTCTGAACAGGTGAATTAGATTAGCCCACAGAAACTGCACTTTCTATCAGATTCCACACGTGAAAGTCATTATGAAAATATTGAATAAAAATAGCATTTACACTATATTAAAATAAGACGATGTCACAAATGAACTCAAAGGATCAGTCCCTGGGCAAATAATATCTAAATGCAAACACCCACCCATTGAATAGAGCTAATATGATTGCCACCATTCAGCTTCAATACATATTTTAATCACAAGCATAGACTTTTGCAGCGACATGCTGACGTTGATGATGCCAAGGGTTTTGCTGTGCATAGTCTCAGTACATTTCAGCATTTCCATCACATTGCAGTGAGTTAATTCTTCAAGAGGAAAGTGAACATTGCCACCAATTGCATTGTCCAATGTCCTTCCACGTTTTGTCCATTAGTCTCATCATTACCTCGTTCACCTAATGGCATCATTTACTTTCCTCTACCACAGTCATTGTTCTGAGGGAGTGTTTCCCATTGAGTCAAGTGGTCTGTTGGACTTTCAACTCATGGAAGAGATGTTTCCACATTTGAGGAAACTTTAGATGGCTTATCAATATGCTTAGTGTAGGAAGCTAAGGAAATTCTTGTTTATTCACTCTCTAATTGATGCCCTTTCTTCACTACGAGTCATTAATCAAATATCCTTGATGAAATCAATACTGCCAAAAACAACGTCACTTAGCACTTAGGTGATTCAGGAGTATTCATATGTACAAACATCAGAAGATGCAAAGGCCATTTTCTTTGGCAACATGCATATGACTGGACACGTCCATTTTCCAGTCAATGTCTTTATTTTACAGAGGAAAAAATTTTGATAAATGCAACTACCCATACTAAAATTACAGCATAACCACACCCTATATTAATATGTATTTGTTTCCATAGCCCACGTTTGGCAAAATGTATGTGGTGGGCCTCTCTTCATAGAGCATCTCCCAGGCATTTAAACCTCTAAGGCAGTGATTCCAAACCTTTTTTGTTGCCATTTAAACAATGGGGAGGTGGGGGGTTGGGAGGGGGGGGAGGTGGTAGGTGTGGGGTGGGAGGTACTGTGGAGTTTAGGGAGAGGGATACAGGAGGTCTTGGAGATGACCAAGAGATCTAGAAGGCGTGGGGATGAGTTTTGCACGCATACAGGTCGAGTGGGAGCTCCAGAGATAACTCCCGTGACCACACTCAACTGCAGCGTGGGTGGGAGAGATGAGATTAGGTGCAGAGATGCCCCCCATATGGAACCTTAGTGTGGAAAGGAGGGATGTCAAGAAGGGGGGAGTGGGAGGTGAACAAAAATTCATTAACGATCATTTCGTTGCAATGGACACTTTTCAAAATTTTCTATTTGCTACAAAGCGTCCAGTCCTTTCTTTTTCAGGTGCAGGATCTCTGGATCAAAGTCACTTTGGTGTTTTTCTTCAAGTAAAGGGATCCTTGAAGGACCCCCAATGTCTTAACAAAATGTGGCGATTCAGCATTTTTGACCTTAACTATCATTTCTCTGTTGTCCAAGTAACTGTTTATCCAATTTAGCTTATTCCCAAAAATACCTATACCTTCAAGTTTTTCAATGAGAATTTTATTGTTTACCTTATCAAAAGCTTTTGAAAAATCAAGATACTATATTTTCCGATTATAATACGCCTTCACATTATTGCCATTTTTGGTTAGTCCTTCAGATGAGGAGAAGAGATCTTTTTCAAAATTATCCACGTAAATATCTGCCAGGAGAGGGGACAAAGGAGATCCCATGGTTAAGCCATTGGGCTGTTCGAAATATTTGCCATTGAACAGAAAATAATTTTGTGAAATGCATGTCTTCAATAGATCATAAAGTGCACAGATGAAAGGTGCTGGCACAGATTTCTGAAACAGAATGGTTTCTGCAATGTGTAGCACTTCCTTGGGGGGACACAGGTGAAAAGATTGCACACATCAAACAACACTAAAATACACTTCCTGGGAATGTTCACAATTACTAAAACTGTATTTTGTGGAAAACTTTGTGTATTGTCTGAAAACACTGTTAAGCTTTTTCGCAATTAGGTGGCTGGGGTCTGTCACGTTTGAAACCACTGGTCTGATTGGGACACTAGGTTTATGTATTTTGGGGAGTTCAAAAAACCGGGGTGCTGAGGGGTTCATTTGTTTTAATATATTCATTTCAAACCACATAAACATCACTGAACTTTCTCATAGTAATCATATACATTCTAGTTGAAACTTCGCCGTTGGGTCTGATTGCAGTTCTCTGATTCCGTTCTCTTCAATGAATTTTTACATTTATTAATTTAGTCACACCTATCCATTATCACCACCGCGTTGCCATTATCTGCTTTTTGAATAATGAGATTTTCAGATCTTAGAGTGCGATTCATTGAAATTTTGCTGCAGATGACTCTTCAACTATTGAGCAATGATATGTTTAACAGAAGTACTTTCTTTTTGGAGAGCTACTTCACAGTCTGCAGCCAAATTCTGGATATCTCTTTCAGAAATTGGGATTTTTGGTATGTATTTTAAGCCTTTTTCCAGCAAGGTTATTTCATTTGGTTTAAACTTTTGCTTTGATGGAGCTTAAAAATCGTGACATGCTTTTTTTATGATTTTTAAATGCTTTTTTCTCGAAAATTTACGGGAGATGCGTCCTCTCGCTTCACCATGTTGAATGAATAATCATGACCTACCGAATCAGAAAATTTGAGCTTGATTGGCCACCTGACATTCGTTTTCTCCCCTTGTCAGTACGGCTCCTGGACGTGGAAGAAAAGTGGTAAACCCTGAGTTGGAAAAATGGCTACTGGAATATTTGCACCAGAAAAGGGCTAGTGGTTGTGCAGTTAGTATCGTAGATATCTGCATGAAAGCACTTGATTTAAAAAAAAGAATTGAATCCTGACAGCACATTTAAGGCATCAACAAAATCATTTTTTCTGTTTATGAAAAGACATGATATTTCCATTTGCCAGCGCACTTCAATTGCTCAGCGAATGCCCAGCAACTAAGGAGAAAAATTAATTGAGTAGTACCAGCGGTATATCATTAGAATGTGCAAAATACATGATTATAGTAACTGAAATTGCTAATGCCGATCAAACACCTCGTACTTTTGATATTCCATTTGGGCAAACCATGGAAAAGAAAGAGGCAAAATCTATCACCCTGAGGTCAACAGACAATGAAAAGAATTGTTTCACGGTTATGCTGGGTGCCTATGGGGATGGATGCAAAATGCCTCATGTAATATTTAAAAGAAAATCTCTACCTAAGAATGTGATATGGCCGCAGAATATGGTCGTACACACTAAAATAAAAAAGGCTGAATGGATGAAAATGCAACCAAAGATTGGCTACGAAATGTGCAAAGATGCATTTAGATGCCATCGAGTGCCATTCATCAAGAATAATTGAACAAGAATGGCAAAGATCTCGTCATTATTCCGGGGTGGAAGACAAGCCAGTTGATGACAGTTGCAACCGCCATTTAAGACAGGCTCGTAAAAAGTGGAATGAGTGGCTTGGACCACATTCTTTGACATGAAGGCCAAAGAAACCGGAGTTAGCGCTAATATGTAAATACCCATCATTAAACCTTTTTTATTCTTACAGCAAAATGCTTAAATAAAATTACATGCGAGTGGCGAATATATGGGTTTTGTTTATAGACCGTTGTTTGTTGTCATAGTGACAGGGTTGGTTTGGGTAAGGGAGGAAGCGGATAAACAGAGGGTTGGAAGTGTGGGTGTGGACAGGTGGCTTGAATGGTTGGTTTTTTTTGGGAACAATTATTCATTACAAAGGGTCCTGTTAGGGTCTGCCAAGTGCCTTCTTATCTTGATTTGCTAGAGAGCATCCATTTCTAATCCCTTGGAGAGGATGTGCAAGATTTCGGGAACAAAATCACTTTTTTGGTTACATTCCAGGAGGCGCTTAGCAAAGAGGGAGCTGGAATAATTTTGGCGACACCTAACGTGTTCCTCGGAGCATATCAAAAAGTTTGTATCTCTCTGACCAACGTACAAATTATTCCAACTACTAAAATTAAGTTTATAAATGCCTGACTAGAGGTCTTTCTTGTTTGTCTTTACCATTAACTAGGATCTTGGAAAGGGTTGAGGGTGGGTAAAAGGTTGCTTTAAGTGAGGTAGGCAGGCGATTGGAAATCTTATATGAGATATCCTCCACGAATGGGAGTGAGCACCACTGCATGGGTGCACACCACCATCCTATAAGCACCATTCCATGAACCCTCCACTCTGTGGTCCCAGTGAGACGACTACCATCCATCACATCATCCACATTATGGAGGGTATTTTGGGTTGAACCTTTTCATCACAAGGTTGCATCCCACTGTGAGTAAAGGACTCAAATTGCAGAACTAGGGTCATATCCAGTGATGGGAAGTAATTGATTAAAAGTAATCCAATTACCAGTAATACATAATTACATTTGACTTGCTATTAACCATTACCCTTTTTCATATTGTAATTTTACTTGTAATATACTCCAAAAGTAATTGTTACATTTTTGTAATCATTAATCCCAGGGTAATTTGTTTTCAGCAAGGAATCCATCTGTGATAATTTCGATCACTCTTGTTTTTTTTTGTTTCCAATAGCATGAGCAGTTGTTCACAATAGTTTAATTTGACTAATTGTTTCAACCAATGTGAATTCCCAAGCAGAATCTCCACCAGAAACATTTTCCACATAATATGTATTGTGATTTTCAAAAGTTGTACTGCAACCAAGCTCCTGAATATTTATCAACTGTCACAGCCAATGTACCAGCTAGCGTATGGTATGCTGGTACCGCTTGAGAACCTCAACTGACTATGCACTGTGGTTACTACATATACTGCTTTGGGAGTGTATCACCCAATATATTGGGCTGCCATGTATCAGTTTGATAAGCCCGGGTTATTGTAGGGGTGGTATTCATAGTGGCAAGAAATCTCAGATTATATTCAATTGTCGATTATATTTCTGATTAATTAGTTTGCAATTCATAGTCGCTCGAAAATCTCTAGTTCGCTAATCTCTAGTTTGCTAATCTCTGTTTCATCAATCGTTGATTTTTCAGTATTCATAGTCTTCAAGAAATCATTGATTTTTCTGTAAGTATTCATAGCACAACAATCACTGATTTTTGGCAGAATAATCATCGATTCATGAACTACGGTCAGAAGATTAATTGATTAAAGTTTCGATGACGTATTCTTCATGCAGTCTCCGAAGCACCTCCTATTTTATGCTGTTGTTTTATAATTATGTAATTAGTTGTTTGATGTTTCAAAAACAATTCTGGAGACATTTGCGCCATTGTGCTTTCAATTGAGTTAGGTATTTGTAGGCTGTTCGAGTCATATTACGGAAGAAATTGACGATAAAATAATTCTATCGATGAAAGGTCTCTCGCTTCTCACTATATAATAACTTTCAACAGGGTTTATTTTATCGTACATTGATGATCTGTGCATTCCAGTAAATCATTAATACCGTGATTCATACTTATCAAGTGTCAATTGCTAGCTTAATAAGAAGTAAAGTACAGTAGAAGCCCCATATAACGTGTATGGCATATAACGAAAGCTCGAATTTGCAAGGGATGGCCAAAGAACGATTTAAAACCCTATGATTTACATGTAAAATAAATCGGTATTAGTGAGTACAGCAACCAGCCTCCCCTGGGGTCGTTTACTTTTACGAGTGGCAAATGTCTGCTTCAATCTCGGCAAACCAGCATCAACGTGTGCTCATGTCCTCTGTCATTGAAATTATATGTCTAGCAGTATTTATTCAGCACAATTTGACATTTAAATGCACATTTCCGACATTCACGGCATACCCGTATTCACACAAATAAATTTCTTGTAAGTCCATGCATTTCATTGTTCTTTTGTCATCCTCCCGCTTTTTCATCAAGTTCAATCCAACTGATTCAACATCATGGCTGGGAAATGAAAGTTGTTGGATCTGAAAACTAAAATACGAATAATTAATGAATACGAAAATGGCGATGGGTCCAAAAGTGAGATAGGGAGACAATTTGGGATATCTTCCTCGACCTTTCACAATTCTGAAGAATAAGGAAAAAGTTCGTGCCACAGTACTTCAAGAAGGACGTCCAAGCAGTCAGAAACATTTGCGGCCAGGAGAACATACGCAGTCTGAATCTGTCATATTATCGTGGTTTTGACCGCAGAGACCAGCCTGAATTCCGATAAATGGCCCATTGATGAAGGCAAAAGCAGATTATCTAAGTGAGAGGCTCGGTATTGACAAGTTTAAATGTTCCGATGTTGAAAACGTAAATTGATATGAATTCGGATTCCCTATATTTTAAGTTACCTACGTATTGTATTTCCTTTTGTAATTGTTTCAAAGATTATAAATATTGAAAACAGGTCAAGGATGATTCATTTCGATATTCAGGAAAGGTATGTACTATAAATCATGCTTCTACCTCGCAGCAGGGAGTGTAGTCAGTATTCATTATCAACAAGTTCCCGCGAGATGTAAGTACGGCAGAAGATATTATGTGTATCGTGATAGAATTCTTTTCGGAACTTACAACCTTCGGAACTTTCTTCATCGCGCTCGAAACTCACAGCAAATCACATATATGTACCATGGAATACCTAAAAAATAGTGAATCATTAAATGTTGATGTGTCATGCCACCTAGTGGCCGCAACGTGCACTACCGCTAGAAAAATACGTGTTTCGTGGGAGCCGATACCCCGTTACTGTATTCGCTAGTGGTAAAAAGTTTCACATCTTATCTAAACGCAGTCGATTCTTGAAAGTCAGCGTTATTGTGTTCCCACTCCATGCTTACAACTGTCATATGTGGACTTGCTTGTAATAATTGTTTCCATAAATTCAAGAGAGTATTCCACACATAACTATTGTAATAATAACACAAACGACAGTATACTGTTAAGGGCTAATCCTAAATGCTGGTGATATTGGGCTCTATGATTCCGAAAAGCCGAAGTCAGCTGTTTTCTGAGGCAATCTTACAGACATTGAAGTCCTCTCCTTTATTTCCTCTATATAACTGGAGAAGATAGCAGCACAGTGCTTATGTGGAACAAAATCCCCGTAGGTTGTATTTGGTCATTAAGTTATCTAGCATTTTTGCAAATTTCTATTAATAGAACTTTCTCTGACCATATATCCAATACACTTTTTAGCGAGGTAGGAGGCATAAAAATTTTTTTCGTTTCCGAAGTGTTTGCCGTTTATAGTCTGTTGCATTGCTATTATTTGCAGCCACGACATATTTGGTTCACCCAAAACATCGGGGCAATAACAATACAGCAATGCACAGTACAGTACACGTGTCCTGAAGTGTCAAAATTCGATGTTTAATATTCCAGTGTATGACATCTAACATGGAATTTCATGTCATCGAAAGTGCATAAGATCATAATTAATTGAAGTGTTCGAAAATATGATTTTTAATAGCTATCTCAATAGAATGTTTTCACCACTCACCAAAATTCCCACAATAATGGCTAAATTAGCGTTACAGTTGTAGGAATTGGCTGTGGAGTGATTATTAATCATCTTTGGTATTAATGAGAGTTCTATTTGGCGAGTGATTTTTCATATCCCGAGAGCTCTCGCTAAATAGGGCTTCTACTGTAATTATTTCCCTCAATACTTTCTAATTGCGAAGAGGAAGAAGAGGACATACCTTCGTATTTATCATAATTTACGATATTTATACTATTTCCCTCCCATAGCATGAAAGGTGATATGTAAATAGTGATAGTTTTCACGTATAAATAAGACTCTCATGAACGATATGAAGCGTGCCAAAATAATTTATCCGAAGCAATGCTTCACAGGGAAATTTGTAGGCGCATACAAAGAGCCATTTGTCTCTATTGTTATTCAACTGTGAGATGGGCGAGTGGGAAGGGCTTCTGAACTAGAGGTGTGGTAGTTTGTTCGTAACGAGTGCCAAATTTTTTTTTGCCACAAATTTTTTTTTAAGCTCACGGTTTGAAATATTGTTTAGAATAGTGTCGGAGAGTCTTATCTCAACGTTTTTTTATTTCAGCAAAATAAAGGTTAATAATTTCAGACTTGAACAGTAAAACTTGTCTCTGAGGTGAATTATTCGAAATTCCTCGTCTGGAGTTCGAAAAAGAACTGAAATTTATTTGCGTGATGCATGCCTTTGTCATTGCCCATTCAAAATTCTGCGACGATTTATTTTGGAACCTATGAATGCAATACCATCGCTTTAAATACAATAAAAATCCACCTATAAAAACATTCATTTAACCAACACAACTTTTGTATTCAAAACCAGTATGTCAACGAAATTGGTTCGTTTTCTTATTTGTCTCTTTCCTGGGTACTCTCTCTCTACTTTGTAATCACTAAGCTGAGGACATTGCCTAAAATGCCTATTTTTTCATTTACTCAGGAAACCAATTTCATGAAGTTATAAGTTCATTTAGGATCATTTATGGCAAAATTAAAGTGATTTGTTACTGCCTAAAAATGCCTATTTTACCTGTTTATGCCTTTTTCTGCTGATATCGCCTATTTAAGGGCCTCAAAAAGCAATATTCTTCTCAACTTCACCAAACTTCTCTTTAGTGTAGTGCTTGTCAGTTATTTCAGTTTATTTTTTAATCTATCAAGGTTGAAATAATGTCATTAAACATGCATAAAGAAAAGTCATCCAAAGTATTATTATATAAAGAGTAGAAAAACAACTATGGTAATTTTACGTGATGCGTACATACGATGGATTCAATTGCCAAAAACTTGTTTTTGAAGGCACCACTCAGTATTGATGAGTTTTAAGGCTTGATCTGCCTTCACAGCCAGTATTGATATTATGGGGAACATGGCTAAATACTGCATTATACTCTGCAAATAAAATTATTGAAATACGTGAGGTATGTGACAGGAATAATGTGTGCCTCTGATACATTAGTTCGAACATCTTTTTCACCCACTTGAAGGTACACTATTAGGTCATTCCATGCCAAGTGGTCTGGTGGTCTCCGCTCGACCATCATGGATTTCAATGAAATTTTGTATGGACATTAACACATATTCCCAATAAACATTTGTTAAGTTTTACGTTCGCCGATGGTATACTTGCTTATACATATATAGTAATTTGTTTGACCCCGTGCCACAGACTTCTTCAATAGACTATGAGATTATGGTAACTTTGAGGCATAGTATCTCAGGAGATACTTGGATAAGAGAAACAAAAAATGGCTATCTTGTACAACGTTTTAAGCTCTATTAAACACAATAATAAAAATAACTGTAAAAGAGACCTCCTTGCAGAAAATTCAGGGCGAAACTGGCCCGAAAAATTGCGGATCGAAAAAAAAATTAAAATTTTGGCTTTTTATATTTCAGGAAGTAAAGGTATATTTAACGTGAAACTTTGAGCATGATAACATACATGGTTTATGAATATAAAATTTCATCTTCCAAATGCTTTCCATTATTTTAAAAATCGAGTCCAAATATGACACTTGTAAAAACGCCAAAAATAGGGTATTTTCTCCCCGCTTTTACAAAAAAAGACACTCTGGAATTTCTTTTGGATCATTTTCATTATAAAGAGAATTTCAACCCTCTAAAAAAGTATATCTGGTTTTTCATCGCTGGCATATAAGACCCTAAAAATAGGGACAACGTTGAGGATGACATTTGTAAAAACGACAAAAATAGGTTATTTTCTGCCCGCTCTTACAAAAGAAAGACCTTCTGGATACTCTTTTGAATCATTTTCATTTGAAAGAGCATGCTTCTAGCCTCTTAAAGAATAGACTTGGTTTTTCATCGCGAGCACATACGGCCCTAAAAATATGAACAACGTTGAGAGAATTGCTATGGTGGCGCCAAATGCATTCTGTTGTTTGTCGTCCTGTTTGTTTTATGTAGAAATTTTTTGTATATTGCATTGGTCCATGGTGACATTGCCACTAACAGTTCAGGCATTTGAACCAGTAACCCCATCGCCGTAGGAGTCACGCTCAATTGCCGTGCAATACCAGCCACGGGTGGGTTTCTTGGTTGAGGATCCCAAGCCTGCAATTTGGTTTCTTCGACAAAGTTCCAAATCCTTGTGTGGGTATCTGTCTGGTTCCAAAGCCAAAGGTTAGGCAGCTTATCTTAGGTTCCCAAGCCGAAGCTCATATGTTTTTTTTTTGAAACTTGGGTAAGGAGACTATACTAGAGATTTGGGTTAAGTCGTGGCCGTGTGGCCGTTCTGTATTGTGTGACTTAGAGTTTTTATAATTGTGAGTGATGCTATGTATTCATTTCTTGGATCCTTCAAATTTCATCTTAATGAATCCGTTATTCCACTAGAGGTGCTTCTAGAATAGATACAGCTGTTCCTGGTATCGACCAACTCTTTGGGGCCGAAGTTAATATTGGAACTTTCGTCGATATATCAGTTTTTAAAATTTTTGTTTTCATATCTTCGATTAAAAAATATTTTAAGCGCCTATTTTATGAGCCTATTTTGAAATTTTTAGTGCCTATTTAGGCTGCCTATTTCTTCATTTTTCGTGCCTAAATGTCCTCAGCTTAGTAATCACTTTATAAGTCTCATATCTGTCAGTTTTCTTACACGAATTCACTTCTTGATCAAGAAACAAACACCTCTGCCGATTGATTTATAACTATGGCAGACGACGTCGTCTGGTGGGCTCGTAATTAAAAGGCTTACTCATCCATTTGGTGAAAATATTTGGCATGAAAACGTCATAGTATTATAGACAATATCACAATTTATCGAACAACTTGGCTCAGAGTCGGTTAAATTCATCACTAGTTATTTGGATGAATAATCATTGGTTTGAGAACTACTGTCTGAAGCGTAATTCATTGGAATTTGGCTGACATATGTATGTTGTTTCAAATGCGTGTAAGTTTGGGTAATTTCTCAAGAAAAAATTTCTCCTGTACATCTGCTTGCGACTGTCTTACTTCTAACTTGACTCATTCATTTACATCTAGTGTGGTAAAGAGATTTCGGGGGCGTCCAGAGAGTGTGTGAACCAAGAAATTGAGGACTGCGTCGCCACGGGTCACACGTGGCCAGGCCATCGGCAGGGTTCACACGCTCTTGGGCGCTCCAGGGCATCCTGGACCGCGGGTCAGTGTCTCAACGCCGTCCATCCTCTCTTGACACCCGGGAAGGTCGTCACCCTCTCACCACCCCCTGCCCCCTTCACCACTCCTTGCCCCCTCGCACCACCCCCTGCTCACCCGTTTCCATCCCCTGCACCCCCTATTTTTCCACCCACGCACCCCCTTTCGCCACCCCCTGCACCCTAAAATTGGGTATATAAGGAGAAGACGGTAAGACCCAGAGAGTTCATCCCCACCCTGTACCGTGGCTATGTCGGCCTCGAGCGCGACAAGCCTTCCCCGCTCCTCGGCCAGTCGGCGAGAACCGCAAGACTGCCCTGCCCGAACTCGCTTCTCTCACCCGGCCCAGTCAGCGAACGCATGACTGCCATCCGCCCTGCACCCTCCGCTCCCGGCCAGTCGGCGAACGCATGACTGCCATCCACCCTGCACCCTCCGCTCCTGGCCAGTCGGCGAAAGCAAGACTGCCACCAGCTTCCGTCCCTTCCGACCCGACGCCGCCTTGTCGCACTCATTGTGTTGTGTCTCGTAAGTGTTAGCGTACTTGTAAAAGCTGATCTTGCTGTAAAACAATCATGAGCAATAAAGCTCCCCTAAGGCCAACCAGTCTGTTATTTCTTCCCCTAATGTCTCGACGACACTAGTTTACAATTCCATTTGAATATTGAAACATTAATGTAAATCAGTTGCAAGGGTGATGTAAAGCAGTTGAAACAGGAGTTGTAAATCAGATGAAAAGGAGTTGTAAATCAGATGAAAAGTAGTTGTAAATCAGATTCACCGGTTCTCTCCCCTAGCCTCCCTGGCCCTCTCCACTAACTCTTAATTTCCTACCCTCTAAAAATAAAAAAAATAATATTAACATTTTAAATATTGTGAATGTTACTATCACGCGATGGCATGCTGAAGCATAATTTTTTATCCTACCTTGTATCTAACTAACGGCTTTGTAGGTATCTATATCGCCTGATCAGCTACACTATGGTTCTACGTGCATACACTCGCAAATCGAAATACCCACATCACGAAAGTCTTATATATCTGGCCACTTTAGTGAGTTAACATTGAGAACTAATTTTTAACTGGCAATTCCGTGATAGTTTGAGGAGATACCATTACATCGCCATAACAGATATTTGGCATTAATTACTTGAAACCTATATTGCCACATATTAGGTATGAATATAAATGCAATATTACTGAGAATACCACCCTAGGTGGGAAAATTTACAATTAAAGATTTAAAAAGAAGCATAACGCTCTTTGAATTTAATTTTGTGGTAATCCCAGAGCCCACGATTGCAAATAAAGTTAACACAATTAAAATAAACAAAATTATAACACAATATTAGTATCAGATTAGAACAGTCAGTGACTCTTCTAAATATTCAGTGATACTGTAATAACACCTCTCATTTAGAAAAATTTTTACCCTCTTTTTAAATATGGAAGGTGAGTAGGTAGATTAAATTTTATTTGCAATTTTATTGTAAATTCTGGAAGCATAATTATAGGGGCCTTTTAGGCAGAGAGAACTTGAGTATTGAATTTTGGGTACATATTTCTGGAGTGGGTGGTGTAATTATGGTAAGAGGCATTGGAAGGAAATTTGTCCAGGTTGGAATGTATATAACAGGCGCAGGTTAAAATGTATAAAGAAGGAAGTGCAAGGATTTTAGCATTGGAGAAAAGAGGTTTGCCATGGGTACGTATGGAGACTTGGTACAAGACCTTAATTGATTGTTTCTGAGCTGAAAAAGCTCTTCTAGAGGCAGTTGTATTACTCCAGAGTAAGATACCATAAGACAAGTGCAAATGAATTTTGGCAAAATACAACTTTTTTAATGTATCAAAGGAGACAACAGGTGCTAGCTTTCTAAGCATATAAATGCCCACAGATATTTTATTTACTATGGCTTCAATCTGATGTGACCAATCGAGGGTATCGGAGATGATAAGCCCTAAAAACATGGTAGTATTTATACTAACTAAATGTTGATTTTTATTATTGCTGGGAAAAGGACTTTATTATGATTCTTATTAAGGAATTGAAGAAATACCATTAATTCTTCATTAAGCATGGGATTTCCTTTCCTTGCCCCGTTTCCTTACTATCAAACTTTTCAAAAATTTTTGAAACTATTATGAGAGACAGGATTACAAGCTTTATCACTAAAAGTAAAATCTTGCATGCTGAGCAATATGGTTTCCAGAAAGGTAAAAGTACAAATGATGCTCTCGTGAGTTTCTTAAAGAAGATTATGACATCCTGGGACTCTAATGAGTACCCAGTTGGTGTGTTTAATGATCTATCTCGTGCATTTGACACAGTGGACCATAAAATTCTCCTAGCAAAATGTGAACGTTATGGAATCAGGGGTATTCCAAATAAATGGTTAGAATCGTATCTGTAAGATCGAATACAGATAGTGGCAATTGAGGGCATTGGTGAGGATAATGTGATATCAGACTACCTTTCCTCCTTTGAGGCAACAAATATAGGAGTGCCTCAGGGCAGCCTCCTCGGACCCCTTCTATACTTGATAGATACAAATGACTTACCATAGTCAAATAGTGTTTCAAAGTATAGTGTTTCAAAGGAGAATATAGTACTTTATGCAGACGATACAACCCTAGCAGTAAGTCACAAGCATCCCCAACTATTACAAACCAAGCTGAATAGCTCCTTAAAACTCACGGGTAATTGGTTCAGGGAGAACAAACTATCAGTAAATATACAAAAACCAACTTTATCCAATTCAGTAAAAAAAGAGAAGTGTCCCATTAGGCCTTAGGCATAAATGGACAATCTATTGAAAGAGTGGGTATTGAGCTTGATTTAGAGAATATTGTGGTCGAGGTGGTCAAATGCCTTGCTTAGGTCAAAGAAAATACCAAGAGTAAGAAATTTGTCATTTAGGCTAAGAAGTATTTCCTTAATAAGCTCAAAGGAGGCAGTTGTAGTAGACTTGCCAATCCGAAATCCATGTTGGTTTTCATGGAGTATTTGTTGATAAATATTCATACAAACGTGTAAAAAACAATTTTTCCATTAGTTTAGAAAGAAACAGAGAGGATAGACATAGGTCTGTAGTTATCAGTATTATCACGAGGACCTTTTATATGAACAGGTATCACTCAAGAAATTTTGAGAGCAGTAGGAAAGCAACCAGAAGAAAAGGATGAATTGATGATATCAGTCAGGGGTACAGCGATGATGAGTGAAACAGCCTTCAAGACTGGCATAGGAATGCCATCAAGGCCTGCAGAAAATTTGTTCCCTATTGAGTAGATGGTTCTTATAATTTCAAACTGATCAGTTGGGAATAGGAACGTAGACTTATGAGAGTGGTTTTGAAAGTAAATTGGTGTGTGATTCTTTGTGGGAAGTTAAGAGGCAACATTACAAAAGTGGGTGTTAAACAGGTCAGCAATCTCTTTTGGCTCAGTGACTCTGATACCACCAAAGTTAATTGACGGAGGGTTTTTATCTTCTTGAGCAGAGGCTGTAGTTAAATGACATTCCATGCAGATTTAATATTGCAAGAACTAATTATGATTTGTTCAATTTTACATTTCCTGGTGTTGTTAATGAGTGCTCGGAAATCCTTTTGGGCTTTTTAACAGGTTTGCCTGAGATTTTACTTTGATAATGTAGTTCATGGATATATTTTGACAGGGCAATGAGTTCTGGCGAGATAATATTTAAATTATTTTTTTGCCTTACTATGCTTCACCTTTTTGAGGGGGAAAAACATTGAAATAAGGTATGAGCGGGATCCC
This sequence comes from Pyrrhosoma nymphula, assembly GCA_963573305.1. Taxonomy (NCBI): domain Eukaryota; kingdom Metazoa; phylum Arthropoda; class Insecta; order Odonata; family Coenagrionidae; genus Pyrrhosoma; species Pyrrhosoma nymphula. The sequence continues at coordinate 45,781,227 of OY754328.1, forward strand.
GAAACTTTGGGAATTCCCGAAGTTTTTGGTCTCCCCGATGTTCGAGACAGGAAAGGTCTTTCCCGAAAATACTGTTGCAGGAAATTTTTTTTTCTTTTTCCGACTTCCGGCCTGGCCAGAAATATAAAGGACTGCATTTCCATTTAAGCTAAAGTTAACTGTACCAAATTTTTACTTTATAATGAATAACTTGTAAAATGAGGTGAAAAACTGTATAATGAGTTAAAATAATTATTTTAATGGCATAAAATATTACTTAAGAGGGTACTAAATGGTGGTGGTGTTGGTCTAAAGAGGTGTTGATCTCGACTTCGTCAATATTTTGGTACTTTTCAATGTTTAATATCTTAATCAGGGTGTCCGGTGAATCTCAATTTCTTTTTTCCCTGAGTTTTCCAGGGTCTTGCTGCAATTTGTTTCTAACATATTTTTAATGAATTTGTAATAAAATCGGCATAATTTTGCCAACATGAAAACACGAGCAATTTCGGTCCCTACTTTGAGTTACATATGTAAGAGTATACAAGGAATGTGGAGTATTACGGGTTTTATTTCAACCAAAAAAATAAAAAAACACGGTTAACTGACAACAAAATTCTGAGTCAGGTTCAATTTGAACACAATAAAGTAGATTCAGACTAGTATGATAAAGAACATGCAAATAAAAGAAACTGGTTTGACATTTCTCAATGAGTGCATTTCCGATTCAACTTCAGCAACAAATTTCTCGGCTTTTCAAGAAATTGCGATATTTTGGTTTGCAGCTCTTGAAACTTTTGCAGTATGTATCTCTTTCTTATTCTTTTTCTCTTGAGGCCTTGGTACCTTTCCTCTTTTCCCCAAAGGCTTCACTTTACTTTACATGAACATTTCGGAAACTGTGAATTAATTGATTTGTGATAGGTACGGATCTAACGCCCGAAAGCATTCAATTATGTAGAACAAAATTGTATTTGTTGGACAATTCACAAATTTTAATTAGGTTGGATTGCCCCTGTACAGTGACCCTGTCGACTACGAACCCAAGGGCCGTGATTTCCATAAGCAGTGACCGCAAAATGTATTTTCGCTCCTTCCAAAACATTTCTGCAAACATTAAAACGAGGAGGGTGGAGATTATTGGGAGAGGATTATCAATTACATATATAACAATACCCAATTATCCATTTAGGTTGCCGACTGAATGGTTTTCGTATAATGCGGGAAATGCCACTACGCATGCTCAGACGTTTAGATTTCTCGTAAATTTGGCCACACCAAGAATTCCATTCGTATGGCTCTTAAGAACGGAATCAAGATTTCCGCGCGAAATTCTGTTTCCGCTGACAGATTTCGGCATAAATTCCGATTCCATTCGTAGCGTCCATTTTACATGGGAATTATTCCGTGTGGAATTTACCTTGTTATCCAATCCCCCCCTGGACTGCGCAAAGGGAGAGGGGGGTGGGGTGATGAAGCACAAGCTGAGAGCGGGCGCACAGCTATGAAAAGAGTATTAAATGAACAGGGAGCGCAAGGCTACGCTGAGCCGAGAGCATAATGCAAGCAAAGGCCTCTCTCTCTCTCTGCCTTCATGGAAATCGGCTACCATGCATTTTCCAGGGTTTTTCGGAAAAATACAAAAATTCCCTGAGTTTTCCAGGAAAAAATATTTCCCTGAGTTTTCCCGGTTTTCCAGGTCGCCGGACACCCTGTTTATAAATAGTTGAGTCCACAAAACAAAATTTTTACTGGTAATTCCTCATATAAAGAACTATAAAAGGACCAAATTTCAAATGTTTATTTTCATGCCTAACAAAGAAAATGGACATTAAACTTTGAAAATTTTGAAAAACCAAGAACTTTAAAAATTTTTAATTAAAAACCACTAAATTACACAGCTTAAAATTCTGCAAACATAAACCATGGCTCTATACCTTTCAAATAAAAAACTTACAAACATTAAATGTCTTGCCTTTCTATATAAAAAAATTGATATTTTTTAGGAAAGTGATGAAAACTTTGAAGCAATATTTGGACCCTTAGACTTAATTTTAAGTCGATACATCACCCTACCTTTATTTAAGTTCATTATTTACTGAATCGATTGGTTTTTGTTTGATTGTTCTAGGATACACATAATTGGAGATATTTGATTTTCTGCAGAACACTGAAATCACCTAAAATCGGTGTTTCATTAACATAAAAATAGCCACTATCAGGAAAATAAAATTTAAAAAAATAAAATAATGACATTTTGTATTCTCAATAAATGGTAGTTTGTATGGTAAAAATATAAAAAATATTAAAAATCACCAAGCAACAGATTTAACTTTTTCCGGACCACTTAATATGGATTGACCCATAAACGAACTTTCGTATCCCATAGTACCTGTGCCAAGCTGTCCTATATTTTGCAGAACTTCCAAAATTTCAGGGGCAATGACAAAAGGAGAATACACGCATGCACTAAAACTGTTATAACTTCCCTATCAACAACAATTCCGCAGTGATATGTAACAATAATATAAATCTAACATTAACGTATGTAATGCATAAAAAATGGATGGAAAAGGTCCAGAATTAGCGAAGAAACGATGCCATGAAAAACGACGATTTTTAAAAATTTTTACTGGTACAGTAAGTCCTCGACTTATGCGGATCTGAGTTACACGCATTTGGAGTTAAGCGGATGTTCAGTTAGGTCGGTGACATGTTTACGTTTTCTCCGCATTTCTGTTGCAGCGACAGAAACACCAGGTACAGACCCACGACTCATTGTCAAGCGTGCAATCACGGCACGATAAGCAGCAACATATTCGCCAGTCCTCGGTATGGGGAGCGTACATCGGCTATTTGTCGTGTCATGCCATAAACACGACATGCAGCGCTTTCAAATCTGTCGCTGGTTGCAAGCCTGGCCAGCTCGATAAGAATCTGTATGTTTGACCTATCACTAGCTGTTGCGGCATATCTGTCACGGCGACAGAAACGCGAAGAAAACATAAGCCTGTCACCAGCCTTAAGGCCGAATCACACTAGCGTCCGTCGGAGCGGTTAATGGGAATGGGTGTGGTTAACTCGTCAACCAATAGGAAGGCGGCAGTTAGCGTGAGCGGGTGCGGAATAGCCAACAGTCTATTTTTCTGACCAAGATTCGCAACCGCAGCCAATCACGGACTCACGGATTTAATCAGGTGACCACGTCGTCTGCGGCCATTGTGCATGTTTTTGTATTATCGAATATAGGTTTTTTATGTGTCATATTATGTAAAAATCCTTCCCATAAAGTTATAGCCTACACTTTTTTGAATCTATTGATATAGAGTTTTATTTATTTTTTTGTGATGCTAACGCTGGGGAGGGGGAGAAAGCAAGAAGGTTCGGCTCTTTCCCGATTCCCATCCCGAAATCATCAAGAAAATTATTTTCCATCCCGTCCCGAAACCAGAAATGCCTTTCCTGCTCACCCCTAATTGAAATACATGATAAAAACATTAATAAAAGCACTAAATTTGGCATCACAATAAACAGCAGTGATGACATCCTCCCAAGATTCCTGCTCCAGTGAGGCAGCAAATTCCACCATCGAGTCCTTGCATAAGTTCCTCTTAATGACATAGGAGTTGAGAGGTTTAAAGATACACATACCAAAGCCAATGTGCACATGAAGGCCAAAATGGTCAGACAGGCCAGTATTTATAGTTTCACAATTCAGCTTTGAGGGTGGGATATCTGTGATTAAATAATCAAGGAGAGACTGGCATAGAGGGGTAACTCCTGTTGGATCAACATTACCAACATACTATAAAAATTACTTTTTTGAAAAGTAATTTTTACTTGTAAATGATTATTTTTTGTGCATATAATTGTAATATACCCCAATTATATTTTTTGGGTAATTTTCCCAACACGGGTCATATCTGCCTGCAGCCACATCTTTTCTCTATCCTGTCAAACCCACAGTGAAGACCAAAATGGAGCATGAAAAGGACACCAATTACAATATCTTCAGGCCACTCTCACCCTGAGGTGATACCTTGTGCAGGAAAATAATGCAGGGAAGATTCTCCTTACTCAGATGCAAATCCCAATGCTAGTGAATCATGGCGAAATTCTCTCATTCCATAATACTAACCAAAAAGAGGCTCATCATCACCTTTAACGGCATATCCCTGAAAACACTGCTGACGGCTCTTCTTCTATATACAATTAAGGCCATTCAAGGTGAGCGATAAATGAATTGGTTTCACTGTTATGTGGACTAAGAATTGAACCTGATGACTTTTTTCAACTTTCTAATAAATAAATTCATGAAAACACAACACTCAACTCAACACGCTTTGCTCTCGCTGAATTTGTTTAAATTCTGGACCTGATGCTTTTAGCATCACCTGATAATGATGACACTATTGCATCAAAACCCATGGCAAGTAGAATTCTCTTCCTTGGATTAATTTAAGTTATTATTTGCAATAAAGAGCTTAACATGAGAGGTGCAACAAATGGGGAAAAAAGGTTAACAGTAGGAAGGGCAAACATAGTACAGACACAAGAGATACCAATAGCCAAGAATGCTCAATGCAGACCATCTGTAGGCAAACAGCTCAATTAGCTATTTCCAGGATCAACATTCTGATTATTTTTCTTTCTTTTGGAGTCAAAAGTTAACTAAACATAAAAAACTTCAGCCAACGTTTCGACCTTTAATTAGAAAAGTTAACGACAAAACCTGATTTAAAAAATTGCCCAGACACTAAGTCCACATAACTGGGCTTGGGAGTAGGAGCTCACAGGTGAGAGTATGAGTGATGGAACCAACCATGCTCTGTGAAGTTGAAGAGTGGAGGGAGACTACAGCCAGTGGGGAGCCTCGTGTTTGGCGCACGCAGCTCATCAAAGAAGACATGCGCACACGCTTGGAGAGGAGTAATCCGTGACGAAGGGGTGTATTCCAGCAGGCGGGACACCAAACCTATGGCCTCGGGTGGAGTTCGCGCTCGGAAGATCTTTTGGGGGAGAAGAATAAGAACATTCAATTTTATTATGTTTTTTAAATCATTTATGTACATTTTCTATCACTTTTTTCAGTGCAACAATATTAAAAATGTCAATTAAAATTCAATTAGCACCTAACCCAGTTTTTTAAATCATATCACAGGAAGACATTAAAAATTTAACATCCAGTTTCACAACACTAATCTACATGAAGATGGATTAACAATATACACATGATGATATATGTGGAGTATATTCATTGAAATGCAGCGATTACAATGGTGTCTACGTGGGGCAGACAGGTAGAAGCTTCTGTGTCAGGAGAAAAGAAAATTTAAGTGCTTACAAAAACATCAAAGAGGATAAAAGTACTTTTGCTAAATACTTAATATGTAGCAGCCACAGGAGTGATTTTACAATGAATATCCTAAAATTATGCAATGACCACTGCAAATTAGATTCAAGAGAGCAGTTGGAAATTTTAAAAATTTTGAATAACCACAACAACACCCTCATTAACGAATACCTTTACCCTTCCTTTTCCCCTACTCTGGCCTCCGTTTCAAACTTCTTCTCCCCTTCCATTACGTAACTACAGAAACAACAGGATAAACAGACCTCAATTAATGCCTGATGATGGTTATTATTCACTGAAACCCGGGTCGCTTAATTTAAATGAAAGTGATATTAGTAAAAGATATTCATCAACAAACATTGACAGAACACCTTTAACAAATGAAATGGCTTCTCAACCATAGATTGCAGAAGACTGTTAACTGAAAGTGCTTATAATTTAGAACCATCAAATGTTTCTGTAAAATAAATGCCAACAGCATACTCTAAACTTTAGACACCAGCCTTAATCTTGATTCAAGGTCTACTCTTAGGAAACATTAAATTCAGGATTTGTTTATTTCCTTAGCCTAGATTCACATTTTTTCAACATTTGCACCACAATTACTGAATATCCTTCACCAACAAAGAAAAACACAAAGCAGGAAAGACGTTCCTACGTGCTTTTATGAGGCGACATCTAACAAGGAATAATTCAGAACAAAGTGACTGCTCCATCATAGTAGCAATATTTTAGGATAATGGGTTCATCGACAGCTAAGTGTCATTTTGCACAATAAAAAAACCTATTCCATAAACATAAACTATTATTGTGAATCCAAAGATATAATAGAAATTTAACAGTCAAAATGCACATATATTATAAAAATACTTAAAGTTTATTCAAGCTTAACAATAAAGCCAATAATTAATACTTGTAGAGCAAGCACATGAATCTGCATCTAGCACTTAAAACTTTAATATTCCGAGTAAAATTACCTTTTAAGCAATTTATTCAGTAGCACTCATTTTTAAAATTAATTTAAAATTTCAATAATTAAATTAAACTAAAACTTCTTTTTGAAGTTATGAGGAACAGTGTTGAATTGAATGAGTTGGGAAAGAATGGGGATTGGATACTCCAGCGATGGAGAGGAAAGGAGACTTTCCTTGGTTTGGTCACGTTGAAAGAATAAGAACTAGTGAGTTGAATAATGAACAAATAACAGATGAATAATGAACAAGATATGCAAAAAATTGACCAGCATGACTGAGAGTGCTCTTCGGTGAATGAGGTCAAAGGAAATAGAACAAGGAGGATGAATATCTTGAGCCTCTCAAGATATAATTAGTGCCTATCTGAAGACAAAAATAGCAGATAAATAATGAAGCTTTTCTTAACCTGTAACTAACTGGAAAAAGAACAGCACGAGAGGTACTGATATTCAAGATATGAAAATTATTTATGTATGGGTATCATACCACGTAGGAATTTGGCATAATGTCTTTAAAACATAAATTAGTAGCACTGAATGCTTGAGCTAATTAATCGAGAGGCATAACATGAAAAGACAAAGAATCACACTCAGTTAATTTCACAAAGAAAGTTTTCAGTGAATTATATAAGGATTTGGAAAAATGTAATCACCTCTTAATAAGATGAGATCACTATGCTTCAGACACTCGAAAACACGAGTTAATCATTTTGAGAAGGAGGAAAGTTTTGAGTAATAATGAGTCTGTTGGGATGATCTAATTAGCTAAATATGATAATTTCTCAAGGCATAAATTTTTTTAAAGGAGCAGGCACTCTTAACTTCTTGGAAAGCTTCAGAGTAATTGATCTGTTACTCTGAATTGTTTATCTGGCTACACAATTCCACTAAGTGGCACAAGAGTGCATAGGACTGCACAGAGCAAAGGGGAGAAACAACAGTTCACATAAGGATGCAAACATCAAAGTCTTCAGGCTGCTTTACACGAGGCACTTTATTGCACTATCTGATGTACATATTGATGTGCATTGAAAATTGCATTGTGTAAAGAAGTGTATTGCAAGAATGTATGCGCAAATACATAAACAACAAATGGGAAAATAGCCCCTGCTCTAATTCCGTGCCCGCATTCTCACAATTTCAGTACATCAAATTGTGCAATGAAGTGCCTTGTGTAAAACAGCCTTTCCAATTCTACACTCATATGATTAATCATAATTTCTTTAAGGGAAAATTATATTGTACAGTGAACCCCCGGTGTACGTTGGGTTCACTTTACAATAGATTCAATTTACGATCTGCATACTAGAAATTTTACAGAGTGCGTGCTCTTTACAAATTTCCCATTTCGACAATCTTTTGCACCCATAATTGTAATTCACTCAGCATTCTAAGCATTATATGTTAATGGACTTCATTTTTTATCATAGTAACATTTATATGTTTAATGATGTGTGTAAATGTGAGCTGTTTGTAGAATTATAGCGAATGTTTCTGTGATTAGCACTGCCACCAATCAGCACCAATGAGATAATGCAACATTCCTTAATATGATACTTTTACATCCAAGATAATTCAGATTAAGGCTTTCAATAGCCATTATAGAGACATTATTTTCTCTACCAACTTGTAAAAATATGAGAACTTCCGCCAAAGAGTAACTTAATGTTAGAGCACATTACCCACCAACAAAGTACAGTGGAACCGCGTTAATACAAGTATGACCTGTTGCGAGACCCCCGCCAATATGAGAGATTGCAGGGGCACCGTCAATTGACTCTATGTTTGCCATGTAAAAAAATACGGTTTTTACGAGGCCCTTATGGTGTTGGTATATGGTATACCTGCGATTGCGAGAGTTTCCATCACCGGTAAACATACACCAAGAGTGGCCAACCTCGTGCAATTCTTCGCGATCTGTTAGCAATGCAATTTATATGGAGTGTTAAGTATCAACCACACGTTGTAAATAGCCGTCCGATTAATTTATAGTTAATTTTGGTGGAAATACTATAGCATTAGCAGTTGCGATTTTTGATCTTCTTTTGTTCCCAGAGCGGTCGAGAGCACACTCGCACGGGAGCGAGTTGAGAGCATTTCAAAGATAGACACCATCACGGCCCAAAGACACAATACACATATTGTTAGTCTACGAGAGAAAATGGAAATAATAGAGCAATGCAAAAGTGGCATATTGTCGAAGAGTGATGTGGGCAGGAGGCTTAATTTATCCCCGATAAATTATGCCTCCAGCCCACGATAGAAGGATAAAGATACAAAGGACCCTAAAGGTTGGAAAGAGATAGAGGGTCATTTTGGTCCATGTTTTGTAAAAGTTTTATGGAAGTTGACAACTCTGTCCCCTCTCGTGAGGAGCTGACGGATGACGCAATTCTACTTGTGGTGCGCAATGACAGTGTGGAATCAAGTTCTGATTCAGAGCTCTGAATCCTAAGATCCAGAGGACGATGTGGTTTACCTCCCACCAAAACAAGACGTACTAAAGGCACTCGAAGTAATAAGCAAAATGTAAAGGGCAAGCAGTGCATAAGCCGACGACCTAACTTAATTTTCCGCCATTGAAAAATGTAATGTATTAAATTCATTTTGTATTTGAATTGAAATACATAATAAATTCTATTGGCTGTGTCCCACAATACCCTGCCCAATCTCAACCAATCACAGCACTCGTAACAACTCATGCTGATCATATGTTTTTGGAGTTGTCGGTGTGTGTGCTTCCCGCAACCGGGCATTATCAGGCCAGAGAATAGAATTCTATTCCCTGATCAGGCATTATAGTGTATCGCTCTGATCGCTCCATTCGGGACACAGATAAGTTTTATGGAATCATGTCTTTTATATTAAACCACCCGATGGTACTTGTCAGTTAGAATGTAGTAAGCGTATCGCCAAGGGAGCGACACTACAAAAAGTACGTAATGCATGCAACTGGAGGAAAACTAAAACAAACAACGTTAGACTCTTTTGTACATAATTAATGGTTTTCATTGAAACTGATAAAGCATTTACGCTTTGTTTTCGTGCATTAATGCCAAACCTTAATTGAGTATTTAAGTCTGTCGGAAGGGAAAAACGGCAAGCTACTCAAGTCTTAATATTTTCTTTCACTCTATATTTATCAATGTAGGAGATTTGCGTGATTTAATGTTATAATTTATGAGATTATTGAAGTTTACAAATTATTATTTGTTACCTATACTTGATGTAATTTGATGAATGTGGTGTCAAAGAAGTTGCGCTTTTAGTTCATTTACTTTCAATACATCTACATTCTCCGACATAGAATTATTGTTAGTACGTCGAGGGCCTAACTAAATCTTTAAAAAGAACTTATTGTGATATAACCGCTATTTCAATGTAATTGTTATGCATGTGATAAAAGTCTGTTTTTCAATGTGGACATTACATTGGATGGGAGAAAACATTCTCCAAGGCAGGATCCCTTCCACTGTTTCATTTCATCTGCAGAAACAAATTTTGTTTACATTTTTGGTGAAACTAATCAAAATGATGGAATGAAGATTAAAATGCACTAGAAAAATATCGCTTGGTCAGTTGTGCATTTGGGAAAATAACTGACAGTTCGAGGCTTTTTGCATCTTTTGGAGTAGTTTGGTGCTTTTTGATTGACTGGTTACTTGGTAAATTAAGTAGGGCTATGAATTACTGCGAAAACATTCCCCTTCATTCAGGATTTGTGGTCAGGCTCACTGGATGGAAATACTTTGGCCACCACACCAACCCGATTCCAATAAAAGTGTTGACAATAGGTTTAATGGCAATTATTTGCTCCACCCCCGGTAAGACGATAATTTGCCATTGCGAGAGTTTTCTTGGACACTGTGAGGTCTTGTTTTATTGAGGCTGCACTGTAATATGATTCCTTAACGGATATAGCTGGCGTAAGATAATAAATCACATCAATGAAACAAGTTGAATTACATTGTGATCTTTCTCAGTGAATGATAGGGATTACCTGTAATTATTTTTGATTAGGCTTATTTAAATTTGCATCGAAATTCATGCCCCTAATGACTTTGGACTGAGATACCACGAGAATCTACTTCCCACTGCCATTTGGGTTGCACTTCACCATTGTGTAAATATCTGTCTTTGAGCGTATTCTGTTCGAAGTGGTATTGTCAATGAAGGGCGTAGTTTGTACTGTGAAGTCTCTTTTCCAACCACATTAACCATTCAACAACAAAACTTGCCAGAAGTATGTTGTTTATTGTGTGAAGTTTCTGTAGTGACCATGCCCCCTAAAGAGCAACTCAAGCAGAAAATAACAATAAAAACCAAGTAGGAGATAGTGAAGAAACATGATGAGGGTGGTCAAGATAGCACTTTATGTCCTCAATGCTCTTTTTATGTGTTTCATAATCTCATACTCGGTGTGTGGATGCCTCTAAGAAGGTTGTGAGTCCCTAAAGTAAACAAACAACCCCGGATAACTCTCCCAGCCCTGAAGAGTCAGGTCAGCTGTTCCGAGAAAAAGGCTTTTGAGAGAAGGTTCTCACCTCTGCTGCAATTTCTATTTTTATTTGGTTATTCAATCTCTGGGGGATGCCCTTGCCTAGGAGAACGACATCAATCTGCTGGCTTGGCAAACGGAGAAGGAAGATCTTCGAAAGAAGACAGGTGAGCACGACAGTGATGCATATGTACATTATTATTTGTGGAAAGGTTACTGACTGGTCAATCTGTCACCTATGTATGATTATATGCTACTTCTCACTCATATAAAGCCTATTTCTATCATTGCGTAATTTTGTGTATATAGTTTTGATAAGCTTGCAATGCCACTTCCTACTAAAGCGTTTCTTTAGGTATCATTGAGGTAATTGTGATGTAGAGATGATGATGTAAGACCAAAAGAAAGATGTCTAATTACTGACACTAAGTAGTAAGCAGAGGTATAATGAGAGTTGAATAATTTCTATTCCATGTTATCTTCCGATTGCTTGAAAATGTGGTTATCCATTAATTCGCTAATATTGGCTCGCATAGAAGTTGAAAATATAAAAATATAGTCCTCAAGGATTTCAAAAATCAATCACTTATTATTAAATATATCACTCATTTCTAGTCCATTAACAGGAAGACTATTTGCACTTAAAACTGTCTCAATAATAAAAAAATGAAGGTCCAATGATGCATATGAAAAAAGGCCTATTGCAAACTGCATGCATTGAGTTGCGTTAATATTGCCTAGTTGACATGTACTTGACACTTCAGATGAATGGAAGGGGATGGGTGAACAGTAAGATACCATAGGTTTTAGATTAGCTTGAAAACAAAATAGTAGCCTGAACTATCAGTAATGGTTTAAATAAAAGTTCCTTAACTTGTAACTATATGGAATGTTCCATGATAAATGCAAAATATAACAATTAAAGGCTTGATTACCATGTTAGTCGAGCAAAGATGTTATGAGCTTGACGTAAATAGTAAGCTCAACAATTGGGAAAACACACAATCTGCTGAAAGTTCAGTTTGTATGAGCACAGCTTTAATTATAAAAAATAATGGGCACACTGGTCAAATGAAAACCTAGCTAAAACTTGGGCTAGGGCACATTATATAGATGCAATATGCAGAATTCTATTGAGTTGAAGCAGTGCAATGGGGATGAGAGCCTATAAGAAATACCAGTACAGATACACTCTCTGACTTCAATCGCCACAATTAATGGATTACTTACGTCCAGATTTAAGATTAGATAGAAAAGTAGCAGGATGCTATAAAAACAGACTCATGGCCATACACTGTCCAGACCAATTGATTCATACATCATACCCAAGCTCAGTATGCAAATCTGAGCAATTGACTTCATTTTTTTAAGATACCATGATCCAGCTGCCGTATTACACCTTTACGGCATCACCTGCAAGTGCAGGTAAGAGTGAAAATTCCACAATGGAAAAGGCTGATGATTTTTCCTATCAGCAATTTTTGTACTTCTGTGCACTTGCAGGTGATGCCGTAAATGTGTAAACCCCATTTTACACGGGGCACGTAATTGCACAATCTGATGCACGTACGAACGTGCATTTCAAATTGCACCGTGTAAAGCCGTGAATTGCAAGAACGCATGCGCGAATGCATGAACGCGAGATGGCAAAATAGCCCCTGCTCTACTTCGAAAATGATTGCAAGCCTGATTGAGAAAAAAATGCAGTTTGAAGTTGTGCAATTTCGGGCCCCATGTAAAATGGCCTTAATACTGCAGCTGGATCATGACATTGTTAAAATTAGTCAATAGTGAAAACTTCAAGTGTTCAAAGTTTGGCTTTCAACCTCACGGGCAGTGGTGCCATGGGCATGACTCGGATGTGTCGCGGCATTGTACATCCAGCAGAGTGAACATCTGGCTACTTTGAAGCGCAAAAGAATCCCAATGAGGGAAGGTAGCTTCACTGGCTTAAAGCACTCGGAGCAATATCAAGGGCTAGAGCACCAGCCAGGGTGGATGATTTTCCCTCACCAGGATTTTTGCACTGGCTTCAAATCTAAATTGAAATTTTTTACAGCAAATCATATAAAAAAGATAAAGAGGAAAATAAAAGGCTCACTATGCAAATTTAAGGGACTACATACTTGGTTTTATTGCATAACATTTAAACCAGAGAGTGGCAGTGGAACATAGCTTTAAGAAAGTATAAGAGGTTAGAGCATAAGTTCCTTTCTTCAAATGAATGCTTCTCAGTTGTCTTTCACATCATAAACAAATGTTTTGGAGGAGTATGTGCCTTTTGATTAGATTCACATATACCAGCCAGCTTAGCTTATTTTGCTTGACAATGGCAATGTCATTTTCCACACGTGAAAACTTTCCCTCATTTTCTGTTTGCAAATGCAAAAATGGATACCAACCCCACAGATCATTTTCTCTCACGCTGAGGCAATTCTGCAAGTGTCATCACAAAACATTTCCTTGTCTTTATAAAATGATACAAACCTAATATGTAGTATCTTTAAGTGACATTGCCAATAAGCAGCAAAATAATGACAAGCAAAAGTTAGCACACAACCACTAACAGCATAGCAAACTTTTGATGGTTAAATCAACAACTTTTATGTAATTTTTCATTAGGATCACACAATTCTGTTAAAATGAATTTATTAGATTACACAAGACAAAATGCGTGAAAGATTTGAAGAGCATAGTCACATACTTACTCTAATTTTCTGATGCTCAGTAGTACTTTTTGGTACTGAGATTCTTTGAAGCATACACTGGAAGGAAAATGCTTTAGTCGCCTTATTTAAGATTTAAATGAGGGCTAAAGACATCTTACACATTCCAACCACCCTCCGAATTATATCGGCATAAGTTTATTTCAGGAAAAATTGAGCATTGAAAACTGAGGCAAGGATGAAACACAAATTTGAGCGGCACAAGGTAAATTCCTTAAATCACTACAGCAAGAGTCCTCAACCATTAGAATACACCTCTTAACTGTGTGGTATATTGATCAATCTCCACCAGGTGGCAAAAATTAGATAAGGTAGTTGAGATGCAGAGAGAGAATAAGAAGAGATATTTAAACAGGCCTGAAAATCAAACTGGCATTGTGACCAACTCACCTGTTGCCATGGATGTGATTTGATCTGAGGGAACTTAAACTCGGTGTAGTTTGGATTCATTTCTCGAATTTGTTCTCGCGTCGGTGTTCCCAATACTTTGATTATTTCAACAAGTTGGTCAACTCCCGAGTCACCTGGAAATATGGGCTGGCCCATCAACAACTCAGCCAAAACACAACCAGCACTCCACACATCTGAAAAAAACAATTGCCAGATTAATGCAATTGCATTAAGTTTTGCCATGAGGGAATAATACCACTCGGTAACTGATGCAATGAATTTGATAAATTTGAATGGAGAATTGATTCCAAATCTCTCTTGAAATTATGCCCCATACTTTCAAAATTCAGAATAAGTATAAAGTTCCACTTGTATGGTACATTTTTCAGATTCATTGCATTCTGGCCAATAGGGCAACTTCATTCATCTGGAAAACTTTCAGTCATGAGTCAAAGAAAAAAATTGGCTCACCATACATACACTTCTTAAAATGGCCAAGCCCAAGAAATTCTCATTTGTATTCCCAAGTTTATATTTTTGAACACGTTTTTTTTTGCAAATAATTTTTAGTTTTGCAAATCCCTGAGGTTTTGGATCACGCACGATCCCCACATCCACGTTTTCCATTCCACACATACTGAGTGTGCTCAGCTCTTTTGCACACACAAGGGGCAGTGGCCCAGTACTTTTATGCAGAGAACAAGGGAAAAAACTGGAGCTTTTATCGACTTTGTGGACTGCGCTTAAGAAAACAGCATGCAGGATACATGTTGTACACAGCCATAGGAGGTGGCTAGATTTCATTTAGATTTGCTACAGTGAGCTCTCCAAACTGCCATAATTTTATTGCCCACTTCAAAAATGACCAACATCCAAAATAGTCGTGAGATTCAAACTAATTTACTCGGAATAAAACCAGTTTTACAGAGGCCACCCTTTCTCCTGATTATGCAATATATGTCACCCAACCAGCTGGCATTTTAAATATATTACTTGAGTTTCCTCTAAATACGTATTTCCCCTTTTCCCCTTCATGCCAAATGTACCTTAGATTAACACCTTGCCTATAAATGGAATGCAAGCATTCTTCCACTCCCACATTTACGAACACATAATCAGATTAGAGTACAATAGATTCCATCAACATGAAAACCTCAGTCAACATAGCTGTAAATAATATAAATATGCAAAGCTTACCTATCTTTGTGGAATAATCAATAGCACCAAATATGAGTTCTGGAGCACGATAGTATCGGGAGCAAATGTACGACACATTTGGCTCCCCTTTAACAAGATGCTTGGCACTGCCAAAGTCACAGAGCTTCAAAACTCCAGTCTCGGGGTCAAGAAGCAAATTTTGTGGTTTTATATCCCGGTGACAAATACCTAATGAGTGGATATAGGCCAAACTCCTGAACAATTGGTACATGTACAGCTAGAAAAATAAGAAAACACTCTCGTTAGTTTCAAATTCAGAATCAGAAGCAAACATTTTCTTATTGTAAGAAATAAATCAGCTATGACCATGAAAGCAACTCATTAAGAAAATTTTTTGGAAGTTGCTTACAAAATCTTTCCTGTAAAAATTTCATTGTTAAACACTATGACTGGTCATTTACTCCATCCCGCTGAGTCATCACACTAAATGCATGCGGTACGAGCGGCAGTGATTAGGTACGAGTGATGATGGAGATAAACAAGCACTCCTTTATGCAGCGACCACACCATCTATAGCCGAGGGCCCACCAGAGTTTCAGGAGCCCCTGTATGAATTCTACGAGGACACATTATACTGTGACAGGTGCGTGACAGGGGGAAAGAGGTAAACACAACGACCACTTAAGTATTTGGGCTTTGAGAGAAGACCAAGAATAAGAATGATTGAAAAGGTTAGCAGTGTATCTTGGCTGATTTTGAAGGAAAATAACAGGAACACTTGAAGACATAGATACTTATACAAATTCAAATTGTCCAAAGGTAGGAGGTAGAGTTTAGTGAACTTAAACAAGTGGGCATGGGCTTCCCTTTTCACTAAGTAAGAGGAAGTTGGGGAAAGCCTTAAAGAAATCCAGGCTCGTGCAAATGATATTCATCTGATTTATCAGGCTTTGCAATTACATATAATCCATACAGTTCGGACTAGGTGGAAATTTTTTTGACAGGGGATAGTAACTGCCTACCACAGCGATAGATGGTGTTACATTCTGAACCACAGTAAAACCACAGATTACAAATCCACTCAACTATTGCTTGTGCATTTAATTGCTTTTTTTGCTATTAAAAAAATTCCTAAGCATCACAAATAATAAATAATTATGAGGCATTGCGCAAGAAAGTTGACAATAGCTTTAAGTTCATCACACAAGGGAATTGAAGTTCATGTCATCAGGAATGAAAATTTCCGGCAATTAAAACAACAAATGCATGCCATGAATGAAATGCATACCTAGAATTGAAATTCGACATTTTAATTTAAAAACAAAACAATAATTTGACATTAATGGAAAGCAAATTAGTGCTATCTAAAAAATATAGCTACATTCATTATGAACAGAGATAAGGGCAACAGGAATAAATAGTACAACCGACGTGAAATGCTGCTTCTAAAAAGTAGCACTGAACTTCAGTGCCAAAAAGGTCACTTGCCGCAGACCTAAAAAATGCAGTCCTACTAGTTCAAATTTTGATTGGTCTTTGAATTAAAATGAAATTATGGTTTTGCCAAGCACTGATCTGAGGAATGTGTTAAATAAAATTAAGACAACTAATAGAGATGAAAACTAAAGTATAATCACTGCACTGTTCTGCACTGCACTGTCAAATATAGAGCAGTTTCCACAGAAAAATAAAATAAACAAATCCAGACAATATGCATGACAGTTAAACCACGATGATTTTTTATAATAAGTACAAATATTATACCACAAAAGAGAATTGCATTACAGTATTGTTGATGACACCACTGATTTTTAATTTTATTCCAACAATTCACCATTGCTTTCATGATAACTACCTATATGTAGTTAAAAAGGAATTATCTAGTGGTAAGCAAAATCATTTATTCTGAAAAATCATTTATTCTGAAAAATCATTTATTCTGAAAAATCAAAGAAATGCCACTGTCAAATGGTAAACATTGAAGTTCACATCAAAAGCAACCTTTGCAATCCTATTAAAAAATATACAGCCAGGCATTCATAAATTGAAATGGCTACAGCCATTTAAGAGCTCTATCATTAAGTTTATTAGTTAAATAACCCCCTATCATGTCACTCATTGCTTGACAATTGCTTTAATCCCTGAGTAATAATTTACAAGGAACTGCAAATTGTTAAAAATACACGAACACTTCTACAATTTCATTGATAAAACCCAGTTACCAACAGAAACAAGTTCATTGATAAATAAATAAATATAGTAATTCTTTATGATAAAATGAAAAATTGTCGATCAAAACAAATATTTACTATATTTACAAATGAATGCTTCTGCGGTAGGTATGTACCACACTGCAATTAACTTTTCCGATTTGATAATGCAATAGGGCCACTTTTCAATCTTAATCAAACCATAAGGCACCTTTTCCACTATGTGTCACTACTAAAATAACAATTGGAATGAACCACCTTACATTAATCTTGAACACTAGCTTACTTCAACCAAAATGGGAGAATAACACTGAAAAAATTGAAGTTTGCCAAGTCCAGTCTAGTAGACAATAAAACACTTGAAAATAAATTCACTCAACATTAACTGGACACTTGTGGGTGCACAATATTAATAAACTAATGGATTAGAACCTTCAAAGGCTCTGGAATTAATTGTTACACAACTTCAAAAGTCATATATAATCACTCGCAAAGTACGTAACCGACCGACGTTTTCAAACTTGGGTGGAACAGCCATTGGTGAAATCAATTGTTTTACTTGAAAACTGAGGTATATTAGTAATTGTGGTGACAAATATATTCAGAAAAACGTAGAAGATTGTAACTTAAAAATTAGGGTGACTGGATGCATTAAACATTTTGTATATAACCTCATATACAATTATAGATGGAGCTACTAGAGCTCGGGGAAGCTTCTGTTATGCCTGTCAGACGGGCTTGGTTGCCGTGTCCCTTCATTGTATCATATTAATTATATACATACATAGCATTCAACGTTGCATGTTGTTAGCTATTGCTTTATTTAAATTGAGGACAGATTTTTACTGATCCAGCAGAAATTTTTAAAAAGGTTTCAGGACATCTTCAGTTAGTTTTTTCTTTGAATTGAGAGGTTATAATTCGTTAATAGTAAAAAACCAAGCATGCCCCTGCCCAGCTCATTTTTTACATGGCCAATGTAAAAACACTCTTTGCAAATAGGGGCATTCAAAAACTTTGAATGCCCCTATTTTTGATAAGCGAGCTCCAAAAAATTACTGTGATGGTATCAGAGATAAATTAGATAAGAACTCTACATTAATTCCTGATGCTTTATAGCTGTTGATATTGAATGAAATAATTGAAGTCAAAAGGCTAGTACAGGGTTCCTACCTAACTACCTGCACTAACATAAAAACTTTATATTAACCTGGCTAAACAATTATGTAATCTGCTTCCATGCCTATGAATTTGTTGACAACTAATACTCTACATTTGTAATGATAGTTCAATGCAAGAAGAGGGAAAGGTCCAGCAGGTCTTTGAATCTTGCCATAACTCATAATTTTGGATAACTCAAGAGTAATTTCATAGTCACAAATAGCTTTCACATTTAGTTTCAGCGGAGGTTGTCAGATTTCCCCTAGATCTGAGGCTGAGATTCATCTATCAGTCAACATCCGAATACTTCACGTCTTAGACTAATGCATAAACTATGATGTGAAAATTTGGAAAGAATAAAAGAAACCAGGGGAAACACTAGACCATAGTTACCCTGTTCATTATAACAGCAAAGAATAATTATACTCCCCAAGAGAGGCTTTCTCATGTTGATAATTCTTTGGTATGGATGTTTTATTTGGCTTACACTCATTACACACTGCCTTAAAATTTCCATTCTCCCCTCTTTCCGCAAGCTGGAGGTACTTACACGCCACAGAGTCACATAATTTCAGGTTTGATTTATTTCAATATCTCTCACTCAAACACGCAAGACACACTTGTGCAATAGCAATTTTAAATTCAATTTATTCACTTGCACGATGAATTAGAAAGAATATTCGGCCATGCAGGTTTATGGAATAACTCTTTCAAAGGAAATATTACCCCAGATATATTCACGTATTTCAGAGCGATCTCGGCTGTCTTTTACCCAAGCGGTCTTTAATTGTGGTAATAGCGATTGGATTAAACTTGTTCTAATTGCTGTGTAGGATGAATGGTGTATCATTGATTCCATAGGACAATTTTCCCCTCTGTTCACTACTTCTTATTATTGTTCTCTGTTACTTTATTTGACGATGGACATTTAAAAATTTATTTCCTGTTATTTTTTCTACATTAATTTGGGAACTTCCATAGTGAATGCTTATCTAATTTATACCCTAATAAGTGGCAGTAGGATTCAAATAGTAAAATTTATGGAAAACTAATCAAACCGTTTTTGGGAAGTGAGTCACAAGGTGACAGATCTCAGTCTCCGTGTTTGGAAGTACCCGGTATCTGATACGGCAGTAGACAAAAAAAGAGACGTTGAAAGAGGGTAATATTCTTGACTGCCAAATAATGTCAACTAAAACTTTTCTCCGTGGATGCTGGTGTCCGCCACTCTGAGGAAGCTAGGATTCGTCAAGCGTATTGTGGGAAGATTTTCGGATGAAAAAGTAAAAGAGAGGTGCTATTTCGCACTTGTCCGGCCACACCTTGAATATGCAGCGAGCATATGGGATCCGGTGCAGAAAGACTTAGTCCGGGAACTTAATAAAATACAAAGGAAAGCTGCGCGATTCGTCAAAAACAGCTACGGGCGTACAGACAGCGTTACACAGATGTTAAACGAATTAGGCTGGGAGCCGCTAGAGACTCGGAGGCTGCGCGCTAGGCTTAGATTACTTGAACAATTGAGAATAGATATCTTTCAGAGCGACACGGAGAACATCCTATTAGAACCCCACTATATTTCCAGGTCCGACAGAAATGATAAATTAAGAGAGATATTTTGCCGAGCGGATAGGTATGGGAATTCGTTTTTTCCCCCGAACAATAAGGGACTATAATAAATGCTAGGCGTAATTTCATTAGAGCGTGTCCATTTTATATGTAAACGGCTGGTGTTCTAACACCCCCCGCCACACGCCTATTGAGGCGGCTTGTGGGGTAATGTAGATGGTAAGATGTAGATGTAACCAACTTTTTCAGCAGACTTCCTAAATTGATTCACACATCTAGCTCTTCCCATGCCTCTCTTACCATTTCCTCTGCATAGATGTTAAAAAGCAAAGGCGAAAGCGGGCACCCTTGCCTTACCCCGCGACCTATAACTACCCACCCTGATTCACCATCTACTGTGCCCTCCAGGCCATATATATAAATTTCATGTCTCCTATGTCGCCAATCTTTTCCTATTTTCCTGAGTATCTGCGTAAGTTTTTTTTCCAATTTTATCTGTCAAAAGGCATTTCAAAATCCATAGATCATAAATGAAAAACTTTGTAAATTCCCCATAAAGAAACTTTAATAACAACCTAAGTTTCTTCACTGAGCAACATTATCAGGTGAGACCTCAGGGGCCTGTTCCTCAAAGCTTCAAGTCTACTAATTACAAGTTCACAAATTACAAGTCCATTTCACAATTTACACGAGTTTACTCACAAGTGTTTTCTTGGCTACGGCACATTCTGTTTCTCAAACAGACTTGTAAATTACACGTCCTTGTAAAATAATACCAAAAGTTGTCGTAAATGTCCACTTTAATGTTTAGCTCTACAACTAATTTCGACGCATTAATGTGTCATATTCAGGTACTGTTAGGTACCTGAAGGTACCAGGTACCTGAAGTATGTACATATGTACATGTATGTACAGTACCTGAAGATGGCGCATTAAAACTTGTTGTAGAGCTAAACATTAAAGTGGACATATACGACAACTTTTCTTATTATTTTATTCATTATGTTCCACAACATCCCACCTCATACCGTTGATTTCATAAGTCCTTGTAACTTGTAAGGAAATTTCTACTAGTCCTCTGAGGGGAGTAAATCGGAAAGATTAACTGGGAAAACAAATGAAAAGCGACTTGCAATGTCCTTTTCTCAACTGATACGAAGGTGATAGCGACAAACAAGATATCAGTGGATAGGACTTTTTTACTGACTTTTGACATAACATGCTCACTTTATGTTAAAACACATTGTTTGTTTATAATTTGAAGTTAAAGTTTTTTAGACTAAAACATAATGATACAAGAACACCCCCACGGAGACTTTCTGAAAAAACAACGAAGAAGAAAGATTTATTTCCGACAGGAGGCATGCATGTTGCTTTTAATTGTGCAATTTATAAATGATTTAATTTGATAAAGAATAAATCATTTTGGGGAGGTGGGAATAATTGATTACGTGAAAGTTACGCAGTAGTTCACTAGTATTATTTATTACTATTTAACAACATACTTACTTTTCATGTCACGTCATTATGTTTATACACTGATAGGTAAAAATGCAGAGCATAAGTTCCCGTACTAATATGACAGATCGCTATGAAATATTCAGCCTTGAAAGTTCAATAGGAAACTGCATACGTACTGATCAGCCTTATTTAAAGTCGTCATTTTTATGTGAAGCAGGAGATGCAAATGCTACACTAATGTGCGGTGGTTTTTCCTAATACGCCATAGTCATATGTCCAATATCCTTGGTACAACATTTTTCTCGGTTTTTACGATTTTTATCACAATAACCACCCCAAAAGCTGCACTCCACTTCCTACGAGAGCAGAAAATAAATAACTATATGTTGATTTTTGTCGAAAATATTGGTTTAACACTTTGTAAATATGTATATTACTGAAGTTACTGGAAGGATTAAACCAAGTCCCGCACGGTCCGTCTGTTATTTACTAACCCTTACTTCATTTCTCTCGCACTTTTTTTATTCGAAGATTATTTTATGTAGTAATTCCTATTCGTACCTTGGCAATATTGATTCACAATGTAACTGTTCGCTGCTTTCACTTATTCAGGATTACGAAAATGTAGGTCAAAGAAGCAGCTGGTGTTGTTGTGTGTTAGATTGGATAGTTTATACAGGATTGACAGACTATAAAATAAGCGATCCATCAGCTTTTAAGTGAAGCTAGCTGCCATCCAGTTATCCAAACTGGAGTACGGAACAAGGACAAGAGAAATGAAAAAAAATGTGCCTAAGTCCTAGTACGAAGTTACATAAATCGGTGGTAAAATCTCTCATCAGCCCATCAAAAGGAAAGAGAAAAAATAAACTAATCCCTGTGAGGATCGATCTCGTATGTTTTGGTATCGTAGTACCGCTCGCTACCACTAGACCAACTTTCCACATGAAGGAATGGTGTTCCCCTTGGGTATTTATCATGAATATGGTATTTATAATCAACATTCAAAATGGCTCAACATTTGTAGTCTACGCTTGTCTGACAATGAAACACTATTCTGCTATTCATTCGTATCTATGAAATATAAACACTGCCCAAGATGTCTTGGCATGCAAGAATTGTGAATAACCTTCATTTCGAGTACATCTTTCCCTTCATGCGATGGAATAAACGACTTTTCCTCATGATGTTCAAGTTTTTCAGACGATTGTGAACCAAAAATTCAGTTTATCTTGTATTCACGCATTTATAGACACCGAGCAACATAGCACTGACTCTTGGTTATAGAGGATGGCTGGAGAAATTTGCGAAATATATCAAAAGCTTTATATAATAGCTAAATATGGACTTGACATCCGCCATTTTCACTTGTAAAATCTTTGAGAATTCACAAGTACTCCATTTTCGTTTAAGAAACAGGCCCCTGATGATGTCATTCAGTGACAAATCCTAGGTCGTTATTAAATTTTATTGACGTCAAATTTACATAGTTATTCATTTCAATCATGAAGCTCTTCCATTAAGTTTGCCCAGAAAACTTTAACTTCATCAAAAAAGCAAAGAAAAACTTCCTGATTACACTCTTATGTTCCTATCTATTAATGCCCTCATCACTGTAATCATATCCCGAGTAGCCCTCCCCTTCCTGAACCCAAACTGGTCATCACCCAAGTGGCTCTGCTCTTCAGCCTCTTAGAAATTATTCTCAGCAAAACATTAGCCGCATGGGAAATTAAAACTATTTGTTCTATTCTCCCCACATTCTGATGCTTCCCTATAGATCCTACAAAGAAGTTCAAAAAAGACTATGAAGGTATGTTATCTACTCCTACAACTTTTCTCGCCTTCATCTCTCATAATTTTCTCTCTATTTCGCTGTCAAGTAACTTCAGACCAAGGTTATCCTTATCTATTATTCTCTCATTCTCATTATCTAGCTTAAAAGGTCTATTATCGCTGTCATATAGCTCCTCCACCAACTCTCTCTGCCTATCCTGGATATCTTCCTTTTTAATTCATATCTTCTCTGATTTGTCCTTAACCTTTGGTATTGTTTGCCCTATCTTACCACCCCATAGTATGAATTAAATCCTTTCAGGTGTAACTTTGTGGAAGTTCATTTCAAATAATGACTATACCAAGGATGTTTAAATCCACAGAGTTTATTATTGGTACAACTAGTTTCAACGCTACAGAATCATCATCAGGAAAATATGCCCCACAGCATTTTCACTTCCCCCTCTTCCTGCAGCTTTTCCATTTCCTTGCATTTCCTTCCTTTCCATTAGTTTTCCTTCGCCCACTCACTGGAGGTTATATGTTTAATTCCTTGTACTTCCACTTGCATAGTTCGGTGCTGACTTTTCTCCATATCCTTGCCTCCTCCATTTTCCTAATAATATCTTCTCTAACCTACTGCTTCTCAACCCTCCTCCTTTCCACCGATCCCAAATCAAGAATTTCAAGAGTGGAAATTTAAAATATTTTGGATTTATACTATCTTGTATTGTAATTTTTTTGTTTAATATTGTAAGCTTACGGTATTATACCAATGTACGTACCTGACTTGCCCAAAATCTACTTTAGTAGATCTGTGGGGCCAATAAATATTTTATTTTTGTTTTCTCTGCCACTATTAGGTACTATGCCTGTTATTATAATCTCCCATCTTCCCTCGACTGTTCCCATTTGCCTCGATTCCTATGTTCTTTTCCACTAGCTCATAGCATTCCCTCATTTTCAACTCTTTCAATGCTTCAACGTTCCACCTCTTCATCCTCCTACCTTTACAAAGCCTTTTGAATCTAACTTCACAGTTCATCATAACTTGTTATGATCTGAGTCTGCATCCACCCCCAGATTACTTGGTGAGTTTTTGACACTTCCCTAATCTCTGCATTGCCATAATTTAATCAATTTGGTATCTCCTGGTATCACCCAGCATTTTCCATGTGTACTTATGCCTGGGGTGATCATTTAACCAAGTGTTTCTAACTACTAATTAGGGCAAGGGCCTAGCCACGTTGAAACACCGGTTCCCATCAGAACACCTAAGTTAAGCAATGTTGGGCCCGGAAGGTGGTTGGATGGGTGACCCTCCTCCATACCTCAACCAGACATGGATGGAGAGATGATACTCCCTCCATACCTATACCGGGAGGCTGGAGGGAGACCCAGACCGGCCGGTTGGAGGGAGGACATTCTCTATACCTGCTACTGGGGTGAGGCAGGGGGAGGCCAATCCTCCATACCTCTACCGAGGTGTTCTTGTCCCCTGTCTGCAAGTGGCAGACAGGCATGGGGTTGGCACAATGGACCAATAAAGGTCTAAGTGCCCGGGCTCCTGACGAAGGCCCCCCAACAACAATCTAATCTAACTACTAATTCATTTCTCCCACAGAATTCAACTGCCTTCTCACCACAGTCATTTCTTTTTATTAGCCCATACCCTCCCACTTCAAATCCATCCCTCTCTTCCCCCACCACTGCATACCAATCGCCCATCACTACCAGGATTTCCTTGCCCAGGGTTTCTCTCACTATCTCTTCTAAGTTTTTCGTTCACCCCAACCACCTCTTCCTCCCTATGATTACTTGGAAGTATGCACACCTGGACCTTTACAAAATTCGTTGGGCTTGCTTTTATTTCTACCACTAGTAGCCATTTGCTCACCTGTTTAATGTTTACTACCCTCATCCCCAATTTTGCATCCAGTACCATAGCTACCCCATGTTGACTTTCATCTCCCCCATAATAGATTACCCTGTAACTGTCACTCCAATAGTCCCTGCTACCCTTCCACCTCACCTCGCACAACCCTAAAGCATCTATTTTCCTTTTCTCCATTTCCTGTTTAATATTTTCTAGCTTCCCAACCCTCATCATTGTCTTTTTTGTTTTAAGGTTTTTGCAGTGATAAGATATATTACTCTCAAACATTTCCGGGTTAACTGCTGCGTGGATAACTTTTTGGCTCAACATTTCATTCCTCATGCTGGGAACTTGTCAGGAGACTGAAGAAGTTGAAGAATCTGTGGCTCCATTTGGGCCATAGTCATCCAACTCCAATCGTGGGCAAAATCAAAGGTTACAGATTCCCTCTCACTTTTGTATCTACCATATTCTGATTTTCTGAGGGGCTTTTGTCCTTGAATAAGTCATGTGACCAACCACAAGAGTGAAGGGTTTGAGCTACATATAAGGACAGGAATGTGAGTTAAGGCCATGGTGATGGTCAGTCATCCAACGGCCCAAACGGAGCCACAGATCTAACTTCTTCAGTCTCCTGGTGACATTCTCAGCATCGTTCTCAGCGACATGAAGAATGAAACGTTGAGTCAAAAAGTTCTCCACGCAGCAGTTAACCCGGAAATGTTTGAGAGTAGTGTACCTCATCATTGTCCTTACGATCCATTCTCACTGCTGCTTTCCTCCTCTTTTTCTTCTTCCTCTTCCTCCTGTTCATTGTACCCTCCAATGACGATGTTGAGCAAAGATTATGTGAAGACGACTGTGGAGGCCTTGCCTCCTCTGCTGCCGGGCAAGACGCCAGCCCTAGTGGGCGGCATCCCATGATTGCCAGCATTCAATGCTCTGTGACTTTCATATTCTGGGTAATTGATAGTTGGGAGTGACTCCCACCCCCACTTCCCAACTATAACAGCAGAGTATTTTTAACGTGACACCATCATGTGAACTACTTTTTGTCTGGCTCCTACCCTTCCACCTATTTGGCATAGATGGCCCTATCAGGAGCAATTGCGATTGCTTCTGCCAATAAAGCTCTAGGGGTCACTGGAAAGCACAAGCCCTTCCAACACATCACGGTTGTAGTCCTAGGAGCTGTATTTCATAAACTTTGGCAGAAAATGGTTGAATGGATTTTCTGATATTACACTGGAATTCAGTACATTTTCTTTTCAAGCAGGCAAGCTAATTAAAAGTTTAAGTACCATGAAAATGTAGCATTAACATTGATGACAAGTATTGAATCAGCATTGAAATAGTTTCATATGCATCCTACTACTGACCAAAACCCTTCACACTCTGATCACATGAACCGCATACTATAAATGTTTTCTATAAGTGAAAAAAATTGCACTTACCTTAATATAACTAATAGGTATAGTTTGCTTAGATTTACTGTAACACCTAGCAACTTTGTACACAGTTTCTGGGATGTATTCCAGCACTAAGTTCAAGTAAACTTCATCCTTCTGAAATAAGGAAAGGTTTACATCAGTCAGGAAGGATAACAATAAAATAAATCCAATTTAGCAATGAAGACACAAACCTTTACCTTATCTCCACTGGAGTAGAAGAAATATTTGAGTTTCACTATATTACAATGTTCAAGCCGCCTCATAATCTGCAACTCACGGTTCTGAATGTATGGAACAGAAAAAAAGACATTAAACAAAAATATATCACAGTATGCCAATATCATGCATGCAAACATAAGTTATTCACAAATTTATCATTAGGCACAATGTAATTAGAAATTTAGGTTTTTTTAAATTTTATTTTGAATTTACCAAAGATTTACCCCAGTAGTATGCTGCATTAGATATATGTACATAGTTTGACTCTACTGAATTAGAACATGTCTAGGCATCAATTACTGATGATGATTATATTTAAGAAAATTGAGGATAGCAATGCTGGGCAAACTTATGGCAGCTAGGCAACAGAAAATGGATACACTGCATAAGAGGAAGGTGAGCTGACCACAACACACCCTCTTTCTGCAATTATGTAGTAGATGGACTAAGCACATACTAAAATACAGCCCAGCCAAAACGTTTAAGCAATCTAATGGAGTTTTTGACAAAGCATTCCATGAAATGTATTTTTAACTGGTTCTACTAAGGTTTTTATTGTGAGAAACGCTCAATGAGCATTGCAATGGCCATTTAAATAATACAATCTTTTAAAATTTTGTGCACCATGTGGAATGCTACAGGCAAGTTTCAATAGTTATGCCCATTTGAAGGTGACCTTGAAAATGAAACCTGGATCAGAAAATGGGAGAGCATAATTAGTCCCAGAATCAAAATATTTTATGATAAAATCTTAGATTTTATGTCATGCTCCCCATGTAAGCATTTGAAAATTAATTATGGAATTAATTGCAACATATATTCCAGGTCCAAGAAAAGGTTGCTTTTTCAACAACCACTTTCGCACCAAAAAGGGCCTTCCCCAGATGTGTCATCACATGCCACATCCGTTCGAAAGGTGTAGCACTTCTAATTAACTTCTCTCCGGTACTCTCTTGTACTCAAGTAAAAATAAAGTGTGATGAAGGTTCTTATCAAGCATATCTACCTAGTTTACCATAAGCTCTTTAACCCTTCAATCCCGGAGGAGTATTAAATGAATCCCATCTCGTAGGTCGGAGGAGATTTAAATGGAACCGCTGGTTTTCCACTGATTTAAATGGAATCGCCGCGATGTAGTCACTACGTCGCTCGACGGCATGTGAAGTTCGTGACCGACGTAGTGACTACGTCGCTCGTCGTTGAAGGGTTAAGGAAAGTTAATTGAATGCCATGGAACGATCAAGAAGCATGTTTCCACGTAGGAAAGAGGAGTTAAATTACAGCAACTATCGGAACTGCTATCCATAAGGTAAGGTGCTGGAATCCATACATTGTTGCTTCTCATTTTCCTAAAGACACCTGCTAAACATTTAGAGATGGTAAAAGCACACTTTGGACTTCTGGACGTAGAGGATATCATCAAGTAAGAATCAGTGAACAGAATAACATCTTCGTTGTTAGAGGCAGAATGATTCCAAAGCACCTATAAACACTACAGGGACATCCTGTGAAAGTCACAATTCAAGGTGTCATTAACTTCCCAATTTCCAAAAGTTCATCCCATCCCATAACATTCTATGCTAAGGCTAAGGAGGTAATCCATGTTTATTGATGTTCACTGCCCCATTCACAGGTATGGACTACATAATTCAATTTACGACTATAAAAGGGCAGACTGAGAACAATGAATGGTAGTTAACTAACGTATTGCCTGATTGTGCATTAATGCATTGAAATATTAGCATTTCCTTGTTATATACCAGTAATTGAACCTTTATTCTGGCCGGTTTATGAAATATTTGGTACTGCAATTAAGTTTGCCTATACTGTTTCAATTATTAGGATGAGAATTTACCATGACGAGCTCATGAAAATATTAAGAATAATAAGCCAAGCATAAGGAAACTAGGTTAACTAAAGAAAGAATTCAGTTACACGTGTGTAAAATACTAATGCACAGCGTTCATTAGAAAAAGTAAATACATGGAATGGATAGATAATGGTCAATCCATTCCATGGATATGGGGGGGGGTTGCTACTCTCTGGGTGGATGCCCCCCCTCACCCCCTCTAAATCTGCCACTGGGTGAACGGAAGGGAATTATCATATTTTAACGTTTCATTAAAAAAAAGCATTGCAGCTGACTTTGGCATATGTAATTTACAAGACATTAAAGTGGTAGCAGTGGAAATGGGAAAGTAATGGACACGAACTCTTCATGATTTGCTGCTTGATTATTACGTCTGCCATCCTTGGCGAAGATGGAAAATATTGACAGCATGTTGCCCTATTTTTATTCATTGAAACATAGCAGGGCTCGTTATATCCTAGCCTTGCATTATGATTCATTAAGATAATTTGGCTAAAGAGTGAATACAAGCAAATTCATGTTTCTCATAAGTATCCACATGTGCGTACACCTACGGCATCTCCTGGCATATGGATTAGCATGAAGCAACAGCTGACCTCATGAAGCTAGTTCACTCACTCGGCATCACGGGAGGATGTCGCTGCTGTACATTTTGGAACCATTCAAAACCACCATCTTTCAACGCATATAATAATGAAACCAAGCAGCGTAGAGGAGTGGGACCAACTGGCTTTTATTCAAGTTTTCAAGCTAATTACAGCAAACTTCTTTGTAATAATTAGTCAATTTCCCCATTGAAACGAGTGGTGTGGTGCAGGCTAGTTATTCTACATTCCAGCATTTATTGTGCAAAAGTGAAAGGTTCAGAGAGAGCATTTTACACTACATATAGTCATTTTTGCTAGCTTCAAATGTTACTTTTTCTTGTGCCCAGAGCACAGTATATAACTAGATTTTATATTAATTTGTGGGCAGGTTTAAATAATTTTGGGCAGGAGTTTCGTTTTCCATAAGTGATAACAAATCATTCTCTGCCAAGCAAGGCTCTAAATAGTAGATATTGGGTTTGTACCAGTTTGGCTCCGGCATATTGGGAACCAGATATCTGGTCCAGTCTGGATAACCGGTGATACATTCCCACAGATGGCAGAAATTGGCAACATGACAACTGATGAGGGGTGGGGCCACGGATGTATGAGATTATATGTTCCAAAACAGGAAATTAAACTGCAAGGCATTGAAGTTTGCAGTTCTCATGCAGTACCAGTAAACCTAATTAAACTGCAATTCATTGAAGTTTGCAATTCTCAAGCAGTACCAGTAAACCTGCTGGTATGTCATCCATGACAGCTGGTATTTAGAAGCTTGCTTGTAAGTTCAGAGTGCACCCTAATTGTTCACAGAATCACTTCATACATGAAGTAAGACAAATGCAGATCTCATTTATTACCCTAATCCAAATACTTTAGTCGCCCATCACTTCTTACCTGACCTTGTACTTAAAGATGGCTAAGTAAAAATGCCGAAACATATGTTGACAATTTAAAATAAAGTGGACAGTACTATATTTATTACTTTCATTTTTACTTAATCAAGCTAGAGAAAGTATGTGACAATATGGTTGGAACAGAATGCTCAATACGATGATGTGATGCAAGCAAGCAGTAAACATGTGGAGGTAAAGTGGAGGAAGCAAACGTAAGCATAGGAGTATGGCAAGGGCTACCCATGATCTTCAATATTTTTATTGAAAAAGCAATAAATGAAATAAAGGTAATTTATAAACAGGAATATTCAAGAACAGAGGATAAATCTGCATGTATACTTTGTTGATGACATTGTAATTCTGGCAGAGAAGAGATGACAAAAATGCTAAATTTAATGGACAAAACTATGAAGACATAGAGATAAATAAGAAAACAAAACAAAAATTATGGTTTGAGGAAGAAATGAAGAAGACAGGAGTCACCATCAAACTTGCAGAGCCAAAACTTGCACAGGAGGAAGCATTTTGCTTCCGGGGACATAGGATCATCACAGATGGAAGAAGCAAAAACAACAGGATGAAATGGAATGACAGGAGGTCTGTTGGAAATGGGTGTTTGGAAATAAGACAAAATGTGAAAAATCTAAGCAAAGAAGACTAGTTGAAGACAGACAAGACAGAAGAAGACTCTTCTAACGGCTAACAACACAAGCATATAAATAAGGAGTAACTATATCATAATTGTGGAGCATACTTGTATGTGGCAGAAAAGATTTGCTGATAACAGCTGCAGAACAAAGAAGATGAAATCCTGGAGCTAAAGAAGAAACATGACGACTAAATGGATTGACATAATCACCAATGAAAAAATCCCACTAAAAGTCAAAGAGGAAAGATTTTCACAAAAACTCTAGAGACGAAGAAAAGGTACATTTGGAAACATTTTAGGGCACAATAGCCTCTTGAGAACAATAATGGAAACAAATGAATGGGAAGAATTACCCAGGAAGACCAATGATGGCATAACCTAACTCTTCATGAGATGTAACGTTGATACTAAGCAATTAAACAAAGCTAGGCAAGGAGAAATTATTTTATACTCTTTGGTCCATTTTAAAAATGGGGTTTTTTAAAATAATTATATTCTGCTTTTTAGTCTTGTGATTATTATTACTCTGTTATATTTGAAATAGAAAATAGTTATACCCATCTATCAATATGATATCAATCTGTTAAATTGTTGTTTTCCTGAAAATGAAATTAAAGAAGCAAGCAAAATTAATGCTATAAGATTTTTATACCAAAATTACAACTTATTAATTATATTAATTAATTATTATATTTTATTATATGATATTATATTATGTCTATTTATTTACAGCATCAAGTCTCTGGCTCATCGGGAATTTAGTTTAAAACGATTGCAAAATTTGTACCAAATAGACAAATAGACAAGAAATCAAGCAAACTACAAACAGTCGTACATGTTAACAATGTTCGGGCAAAACCTCAATCAACGTGCACAAAATTTCTTGGTATGTAACTCAGTGAATTTCTTAGTTGGAATCATCATATAGAATATTTATTGAAAAACTGAATAGTGCAGTTTTTATTCTATGGTCTTTGAAACACATTGTAAATCATCAAATTACATTATCTTTCAACTATGCTTAAGTATATAGTCATTTAAAATATGGGATCTTATTTTGGGGTTCTTCCCCCAAAGCAATACAATTATTCATACTGCAAAATTGGGTACTACGTATAATTTTAAACTTAAAAAAACCATGTTTCATGTAAATCCTATTTTATACAACACAAGATTTTAACATTGCCATGTATTTTTACTTATATGTCAGTAATATTTTTTAAACAAAATACTTGTTATTATTAACTAAACATACTGTTCACAATTATGTCCCTAGAAGGAATAACGATATCCATTTGAGGGTACCTACATCGCCCACATTTGTATCAAAAGAGTGTACAATACTGTTCAAGTAAATTATATAATTCTCTTTCTACACAAATAAAAAATGAGAATAATATCATGGACTTTAAAAAAATAGGTAGGTTAAGAATTAACTAGCAAATAATGGTTTTTATTTAGTTGACGAATATCTTGTGCATGGACAACAAGATGGGAATACCATATATATGTAGCTATTTGTACTCATAACTTATTATATGCATGTGTGTATAATTCTTTTTTTGTGTAAATCTTCCTTCTGTCATATTTTGTAATATAAATTAATTAAATTTATGTAACCTTCTGAATGTTTGAGAAGACATATTTTAGTGACAAATTCTATGTTTGCCTGTCAAACCTACAGAAGAATAAATTATTATTATTACCATTCACAAATATTTTTCCATTTCACAGAAAATAAAATACAAATGCGACTAGATTAGTATGATAGAGCAGCATATGTATAACATTGGTGACATATTCTGGAGCAACACCATTGGTTACGAGATTTCAATTCTGAACAGTAATGCAGCAGTTACATATTGACTTGTTTCATTTGTGAGACTTGGAATCAAATTACTATTAGGTGGGAACACAAAAATAATGAAAAAACGTTTAAAAAAAGGAAAGAGTTCTCAGCCACGCTGTCGCCCGAAGACACTACTCAAGGTAAATGAAATGTTCCAGGGCCATTGTGAAGAAAATTCTTAATCAACAGAGCCATTTCAGTTCAATTCTTAGACCTCTCTGCAGTAGGCAGAAGTTTACATTTTAAATGCATGTGCAACACTCACCTTAAACCTCTTATCCTGAAGAACTTTCTTGATTGCAACCATTTCCCCAGTATCACAGAGCTTGGCTGCATAAACCACCCCAAAGCTACCATTTCCTATAACTTTTGTGTCAGTGTATGAAACTTCCTGAGGCCGGTCTGGTCCCTGTCCGGCCGTAGCCACCACCGTCGTCACCTTGTTGCCATCCTTGCCTGCAATTTTTTCAGTGGGGGAGGGCGGGGAGAAGTATGGAATGAATGGAGAAATGAGGAAGGGTAGGCAGAGAGGGGTGAAGGAATAAATGATGCGGGGAAGATAGCAAATTGTGAATTTTTGTGGAAAAACAAGTGGAAAGGTTATGAATAACATGAGTTGATGATTTGGAGTTTAAGATAAGATGGGGAGGGCAAGAAGGAAAGGGAAAAGAGAGAAAGAAAATAAAAGGAATTAGTGCAAATATTTTTAAATGTCAACCTTAAAAATTAAAACACTAACATTAGAAGTGAATACCCAAATGGTTGCAGTGTAAAATCAAAATTTCTAACTACGTAACTCAAAAGGCACAGTGATTGTGTGCAAATTAGCAGGGGAAAAATCTACTACCAGCCAGAAAATCAGTAACAGTGACTTTTTAAAAAGAATACCATTGTTCCATTATTTAAAAATCGTCAGTAACACATTAAAGAGTACTTTCAATACATTTAATTTTTTAAACTCTGACTATATTAATTGGTTAGTACCACAATATCAATTTTTATAAAAGTCAACTTTAAAGAACGGGAAAAAGATGAGATACAAATACCATTCTGTAAACTAACACTTAATAAGACAATAAATATGCCGACCGCATCTACAACACTTATTTTCACATACATAAAAAGAAAATTTACTGACACTATTTTCATGAGTATCAGAATA
Organism: Pyrrhosoma nymphula; assembly: GCA_963573305.1. Lineage (NCBI taxonomy): Eukaryota > Metazoa > Arthropoda > Insecta > Odonata > Coenagrionidae > Pyrrhosoma > Pyrrhosoma nymphula. The sequence goes on from OY754328.1 coordinate 45,815,043, forward strand.
TGAACAACAGCACAACAATTGGACAACAACATTGGTTTTCCCAAGGGCTCTAATAAGCTACTTAGTTAAAATATGGAAAGCCTAATCAACCAGGAGAAATGCATCAAGCAAGTGGTTGTACTATCTATATCAACATAACATATTAACAATAGCAGGAACTCAGGCATTAATCATCACAATCCATAATTCAATTGGAATGATACAAATCATGGACAGTGACTGGGAGACACGAATTTTTCTATGATATGAGCATTGGATGACATTAACTAATGACAACTTTAAAATAAGTCCACACGCTGTAATTACTCATTCACTCCATTTTAATCAAACATAGAGACAAAAAATGCCCTGGCAGCCCATTAAACCAATCTTTATTAAACCATGCAGCAGAAAATTTCGACAATAAATCTATTTAAAGGAATTGCCTTTCCATTAGCTTGTAGGATTCCATACTAAGTGAGAGCTGCACAAAATACAAAATCCGGAATGGCAAACAAGAAACATTATAATGAAAGATAATGAGTAGGTACGGAACAAAAACCCTAAACTAACTTAAATATTCAAAATATATCTCAGGAAAAATAATAATAATACCAGCAATTTTACCACACTATTTTTATAACAAATAACACAATGCGATTTTTATCCCCGACTAATGCCCTAAAATTTCTTTAATGGTAAAACCAGAAGAAAAACGCATTCCTGCATATAACCACAGACCATTAAAACAATATTAAAAGCATAAAAACTACAACGTTACTACTACGTTGAGTTTCAAAATGAACAAAACGTAGCATTACCCGAAAGCATCATCCTACATACATAAAAACTAGTCAGATTTCCTTCCCTGCACATTTAGACAAATATCAAACCTGTTTTCATAAAGGAAAATGAAAGCCACACCTATCCATTGCAAGATATAACACCATATTTCACATGCTATAAACCATACAAAGTCAAACTAATCTGCTTGGGCATCAACGAATTTCATAGTAAACAAACCTTCCACCATATTAGTGACGGAAAAGAAACTCCATAACACAAAAAATCTTAGGAAAATAGATATGACGTAGATGCATACGGGACAGCTAAAAAATATGTCGAAGTGTGCCCAACTCCGACACAATTTAATTAAGTGTATACTTCGGGTTTAGTTATTCACTTAGAAGCATCGTCAAACAGAAACATCAGAATACCTTAAAATATCACTAATATCTAGTTGATCGGTAATATGTTAGTAGATGAAAAATGTTATGATAACCAAAAACTCGAACCAATAATTGAGTTAGTCAAGAACATAGAAAAAGGTTATTTAATGAAAGGTAGGAAAGTAGTTCTTAAGGTAAGTTCGGCAGTCTGTGAGAAAAATTAATGGCACCATTGTTATTAAGGTGAATTGCTTCACTACAACCCTAAACTGATCCACATTAATTACAATTATAACTTCCAGGTAATCTGGTAGTTCGGCCAAAGTATTTACGAAGTACGTTCCTATTAATCCGCTATACAAACTTGACGCAAAAGTGAAGCAAAGGAATCGGCAAGCAATAAACCAAATAATATCAAAACATTAGTTAAAGAGTACTAATCTTCCGACGACTTGGCAAAATCGTTTTCATTTATTGTAGCATTCTTAGCGAGTTTTCTTTTTAGCATTTCAATCGTTGAAAACCTCCAAATCTCACAACGGAATCGGCAAGCAATAAACCAAATAATACCAAAACGTTAGTTAATAGTATTAATCCTCCGACGACTTAGCAAAATCGTTTTCATTTAATGCAGCATTCTTTTTTCATTCTGGGAGTTTTTTAGCATTTCAATCGTTAAAAGCCTCCAAATCTCACACTAGATACGACCCGATGATAAATTTTGCAAGAACACACATACAAACGTAAACACGAATTATCATACATACGTAATTACTCCGTACTGATGATGCGTAAATGAAAGGTAACAAATGGCTGAACTACCCGAAAACCCTTTTACGCTTAGCTTCAAAGAAAACATTTATTGGTCGTCATTAACCTCCGCTACCAGTCGTAAAAAGAAGTCTGAGAAGATAATACAAATTAGTAATGTCGCTCTCCAGAGACGGGAGTTTTCCATGGGATAGTTAAAGTCAGTCGTTCCAAGCCTTCACGCTGAAATTCGCAAACTTAACAATTCGTGGATTGAGTGAATAATTAAAACCTCACACATTATCGAAACATTCTTAATTCATGTTGTATAAAGAAAAAAGTTAATTCGCAATTTAAACGGGATATGAAAAAGACGTCTGAAGAGACCAAAAAAACTGATTACGTCTTTAATGTGCATCCTTTCCAGAAGTCAAAAATAAAGTTACCAGTAGTGTTCTAGACCTGAACGGTATGCATGAGTAAACGATTACTATCAGCCCATTTAATCGAAAATGGACGGGGAATATGAAAAAAAGGCCCCTGAACGAACATGTTAAGATTAGTGAATAATTAGATAAGGAGTGTGGCGGCACACGGAATCAAAACGAGGACCTTAGGGACATAGGATGAGATACATTGGAAGTGTGTTTAAGGATGAATGGAGGCAGTTCTACAAACAGAAGGTAAGGCATACGAAGAAGCACTTAGCATGGTAAGGGGGGAAAGGATGTTGCTGAAGAGGTGAGGAAAAGAAAGATAAAGAGGAGGAAATAACTATTTAGATGTGAAGGGAAGTAGAATATCATGATTAAAGGTCAGTGCTAGGGAACAGGGGAAGAGAGATAAAACATTATAGGTATTTTGATCTTGTTTTTTAATGGGTTGAATACCATTTGGTGATATAGTTTATTACTAATTGTATTTTGATATTTAAGCGCGAGATTTTGCCGACCCTTCTCCCGGCTTCGTCAGTATAGTTCGACGAAGCCGGCGGAAGAGTCGCCAAAAGCTCGCGCTTAAATATAATTATACAATCAGTACAAACAGACAGTATTAAATCAATTATAGGCATGTTAGACGGGATGAAGTGTAACAATTATGCTGAGCTGGAGAAAAAAATAGTCAGAGTAAAGAGATGTTTGAAGTCGGAAGAGAAGGGTAGATACGGTCCATCAAAACCTACCGAAACCTCATAACAAGAATGAACCCATTCTGATAGAATATCTTTTTTCTACGGCCAATCACTTTCAAGAGCTGTCATTTTAAGAATCATAATAGCTCCAATTATTCATAGTTGTTCAGATGGGAAAAATATTCACCTTCGCCCTTCACGCACAAAAGCTACAAGGGAAATGCATACCGAAAGAGGGCTATCATGAATGATGAATTTAGATCGCAAGTAAACTTTCAAAAGCGTTACCTAATGGGGTATTTGATTCAATAGCATTTGTTATTATCAATGCCTTGCTAACGTTTAAAGGCTTAGCAAAAATTAACGTCATCTACCACTAATAAACATGAAGACCAGGACTAGAACATGTAATTACATTTAGTAAAACTTGTGATGTCCGTCATTCCTCCGTTCAAGGATGAAAGCACAGTGTTTTCTTTAGCTCCTCGGTTCATGGCTCTGGACGATACCTCAACTTGGAAGTTTTGCACTCACGCGCGGTCCTCTGAAATGAAAATACACACGGTCTCCTACTTCATCACATAATGCTCTTACAACCTGTAATCAAAAACATCACTCCAAACTAATACGAAAATCAAAGTCGCTAAATACAGAGAAATACCACTGGGATAAAAATAAAGTTGTTCTTACAATCTTAATCTAAAGGATATGAATGAAACATTAATGAGTCCAACTTAGCTTTATGAAGCCATAAATTATGGGATAAAAACTATGGAGGAACTAACAAAAAAACATGGGCCTACCACAGGTCCCAGCATTAGAAAAGACTTCTTGAACATACACTTAAATCAAAAATGTTTTCATATTCTTTTAGAGTGATGAAATTCTTTTCCCATTTCATACGAATGAAAAACTAGGAATCGAGTAAGGGAGCTTAATTAGAAATGCTACTTTCTTAAAGTGGTCTAGCAAAGCTCAAAACATGAGCTAGACCATTATTCAGAAAGAAGCAAGTACCCAAGTACATTCAAATCATGCGAAACATTATTGTCGTTGGCAACGCCTGATCAAAACAGAATAGCGTTTTCTTCGCCCTTGCAAATACACTTATATACATATTTTTCTAATATTAGTCACCGAAAAAGCATTAATAAACATAAAACAGTAATTAAAAGCGTGAGCGTAAAATTCAACACATCCTAAAGGCGTATGCAAGGTAAACCACTCCGTATTCTTATTATTTTGCATAAAATCGATAGAAACCAAGGTGTGAACGTCTAATAGAATGTGATCCTTGCTATGGACATGAACTAAGGGCGGAAAGTCGGAATAAATGAAAGAATGGCGGAACGCTTAACGTTTTCATGCTAAAATTACCATAAACTCATAATAAACGAATGAAAAGTAGCAGCAATCATCATAGTCGCCTCATAAAATATAACGCCAGTACTCACACACGCACCGACTAAATTCTGACCTAACAGCAGAACGGACCATAAGATGATTGTCAGCCAGGCAAACAATTAAAGTAAAACATTTTTTGAGTGTCTTCAGCTCTTATTTCACCTTTTCATAAAGAAATTTCATATATTTTTTTTTCAAAGTTTGATTCTCCCTCAAAAGAAATACTGTACCTACTTGGCGAGGATTGGGCTGCTGGGTTAAATCTTTGAATTTCAGAGGAGTCCGATTTTCCGAAGAATTAACATGAATGAGTATAAAAATAATAGAAATAAGATGAGACATCGAATGTGCCGTTAATTAAAAAGCGGCCGACAACTAAAAAGACGCAATCTGCCTATCACAAAAACAGAATTCGTATTTGTCGGTCATTTATGTCGCCTGAGACATGATTTCCAATTTGTCCGCAATGGTACTTCTCAGCACTTCCACGCCACACGCTATATTATTCGTCGAAACCAAATAGTAAGTATAATAATCATTAGGACGATGACTTCCACGATAAGTTCACAAAAGAGTACAAATGGCTGCATTCGCTGATGGAAATAGTGCATCACGGATTCTAATGGTTACGACCGGCGGGGATACGAGTAACTTGTGCGAACACCAAAAACAAATCAGTATATTAAAGGCTAAATATATATTACTTCAGACTTAAAATAAATTATTACCCCATTTCCAAAAGAAAAAAGGCATTCTTAATTAAGACAAATTAGACTTCAAGAAAGGCAAGAGACCGATGGAAGGTATTCTAGTTCCGTGGCTTCTTACACAGGAGAGTATGCAAAAAGACAGTCCACATAAATTGCCTTGGTCGGGCAGGAGTGATTGGATTGGTAATAATTGGAAGCATAGGGATAATTGGAAGGCTGTACGGAGAACAATCGGTGGTGATAAAATGGGACTGAAATATTGAACACGAATGGTAAAAATAAAGGAGAAAGGCAAGGACCACCCGTGATATTAAACATGCATTGATAAAGCAATAACTGAAATAGAGGGAAAACTTGAAACGAGATTACACACGCATGGAGAAACAGCGTCCTTTTGCTGATGATACTGACATTTTGTAAAGGAGAATAAACAAGAATGCTCAACCGCGTTAAGAAGAAAATGTACCTAACAACCCCGCAGGGGAGTGTGGCAGGGAGCATTCAGACATCAACCATGGAAAGGGGGTAGGGGGTGATAAGGAAAAGGACGATAAGTGCCATGCGTGCCTAGCAAGTGACTTCGCGTACCGTGTTGCGCAGGAAGAAGTAATTTGTGTACATACATCTATGTTCGGCAGTGCATCACTCTCCTTTTCTCGCTTCTGCCAGTTTTAGAGATGTTATACCTAGTTTTGGGATGAAATAATATCCTCCGTATCTCCCTGAAACTCGCGTGATCTGGCTTACTCAAGGATAATCAGGATCAAAGTAAAGAGATGTGAAGGGAAGACTAAATAAAGCTAATTAAATGGCTTTCTGAGGAACTTAATATGAAAAGGTTCTCATGGGACTAAGGCAAAACAAATTGGAATAGGTGATACTTATCGTAATTTCTGAGTACGATCGAGAAATTCCACTAACAAAAGGAAGTCAACCCTGAAGCCCATTGTTTCATTGAAAGAGTTTTGCTCTTCGAGAAGTCAGCACACCAGCGACGGAAGACGTAAGATACAAATACGTAGGAAAAGTATTGCAATCAAAATAGCATTATTGCAGAAGACGAGCCTACGTGCAGAAAGCAACACGAGAAGGATTCAAGAAGCACTAGAGTCGAGTGAAAGTACGAAGTATGCCCTCCTGCGGTAGAGAAGTTTGTACGATAACTGCGGCAGTAATCGCATGCGGACCTATATGGAGGAATGAGAAAGATCACATGGACTGAGAGAGTCAATAATAAAGACTTCCAACGAAGAGATGAGAATATAAGAAGTTTGACAAAAACGGTGCAAATAATAAGAATGGGATCGATTGGACATGATGCGAGACATAACAGCATCCTCAAAATTATCAAAGAAGGAAATATGGATGGAAAGAAATACAGACGAAGACCATATTGGAAAATCCCAAGAATAGTATGAGAGAAGTTAAAGAAAAAAATCAAAAAGTAACGATTACAACATCTCTACTCTCATACTACTCATTAGTGATTCAGAGGCCAGAAAGATGAGAAAAGAGATGTGGAAACAACAGGATTCACCTTGATAGATACAAAAAACCAATGTAGGAATTGATAACGGGTGTTGATGAAAAATTTTTATCATTGGGTATATTTATTTTTTGGCGGAAAAAGTTTACGTAGGCCTGCAATGGACGACAAAACTTGGGTGATAAATATGTTACCCGATAAACTGCTGCACCATTCGAGATAGCATTCTCTCGTTCCCCATATTCTCCTGTTACGATCCCCACTATGAAAATAGCATTCTAATAACGCCAGTTCCAAAACCTCCACGCCCCCAAAACAACAACATCAACACGGGAAGGCATAGCTGCCGGGCGATCTTGAAAAATTTGAAGCCGCTGCAATTGAAACGACCAAAGCCGGAAACGACGCAGTCAAAGGGTAAAGGTGGAATAATTAAATGCTCTGGCACGTTCTCAGGATTCATGAAGGCTTAAAGCTTAGTCAGCAAGATGAAAAAAAACAAGGGGTTCTAAAAGCCAAGAGTGTTAAGGAAGTCGGTTCCCCAACGAATCAATCGTCGATAGAGTGAATATCTCCGACTTCATCTCTGCCGTAATGTTAAGAGCGGGAGACGCGAGCTGGACCGACATTCGATCGAGGAGATTACTTCCGTTAAGTTTCGGTTCTCACCCGAGCACACAACAGCCGTCGCCCCTCGTCACCTCTCTTCTCCGCCTCGACGCCGGGAGCATACCACGACGTCCTAACCTCCTCAATGGGCGACCCCGCCCTCGAGAGCCCAGAGGAAGGCACAAGTTCAAAGCAGAAAATATTTACGTGCGTACTACAAGAGGCACTACATCCAACAGTTTTTAGCTCGGTAAAAGTTACGCCATCGAAGTTTGTCAACTTCTTTACCACTTAAGCGAGCTACATTTCCTCTAACATGATGATAAGCACGGTGTAATTCAGTATGACTACCGTGAAATCAAATTCTCCGGAAAAATTCGAAAATAAATGTCGCACAAACAACTATGCAACTTTGTCACATGTGATTTTAACTCCTTGAAATGTTTAGTTTTCCTCATCGTTTTGCATAAGAACACAATATCCATTGGAGTTCCCTGAATTACGTAGCAACAATGCAATAAATAATATTTTTTAAATAAAATTTCAGTTCTTGCAAATATTTCACCTGTAACTGAGTAGTTGAATTTACCCGTAAACATACTGAAATTTCAATGTTTAGGTCAAAGTAGGCGAGGCCTTCCGATAGCCTAATCTCATCGTTCCATGCAGCTGAGAGCGGCCCCAGACGCCGCCGTCCGCAGCATCTTCCGGCCTCCTTACGCACGCCACCAACTCCCAAGATGCACATTCCCATTCGAAGGCATCCCCAACCCCTTGAGAGCCAAAGACAATCACAAAGGCTCAGGTATCATGCAGTCAAAAGCGATCGGTGCAGTGACCATTGCGCGTTCAGGGAGATGCTGCAGACCCCGAATTTCCACCAGAGGCACGCGGGGAGGACGGAGTCAAACCGCGATCCGACACGCCACCGTCCAAGGAGCCCCCGACGCTGCAGACGCACAGACTGTCAGGAGCGAGTGCAACCGAGAGCTGACGGAAAGACCTACAACTAGTAGTTTAAGCTTAAGACAAGACCTTGTAGTTTTGGGACTCGCAGGCTACACCTCCCCACGCTTAGGTCACTCGAAAAATCAAGATCACAAGAATTTCAGGTTGAGACACGGATGATGTGATTTGTACCCTGTTGCGCTATATACATATCCCTGGAAATGACAGAAGCGAGAGAGAGAGATTCCTCAATCTCATAAGTCTTAAGGGATTGCAAAGTTATGCAGGCAAAAAAACATTCATTTCGTCGTCCTCCTCTCCTCCGTCGACACAGTGCATCCCGTCACGAGCTTTCCTGGCAAGAAATGTTGAACGAAGGGGATTTTTAAGATTGTGGGTCACACGCAAAGGGAAGCCATGGACTCAAAAATTATAGAAAACATAACTTGCAGCAGGAACATTCCGCACGGCAATCATGGACAAGTGATCAAATTAGCGCGAGATACATATAGGCAAATGAGGAGGCGACTGACTCGAAGGCGTGCCTGACCGAGTGCTGGACCGGTCGGTGAATGGGAATAGGGTGGGGGACATTGGGGGGGCGCACCAGCAGCGATGCAGGGACGGGGAGGACGAGACGTGGTGCACCCCCACATAACACACAAACCCTTCACCATTATTTAACAATTTAGGTACCCATGTACATAGATATCCATTATAGATATCAACACTTGCGTAAGTCTATCAGAGTCTGTTTGCCAATGAGTCGCGCCAGCTTGAATGAATTCCACGCGACCTAAGAAATTGAAATATGGCAGGAAAAAAGGTCGGGACCTAAAGCTGACGAAAAATAGTAAAAACAGAGAACAACAATTAAACGGGTTTGTTTTTACCCCATTTCGCTAACTTTCACTCCTATAAAAAACTTCAAATTTGCTGCAGGGGTTACTTCCTCGCTTATTTTAAAATTACTTGCACTACATATTGAAATGTACACAGATCGATAAAAGTATGAAGTTATATATTCTTGCATTTGATTTTGTATACGCTTCGTCTTTGCCTAAAATTGTATTTTGGCTAAAGAATGTTCCGTTTTTTTCAACATTTTTCGCTTTCGTTATTTTCCTTGACAACCGCATCATGGGGTATAAATGGTAATTTATTATGGGTGTCCATGTTTATGACTCAGGTTATGTGAACAACATTATAATTTCAGAGATACTGGGTATTTTTCACCCAACCCTCTCAAAGTGTAGTCAATGACTGCCACATCGGAATATAGATTTCGCAGTTCACATTGGAAGTATTCTTTCGATCCAATGCAACATTGTTAACATTTTTCTTTTTCACGCCGACTTTAAAGAGGAACCATCTTCTTCAAGTACGTAATGATAATAAAAACACATGCAGGCAAAGGACCCTCAGACGAGGCGCGAATGAATGGCAGACCCTTTCCCTCTGGGAGGCGGCGACACCCTGGGGAGAGAGGGGGGGCAAAAGAAGGAGCAGGAAGGAGTCCCTTCCCCCTCTCTCTCTCGTAAGAGGAGGAGGAGGGGGGGTTATAGGAGGCGACCCCTCCCTTCCTGCGCGCACGGAGCTCGTTCGATACCTCTCTGCGGCAGAAGAGAGAGGGTGGGAAGGAGAGGGAAAGGGGGAGGGGAGATGGCGATCACAAGCCCCTCCCCCCACGGCGGCAGAGGGCGACACACACGAAAGGGCGAGGAGGACGCTTGGCATCTTGGAGAAATATCGGAGTGTCACTACACTTGGAGATGAAACGATTTTGAAAATGGAACATCACGGTGGACAAAACAACCGCTGTGTCGCAAGAATCCCATGAGATTATCACCGAAGAAGAAGCGGCGGTGCGTCTGAAAGCGACTCGTGTGTCCCGCTCCACGGATCAGATAGAGACTATTGAAAAGCTGGAAGAGGAGAGAGAGAGAGGAGATGCTTCCGTGAAGACCAAATGAAGACGGATGGGATCAGAAACGAGGAATCGTATGATGAATGGAAGAGGAGATGAAACACTCTCGGTTACATATCGCACAGAACAATACCGTCTAAATTCCAACAGCGAATCTTCCACGCTCGACGCCCCAGAGCAATTAGTTTGAATTAAGTTCAAGAAAATGGAGAGTTGGATACCGATTATCATTGGGGAACTAGCGAACTATTACATATTACCATGCTGCGACAAAATTCAATGAAGGGCTCGGGTAGGTGTGCCGGCCATGGAGTACGGAGTGCTTTTCATTCCAAAGGACCGAGGTTCGATGGATTATGCTTCCTCAGGTTTCCAATCGGGTGAGAGGATTTCCCCTCGGCCGGTTGGGGAAACTCCAAACAACTCCACAATTCAATAGATTCGCCCGGAAAGCACCAGATCTTTCATGACCGAGGTTCGAATACCAGCAATGTCTGAGACTTATTAAGGAGAATTCCGAACCCCTCCTCTTGGGTGATTAATCGTCGCGGGGAGCATTTCAAGGGCAGTCCACCGGATCGGACACTTTTAACTGATATCACCTTTCGTTCGTCAGTAGTTCCGCTCCTCTCTCTCTCCATTCCCAAAGCGATCCTTCCCCCTTCGCCTCCTTGACCCTCCTTCGAAACACTTACATCTCTGCTCTCCGTCACCTCCTCATCCAATAACCAACTAACGGGGGCACATTTAGCGACTTGACTTCTAAAAAAGCAAACGCGAGCTCTTATCAATGTCATTCCTGTCTTTTTTTATTAATCACCGAATCGCAGTTTATCTAATTTCTCAATAAACCACTTCATAAACAAAATAAAAGCGTTAATTACGTTTTGCAAATTTATCACAACTAGTCTGTGTCACATCCAACTAAAAATTCAACAGCGATGAAGGACCAAAAAAAAAGAGACGAGCGAAAACCCGAGTGCGTGCCACTCTCTTTTATGCCTAAGGCCCTGCGCGCATCATCCCGTTCATGCACTCTTTTTGAGCACCACTGTGGCATTTCTTACATGGCGCTCCGTATTGCGCATTTCAATTAACCATTTGGCAATGATGAGATAGGGGTGGATTCGGCCGAAGACCGGCGGATAGCGAGAGACCAGAGGCACCGGGGCCATTGATTACCAAGCCATAGAGAGAAACTGGATTCGATATCTTGAAGGTCACCTTTAAAACCGAAGGGATAATTCTCACGAAGCGAATTTCTGATTTAAATCTTCCCGAGTACAAAAGGTGGCCTGTGTTGCTATTTTCTAATTTGTTTAAGGCCTCGGCGAGAAGATATCGCCATATATCATGCACGTAGGTGGTACATCTATTACTTTCGCGGTATCTAATCACCTCGCTTCCAAAAGACAGTCTAACGAAAGCAGCCTGGTGATGATTTCCGATAAATATTACACGCATAATAGATTGAGTCGTTCAGTAATCTTCCGACGGACGTCGCTAGCATGTCTAACGAGTCAGGGAAGAGGGCAACTTAAGGAAGGCCGTTCTTCATTTCGCTACTATGCTCCGCTCCTTTCGATCGTCACTTTTCTAACGTGACGTCACGCTGTGCGGTACCAATCCGTTTAGGGCGAATGTTGAGAGGAGCGCAAAGAACATAAAAGAGGGCAGGAAAGCGTTCCAACATATGATCCCTAATATAAAACATTGAACCATCGTAGATATACATACCTAGAATACATATCTAGAGAGTTTTATCTTTAATAATAGCATGAAAGTAAAAATGCCGGGATATCGTGGGTAGTTGCAACATGGTATTGGAGAATAAAACGTGTCATTTCTTAGTACATAAATTAGTTTTCATAGTTAGGTGAGGCAGTAATCAATTACGTAGTTAGAAAGTTCTTTTTTTTCATATTAAGGTAATTTCTCGTGAGCTCTCTTGTGCTTGTTGCGTTGTGACGTTGAAAGAGCAAATCACATCGGTTTAACGGTTTCAGTGGACTAAAGATACACAGTTTAACGTAACGAGAATATCACTTATTCCATTGGCCTGTGATTTAATTAACTAAGAATTGCTTGCATTTTCATTAAACTGCGATTTTTATATGCGAATGAAACATCGTCAATAGCGAGAGTAGATTTATTACGTTTGATATTTCATGATAAGGGGATGAGTGACTCATACCGTGAAATAATGGAAATATTGCCTTAAATTGAATATATATATACATTCATAATTTCTTAAAATCAAGTTGGTTTTTCCATGGAAGTATACACAAGGGGTTTAACTGAATCCGTAGAAACTATCTTGTTCTCTTTGAGTACAGTTTTGTCGACTAGAGATGGAATGAATGGACGAAGGACAGCCATCTGATAAGTACACCATTGGTTATATAGGTTTTAACTTTTGAGTTAGCATGTACATAATTACGATGGATGGAATGCGTAAATGAACTTAAATAGGCTTTTATTATAATAATAATGATACCTCGACAACGCTTAGCCTCGTGTCACGAATTAATAATACTAATGCCCGATTCACACTATCCGACAAGTCTTGAACCAGAAACATTGAACAAGACGTCTTAAACGCTCGACGTTCATTTAAGACCATTCGAGACGGCCTTTCAATATTGATTGTTCAAGAATACCTTAATCGAATTGAACGGCCTTTCACAATGTTTGAATGACTTCTATTGTGATTTCCAAAGAAATCAACGACTAACAGGAGGAACTGGAATATTGCCTAGAATGCTAGAGTTAAATTGGAAGAATATTGCTATTAAGTCAATATTATCTTCTCACGTTTCTTTTAAATACAACAGCCTACATACGTACTACCTAAAGAGTTATTTACGAAATTAATATTCAGTTCGTTTGCGTAGTCGTCGATAAATTCTGGTTTTGAATCGAAAAACACGCACTGATGAAGCGAATGTTGTTATAGTTGCACAATCATTTAATTTTCGGCAGTGGCACAGAAATTAGAGGTTCCAAGAAGAAATCATCGCAGAATTTGGAACTTGGAATGGCAGTGATATTCATCTGGCACAGAAAATTAAGTTCCATCTCGAACTATATACGTGGGAACACTGAATCATACTTCTCTATATTCGCCGAAACATGGTTTGATGACAAAAAGGTACAAAACTAGAGAAAGAAAAATATTTTTGGATCGACTCGCCGACACTACTAATGAAAATATTTTATACTCTGAGTAAGAGAATTAATAAAGAACTTAGAAAAAGGCTGCGAATACAAATTTCCTACACGGAGATTTGAAAGGGGAACCTCAACGTTGTACGGAGAGGACCAAGCTACGAACGACTGTGCTGGTAAAATGGAGAATATATACATATGTTGTATTCCTTACTTATGATACGGCCTCTTGCTGGCTTTTGAGCTTGTCGCCGACTCCAGTAATTTTTGGTGCAAAATAGTGTTTATTCCTTCTGGTGGTGTTATTTGTAAGCAAAAACATTTATTATCTGCAGAGTTAGAGTATCCTGAGTTAGAGAAGCAATAAGACTTTTAAAAAAGCTGCAAATAATAAACTCCTACGTAGAATTTTAAAACGTATGCCTCAACGATAAACAGCGATGGAGATAACCACAAGACTAGGAGCGAATAGTGGAGAAAAAAATGGTGTACCTATTGCTTAACGATGACATGGCCTCTTGCAGGTTTTCGTGTTCCTCACCGACTAAAGTAATTTTTTTGTTAGAAATATTCTTTGTATTCAATAAAATTTATTATTTGCAGATACCCAGCCAGGACTCATATGTTGGGAGGAAAATAGAACAGAAATCTTAAATTATCGCAAATTCTTAGACAGTGCCCCCTTCTCGCCTGGAAATTCGGTGAGCGAAATTTATCCATTGAGTTTTTGTTGAGCCAACAACTGACACTTCATAAATATTAATCAAGGTAGCAATGACTTATGGAAATGCAGAGATTAATATTGTACGCCAAAATACGCACATGAAAGTTGTTCCAAAATACGAGTTGAAAGATTGCCCGTTTTCCTTCAGTCCCTAGAAATACTTTACTGTTAATTTGGACAATGATATTGCTCGCACAGCTTATGTATGTACATCTTTCATAATTTATAGGACAATGGCACTTGCCTCTTAAAAAGTGTACATTTTACATTAAATCATAATTTTATTATCATATAATTGCATAAAATATGAGGTGCTTCCGTATGGAACTTATTCTCCATGTCTGCCATCTTACGTCTGATAATCGGAATTCCAACCCCATTGGTCGACACCCTTCAAGACCATTCAAGTTTGAAGAGTAATTAGAACCGTTCAAGACGAGAGGAATTTTATGGCAACGAAGCCTTTCAAGGGTTTTCAAGACAATATATCCACCGTCATAACGTTTCAACTGATGCCATGTCAATTGGAGAAAGCGTGTTCAACGAGTCTTGAATGGAGTTTGACGTGAATTTGATAATGTGAAACGACCTACAGTAACGGTGTACAACGCCAATGCATGCTGGGGAAGGGTAGCCAAATCTCTTTTTTCCATATTTGACGGATCTTCTAAAGTACCATCTAAACACCTTTCAAGAATGTTTCTGACGTAGGTTTTCGCGGCGTTCAGGTTTGCAGTTAGGCAGGTTTTCGGGTTTCGTCCGCGTTGTCATCCTTCTTGATGGCGACGTTTCACATACTGTGCCGTAGGACATAGGCGTGCGTAGGTGCAGTAGAAAACCTTTCAATAATCCTTCAATACATGATATGTTCCATGAGTTCAACAAATCATCGGACCACGGAATGCGTACACACACTGTTTATAGTAGTCATGTCAGTCTGGAGGGTATAGTAGTATGTAGCAGCCCTGGAGTACTTAGGCGCCACCTACAGAACAGAGCGTTCAAGAGCGGAGAGGGTGAAACGGAACACGGCCTTCGGTATTGACCGCCGAAGGAATCGCCGCCCACCGAGAAGGGGCGCGCACCGTCCCTTCGACAGAAGAAGGTCGAGAGGGCGGTCTCTCCTCACCATCGACGACTTCCACATCTACTCAGTTGGCCGTATGGCACTGCCAAACCGACATCCCCCCCCTCCCCCACGCGTAACTGAGGCGCCGCCACAATTTCCCGCTATTCTGAAATCTCGAGTTCCTTTTATTTCACGATCCCGCTCAAATATGAAGACCGACGGCCGCGTGATTCGATCCCGAAGAGGGAGGGGGCGGAGGATGGACCCCCACTCCACTGGAAGGCCACCGTGACGCGTCGTGCTGCTTCTTTTCAAGGAAAAAGGAGGAGGTTCGAGAAAATCTATCGTATAGCACGACTTCATGTATGTATGTACCTATGTGCATACGTACGTACACTAGGGACTAGACAACACTCCTATCCCGAGAGGAGAAAAAGGCAGCTTTCCAGTCAAGGTGTTCAAGTTAGCGCAAATGGGAACACATCACCCCACAATATGATAATGAATGGAACGATCGGAACGGCCTTTGATTTAAAGCTGCCTAATATATCTCACGGTAGGTAATCATACATGCTACAAGAAATACCATGAACGCCCTTGACACGCGGTAAAAGGTTTGTAAAAGTGAGTTCCATAGGTATTTCTATTCGATGTGATGGGGAAGGAATTGTGTTTACATAGCAATGGAAGTGTGATTAGTGCGTTAATGCTGGGGGCTTGCTCAAGGATGGTATTTAAGTACCAATATATGTCTGAAGTTATATGCCAAGGTGCCATATACGCCTGACCGTAGTTTTGGTAAATGATCTTTAAATTGAACCGTAGAACATTAGTGGAATTAGATGACGAGAAGTGTCAGGAGTGATGTAGAATTTCAAGATAATGTCCTTCAAACACATAATTTCCTCTGAATGTTGTTGATGAGAATCAATATAACATTCCAAGTACTATTCACTTCGAGGACGGAAATGTTCCCTCGGAGTTGTGTAAAATACTGGAGATAGTGTAAATTTATTTGCTGGCTGATTAAAGGAAAAAAATTAATTTTCTTTTACATACTCGGTCAAACTCGAGTAATTCAATCGTCAAATTCATATACAAAGATTGAAACTAACCCCCAATTGGAGGAAATTTTTAGATTAATGGTGGAGAGTAAGCTTATTCGAAACCTCTGCTTTGATCAGACAGTACTATTGTGATATTTGTGATATTGTGATATTGTGATATTGGGATATTGTGATATTGTGATATAGTACAGACAGATATTGTGATATCGGAGGGAGGAGAATCAGCTTCGATTGCGGTAGGAAGAGCATAAAGGAGGAGGAGCTGTCCGTCAATGCTTTCCAACTTGGGAGTCACCTTCGTTCAAAAGAGCATTGTGAGCGGTTGTTACCCTTCTCAGTGCCATCTGTTTTCTATTAACTCCCCCCCTCACTTCTAGAAATGAACGGAGAGGAACTCTTACTGACTCTCGAAGACGGTGGCCCTGAGGGTGATGGCAGTGTGTGATTTCTGACGCATCCAAGAGTGAAGGAGGGTATCCCCGTTAAAACGCCTCGCTCGGTTGCGACTGCTCGCCACCTTGAGGATTTTCTACAGAACTATTCCTTTCCAGTGGGTAAGACGCTTCCTCTTAACGTTCAATATTCGGTTTCTATGTAGCATTTTGTCGGTACAGAATAATCACCGCCGATTTTTAAAAATTGTCTACAAATTCGCTCAAACTACAAGCTTAAGAAAGAACGCTTTTTACCAGATAGTAATAATAAATATACATCATCTGCACATTATCCACATTTACTGTCTTTTCTGAAAATCCACTCGAGCAATAAAACAATGGCGGTAGATGCGATTGTCGAAGTTCTTTCCTTCTCGTAAGCGCACATCAACAATGCTTCCGATATCGTTCTCAATTTCTCCCAACTACAAGGCGCACTACGATAATGACGACATCAGAGACAATCCAGTTCCAGGGATGAGTAGTCCTGTTATAATCACTGCATCGGGCGCGAGCCCTCTTCAGCTGTTGGAGGAATGTTTTATTTAAGGAGGAACCATCATTTTAGGCATGCCCGAAAACCTGCCCTGATTTTGACACATATTATTGCCCATGATTTTATGTTTGACGTGGGGTTAGATGGAAGATGGGACTTTCTAGTCCCAATCTCGCCCAATAAAGACGTTTTATTATTATTATTATTATTATTATTATGATTTCTCCTATCGATTGGTGTAAAAACATTACCATGTCATCGGCCATTAAATGAAGATATATTAATTTGAAAATGATGGAATTTTACGTTGAAATGTATTGTCTTAATGGCAGAACGATGATCTCCCTTCACATAACATTTTTTATCTCAAGTTTGGCCCGAATAATATCGTTAAAAAACTAGTATAACGTACAAAAGATATCAAGGCACACAATATATTATTTTCAGATTAGGTCATCGGCAATTTAGTGTCAGCATTAAAGTTTAAAAAACATACTTCCGGTTTTTCTCCGAACAAAGAGCCCAAATGCAGCGAACAATGCGGCAACGTTGAAAACTGCTTGGAGGTAAAATATGAAATACGGCATACTCAAGGTGACTGTATGTATTTTAATCCTTATGGCGTTTTTAAATAGAATTACACATTTTCAAAGCACGCTGCTTGGCAGCACTGAATTCAAGTACACATTTTTCAATATAAATATCAACTAGAGCATACATGTAGGGCGGTTCTCAGTAATTACCGTTGCCAACGGCTTTGGTTAAATTTATGCCTGTGCTTACTACTGCGTACGTAGCTTTATTGAAGGCTTTAAACAACATAATTTCAAAATATTAAAACCTATATATTTAGAATTTTAAAACTTTTCTTCTTTGATGGATAACTTCATTTAAAAAAACTATTTTCACGATCAATCAATGGCTCCACGGCGAAGCTTTTCTCGATCACATTAGCGGTAATGTTATTCAAGATACTCATGCACATAAGCGTGTACATAATATTTCGTCTACATTACGATAATAAGAACAGGCTGTAGGATCATGAAACCAGATAGAGAATACTTGATCGAATACGGAGAATTAAAAGAAAACCGGGTCTAAGACAGTGGGGAAAACAAGGTAGTATACATTTCCAGGAAGATAGCCACGAATCATCCGAAATTTGGATTTACCCTTGCCTTAAGTGAAAAAAGGAAACTAACATCACAATGTTGTGGTAAGGTTAAAATCGCAACGTTGTTGGAAGGTTTATACTGCAATGTTATTGCAAGGTTAGTTCTTCAATGTAATTGTCAGGTAAAAATCGTGATGTTGTAACAACATTATTTCTACCAGGTTATTACAACGTTAGAATCGCAATGTTGTTGCTAGATTAATACTGCAAACTCAGGTAAAAATATCTCCCTTTAAACTAACTGAAACACCCTTAAATCACACTAACTTGCTTCTCTACTGAAACTGTCTTTAAATTACAACAAAACCAAGGGAGTTTGGAAGTGGGGCGGCATGAGTAGAAAAGCAGTGCAACAAAATGCCTTGAAAACTGCACTGGCACATGATCCATACACCCTTGTAATTACGTAATGAGCTGGCACTCCCTTCCTCACTACATTAAAACGCTCTTTCCACTTAAACTTCCCTGCCCTCTCAAATAAAAAAATTACATTTTATATACTATGTTATTATTATGTGATGGCATACTTTAGTATACTAAACTATCCTACCCAGTATATACCATATAGACCACAACGCCAGAAAGGACTTTGATGTGACAGTGGTCAATAATAAATGGTCAGAAAGGATGCACAGGGATAACAACTCATTATGCACACATTTTATCCATTGCCGGAATCGAAAACGCGGAAATCTCTTTTGAGAATATGTACCAAAAAGGGTAAATAACGATTAAGGTGATTAATGAGTGGGCGTGATGCGTAAATGAAAGTAAAAATTAAGAGCAGCAAAAAGAAAAAGTGAAATAGAAAGCGATACACAGATGCTAAAACGAATTATGAAGAAAGTAAAAGAATACGTAATAGATAAATTAAAAAACTGAGGAAAAATGAATTACGATGGAAGCAAAAGAAAATATAATAAAGAAATTAATGAATTAGTGAAAAACCCACCCGATTTATAACACTTCGAATTCGCAGTCACAGATCGCAGGAGACCAACAGGCATGGGCAGAGTAGCACTCATTTGTTTTCAGCCTGTCTCAGTGTTGCTATGTGCAAACTATTGATGTTAGTACGCATAACAATAATAATAAAACTGCAATATTAGATAATTTGTACAGACTTTTCGGGGTTTTATGTTATTAAATAAATAATTCTTCATTACAGCCACAAATTTAATCTAAAAATAATATTACGTCGAAATAACAGCGACGGCTATATGCAACACAACCACTGACTTACATGAGGTTCTTAACATTCATACATTATTATATTTTCTGAGCAACATAACCCAATCGAGTATTTGGATTTCTTCGAAAAATTAAAAAATAATATATTAATCCTAAAGTCCATTTGGTGATGTTTTATTCATCTTATGAATACAGTACTTCAGGGCGCAGGTTCCTCCTTAATAGTACGTCGATAGGGAGGAAAATTTAGGATGGGGGAATGATGAGGGCGAGCTGGAGTTGGAGCTTAGTTGGAGCTGGAGTGGCGACTGGTGGAGAGGCAAAGGCATTTCACGATTGAGGAACCTATCTAACTTTAAAATGACACTGGTTTATGAATAAATGTAGCAAATATTATACTGTAGTTTTTATTTTCTCTTAATTATTTATATATTTTGGCTTATTTGGTATATAATATTCTTTTTCTCTTATTAAAATATAAATATAATAATTTTATAATTATTTCTCTTTATTATATTTTGGTTTATTTGGTGCTCTTCCTTTGTATTAATTTTATTTTTCTTTCCTTCTTTTTTCTTTTTCTTCCTTAAAAAAAAAATATATATATAAATTTTTCTCTCTTTTTCTTTTTTCAGGGACTTTTTCTCTGGCTGAGGAAGGCCCTACATGCCCGAAACGTCCCAGTAAGTCTTATCTCATTTTACTTTTCTTTCCCCACCCCCTGTTAAGTGTATTTTTTTATTGTTGTGGTCTATTGGCGAACCTTTCGTTGTGTGTGTCTATATATGTGTGTGTGTGTGTGTGTATATATATATATATATATATATATATATATATATATATATATATATATATATATATATATATATATATATATATATATATATATATATATATATATATCTTATATCGTGTCTTTATTTAATTCCGCCCCACCTGTGGCATAGTTTTTATATATATATATATATATATATATATATATATATATAATAAAAACACTTGACAGGGGGTGGGGAAAGAAAAGTAAAAAGAGAGAGGACTTACTGGGACGTTTCGGGCATGTAGGCCCTTCTTCAGCTGTAGAAACTGTATTATATATATATATATATATATATATATATATATCCAATAAGGAGTCACAGGAGTGACAAGTGAAAACAGGGGCACAAACAAAAGAAACTCACACGAACTGTGTAATTTTCGACAGCGTTCTGCCGTCTTCTTCTGAACTGGAGAGAGTACTCATATATATATTTATTATTATTATTTATTTTTTCTCGTTACATTGAATTAAATAATTTTTATGACAGCGCCGAGGTGTTAAATTATGAGAATTGAGCATCGGACTAGAGCGAATGGAAAGAGACGGAAGAATCCCTTTTTCAACGGATTCCCCCCCCTCCCACAGACGACCCACGCGCCCTCGTCTCATTCGCTGACCCTCCCGAGAGCGAGGAGGTAGAAAGTTCGCCGGAACGCGAAGAGTAGAGCCTTGGCCGGCTAAGGAACATCCAGGCAACAATTAAGGTGGCTTAAGGGAGAGATTTCAGTTCAGATAAAATTAAATATATTCGCGTAGTGATTCAGATGTCCGCCAATAGATGGCGAGCGAGCTCCCATTTACGTAAAGCTCTTGATTAGAAAAGTAAGGACAACGTTGGTCCTCAACCGGTGCCCACAACCGAGGCGATTGGGGAAGATATATGTGGCATTGTAGTATTTCATAAAACATCAATTAATTGACATCAAATGGCTCAAACTCGCTTAAATGCTTGGAAATGAATGTTTTATCGCAGAGACATGCTTACTCACTATCTCCTCGTGTGCGTAATGCTGCCGGAGAATCTTCTGGTTGAAAATCTCACGGGTTTTCCACCGTCTCAGGTTCTCCATTCCTTCCTAAGTTTAGACAAACGACTCCGTCTCGTCGTCTTCAGGGATTCTGGAATATAATTCCATCGCTCTGTCCGCCTAATATATACAATTCAAGGTTGGTTCAGGTGATCGCCTTTTGGTGGGCCACCAATTTTCTTCATGCCACTTCATTATTGGTCGTCAGTTATCTTATTTGTTTCAGGAAATTATCCCAATAAGCTTAGAATATTTTAGATATTTTGTTTGATTAGCGTTTTTTATACTTTGGGTATTCGATGGTTAAAAAGAATTATTACAAATTAATTTATCAATGAGATAAAGTGTTCGAGAATGAGTAAAACTTTAAAAGGGAAAAAAACTACCCAGCAACGGAATCTGGTAAACATACAATAAATAATATAAATGAACTTTCATGGTAGAATGAGCTTGATAAGTACATTTAAATATCGTAGTTAATACACATAAATAGATCATTATCGGCTTAAGTATGAGAACCATAGGAACAAAGATATCCGGAAATATTGAAAACGTATTGCCCTAATAAGTATATTTTATCAAACCTCGGAGATATCAACTGTGAATAACGCCAATTTTTATCGTTATCAAGATTGCGGTTTCGACGAATCATTGTTAAAACAGCGACATTATTCCCCAACGGTAACTGTACCCTATCACCTTAAAGAAAACTAGATGTTATAAATTCTACCCTTGACAGAGATGCCAAGACGTTACATTACTGGTTGGGATAACAATGCTAAGTGTGTGGAAAGACCGTTTTCCTTTCAAAATTCCTTAAATCTCCAAGCAAATAATTTTCGACGAATTGCAACGACGCACGGCTGAGTCTTTTTTCAGATTATCGCGGAAACAATCAATGCATTTCGGTACGACGACGGTCTGTACGTCGACATGGGGTCGCAGTGCTGAAATACATATTTATCTCCGTTTGAAGTGTTATACCCTGTATGACATACTCTTTAGTTTGACTGTAAAGCGTTTTTTGCTTCCATAGACAAAACTACATACCAAAAATATCAGTCCCCAAGTGGCCCCTTGAGATTCAACGACCCGATTTCCCCAATAACACAGAAACTCAAGGGAACGTTCACTATTTTAACTGTCAATTCATTTTTTATGCATTTAAAATATTTTTGCATCAAATTGAATAACTACAGCGAAGTTTCTGCACATAACTGCTCACTGAGAAGTTAGGAAGTGAATGCATGATTGACTTCGATAACTTTAAAGTTTACTCAACTTTTCCGGCAATTCGACGAAATTCCCGGCCTTTTCCCTGTTTTTCTAGTTAGTTGCCAATTTTCCTTTTTCTACCCTGGTGGGTGGCCATCCTGACTATTTTCTCCCTAACTTCAAACACCATTTCTAATATTTGTCTTCAAATCATATCATAAGTCTAATCCTTAGTTTAAGGAATAATTACACGCAACATCAACACGTTGTATTAGGCAATTAATGTCATCTTCACACCTAAAAACTTGCCGATATGAAGTTGTTTTTGGAAGAATTTCATGTTTTGCCCTTGAACATAAATTTGAGAAGCGGTTTACCAATGCTCGGGGACTTGGCAACGATACTCAATATTTACTGCCGGCACCATGGTTTGCACACTATAGTTCTTCACATCCTCCGCCCTCTCATGCATCTGCTATTTATCTTTCTCCAACATGTTGTTGCGTCGTTTCCTTATCGATTTTATTTTTTTGCTGAAATTTCCGTAGACTATCGCTTTTGTCTAATATTGCTTACTCGTTTGTCTCACTTGAGCAGATAAATAGACAAAAGAAAAAAGAATGCATTGTTGCCAAGAATCTCCGTCGAATAGATTTTTGCATTCATCATATCGATTCTAGCATCCAACGTTTCAGTGTTTGTTATTCGCTTATAACAATTTGAATTAGGGATAGATTCTTACAAATTATTTATAAAAATGTAAAAAGGTTTCAGTACATATAAAGTTAGTTTTATGTTGGAATCGTGAGGTTAATGTATGTTAAATGTCAAAAGATAAGTGTCGTTCAAGCTCATTTTCCACATAACCAAAGTAAAAATACTCAACTTTGAAAGCTCTTATTTTTGTTAAGCGGACTTAAAAAATTACTGCGATGGTGTCAAAGATAAATCAGGAGATCTGCGATAATTTCTGATGAGTTATAGCTGCTTATATTGTACTAAAATTTAAGCCAAAACGATATTGCCACTAATAATAACTCTGAGATTTTCCCGAAGATCAGACCCAGCCAAATTAATTTTGTCTCATCATAGTCTCGTTCGAGCCGTTTTCCAGATAAATTACACATTCACTGATCACTAGTTTAAGAGTACATTTGAATGATATACAGATTAAAATTGGTGAGGTAACGGAAATGGTTAGGTACATACTACCAGCTTGAGCCGGGAGGTGATAGAGAGAGAGTTAGTTAGGCAGCGGCCATCTCCACGAGGAGAGTCCCGCTAAACGCTCCGTGGGTTAGTTTGGCTGCTGGCACGTCTGTATGTATGTACATACATACAAGTGGAAACGGAGGAGGAATATATATCTCTCGTCACATCGTGCTCAGGTGCGTGCGTCTCCCGAAAGAGAGGGGGGGGGCCGAAGAAGACGTGGGGGCGGCATCGATCGCCCCTCCCTTTTACTATCAGACCCCCTGCCACCCCCTGCCGACGCGTGAGTGTGCACGGAGGAATGAAAAAGAGAGAGGGCCGAAAATAAAAAAATTAAAATGCGCGCGCGGAAAGCAATCGATCCTCGGAGGGAAACGCCGCTTGCTTTGCTTCTTATTCTTCTTTTGCCTCTTCTTCTTCTTCGTCTCCCCTCTCTCTCCCTCTCCCTCCGCCATCACGGACGGACGGACCCTACAAAGTCTCGTCCTCCGACGCGTGTCTTCTCCCCCGAACGATTCGAGATATCGATTCGAATCGCACATCGAGCGGATCCAATCGGCCGACTATCGATTTCACTCCCGTAAAAAACCCTCGCGTGCACAAATTCGAGGAACTTATCGGTTTATATTAAAATGTCAACGGTCTCACCTCCTTGGGTCGTTCTTGTGTGTGGCAGAGGAGGAGGGAACAGGGGGAGAGTCGCGGCCGCCGCCAAAGGCATTTGCCTCGCGGTTGGCAATGGGCAAGCACCATATTCCGAGAGAGAGTGGAGTCATTCGGGGGTGGCAGTTGCCGCCCCAGAATTTTCCAACCCAGTATTTTGCCACCCAAAAATTTGAAGTAAAAATCTCAATAATTTACAAATAATTGGAAAATACAATTCTACATGCACGGGCCTTTCTTGAACTTACTTGATTCTTCATAAAATAATCATGCCTAATTTAGGAGGATCCCCGTACCCCCCTACCACCCGGGGGGGGGGTATTCCATACCCCCCGGTAGGCCTTGCCACCCCAGTTAAAAAGCTGGAACTACGCCCACGCCAAGATAGGGCAATGAGAACCAGCCGACATCCATGCAACGTACTCAATTGCTCTCTCCTCGAATTATTTATTGCATGGCATAATGGAGAAATTCCACAACATCACGCCTGATGCCTCCCTTTTTATCTCATGTTGATTTTTAGATCGCATTAAAAGTTCAGCTCAGGGGAAAGGCAAAAGTAACATTCAGTCTGAGGAGATATAGCAATTTTTAAAAATCACGATACACTTCTCCTATGGACGGGGATTGAAAGTGGCTTATAAGAGAAAATTTAGCGAAATTCCGTAATTTCAAAGACTATATCTTTCTCATAGTGACAAAAAATAACAGGCGTTGCTACCCATTTCTATTAAACATTAGCAGCATGTTTTACCCTATACTGTAGGTAAGAAACACCGACAGTGAAGAGTTATAATAAATGAAATATAGTTCACTTAACTACTCTATAAAGTGAACTATAACGCCCATCGTCACTGTCGATAAACTATACATTTGTGAAAATAACTCGGTCGTTCATTTGGAAACAATTACGACATGTAAAATGGAATGAACAGGGAACATTGGACGGTTTTCACACCGCTTAATGCCTAGCATAGGAATAGCGAAACTTGGTGGCACTCACCAACGGAAAATCAGAGATCACTGAGGGTAAATCAAGCGTTGATGAGCGGGCAAAGGTACCGAAGGATTCCCGGAGTGACACCTGGAGGAAGACTCGGCCACTTTATCCTACATCACTTGTCTGCTTTCCTATCCCTTGCGACATACTCTTAACAAGCGAGTGCCACCAAGTTTCGCTACACCTATACCTAGATTTCGAAAGCTTGGTTCGTTGTCAAGGTAATGATAAAGCAGAGGACGTTGCCTTAGATGTCTCATTCTTCCTTACTGGTGAAACAGAGTTTATGAAGCTAAAAAAAAATTTATGGCCATTTACGATGAAACAAATGCAAGTTGTTAATGCCCATAAACGCCTATATTGGTGGTTCGCGACTTTTTCTGCTTATATTATCCATTTAAGGGCCTTAAATGGTAAGAGTCGTTTGCAGTCACCTAACTTTTATTTTCACATCTAAAAAAGTAATGTTAGTTCTTAAATTTGTCACTGACGTGCGATTTAGTGGAGCGTCAACATACTAGCTCTCATAAACAGAAAAGTAGCGGATACATGAAGACTTGTGGGACACCAATTTCTCTTAATGCTGATTCTTCGGAACAAAAAGAGTACCCAGCAGACTGATGCAGGGCTCTTAATGCTGCTACCATTACATCCAGAACACTTGACAAACCCAACTTTCAGAGATTTTTCAAAGAAATACTTTTTCAAAACACACAATCCCGGATCAGTGTACACTGAGGAAGTTCTGCATGTTTGTGTTATTCAGTAAGTTTGTGTACAAAACAACGCACTTAAAAGAAGTAATTATCTTTACAATTATCCTTTTATTAATTATCATGACTCTTGCGATCTAGACAATAGCAAGTATAAGGGAAGGTTTTGCCTATTATTCTTCTTGGTTGGTTGTTGATGAGATGATAGAGCCGTGGAAGAATGACTGTGAATGTGAAGGTAGGTGTAAGATGTATCCAAATGATGTGAGGCCATCTCATTCACTACTGTCCCGAGAAATTGGAAGCGCCAACCACAACATGATGGAACAATTCTGTGGTAGACATTAGTCCATTCCGAACTCCATCCCTTAAACCTCCATTGCCTCAGTTTCTTCGCGCTGTAAGCATAAGGTCATCCATGTAATACAAATTGGTGACCTAATGCTTTTTGCCACCAGGGACACCGAACATGACATATCCCCCGCCCCCTTGTAGCTTGAAGGACAGGGAGGAGGGATAAATATTAAAAGTCTTTCCTGAAATCAAGACGAAGCGTGTTTTCCAGAGAGACAACCGGCGTTGAATTCAGGACAATCTCTGGGTGGACTTCCATCGACTTCTACATGGCGATAAGCAGTTCATGCGAAGTTGAGTCAAATGCCTTTCGGTAGTCTACCCAGGCCATTGATAGGTTTCGCTTATGCTGAATGTTATCCAGACATATGTACCATCAATAAGCATGTTGTCCTTACACTCCGCGATTCTTGCGGGAGAAGCCAGTTCAAAAAGTTATGCAGAGGAATCCTGTTTGTGAAGAAATTCTGAAGGTTCCTGACTCTTGATCAGAAACTTCCGAGGGTCCAGTCACAAAGATGACTCTGCAGAACAACTACCGAAATTCAAGCATTGCCCTATATCACCTCATGTGGGGTTGAGAAGTCATTCTCTCACTTCAAAAACATTCCGACTCATTCTAGGCATCAGTTCACAGGAGAGCATTTAGAAAGTACGTTGCTCTACACTTATACGAGACTTCGGAGAAGTAATAACATCAAGGTATTTTTAAGCATGCTTAATTTATGAGCCAAACTAGACGGCTATGCCCTAACTTCGCTCGCGCCGTGCCCACTCATACCAAAGGACACAAAGGTAGGATGAAGATTGAACTCACAATTCTACATTACATTCCTCAACAATGGCATGATTTGTTTAGAGGACGCTTTTCAAAAAAGTAGCATTTGAAAACAGTAAAAGTTCTCACAATTTCGAATCGAAAACATGATTCGATGATTAAAATAAGGAACTTTAATCACTTTCATGTGACACTTCTCTTGAAGTCGTACGACCATTATTTTTAATTTAATTTTGCAAAAGAAAACCTCCATGCGATTAAAAAACAGTGCATCATTTTATTAATGGAAGTCGATGTCAATTATCTGGATTCGAAACCAAGACTTCAGGAGTGAAAAATTATCCCTTTTATCTAAGGAGTGGCGATATTTAATAATGGGCTTTGTTTGAAATTTGTTCGTTTGGTTCTTGCAAACAAAACATGCGTTGCAGAAGAACGTTACAAGAAACCGTTGCAGTTTTAGACTTATCTTTTAATGTAATGTAAGATTTCCTTGGGAGGTATATCCTCTTTCCACTCGAGCAATTCGAATGATCAATAATCGTGCATTTCAGCGCATTGAGTATCAGATTATGGTCAATTTTAAGTCTATTTCGGCTGCCCGTTTCTTTAATTTTTAGAGCCTAAATGTCCTCACCTAAGTAATGATACGAGTAGTCATAATTCCTTCAAGATGACACTTCGCCGTCGATGGCCGTCTTAACCTCGGTTGTCTAGAATCGAACAGCGTGTCTTGCCAAGGATGAGACCGACGACTCTAGCACAGTAGCACGCGAGACAGAGAGGTTTTATGACCTCATCCGTGAATTTGCGGAGGAGGTGATGATGCGGACGGGCGGGTACTCGCCACAGAGGGAAGGGGGTGGGTGGGAAAGCGGGGTTGCGCTGGGAATGGGGGCGTCGCATCTGGAAAGGGGGGATTATGCCGGCGACCTGGAGCACTAAGGGCGGTCGGTCGCCTCCGAGAAATTCCCGAATCGTTCGCCCCAAGACGAAGACGCGAAACGAGGCAAAAGAGGGTGAGTGGATCGACCGCTCCATCTCCGCTATGAGGGCGAATGACTGTGATG
Source organism: Pyrrhosoma nymphula (assembly GCA_963573305.1). Lineage (NCBI taxonomy): Eukaryota > Metazoa > Arthropoda > Insecta > Odonata > Coenagrionidae > Pyrrhosoma > Pyrrhosoma nymphula. The sequence goes on from OY754328.1 coordinate 45,843,336, forward strand.
ATGAGTACCGAGCAATGGTGAGAAGGATTCCAGCTACTTCCCCCCCCCCCCTCCACAACACCTAGTAATCATCAATGAAATTCTGTCCCAAGGTATTTTTTAACCACTGCATCGAAATCTGGGATGAATCAAGACAAGTCACGTTAACGACTCCGGTTGAGTTACGCCCCTCAATCTGGACTTGCGTCGACGATCGTCGTCCATCTTCGTTAATGTTCGGCTGCACAGACTCACGTTAATATTCATCGTCGTGAATGTAAACATGTGAAGACGATCCTCATTTTCGTGTATTACGATATACGTGCATACAGTATAGTGGACAGAAATAGATATGGAGCTTCGGTCATCATCGCTATAATATCATCCAATTATTACTTTTGTGCCATCCAATTCTTACTGAAAGTTGGGACTGGTCGAACTTGAAGTCGACGGTTGACGTCCGCGGTTAATGCGTTCACGCGATCGCTAACGCCTCCGCAAGGCCTATAATGCATTTAATTTGCGGTTGAAGATGAGGTTCACGTTGACGCCAATCTTAAATCGGCTTTCGAACTGCAGAGCCAAGCTGTTTGACGCTGAATCCACAACGCTTAAAGCCGACTTTTTCTTTTGTTTCAACGAATGGACGATGGTTTTTGAGTTGAGAGTGCTCTCAGATTGGGAGTTAAGGCCTTACTGCTGGTTCCCGCCCGCCGCCGAGGCGAAGGCGTCCCGGTGCATTCGGAGGAGTCGCCGTCGGCCGCCCCTCGATGGCGCCGCAGCGGCGGCGTGTCCTGCCGGCCCTGGCGCTGCTTGGGGGAGCGGAGCAGGAGGGATGCGGGCAGCGAGTCGACGAGGGCGACGCCCCTGAGGACGGCGCCCATGGCCGGCAGCGACGGAGGAGCACGGAGAAGGAAGCCGCCGTCCCCGCACCCATAGCACCACCACACGCAACCCCCAAAGACCCACGCACTACACGAGGGGCAGGCACCACTTCTCAAGACACGCCCGCCGCCGCCGTCGCAGAGAAGAAACAAGGTCCTCTGGCACGACCTCCCGGGCACACACTGACTGTTGTGTCCTGGGGCGGGGAGGAAGAGGGGGGATGGAGCGGAGGGGTGAAGGGGGTCCTCCCTCCCCTCCAAGCCCCCCCCCTTCGCACCCGACGGGGAGAGAGTGCGTTTTGGCAGAGGGGGCGTGCATTCTCCAAACAGATTGGAGGGGGGGCGGCGAGTATCTTTTGCTATTTCGCGAAGCCGTGATTGGAGGGGCGCAAAAGGTGAGGGAGGAGCGGAGAGGCCCCTCTTCCTGCCCCGCTGTTGCAGGTTCGATCCCCTGCGCGCCCCAAGTCAGTCCTCGGCGGGAAGTGCCGTCGGCACTATTGCACCAACTGTCAAGCGCTCTCCTCCACTATGTAATGCGAGTCATGAAGAATAGATGCAGACTAAGCTCAAGGTCAGAATTCGAAGATGTTGGCCGATTAGGTCAACTGTGCGCCAAGCAAGAAGCATTTATTAGTGCAGTCGCCACGATTCAATACATCTGGACATCCGAAATGAGTGCAGAAATTGTATTTTCACTGACAATAAGGCTTTCGAAATAGGTATCGATCATTTAAACCACAGACCTTCATGAAGAATGAGAATTAACGGGTGACGGGAGCCTATGTTAAGCCTCTGCTCTGATGCGAGTGATTTGCGTGCGTGCGTCCTCTGCGCTCACAGCGCGCGCCCGCGGCCTGTATGTAGTGGCGGCGGACACGTGGGCGTGGAAAGGGGGGAGGGGGAGGGATCACTCCCCTCCGGCGCACGCGCGATAGAGTGTGGATCGGATCGGGTGGCGGAGAGGAAGAAGATGCAGCAGCAGCAGACTACGCCACTCTTAATTGAGATGCTCGCCGACTGGGCGGCACGTCCGCTCCGACGGCGGCGCGGTCGATATGGTGGTTGGGTTGGTTTCTTCGCAGAGGATGCGATGGGCGCCAGAGGTTAGGTCAGGTAAGCGAGGGAAGAATAATGTGTGGCGGACTCACTCCCGAACGACCAGTGGGCGTCCTCTCTCCCACCAACGGATTACTCCTCTCAACTGCTACTCACGACACGGGAGTCCACGGCCGGGATTCAAGCCCGGGACCTCGGCATGGGAAGAAGCCAGCACTCTTTTAAGTCACCAACACCAACGATCCCCCAACACCACTACATACTCCCAGAGAACATTTTCGGCTTTCAACACTCACTGGGTAGTTTAAATTCTGAATAATATGTCACACGAATAATTCCAGTTTGATTCAGTGCAATCGGTTGCACGGCTTTTCCAAAAAAATGAACGCACACCCCTGCGGCCCCCTGTGCGCCCTCGAAAGCGCTCCTCCCCCTCCACAACGACCCGTCTCCCATTATACATGCTCCAGTTTCATTCTCTCGGATAAAACAATTTTCGCAACGAGATCATTTGCAGGTCATCTGAATTGATAATCGTTCCCAAGCATGTACATATTACGAAGTTTCGTTACATTTAAGAAATAATTTTTCGGAGTATATACCGGGATGATAGTGAGCAACAAATTACTTATTTCCGGTTTTATAATATCTGGTAAAGAATTTTATTTTAAAGTGCGACTGTAAACTATAGAGCAGCATACTATATACTGATTGATTATAATGGTTGTTGTACACTCAATCAACTAGCATCCATTGCCGATCGCGAACGCAGTTGACCATATCTATTGCATTCCACTACACCAACTTACTTCATTCCGCCTGTCTTGGCATTTCCGGTTTTAAGAAAAAGTACATTCGGATTCTGTGCGAACCTTATGGCACTCAACAATGTGAGTAAAAACGATATTTTTTTAGGAGTAGGCTTCCTCCTTTTAAAATATCAATCTCCATTGTTTGAAGCTATTTTAAGATCGGTGTGTATTCATATTCACCCACACGTAAATGTACTCCATCTCCGCGCAAACCTAGATTTATGTCTTCTCTTTCAGCGAACATATCTCCTACATTATTTAAAACAGCAGTTTTAAATGTTTACTAAAATCTGTACGAATAAAACAGTTTTCTACTCAACTTCGGTTACCAGGCTGTATTTTTTTAACTGATAGTGAAGCGATCATTAATGTATCGATACATAATCCATATAATTAACGTACATTTGAATTGGTGTTGACACTCGGGCGCTTTACTTTTAACGAGAAAACAATATTGTTATCCATAACGCATGTGAAATACGAGTAGATATCGGTTTTAAGAGTGGTACATAATGGTTGGATGAATTGATAATAATAAATTATGTTTTCAATGTGCTGAACAAACACGATACATTGAAAATATTTTTTGAAAATACCTCCTATTCATAGCTATGAAAACGCTTTGATCCCGGAGTATGAGGTTGATATTATGAGTTTGCACATAACGCACAGCTGCAATTTGTTCATGAGCATGCCATGATTTTTCTGCACGCGAAAGTCTGCTCGCATCTCCAGCAATGTCAACAGTGGCGCGGTAAATTAAGTCATCGCCGATCAGTCCTAAGGGTCGCAGGTTCGAGTCCCGAGTCGGTTCGTTTCATCAAATATAGCATTTTTTACACACCGATAACGTGTGCCGTGTCCTGTTTGTTTTGGCTCTTTCCAGGATTGATAAAGTACTACCATATAATTAATTCGTTCGCATGACAAAAGGTATGGGTGTACATAGTTTATGATTCTTTCATAGCCCTTCTTTTTCGCACTTCCCACCTATCGCTTCATAAATCGTAGTTTCTTAAACGCAGCGCCGCAAATGTTTTGCATGTGTTTCCATACGCTACTGAAGCTACGGTAATTCCTAGGCATTTAACTTCATCTGACATCTTTATATATACTTCCCGGATTTACAGATATGGCGCTGGCAAGTTTTCCTTCGCATGAAGTGTACAGCAGTGGATTAACTAGATTATCCTCTGGTTGTATGGTGGTAAAGAATGGCAGTATTTTATCTCTTTTAGTAAGTAGCATCTCTCACTCACTTTTTCATTCGAGCACCTTCCTACAATTTGCTTTTTGATAAAGCCTAGTTTTTAAAACGGAGCGCCTAAAATGTTTCGCGAGTGTCTTCCGAACGCGAAACTGCCGCAATGGCGAATGATTGTCTCGCTTGAGTCTGCGAGGCGGAAGTCGATTGGCCTACGATAGTGAACTTCCGCGGGCATCCATTTCCCTAGACACGGGGCCAGATAGAGACTTTGCGTTGTCGCAGTTCTAAGCGAACCCGTTCACATCCCTCGAATAAAGCTGGAAGCCATCGACTAGCTCTCGACACAATAATGGAGGAATGATCAACTTACGAACTTGAGTCCCATTGCGGGTGACATCCGCTCAAAAGTTCAACTGCTTGGCAAAAGAAAAACACCATAGGCAAACGAGAAACAACATTTCGGTATTCCAACCGGGGTTCGCAACCCCTCGCTCAGAAATGCAGCCCGTGGATTGCCCTCGCCATGGTAATGCTTCTCTCACGACGCGACGTGCAACATCGGACTTTTAATTCTCATAAGCACAATGAATGGACAATTTCGCGACCTTATCTCCAATTCGTGTCCCTCATCGCCCAATTATACGTATTCTAATCTCCTACACACATCATAAAATTCCGTCATTTCCGTCTCATGGTTCCCCATTTCATCAAATCCCCACCACCCAACCGAATTCAACTCAATGACCTCAATATATCCTTCCGTAGACCTTTTCTTATCAAAAAACGTCATGTCATCCTCCATTTCTCAAACGTCACCTGAGTAATTTGAAATCAAAATCCAATCGTTATCTCATTTCAGTTAGACATGTTGTTGTTATTTTTTAATTTTCATTTCATTCATCTTGGTATCCTTTCACTGCTGCTCTGATGTTTATTATGAGTCGAAAAACACAATTAGTCGTTTTGCAGTTTTTAATTTTTTGATGCAATTGGATTTTGAACTAAAATTTATTTCGTACAATTATTGATTTCATGCATTAGTTTATGAAGAGCAGAGTATAAAAACATAAAACATCGCAAATAAAATTAAGTGTTAAATTACTGTCTTCATTTTAAAATATGAAATTAGGTAGAAAATCTTTTGCGCCGCGAAACGTTTTTTCATTGGTCACAGGACAGATGACGTCACTAGTCATATCCCAGCTGATCCCAGCAAACCATTCCCACGTACCACTGCAAGAATCGACAGCAGATGCTTTAGTATTGTTTTTTTTCTGCGCCTTTGCAAGAAATATTTATAGATCATGGAGCAGGAAGATTACGTTAAAGCTGATTCTGACAAATCTACCAGCGTTAGATAGTTTCACTCTTCACGATTTTATAAGAAGAGATGATCGGTTTAACGCTGAAGAGATTAGAGGAACAAAATTGATGAGTTAAGTTCGTTCTCCTGAGATATTATTGCGTATTTCCTTATTACAGCTGTGTACATTTTAAGAATCACGACAAAAATATTCTTGGACAATGGTTTGCGGACAACAAGGTACGAAACTAGATATAGAAAAATATTTTTGGATCGACTCGCCGACAGTACTAATGGAAATATTTTGTATTCTGAGTAAGAGAATTAATAAAGAACTTAGAAAAAGGCTGCGAATACAAATTTCCTACACGGAGATTTGAAAGGGGAACCTCAACGTTGTACGGAGAGGACCAATCTACGAGCGACTGTGCTGGTAAAATGGAGAATATATACGTATGTTGTATTCCTTACTTATGATACGGCTTCTTGCTGGCTTTTGAGCTTGTCGCCGACTCCAGTAATTTTTGGTGCAAAATAGTGTTTATTCCTTCTGGTGGTGTTATTTGTAAGCAAAAACATTTATTATCTACACAGTTAGAGTATCCTGAGTTAAGAAGCAATAAAGCTTTTAAAAATGCTGCAAATAATAAATTCCTACGTAGAATTTGTAAACGTATGCCTCAACGATAAACAGCGATGGAGATAACCACAAGACTAGGAGCGAATAGTGGAGAAAAAATATGTTGTACCTATTGCTTAACAATGACATGGCCTCTTGCAGGTTTTCGTGTTCCTCACCGACTAAAGTCATTTTTTTGTTAGAAATATTCTTTGTATTCAATAACATTTATTAATTGCAGATATCCAGCCAGGACTCACATGTGGGGAGGAAAATATAACAGAAATCTTAAATTATCGCAAATTCATAGACAGTGTCCCCTTCTAGCCTGGAATTTCGGTGAGCGAAATTTATCCATTGAGTTTTTATTGAGCCAACAACTGACACTTCATAAATATTAATCAAGGTAGCAATGACTTATGGAAATGCATAGATTAATATTGTACGCCAAAATACGCACATGAAAGTTGTTCCAAAATACGAGTTGAAAGATTGCCCGTTTTCCTTCAGTCTCTAGAAATAGTTAATACTGTTAATTTAGACAATGATATTGCTCGCACAGCTTACGTATGTACTTATTTCATAATTTATAGGACAATGGCACTTGCCTCTTAAAAAGTGTACATGTTACATTAAACCATCATTTTATTATCATATAATTGCATAAAATGTGAGGTGCTTCCGTATGGAACTTATTCTCCATGTCTGCCATCTTACGTCTGATAATCGGAATTCCAACCCCATTGGTCGACACCCTTCAAGACCATTCAAGTTTGAAGAGTAATTAGAACCGTTCAAGACGAGAGGAATTTTATGGCAACGGAGCCTTTCAAGAGCTTTCAAGACAATATATCCGCCGTCATAACGTTTCAACTGACGCCATGTCAATTCGAGAAAGCGTGTTCAACGAGTCTTGAATGGAGTTTGACGTGAATTTGATAATGCGATTAAACCCTCATTGGCAGGGGGTGTCCAGGGTCAAGTGGGTGAACAGTCGCGCCGCTTTTCAATCCGATTCTATTCAGGGAAGAGAGGGGCGAGAAACGAACCAAATACTTAACACTATAACAGCTGGAATTTCCCCGATTCCAATTTTCGACGGTAAAAAATTAATAATTATTTATTTTATTTATTTGCACATCCCCGAAAACAGCACTAACGGCCTTTTACATCGGGTGTCTTAACATGTGACAATGGACGAACACAAACACCCAGGTCCCGAGTGGTGAAAAATGCACTCAGGCGGGACTCGAACCCGCGACCCTCATTATAGCAGGCGAGGACTTAACCCCATCGCTACCGGGGCCGACGTTAGTCAATAAAGTATGAAATGAACAGTGAAAAATCTTTCACCTGGACTGGGATACGAACCCAGACCACGGGTGCTTCCAAGCAACTAAGCTAGCCACAAGTCCTCTTCTTCGACTGTGATTTTACGCGGGGCTTCAAAGGATGCTGCGACCATGTACCACGCCAATGATGCCATGACGTCCAACTTCTATTTGTACAAATCGCGCTTCTGTCCAAGAGGTTACATTCTATTAAATAGGTATACGAGAGTTCATCTCAAACGAATTAAAAGCATTGCATTTTAAAGAGCGTTCCCTACTATGGAGGAGAGTGTAAAAGATACAAAACCCTAGTGATGAGATCTACTTAGTGTGGAAACCACGCGCACTTTCCTTATCACGCGACTCGGCAGGATGAACGGGACAGGGGGCGGAAGGGAAGATGGTGGGGGGGGCGCTCACGCCGATACGACACACCGCTTCCTTCCGTCCTTGCATATCCTCATCATCATCATCGCAACACGCGCCTCTTCTCGAGAGAGAGTCGTGTGTTCCCATTCGAGAGTCGTTCTAGTAACACGAGATCGGATCACGTAAGCACACCACTGCGCGGGCGAAATGCTTAGGTTATCTGCCGCGTGACACTCAGTAGGTACACAAAACATTCATGGCCAAAATTTTAGAAAGTATTTAACGGATTCGTTCAAACAAAACTGTAAAACCTTTACCGGAAGGCAAGTAAAACCTCAACAGTATCCATGTTTGAAGTCTTTACTGAAAAGTCCACTCATACACCACAATAGAAGTTCCTTTTATTCTCGAACGCACAACAGCGCACATAAACAAAGGTCTATAGACAGTCTTTGGCTAGACGTTGTGGAATCTTTCCACGTTGAGAAGAGAGAAAGACTCTGCTATTTCACATTAAATATTTTACTTCAAGACTCCAATTTCGCTGCCGTGCAATGAAGATGATGCTCAGCAGCGAAACCTGGATCGTGAAACAAAATATTTGTGCGTGGAATTTCAGGATTATTTTTTCCTCTCTCTCTTCCCCAGGTCTATTTCGAAGCGGCGCGTTGCCTAGAGCGCACCAATGGTCTGCAAATAACGGAGAGCAACTCTTCGCGGTAGTGTTCCGATGATAGCAACACAACGAATGGAAAGCGCCCGTCAACGTTTTTCGTTCGCCAACGCGGCGTCGAATGGAGTAGATATACACGCCCGACGCACACTCGTGCAGCGGCCCCAAACTCACTCAGCGAGAGCCTCAGCTTCCTGAAGAACATCTTGAGCCTAGAGTGATGGTGGGCCCGTAGCCCGTCGTGGTCGGGTGGCGAGCCTCGCCCCGGCAGCCTCCTCTGCTCGTCCCGTCGCAACCGGGGCAGCGTCCAAGGGCCCTCGGACGGAGCCATCGCCAGTCATGAGGCCGCCCCGAGACAAGAGAGGCGGAGAGACACCCTTCCCCGTCGCTCGCGGCCTCCCAACTACAGAGCCACCGTCTCGGGAGGGTTCCTTCTCCTCCTCACGCCCTCCCACCCTCCGAACCGCAGTGAACGGACACTTCCGAACAAGTCGAGGAAACCGCAGCACTCTCCCTGCTCGGTGGTACTTCCTCATCTGCGTGCGTTATAATCTCGAGAGCCACGCGACACACACAACTCCAACACGGCGCCTGCGCAGTCCATGCGAACCAAGGACCCGTTCTCTTGTCGTCGCTGCAAACGAACGCCCTCGGTGTTCGAACAGATGTTCGGCTCGCCCCTGAGAGGACAGCGGTTGCCAGTCGGCGATTCCAGTGAACAGAAAGAACCGCAGCGTGGCTATCGCTTCAAATGGAATGCACCTCCAGGTGTGCGAGGCGCCAAGGCGAGGGTGCCGACGAGACGAGAACGGGGCCGGAAGAAGAAATTATCAATCACTCTCACACGCGCGCCGCACACTCAATGATTGACTCGAGAGCAAAAGGGAAGCGTGGTGCCTCGGGGGGTCCGAGCGGAGACGACAGAGGGATCGTTTATCGATCGATTTTGAGCGGGAGTTTAGAATGAATAGGGCGAGGGGAGCCACGCCCCCGAGCGACGGTCTCGCGGGACAACCAAAGTCCGTCTGTCCGTCGTCGAAGCACACACGCCCGTGGTGGAGGAGGGCAAACACTCTTCGTGGTGGAGGGGGTGGGGGACACCTCCAACGCTGCTGCTCCCCCTCATTCACTCGCCGGCCCCAAAAGGGGGGGATGATGACGACGCGTGGGGGGGTTAAGAGGTGAGGAAGGGAGTGGAGACAGGGCAGCCAACAACTCCGCTGGAGAAAGGAGGACGTCTGTCTCAAATGCAACACGAAGAGCCGAAATACTGTCTTTACAACTACCCTTGACTTTTTGACAATCAGGTAGGTGCGGCAGTTTTGCAAACAGTAGTGCAAGTCGTTTTTAGGTGCCCGGACTCCTATTGTTACGTGTCACAGTTTAACATAATCCGAAGAAGAGCGCGACGGTCACATACCAGAGGCGAGATTTGAAACCACGACCCTTGCTTCGGGATGCAATTACGATTACCAAGACAATGAGGACGGGCGGTTGGCAACCCTGGCAGAAGAGGGGAGCGGGCGTGAACGACGAGCGAGTTCTCTTCTGCTGCGACGACCGACCCAACACACCACGCGACCATCACCACGGCACCACCACACGCACGTCAACGCCGCATACTCTCCCCGCTCCCTCCCCCTCTCGAATTCGGGGGTGGAGCCATTCCCCTTCCCCTCCCTATTCCTCCGCACCACGTGATCAGAGGCGTCCACCCCCTCCTGGAATCCCCTTCTCTTCGCTCCCCCTCATGGTTCCAGAGGGCGACGCCTCCAGAAATAACTCCCATGCCTTTCGTACGCAACCGACCACTCGTGATGAGTTACGAGCGGTGCGAAGCGAAACGGTGTTAAGAAGCCATAGATCGGCCATTGGATCCTGGATCAACCAACACAATTTGACTGCTACAGCGTGCTGTTCACGGCTGTGCTGCTCGCATCGCTATTAGTAAATCAATAAAAAAACTCAGACGGGCAAGTTGATATTGGACACTTTCCTTCTTTATTATGCATCAAAGTCTAAATGTTCATTTTTCTTCATATATTCCGATAAATTTATTTCGTTCCCGACCATCTTAATGCACATCAAGCACAGGGAAACAAATTAAATTCAGCTTTTAGCTTTGTGTTTTATCGTCATCTCAGTAATATTGAAAAAAATAAGTTGGCGGCAAGGTTTGCACCAGAAATCTGTGCATTCGCCACGATCGGTAAACACACCACGCCTCGGCAACCCAATTCCCATTGCGGCCGTGCTATAGGCACTCGTTCCGTCGCCATTCGTGGAGTAAGCCGAAAGCGCGTACTCCTTGGCTGCCGACACAAACTCACGTTTCGATGGTGCATCACTATTAATTTTAATAGCAACCACCAAAGCAGTGCAAAGCGAGTGGTGCAGTGCGGGTGCAGTCTGTATCATATTAGCTCTCCCACCCCGGGCCGTTCTTCCCCGCGAAGATTTCGGCGCTCATGCGACCACGGCCACTTCGAACACCAAATTGCCATCGAGCCTTGAAACGAAAGAACTTAGGTAATTGGCAAACAAACGGAGCTCGTATGTGGAGAAACCAACCCTTCGCCTGAAGAGCAACATTACACGTCATGTGGACGGGTAGGGCTCTCTCTGAATGACCACTCTCGCGAAATATTCACGCGATGAGAACGTGTGGGACAGACACGCACAGCCTCTGTGACGACTAAGGTTTCTCATTTCCGGCTTTTGCTTCTCCCGCTACAAAATTGATTCTCTTCCCGGGATTCTGGGATTTCCCAAGATACCGGGAAGCTTCATTATCATGTTTCCGAAGAAGTCCGTTCTGGTGCCGAAAATTTAAATTTACGGGTGATTTTTCTATTTTGGGTGTGTATTCGTGCTTGTCACGCCTGTGAGGCTAAAAAAATGAACACGACACTCACAAATAATTGCTCCGTTTCGTTGAGAAACGTAATGAATTCAACGAAAAATATTCATTATACTTTAACATAATAAGCTAAAACTCATCGACATCACCAGAAATATTCCCGGAGAGTAGCAGGACTTGGGTTAGGCTACGTGTCTCTCGTGATGGGAGATGGTACTGGAACGAGGGAAATTCCGATAGTAATTAGTCCATCGCCAAATCCGTTCCGCAACCAAGTCATGACAAGGATCTCATCCGCAGCGCACTTGTCCACCTCTCGGAATTCGACGCATTCCAGGCTTTAAGAGACAGTACATATAAGTAAGTACCCTCCCCTTCGAATTCGAAATACACGATTCAGAAGGTAACATGCGCAGAGGATGGTAGTGTGTGCGTGGCACGCAGAGTGTGCTATCGTCGGCCGAGAGGAAGACTTCGCGTTGCTATTTTGTTCCATTCCTCATTCCGGCTGCATCGGCCCTCCTTCATTCATTGCACTTACACACTCCCGTCCACACCAACTGCCATCTTGTTTCCTTCCTCACCCAAAGCGAGAAAACAGATGCCATTCCTTCCAATTCCATTTCATTTAGACGCGTTCCATACATTTCTTATCATTGTTAACAAACTAAGCATGTGTGCCGTCTGAATCCAGGTTATAAAAATCGTATTTCCTCAAACGACACATTAAAAAAACTCATATCCTCGGCACAGGAAATCCGGCAGAGCATCATCGGCGACGGCAGCACGTTAATAGTTCTACTGAACTGTCTCGCGACATCCGCATGAGTGAATTGGAGGAACTGACGCGTTACCTACAAACTTCATGCATACATACGAATAAAAATCATCAAAAAAGTAAGAATACGAAAGGGGAGCTCATTCATTGCAACGTGCAACACACCAACAGTCAAGTGACGGCCGCAGCAGAGAGGGTTCTAATTGTGCGAGGGAAATCCAAGAGTGCGGAGACATAAGATCGGCGAACACGAAGCCGTGAAATAGCGCGACTATAATAAGGAAGTTCCGCCAACATGTAAAAGGGAAGTAAACGCTATTTCGGGAGCATTATCCCATCCTGTTAACTCACTGGCATCTGGAATCCAGGACACACCATGCACTATCACATTCATCCACAATGTCGCTGCAGTCAATACATCGAAGAGGATGAGGGCAATATCCTGTGTAGGTAGGCAATAGTCTTATTTTGGAACTATTCTTATCTTTTTTATCAGAAAATGGGGAATGCTCAAAATGATTTCACTAAGCGGACAACCGGAGAGAAACGGATATTATTTTATCCAGGAAGCAATTATATCACGGCGGCTCAAGTTCCGGCTAACCTCACCAGCTTGGGTTTTCCGCAGTCAACTCACCATGAAACGAATATCCCAAACCTACAACACCCTCCTCCTCCGCCGTTTGGTAAGATCCACTTGGTTTGTGCGAAACGACGAGATTTCCCTCCACATCCCCCTTCCCCCCCGTGCCTACCAACATCAACAATATCTGCCGGTCATTCCTCTCCTCATTAAAACACACGGACAACCTATTACTATCAAAACTTAGGAATTATAAACCCAACTCCACCGCCCTCTTCCTAGATCCAAATCCCTACTCCTATCCTCCATGTGCAGTGATTAACACCATCTGCAAACCACCCTTATTGAAACTCAAGACGTCAGCTGCCCTGGGCCGGAAGCCGAGTAAAATAAGTGGCCACCAACCGCTGCGAATCATCGAGTGTGTGTGTTCCCGCTAACCTTGGAAATGTATCGCACTTGGGGATTTGGGAGCCGTAGGTGATGTCCCAAAAATTAAAAAAAAAATAAAAATTGTGAACAAAGACAATCAAACATGCTAACTATGAAAATTACAAATGTTAAACATGAACGGGGACGATTTCTCCAGTTAAGACGAATTATTAAGACGGCTCTCTTGGTATGGGAATTCGGGATTTGACCCCTAACAGCTTAAACCCTGGCAAATGAAATGAGAATCCCCTTTGTCTCAGAGTTTCTTTCAGCGCATTACAGCTTTGGCATGCTATGTTGCTCGACGTGACAAATGAAAAGTAACTCTTCAAATAACTAAAACAAATCTCGGAGAAGACCTTCAAAAATTCTTCGGGTATCAGGCAAACGCATTTATTACGCAATAGATTTAAAAATCAAGGAAATAAAATCCAAGTAGGTTTAACTTATAACCAAAATATATTTTTATCTCGCGATGCATGAATAATTTTAACCTCTCACTCCATCTCTAGAACAGACAGAAGCATCTCTAGTACTGATAGAACCTTCTCTGGAACTGATATAAGCATCTCCATAACTGATAGAAGCGACAAAAAAAGGAGAGATACAGTGCCTAACTGATAAGAGTAAAAATATTTCTTCTTCCCACACACACGCACAGTTAAGTGATTATCACAAAAGCAGCGAGAGGCACTAAAGACTCTTGGTTGACGATTTCACTTCCGCCCTTCGCCTCATCAAATTCCTTTTTCCTCGCTTTCCCACGGGTATAGTACCATAACATCATCTGCCCTGTCGCACACGCTCCGGCGCCGGCTTGCAGCTTAGTGATATGTAGCTATGCAGATGTCTATGTAGCTAGTCTATGTAGAATTTGGAATGACTTAATGAATAATAATGTGTGATGGGTGAGCGTAGCGGGTAAAACTCCTGAAGCTGGTTCTTTCCATCTTGGAATGTGCTTTTTCACCGCAATAGGTTCGAATTCGGAAAAGGAATTTGACTTCATCCGCGACACGCACTCGCGCCACGCACCTCATAAGGCGCTGTTGTGATGCATATGCATGAAGTGGTTCATCGCTGTGCATGTATTGAGTTCAACTTTGAACCCTGTCTCAAGACACCAAGATTAAACCCTCAACCCCCTTAATGATTGCGAGTTGAAATGCCCCTCTTAGTACCTCACGGTGATCAAGAGCCGCAAAACCCGATTAACTCAAGTAATACATTACATTGGGCACTTATCCACATACAAGTATACTAACCAATGGAAAAATAAGTAATAAAGTAAATTAACTGCACAACCTCCTTGTGTCAGTATTCCTTGAAGCAGTTTCGATTATAGACAAATTTTTATGATTTAAAAGGGACGTGAACAAATTATGAATAAATATACGGAGAAAACATACGTCTTGTTATTTTTTAATGTAGGCATCACTGATTTCATGTAACTAAATTTGCTAGCCGGGGAATAATAACGTGGAGTATTTTATTATTCATAAATTAATACTTCCTTATTTCACAGTTGAGGAATCCGGGGGATCTCTTTTCTTATATCACGTAAAAATTCCACGTCGCGCCCATCATAAATTTAGATCGTTCGCTCTGATGTCCTCTCTCTCTTTGAGAGTTCATCAAATGGCGCACTTGGGTGTGACCCTTAAGTAAGGCCCATCGGACGGAGGAGAGAGTGGCGATGGGACTCCAGAAGGGCTTTTGGTTTAGGTGGCATTGGGGGAGGAGAATAGTGGGGGGGGGGGTCCCCTTTCCTCCTCTCTCCCCCACCCCCAAAACGCCGTTAATTCCGGAATCATCGAGACGAATACTTGAACTCGTGCCAGAGCACGCCGTCACCCAGCCAACCGAACGCGGAGGGGGGGAAGGGATGGAGAGAGAGAGAGTGGTGCAGGACGGGGGCGGCGGGAGAACGAGAAAAAGACATAACAGTGCGACGAAGGACACCACGACGACGCATAAGACACGGCGCCTCAGGCTCTACTTAAAGGAGTTATCTCTTCATGTATGAATAAAAAAATAACACAGTTTTTAACACTGATTTTCTTGAACACGACCGATTTCGCAATTGCGTTACATCCTCAGGTGATTTTACACATGACAATATTAATATGTATACACATCGTTATCCCGCAACGAGGAGTGGGAAGGAGGATTCATTGCTAAGTAGCAGTGTCAGTGAGTTGTCAAGGCACCCACTGACCAGAACACACACCATCGTCTGTGACATCACTTGGAGATTAAAGCCAGTTAGGAAACAGGTCGAGTGGAAGAAAATCAAGAGTGGAATAGTAAGCAGCATCCATCGAAATACTCGTCGTATCCACTCCATCGTAGGCATCGCAGGCAGCGTGGAGTGGGGGAGGAAGACGACCCCCCGTTGCCTTTCCCCCGGACGAGGCAAAGAGCGATGATGGGTGCTGGCTCATTCGCCGCCCCTCGCGCGGCAAAGGGAAGAAGCGGAGCCGCGGCACAGAAATTATTCCGCGGAAAATCCTCCGCCGCGTCGTCGTAGGTGTACGTACCACATGACATGTGGTACGTACATCTATACAAAGACCATCTTGGCTTTCTCTGTCACTCGATTCGCAGGCGCAATTGAAGGTGCGTGTGATGATTGATTATATATATGTATATACATTTCTTACACTGCGCTTTTACGTCGGACAGACAACAGCAAGAAACTCGAACCCTCTAGTAGTACTACTATTATATTTTTCAAGCCCCTTCTCTCCTCCAACGCCCAGCCATGTGCAAGAGGGAGGAGGTGGAAGAGGGCGACGGGAAAAAGGAGGCGCCGGAGGCTGTGGCTCGATTCGGTCCCCCATTCGCCTACGGGACGCTGTGTGGCCTACCTGCACAATGACATAAATAGGATTAAAAGATGAAACAAAAGTAAATAATTCAAGGAAGCATTAAAAGAATATGCCATCCCTTCCCACAAACATCCACGAGGTCCAATGCCAATGTTTCGCGAGTGAGGGAATGGCGGTGCGAAGGGGAAGACGGACGGCTATTCACTCGAATGCACGCACGACGCGGACGCAGAGGCGCTGCAAGGCGAGAGAGAGAGAAGGCTCTAACACGCACCAAGACACACGCACGCCCCAAGGAGGAGAGAGAAATTTGAGCGACAAGGACGCGTCCTTGACCCTCAAATCTTTGTCGGATCCCCTTCTTCCTCCCCCCCCCTGCCTCTACCGCCGGTCCCACCAGGGGTGGACGCAGGGTAAGGGGGGGGGGGAAGGAGAGGCACCACCAACCCCCCCCCCCCCCCCCCACCCGTCGTCAGTTCTCTCCAGCGGCGCGCACTCGGGAGGGAGGTGTTAGAGAGAAGAGGGGGGAGGGGGCGCGTGCGTAATAACAGCTCCCAACAGGCGTTGGGGGGGTCACGCACCTCGCTTGGGGGGTGGAGGTGCGGGGGCTGAATGCCACGCCCACCCACTCGCCACGGTTTCTTCGAAGGGTCCTCCCGGGAACAACGACCGGAAGGAGAACACAATCTGACTTCATTTTCCTTCAAGGTATCGCGAATAATGGGCGACATTGCCTCCCACGGTGTCACCCGCCGCCGCAAGTGCACAGATTCCAGAGATGAGAAATAATTCGCCCAGACTCGAACGCGGATCCCTCGATATTGCGCAGAGTGCTCACGGCCAGTTTATAGGCTCTTCTCTCTCTCGTGCATTTTAGTGGGCTCTCCCTCACCCACCCACCCACACACGCGCGCGTGATCGAGGCAGCGTAAATAACAAGCATCTTAACCCTAGATACTGTAACTAAGCCAGAGAAAACACTCTCGCTCTATGGACCGCAGGAGAGGCCGTCGGTGCAAGGCACCAGTCACTCACTCGCCACAAGATTTCTCGATTCGAATACGCGCGCCACGAGGCCACTCTCGAGGTCAACGCGAGGCTCGATGGATGATCACTCCGGCGCGGCGACGAGCAACGACATCGAATCGATCGATCGATCGATAATTCATAATAATATTCACAATTTGGTCAAAGCACGCAATGCTCATTGCACGACAATCAAAGATAAAGGTCGATGATAGGAAAATTTCTCAACACTTTCATTTCACCAAATTATAATGACTTCTGATCATACGCTTTCTATTCTGCAGCGCTTTGCGTTAAAATAAATCATCGCGGAGAAACGACATCGGAAGAATACTTCAATACAATAAAAGACATTTATGGCACAGAGAAAAACACCGACTTGAATAAACTCCTTCTCGTAACGTGATATTTAAGTGGCAAGCGCTCAAACACACTAGCAGAATTGGGCTCGAGACGCACATCCCTGCAACAACTCTTGCAGGTTAGATAGAGATGTCAATTGCAAGGGTTGTTACAGGTCACTCGAAATAATAGGTGTACTGGAATAATAACGTGCGAGATATTTCAATCCAACTGCCATCACAAAACCTATCTTCTTCACCCACCCATTTCCGTTGTACTCAACGCGAACAGCCAAGGCGGCAATTAGTGGCACGGAGTGACTCAATGTAGTCCACGCATCCCTTCTTTGCTATTGGAAATATTTGTCAACCACAAGTAAAAAATTGATTCGATGGAAAAAACGTTTTTATTTAATAAAATGAACTGGAGCCAACAATTGAAATCATAATGCTGAGGAACGCCCGAGAGCCGTTGATCGTCGAGTCAAACGCTGCGGAAATCTTCGGATCACAATGAAGCTAAAAAAAAGCCTTAACTTCATAAATTAATTTTTACCGCTGTAGAAATCGGGGAATTCCATTATGGTCAGGGTTGTTTCCTTTGCAAAAATTGCAATTACAAATTACCTACCTATTTTCCTACTGATCCAGCAAGAAGAAAGGTATGGGTATTGAACTGCCGCCTGGACAAGTGGAAACGTATGTTTTTTATGCCTATGTTTGCCGTATTACCTATCAAGAATCAGAGTCTGAGGTAATTTCACAATTTTTCTGGAGTCGAACTGAAGACTTCAGCCCGGTTGTCTAAACATATTACCAAGTAGCATGCCATTGCCTATTGTCCTCACAAATTTCATTGTTTCATCTTACGTATTAAGTGAGATATCCATGGTTCTTTTAACCGATGTCAGCCATTCATTAACATAGAAAATTTGAATTCCAGCTGCGATCTGGATTCAAAATGGCGGATAACATTATTTTAGTGCGTGTCATCACCTGGGGTATAGCACAACCTTAGCGACGCTAACGCTACCTACCAACTACCCACAGTTATAAAATGGAACTTCTATAGGGTGCGGAATTTACCAACAACAACGCTTACGGGAGATTTACATGGGACAAGATGGCGGATTTTCATCCAGAATATAGATATATCCATGAGTGCGAGAACCATTCCTGCGGAGCTACTGTGACACCCGCCGGGCCAAAGGTTTTCACCGCGACAGACTAAACGGCGGTCCGACGGAGAAAAGGGCGGAGACATGGCACGCTTCCTGGCTCTCGGCAGGGAAGGGAAGAGGCATGAAGAAGGTGTGTGCATCATTATATACACACATCCATTGATGGTGGTGGTGGTGGGCGAGACGTGGAGGCGGTGGGCGGGCGGGCACACGGTGAGGGGCGCGAAACCCCCGCAATCGCCGAGCGAAGGCCGTTATTAGCCCACTCCGTTTCTATATCGAAGACTGGGCTCTGTGCCACGAACACGAATGACACACACTCGTTCTAAGCTTGGACATCGGGGGTAAACGGTTGAGCGCACTGGTGCACAGCGCCATCATCATCGCACGCACGTGGTGTTGGCACACTCGAGGGATCTCCAAATGCGGGTGCTCGGAACATCGCGGACCAACAAGTCGCAATTGGTACACGCAAAGAGGTCCCCAATCGAAAAAAGGCACAAGTGTGTTGTTCTTCGACTTCGAGAACGTATCCCACCGTCCACGCGTCTTCCATTGGCCTCGCTCCTCCTCCAAACCTACCGCACACTTCTCGACGTAACCCCCCCCCTAATCCCCCTAAAAACCCTCCCCCCCTGTGTACGTAATCCCACCCGACCTCCTATTCAAATGCGCAAACGTGACAACGAGCTACAGCGTGAGGGAAAATGTGCGCCTCCCGCACGGGGACACTATGTATGTAGGTATATATTGTATACTTATTGTTAGTTCTTTTTTTCAACGAGGGAATCCACCTAGTCAGCCTGATTCCATCACATTCGAGAAGATCAGTTCGCACTCGAGAGAATTCCGCCCAAAATTATAACAATATAAGGTCTTTGTAAGGCGATCGAGGCGTAATGAGTTGAGTCGATCTAACACGGGTGAAACGGGGTGTTTACACTTTTGAGATTCAAGTAATAAGTTAAGTAATCCAATCTGATAAATGAAAATTGCCATTGTCTCAGTAGCATCCTGATCGTTTTCGTCAACTTGAAACTAAAATATCCACGAATGAACTCGGAAATATAGCCATTTATTTTTTCTTTGGATTTAACTAAGTAGTTTACTCTTTAATCGGCATATTTTCCATTAAATTAGGCAACAATAATATCGTAAATAGGTTTTCGTTGATCTTGAAGACTTAGTCGAGTGGTGACGAGCTCGCCTTTTTTCGGTGAGATTTCTTCGAGTAGAATCAGGAAAACTGATGAAAGTTAGTAATTAAACCTTTAGCTAGTCCTATTATGAACCTAAACAAATATTAATCAATGACAATTTTTCTATTGTTCCCCATAAATTATATTTTACATCAAGGGCTGTTCACAGAATTAATAGCTGACAATCTCTTATCTTCGTTTATAAAGGCAAATAAATATACGCAGCAAACACCGGTTGTGGAGAGTACCGCTCTCCGGGACGGTGAAGAATATCGAACCTTCGGCGCGGAGATAAATATGTGCAATTTTATTCGTATTCATTTATACAATCTGCAGAAAATTGAGGAATTACAAAAAAATTCGAAATGTTTGACATGGTAACTGAAGTGTGATATATCTTTCACCTGCGATGCGAAATGTAGGATACGAGCAACCTATAAGGAATTCGGAATAATTTAAAGTTATATCAGAACATATATTTCACTTATCTATGTGAAGGTCAAGTTCACGTCGGCGGAGATGGATTACCTGACCCGGTCGTAAGGCAAGAGAGAATTTCACTTCGTGTAGTATTCGCGTTCGGGAAAGCATCAAATCCTGCATTGCAAAGCCTCTCTACGAGAGAAAACCATCGCAGTTCACAGAAACTCGCTGAAATTTCTTTTCTTGTTAAAGATAGGTCTATATGACTGTTGAAATAGCATGCATTAGTAAAAGCATCTAGTAGCATATAATTTCAGAGACAGTATATTTATCAAACGCCTGTATGTTATAGTTTATGAATAAAAGATCAACGATCAAGAACATATGTTTTGACCATATGTTTTGACCATATGTTTTGTCAAATTCATATTCAGATGGGAATCAACGAAAAACATTATAAACGAATGGAATAAGAAAATGTTGGATGGTTAAAAATTACCCTTATACATAAATCACAAATTATACTCCCTTCCACTAACCTGTCATTAAAAGTTCCTGTTACTAACTCAAAAAGCAGCATTAATGAAACAACCGTCCACTCCCCGATATGCTGCGAAAGCGATACGCTGAACGCATTCAGGTTTAGAACGAAATCTCTAATCACGAACTGCTATGCAACTGATGTTACGTTAATTGATAATAGGCGATCAACGAGGTTGAAATGCGAGATTGACAAAATCAGAAGCAAAACTAAATTAAGTGGACATTAACCACAGTGAAGATTAGAAGAACGACTCCTTCGGCCAAACTTTCAACAACATTTTAGTTTTATATCACACATTCAAAGGACAGGACGCCCAGCCATTATGGGCAAGGCCAAGGGTATAATCACCGCTTATGTTTTTAGTCTTAGAATTTCAATTTGCAAACAACCTAATTTTCAGTAAAATTCCTTTCACAATGGAAAATTCCAAACAATGTTTCGTGTTATAAAGAAAAAAAATGAAAAAAGTTAAAAAGTTTGAATTAAAAGCTGTATTCTGACTCCATACGACATAAATCGCAAAGGTCATGGAAGTAATTTTCTCTTATTACGTCAGTTTAGCTGACGTAAAAAGATGTAAAAGTGACATCCGCAACAAGTATGGCAGTCTTTTTGTGGTATATTCAGGGATCAGTAGGTACATACATACCTACGTGTCAGTTGAGGTAGTACATGGTGTGCTTGGGAAAAGCTACAATTTTATACAAAGACGAAGTTGTTTATTGTGTAACTGAAAGATTCTGATTTTCTGTGAAATGGATTCATATCCCCAATACGAGACTTTTAAGCATGTAAGCTGTCAAACGAAGAAGCGAATTAATGTTAAATTAGCCAATCGAAAACACGAGGTCTACGTACACTTGTAATAGCGTCCCAGCAAGTTCGTCTGCGCGCCTTCAGATGAACAACGAAGAGACAGGTCGTGGTGTTTCATCTCAAGAGTTAAGTTTATCTTAAACTCTATTGCCATTGAGGTGAACTTTTCTAGTTGATCTTTCAGGCAATATGAAAATTTTCCTCCTGGTGGTTGCTCAACATAATACTTGCTCATTAGAAAACGTAATGTTTTGCCAGCAAATGTTATCATTTTTTACCCCATTCCGGTTGAAGATTGTGTAATAAATGATTTAAATGACGAAAAAAATTATAACGGGCCAATATCTAGATGGTACTTGGGTATTTATATCAACGACCAGAAAATTATCGAGCATTAGGGAATAGCCAAAATTTGAAAGATTATCGAGCCTCTACCAAGGCAATATTGGGCCACGTAAAGAGATGAAACAAACCATTCCGACGGTCGAAACAGCTGCACTGATCGAATATCTCCCGTATATCGATTCGTGCAATCAATACGTCTACCACTGCGCAGCCTTACAGCGTGGAAAAAACCACGTAATTACGTCACCGAGTAAAACAGATGCTCTTCCAGGTCATCATTTAAATTCATTCCCGAATTAAACGGACTTGGGACTAAAAACTGCGATGCATTCAGCTTCATGGGCCCAGAAAATAGAGCATTAAATTTACTTTCTTTAATAATCTTCCTCTTTGGAGTCCATTACTTTTTAATGGCTTGGGAATTATTTTTCTTAACATAATAACATTAAATAACATTATTACGTATTTTTTGACGGCACATGGATAGTAAACAGAAGGGTCAAGAGACGTGTGGCATTGCTCCTCATTGTACTCCACACTCCACAGTCGGAAGCCACAAATCGTCGAGGCGCGAGAATATTTCCGTGAGGGGGCCGAGAAGACACACACACACACACACTTGGGGCAATCGATAACTCTTTAAACCTGGCCTGTCCAAAGTCGACCAAGGAAAGCCAAAAATAGCAATAAAGGCGGTGACGTCCGAATGCGCAGCCCAGAGGGCGACGCCCCTCCCCCGCCGGTGGTGGTTTCCCCCAGCGGCGCTCAGTGGCAGCAGCAGCCGTCGCTACCACTTCCGCCTTCTCACCCCACCCCACCTCACCTATACATATAGATATTACACTCGGTACATTCATATCGGCTGTAACCAACTTGCGCTCATACGATTTCCCGCGTACCGCAGTACAGATGACGGTCACTTCTGGTAAGCAAGAGCAAGGGATCGCTTTCAAAAAACACACACAATAGAGTATTTTCGTGAGGTATTTTGTTGAAATTTATTTTTGCGAGTAGTGTTTGGTTTCGAAATGCCACGTACGAAATACCAAGGTATAATTCCAACTAATTAATTTAATAAATAGCTTTTAATATGCATTGTTTTAGCATCGAAATTGCCTAGGTCTAAACGCCCAACCATTGTTTCTTCGTAGTGTGACGTCATCTCCCATATTAGCAGAAGCGAAATAGCCTAGCTGTGCGTTGAGAGTGAAATAGTATTTGCCTTTTAGAAGCTATTTCGAAATTTGCTAATTAATAGCAAAAGTTTCGTCCGCACACTAAGACTACACAGTCACACAATCTCCAAAGCAACAAATGGTCGACTATGGGAGATGACGTCAGAGCCTACAAAACATGGCGGACCAGTGTTTCGGCACAACAATAATTTATTAGATTTTATTAGCTAATAAAAAAATTAACGAAAAGCCTCTCGAGCGTCAGAATGAAAATTTAGTGTCTGAAGTATCGATAGATTTTTTAGATGTCACTTCCCAAAAGTGTGCAAATACTCTATTGAAGTGATCCACGCGCGCCAGAAGCAGTGCCGTGGTTACCATTGACGCTTTAAGAAAACGGAAGAAAAAATGCCAATTTCAGGGAAAGGATATTTCCTTAACTTAAAAATTAGCGACTAATACAAATAAGTTATTCCGGGTATGCATATGCGAATGCGGCCATGAGCTACCACAATTACAATGCAAAACCTAGGACTTTTCAGTCAGTACTGAACTTGCTGAAGTTCAGCAAAATGTCTTAAATTCAGCAAATTCTCGGTATTAAAATTCCCTGAATTTATCGGTAAAAAAACTTACCGACATTCATCCAAATGCCTGAATTGAAGTTAGTCTTAGACATAAGCACACCTATACATTTTTGTCAATAAAACTCTGGATTAAATGCATCTTGTACCCAAAAAAATAATAACCTAAAAATAGAATTTAAGGGTTACTTTTTATTAAATTGTATACTTTTTCTGAAAACCCCCTCAGGTCTGAAATTCATAGAACTTGTAGTGAATTCGCCGCAACAATTCAATATATGACGTTCACTGCTACCTGAATCTCAGGAAATATAAATTTATGCTAAATTCACCCGCATATTTAAGTAATATTTTCAGTATTCAAATTTTCAGGAAAATTTGTCGAATTTCAGTCAGTTTTCCTTGCCTATAATTGTAGTTTCCATATTAGCTTAAAAGTTTGCATAACTTCACTTAAGTAAACCTAGCTGAATTTCAGCAAATTTGGGGGGAAATATTTTGCAGAATACGAATCACTGTGACATTTAGACACGGGCAATTCATATTACATTTTACTTTCCCGAAGTAAACACCGGATTCAGCGGACGCCTAGAACTACGTATGCAGGCACGTACGTACGTCTGTACGTTGTGAGCACACATTAGGGATCGATTTGGTGATGCAAACATGGAATGCAGCCGCAAGGCGAAGGGATTGAACTAGAAGCGAGGAATACTAGACAAGACGTAACGAAACGGCACACGAAAATGTTCGCAGAGGAGAAAGCACTCGCCAAATATTAGCAAAAGGATGGCGAACTAAATGACATTGCCAACTAAATTTAGTCGCACATAGATTCATAAAAATATTTAACAATTCTATGATTTCCATCGACCTTAAAAAAAAAATTTCTCCTCGTGAAAACCCAAAGAAAATTTCACTATAACAAATTCATTGAGGAAATACCAGAGGAGAGTGGAGTGAGAAAGCATTTAAGATGCAGATGGTCACACACATGGACCACAACGTGCCTTTCCGGAGGAGGGCGCAGCCGATTAAGAGATAATTTGTTGGTGTCAGAGGTCTATAAAATTGGCAGTTTCAAAGATTTCTTCTTCCAATCCACGCTTCCTTTGCTTCAGTTTCACTCACGTATTGATTGCTTCATGCATGCCCTCCCGACTCATAATTCTCGAAATATCCCTCCCTCCTCTTTCGAGTGTCTCTCTGTATCCACATTCACCACCCAAGGCTTTCTCGGTCTACCCAATTCTATCACATCACTCCACTATCATAAACGTGTTTCGTTATTCAAGAATCATCCAGTCTCTTAATACTGTGAAACCAACGAAGCAAACTCGCCCATTACCGGAGCACCCATTCCATTCTTTCACGACCCAATCATTCCCCCATCTAACATAACCCCATCCCTCCTGCTTTTAATACCGCAAACACTTCTCAGGTACACCATTCTCCACCACTGCATTTATCCAACTCGACATCTGCTCCTAGCATATCCAAATTTCGCTGCAATAGAATTAAGTTGAAAAAAGGGGTATATTTCTGCATACTGGAATTTTTGTTTCCTTGGACAAACAAATGGGCGAGTGGAGAAAAGTGGAGCTGGACAGAGACGAAGACCAAAGATGGGAGTCGTGGAGGTAGTAGAGGATTTTCGATCGTAGAGTTAGAGGACCGAAGAATCGTCGAGGGACAAGAGTCACCTTGGGTGGCCGCGAGGGGCATGGCAGCGAGGAGAAGGATGCGTGTATTCGCGCGAAAGAGAGCGAAGGAACCAAATGCAGGACCAGCAGAAGGGGGCACGACGAAGGGTTAACACTTGCGAGCTATAAAACACATAAAATAATGGGCAGAGAAAACCGAAGGGCGAGTTTTATGCTTTATAATTGCAGAGCGTTGGGAACCATCCGTGTGTCTGCCAGCGTCAAGCCACTCCACTTTAACAATGACGCTGGGATTTTTCAGCAATGTCCAGGAATCACCCACAAAGGTTTTGAACCAAAGATACGAGTCAGTGTTTCACGATGTCCGTTTTCTGTACTAATGATAACTTCGTTGAAATTTATGGATGTTCACGCCAAGCGTCTTTCACCGAAAGCACAAGAACATGAAGAGAAGGAATAACTTATCGAACGAAATCCAAGGTTAGTTGCGAAAGAGGGAAAAATCATTCGCTTCCCTGAATTCATATCTATAATTTCTCGTAATTCGTCAATTTAAAGACAGCTCGGGAGACCTCGCGGGGGATCTAGTGTCCAAGTGAGGCAACGGAAGAGTATCTAAATCATTTACAAGCAATCATTTGACTATCTCTCAGGCAGTTGAAAAATGAACAACAGGACCAAGTCTGCAGCTTCTTCAGAATTCTGTTTTGAGATATTCTGCCAAAGTATTCACCGCATTCCAGCCATAAAAGGCCGATGTAGAATTTAAATTTAAGTACAGCAAAAATTAAAAAGTTCATCACTAATTCTGTGATAGCTTGAAAATACTCTGCATACGACAAATAAAAATGTCAAATGGTGCAATTGTAAACAATCATCAACACACGACGCTCAACAAATTGAGCGCTTCTTTCAATTGCTTCTCACATAAGTTGCTACAGTGTTTTTGTATGTATATATGTACATGCAAAGATCATTGAACGAGAAAACGCAATTCCCCTTCCCGTTCGAAGGTCTCTTACCTCACACGATCAAAACTTGAACCAGAATAATTTCGAGCCAATGCACCAATAAACGCGATGTGCAGCGTCATTTCTATTGTCACGAGTCATCAACAATGAGTATAAAACCAAGTCGGGGCGCGCCCAATTGACTCATGTCCGGGCTAAACACTGGGAGTGAATTAGCGACGTGTGATTTTGTCACAGTGATCTCTTCGTCAAGACTGCCATTCTACCAGAAGATGAGTCTGTTGTCAGCCGGCATCCCACAAGCCTGGATGTTAGGAAGTTCTTTATTAAAACATGTATTTGGAGCATGCTCTTATATGGCAGTGAATCCTGGACAATAACAGCCGCTGAGCAGAAGAGATTGGAAGTAACGGAGATGTGGTGTTATCGAAGAATGATGAAGATTACATGGAAGAAGAGTATGACTACGAAGAAGCCATACTGGAGAGAGAAAAAAAGCATAATGAACACTCTACGAAGAAGGAGAGACACAATTATTGGACACATTTGGAGACACAACAGCCTAATGAAAAAAAATAGAGGAAGGAGAAATAACTGAAGAATTATAGAGATAGACGACCAAGAATGGAATACATTGAGCAAATCATGAAGGACGTGAAAGTAAATACTTATGCTTAGGAATGAAGCGGATGGATGAGTTTGGAATGGAGAGCTGCTGCATTGAACCAATCTTCGAATTGATGATAAAAATGGGTTTTGCCTTATATTTAAGAATTATAGCAATAGTTTCTGTAATAAACTACAAAATGGAACATTGGAAAATAACGGTGCTTGCATCGATTACATATCTCATAGCTTACGTAGTCATCATTTTTTCCCGTGAATTCAATGAAATTCCTCGTATTTCTGTTTTTCCTCAGTTAGTTGCCGACTCCCGGTTTTCCCTGAATTTCTCGATTTTCCCGGGGTGGAGTGACCACGCTGCTGTAAGGAGATTCTAATGAGAGCCCCCGAGGGTTCTCCACCAGTCACCCGGAACCCCAGTCTACGTCTAACTCCCTCACAGGCCACAGACAGAAGTCCTCCACAGGTCTTGGCAACCTTGAATATGAAACTCCCAAGGACGCGCTGCGCATTCGCTCGTCGGCGAGGAAAGGGGGGGGGGTCTCGGATGTTCTATCCCACGCGACACACGCAAGAAAGAGGGTACACACATACATGGTTGAGGTTGAGAAAGACGGAGAGACACCCCCTCCCCACCTCCGAAATTGATATCGCACCAAGGAGAGAATGTTCAGCACGCACGCCGGCACCGAGGGGAAACTGAGTGTGGGATGGTACAGGGGTTCGTGGGAACGGTGGATGAGGCTGTGATTCTCGTCGGTGCGACGGTAAGGAGAACGAGAAGATCGAGGCACGGTGACGACCAAGGGTTTTGGTCGCGAGGCTCTTCAGAGCCCACATTTGCTGCGATTTTAGGACAGAAATTGAAAGAAAATCATATTCGGGGACGGATTAATGGACTTCTCAAAGTTCATGGGGGTACAACATTTCTTTAGGCGCAGTTTAAACGCATCACCATTCATGCCAAGAAATGAACGCATTCACAATGAATTGAAGGCCAACGCAGGGGGAGGAGATGACGGGCGATTGGAGTGGGGGAGGGGAAAGGAGGGGAGGGAAAAAATTATAAATACATTCGGACGTAGCGAACGGTGAAGGAAATGAGAAGTTGAAAGTGTTATTATTATACGGGGGCATTTAACGCTTAAAAGGGAAGACACTAAAGGGATTAACATGGAGATAGTCATGAGAAGCAATTGGTTTAAACATGTCCCGTAACTGGGTAGCTAACGTAGTCTACGTTCTACGTAGTCAGTCTACGTAGTCCACAACACCAACCAACAACCGATTCTTTGGCTGAATAACGCGATTCACGATTAAGACAGTATTCTCACTTCATTCCTTACCAATCAATTTCTAGAGCTAATGGAAATTTTCAAGCCAGCCAAGAGGGCACCCTCTCCTTGAAAACATATGGCATTACGACCCATGTTATCCGACGACATACAAAACTGCCTCAGCAAATTACTCGTCTACGAGTCTATCCTGTCATATTTTAGCATTTAAGTTCTTATCAATGCTACAGTACTTGATGTGTAATATGTAGTTGTATTGTTGGTACACAACCCGCGTAAAAACTTTTACGTTTGCGCCAAAATTTGGGCCAAATTTGTTTGGATTACGTTTGTCCCAAACATCGGCAATGAGACTCCTAACTTCAAATAGCGTCTAAATATTTATACTTTGCCGAATACATTTAGGAAAGGTATTGCGCAACTTGTCCCAAAGATTCATAAATTTTCCAAAAACGTTTATGTATATATTCACGTAAGCTAACGTTACTTTGGGAAAAATGTGGAGTGAATTTGGTAACTGAATTAGCTTTCGAAAATAGCACAAAACTAGCTAAGTTTCACCGAAAGGTGTTTCAACTTAGTAGTAAGATTATATTTGTAAATTGGGCTAAGTATAAATATTTAGACGATATTTGAAGTTAGGTGTCTCGTTGCCGATATTTGGGCTAAACATAATCCAAACATAAATTTGGCCCAAATATGGCGCAAACGTAAAACTTTTTACGCGGGTAAGCACTTAATGGGCTTATTTACATGCATCAACACACCAGAAGAAAATGGGACACCGTCCTAGTATTCATTATAATTTACGATTCCCGCGTTGGTCTCTGCCCAAAATGTGAAGTCGGGTTGTATCTACAGGGGGAAATTAGCAATTGTCTTTAGTACAAATAAGACCCTCAGTAAACATATAATGAGCAATCGGCACAAAACACTCTTCAAGAAAGTGACAAACATTATCAGGCCATGCCCAGAGTGTGGCGTAGCTTTGCATTCACTCAATGTGTGTGTGTGTCGGTAGTGAGCATAGATTCATCGAGAAGCGTGCGTTCAAATGCCGTGTGTGGACCTTTATTCCCCAATTTCCTAAGCATTTCCTTCATTCACGATGTCGGCGATATATTTTAAAAGTAGTGACGAATCTTTCAAGGAAATTTTTTCTAGCTCTATTTTAGAACTAGTTTCTAGATAATATTTGTCTCGGCGAGCGAAGTAGAGATCATTGCAATTAGAGGTGAATGCCGAGTCGAGCCGTGAAATGGAGGGATCTCAACGCCGGGTTAAAAAAAATTAAAAGTCAACGCGAGCGTCGGGAATCGTTTGCTTCAATCGTTTGCATTTCGTCTTTGCGAAAGAAAGACGCGAGTATCAATGTGAGAGCTCATGCTACAGGCTCTACTTATTTCTATTCTCGGGGATGGACTCATTATGCGCGCGGAGAAGGAAGCGGTCCGGAAGTGGCGGGACGATGGGGACCCTTCTCGGGCGCGGAGAAGAGGGTTCACACCACATGGGGAGGGGGGATACTCCCACCACCAATCCTCTCACCTTGGCCCACTAACGGGAGCACGCGCCTCAGCCGCCTCGCGAGGCACACCCACCCACCCACCTACAAGCCAAGGGCAAAGCACACCCACTCTCTCCGAAACAAATGCGGGGCGCGCGTTCTTTACGGACGTCCCTCTTTCTTCCTTCCCGCCTCCGTTCGCTCACTGCCCTCCCCCCTCCACAGTCGTCGTGTCGCAAACATGATATCTATGTATGTCCATGGATGCGATCGCAGCCCTCCGCTTGTATGCCCACCCCCCTGCAACCCCACTCGGTCCCTGAGAGCCGCCGCAAGGGTGTTTGTGTGTGTGTGGTGGGGATGTCATTCGTGATAACAGAACATGGAGAGGACGTAAGTTAATAATCTCAAAGGAGTGCTGTTATTGTCACAACTGCTGCGTGGAACTATTTTGTCGCCTCTTATCAGTTCTCGGGATTGAGTTAATATCCTCCGTATCATCTTGGAACTCGCCTCATCAGTATTTTTCAAGTAATCTACGCCTAGCGTCCAGTCTTCAAGTCTCTTGCGACTCCCGACCTAGTCCTTCCATCAGCTGTATCGAACTCGCTGTTTGTAGCAATTTGCGTCGAAGTTTGAAAGAAGACAGCTTAAAGTAAGGATACTTCACCATTAAACGAAGTCTCAAGTGTGGCATTGAAGAAGTGACATTCGACAACTATAGTGCGCTAATCACTTCGCTTAACACGGCGCCGCACTTGCCTTCCATTCGTGATTCAGACCCTCCGCGCACTATTGGGCACCGCACACTTCAAAACAAATCGGAAACAGAGTTTATGTGCGCTAAAAAACAAAAGAACGTCGATTATGGCATCCGTGATTATTGTAAAGTTTGTTGATTTTCAATAAAAGGCGTCAAACATGCATATTGTGAGGTTTTAATTACTCTGTGATAAGAAGCCCTCGTATTTAAATACTTATTTTGAACGAATTCAACAACTTTACGCAATACATATAACGCATACACACAACATATATAATAACGCACCCTCTCCATTGGGAGCATATCTGTTGTGTAGTGTATGCTTTTGAGGCCTCGCCTCGTGACACGCATTAGCGATTTATGCTAATTCATAATTAGCCGTAGTTACACTAACTTTAGGGTGAAGTGTAATGCATGTTGGTGACTACTCACCCCCTGCTACACACCCTTGAGGTGGCTTGCAGGGTAGATGAATAAATTCGGCCGTGACTGTTGTACACCCACAGAATGCTACCTACCGGAAGTTTACAAAACACTTACTATCCAGCAGACATTGTTCGTGTGCGCTTAAGTGAGCTGATATGTGATCCGATGTGCGCTCACTTCGACACCTAGAATGAAAAGCTCCCATGATCGTCACTCCTGGAAACTCGAGAATAAGTTGCTTGATTCAAAATTGCAGAACTTCACTCCCTTTCCAAGAGCACGCAAAAATTGCCACACTGCAATAATCGCAAGCTGCCATGATATATTTCGGCACTTTTCACGGGATAGGAATTATATTATGGAAAAAACGAATTCGCCACACTTCTAAAATCGATCCGCCACTTGTGTCGACTGCTGAAGGGATCCCACACCCTTGCCTAAAAATAACTTCATTTATCTATTTTATCAAAGGTGTCATTCATTTATACCATGCCATATTAACTCGAGGTAATAGAATTAATGCATCACATAGGAGGCTTTAAGTTATTAAATTATATTTGATACGAGATTTAAACCCAATAATATTGCAGCTGAATTATCCAAAAGATAACGGTATAAAAAAGTTAAGTGGCTAGCACATTAACTACAAAGAGCGCTCATTCGCTGGGATAACACTTGTTTAGACGTAATAGGCCAGAAACTTTCGACAAGGCACTCGAGTTGACATACGGTAAGGAGGACGGACAATGCGGGATCCACACCATGATATCTAATGATGAAAACAACACGAACGATCATCCAAGACTAAACATCCGAACAGGAGCGATAGCAAGACCAAAAAAAACTAGTGGTGGTCTTCCAGTAATTCCGGCAACGAGCACTGGTGCACGGCACGCAAGCTGTGAGAGCCCGCATCGCACGGCACTAACCAGCAGTACCATCGAAATACAATCGCTTTAAATGACCCACGGATCACAACGCCGGCGTCCTTTGTCACCTCGGACGACGGAACCGAGACAAAATGCGCATTACAAGATGTCATAACGCTTCCGATCCCATGTCTGAAAAGCCACCAGAGACTAAGAGAGAGCTTTTAATGAGAGATGGAGTTGACGCAGATCGCAACACGAGCGACGATTAATGGCGCGATGCGCGAAGACGAAAGGTTCAGTAACTTGCCGGTAGGTAGCCCTTTTTTGGTAAACAATAGTCACGGACGAATATTTTGTGAATAATTTACGAATTCCTTCTGATTATACGCTCACAAAAGCGGGATTTTAGCAAAAAAGTAAAAAAAACTGAAAATTATTACCATTGCAAATCTTTATTTACATATAAGTAAAATATCTTCAAGGGCCTTTAGGCACTCCAGGCACTTTAACAGGTAGCAACGGACGAGCACACACAACCATTGTTTGGGAGGTGAAAATCCTACCTATTTAGGTGGGATTCGAGCGACCCTTGGGATAACAACAGGCAAGGCTCCGGGGCCGGCGGGGTGCTATAAATAAGCATAAAACAACATAATGGCGAAGGCGACGAATGCAGCATTTTTCACCTCAGGCGCACATCCTCTCTCTCTCTCATCCATCTAGAGATGTTTTGAAGTGCGCAGGGTCCGAAGCGAATGGAAAGCACCAAACGTTTACTCAGCCCTGAGGCACATAAGGATGCTCGCGAGGAAAAAACAATCATATTAAGACGACGACGACGACAGCCGAGCGCGCGACCCCCTTGTACATACATACACAGGACGCAGCGAAGGGGGTTTTCGCCTAACGACCACGGGTGACACAAACCCCCCTTTTTCCACTATTTTTAGGTGAAGGGGTCAAGCTTCCGCACCTCACAGATAACGGCCGAAGTCACCTCTCCTCCCCCAACGGAGTAATCTTTGGGCAAGGCCTGATGACACCCCGCGCTCTTGGGTGAAAGGGCCCGTCCTCCTCACCACCCCTCCCCCTCCCTGCTCCAATCTCCGGTGGACCGGTCGCTCTCTCCAGCCGGCGGCAGCAGCAGCATCCAACAGGTGCACGCAGGGGCGGGGGGGGGGAGGTGTGCAGAGCACCATCCGAAAATCCATATCGTATCCGAGAGAGCTTCTGCGGGCGCGCAACGCGGCCATTCTTGAACACCTCTTCCCCACACCGTCCTTGATTCCCGCGAACAACCCAATATTCCTCTCTCCCACAATGCAACCACTCTTCTCCGAACCATTATTTAGCCCCTCATCAGGCTTTCCCCCCTACTCCTTTCCACACCCCTAATCCTTCCTTTACTCATCGTGCCGCCAAAAATATCCCCACCCTGGACAACGCGACCCCCTAGTTTGATAAATTAATCTACTCCCCCTGTCGATGGCCCTCGGCTTACATGCACGGATTCACCACACTTCCTGGTACGCCAATGCAAGTCGAGAGGTGTGTGGTCTGGAGAGGATGAGGAGACGGAGGCGCTGTTCGGTGCAGCTACGTTTGGGGGTGGCGCGGGGAGCCACCAGCTGAGAGAGTCGGGGGGTGGGGGGAGCGATGTGGGGGGGAGGGGGGTAGGGGAGGGCGCACCCTTCCCCAGGACTCTAATCCCTCCTCCTCTCATAGCGCAGTGAATTCTTTACGACCGTTGCCTGGTGAACAGCCGAGTGGTGTTAAATTAACCCATCCTAAAAAAACTGCAAACACTAGGTTTTATTGCAGCTATTGTACTTATTTTTGGGGTTTGGAAGACACTATAATGACTTCAAATATGTTGGTTCACACCTTCTTCCATGCCTTCTGATTCCATTGCCCTTTTCGACAAGCTACTCATCGACTGGAAAGGACCGTGGAGAAGACCGTTAGATGAAGACTACAGGGGTTAGTTTTCACTTCGCTGACCTCAAGCAAACAAACATGGTTGAGCATGCGTGTTATTTAATAAGTATACTGCTAAGAGGAAAGCATTGAGAATAGCATAGAGGTACCTACTCTTCCAGAAGAAAAGTCGACATCCCCGAATAATATGATTTTGACAAGGCCTCTGAGAAAAGGATCAATGGACACAAACATTTAGTAGACGCTTTTTCGGACCTATTATTCCAAATATACGGTTACATGGAAGGATATCGATATGTATATTACTTAGGGTATATAATTAGGCATATCGAATTATTTCTTCGCTAGTTTTTCTTTTGGTCTAATTAAGCAAGAATTAAAAAAAATATCATGAGCCCCTAGAGCTACCTCTGTTTTGCGAGATATCCTTCTGATCTCACGTAGAATATTAATAGTTCTATAGTTATTTATGGCATATCCGAGGGAATTAAATGTAGAGAGAATTGTGTTTTGTGGGAAAAAATAAGATACTAGGATTGGAAACTTCGAAAAGGAGACAGGTTTAGCTTTTGTCTCACCCAGCGTTACATATGATTATAGGAAGTTGTTCACATCTCCTTATATTGTCCAGCGAGTCAGATACGAACCTAGAGTGTCCAATACGTCCAGAAGCTTTTCGGTGATTATGAGCAGAGTCGAATCCTAGTCCATAGCCACCAATCTTTATCGCCGTGTTGCCCCCTGCTTTCGTGACCTGCCTCGATTGCTTTGTCCTGGAAATCTCATTACTATTGCTTTCTTATGATCTATCTTCGTTACACATTTGCCCCACTGAAATTCTACTCAATCTACTAAAGTTTGTAACCCCTTCGAAGATTAAACCAACGCCTGGTCGTCCGGTAATTTATTCATCAGCTGGCCTCCTACTTTGATTCCCAAATAAAGTTCTCCCCATGCCTTTCTTAACATATCCTCAGTATAAATGTCAAAAAGCTTAGGCGACAACGGGCACCCTTGCCTTACCCCGTGACCTGTTACTGCCCGCCCTGATTCGCTGTCAGCCACCCTCTCCCGCGCCCTCTCCGCCATACACAAGTTTCGGAAGTCTCCTATCACGCAAATCTATTCCTATTTTCTCGAATAACTGCATAAGTTGTTTCCCAATGAGCTGTCAAACGTCTTTTCAAAATTCATTAAAGCAAATACATCCCGATTGTACTTTAAGGTTCTATCTATAAGTATTCTCATCACCGCAATCGCATCCAGAGATGCCCAAAATTGGTGCATCGCCCAAATAGTAATCAGCTCCACTCTCAATTCTTTCGTTAATTCTTCTAAGCTAAACTTTTTCCGCGTGAGATATTAAACTAATTGTTCTATACTCCTAGCATTCTGACGCTTTCTTCTTCTCCGAGATTGGAATAAGACTTTTCACCGTCTTCTGGCCACATTCCTTCCTCAAGAATCCTAAGAATAAGTTCGAAAAAAGATCGTCTTCTCTTATTACCTCAATTATTAAGTAAATCCGAATGCGAAATTCTATACAGGAAAAATCATTCGCCTTGACCGGGACTCGAACCCGGATCCCACGATATCTCGCCATTTAGCCAGTTAAGACACCGAGGAGTCCTTCTCTATTCTGTGGCTTTTAGAGGGC
Source organism: Pyrrhosoma nymphula (assembly GCA_963573305.1). Classification (NCBI taxonomy): domain Eukaryota; kingdom Metazoa; phylum Arthropoda; class Insecta; order Odonata; family Coenagrionidae; genus Pyrrhosoma; species Pyrrhosoma nymphula. Next base: position 45,878,404 of record OY754328.1, read on the forward strand.
TTTATAAGAACAAGTAGTTCCAGAACAATCAAGATCTGGATTGCCTGACAATCTATCTGGATTATCCACCTGACTATCTATCTTCGTAAACACTTTGAGACACTATGGATTTGTATGGATCACTTTAGAAGGAAGAACCCCTCGAGGAAGAGCGAGGGACGAGCAAATAGGCCTCAGGTCATAAAACGGGATATATGAAACGGTTCAAGAGCTACGAAACCACAAGACAGCCTTTTTTCACATTACATCAGATATCTGGTTAGTTGACGTGGAGGGTGTCGATGGGTTATCGTAACCTTATGATATAAAACCGATAAAATGCTCTCTCAAACACATAATGAAACTAGACCTAGAAGTACTCTCGACCCATCATTCACAACAGACTCACCACCTAACGCCACAAGTACCTATGGTCTAGACGCCCGTCGACGGTTGCCAAAGACGGCCGATTAAGGGTTCCGGGAGTCGGCAGACCTACGCAGGGTAAACCCGATCCCAGCCACACCTCGCCACCCACCTTCCGCCCCTTTCCCGGGGGTGCATGCCCTCCCGCTCACCTACCGTGGCGCGCGGCCACTGCACCCGCAGGAGCGGTTCCTCCTCCACAGGCACCCGTGCCTTCAACAGCGACTGGGTCATCTTCCGTGAACTGATGCCGCCAATCAGCTTCCGGGGCTCACGCGGGCACTCGAGTGATTATAGGGTGCAGACGACACCGGCGGCTCCGTCTTCCGCGAATCATCCAGCCTCATCTTTATTCCGCGGACGATAAGGGACCGCAATAGTTGCGACATATCCGTTCTATGAAACTCCCACCCCTGCTAGGTAGACTAGACTTGGTGCTCGTCTGTTATAAGGTATCATTATTACTAACACTTCCCACACTTGATTTGGTTTTCTGCACGAATTAGCATCTCGTCGTACCCATGAATCAATAGTCAACCTTAAACTGGGACGGGTATTGCATGCCTGTTGAGGAATCACCCCGTGCCACACGCCCTCTCGAGTTGGCTGGCACGGAACTTAGTAAATGCGTAGATACAGATCATGACTATTCTCCTTCTGGGAACAACCGTTTGCAAGAAGGCCACTGCTTCACTTCGCAGGGAAAATGACGTCGGAAGAGGTTTTCCTTTCACAGACTGAAGCGTTGGGCTAAAAAAAAAAGACTGCTTCACGACATCAAACGGACGGTACCAAGTAAAAAAATCTTGCTTTCTTTAAAGCGGGTGATTCACTGGGGAGAGGATGTTTGGGTAGTAGTAATGGTTAACGCACTCGACGTCATATCCAGGAATATGGGTTGAAATCCCAGTAGGCACGCTAATTCTTCACTTTCTACTTAACTCATTAGCTATCAATGAAATTGGTAACTTAATACCAAATATTTAGCTCATAAATAGGCCATTTAAGTTTAAGCTATTCGCGCCCTGAAATAGATGTCGACTAAGAAGCATGCACTGCCTCCAAATAACATATTTAACTAAGCAATCACGGTAATTAAACACTGTGTATGACAGAGGCATGGGAAGTATAAGGAGTCAGCACGAAGGACGTCATTCAAGGGAGAAGTCCATTAATAGAAAAATTACCGCAATTCTTCGTACACTTTCAAGGCAATCAGCTCGCAACGGCTAGTTGAAGACAACATACATCACTATCTATAGTAGTCCTTAATAATTGAATTTATAATTTATTTCACATTTCATTTATTGAGATACAGTCCAGATCTCAGCGGAAGTGGTAGACATAGTATTCGTAACAACCGCAGAAGATATATCGCGCTATTACACATAAATACACGAATCTAAGGCAAATCTACACCAGCTACGGTTCAAGGTGGGTTTCGACTTACGACCTTTGGTTGGCCCAACAGGCACGCTATGCGGATGGTCGACACCAGAATATTTCAGAATTTCCATTACTGCCGGTTGGTTACGTATTTTGGTCAAAAACAGTTGATTGTTTTCACCATTTCAAAAACTTAATTCGCTTGGCTAGCAGCATGAGATTTAAATGGAAACTTTAACCGAATAAGAAGCCTTAGCGGCAGAGGTTAAGAGATAAATAAAGAATTACAGTTTTATTTCATTGGGGGTATTTTTAACCCCAACCACTCTCTGAGTGATTAATTACTCCAGCATTGTAATTGAATTTAAAAGGTCACATTGAAAGGATTCTTTCAATCCTAAGCATCAATTTTTATTTTTTCTTCCCGTTGATATTAAACCCCCAAAATCCTAGTTGTATCAGAATTGATGTCATCGGGCAAGAATTTTAATCTTCGTTTGGTGAGCCTTAGCAAAATCTATTTTACCAAACCTTCTTAATGCCCCTATTCATTATATTCACCACAATAAGTTATCTACAAGGTTATTTATCTCGGAGAATTTTTTGCACTGCCGAGTTGGCTTTTTTTTATTACTTTCTCGCGAGACTTGGAGAGTCTCCTCGTGGCGGTGGTCTCGTCGCCAAAGAGCCTCAAGACGTCTCGAGGCAAGACAAGTGCAGACCACGCGAGTTTCAGGGTGATATGGAGCATATTACTTTAAAATCGCACTGTGGCTCTAAAACTGACAGAAATGGAAAAATTATAGAGAAACGCCACAACATACAGAAAGGTGTGAGAATGCCCACGTGTCACGCGCCAGGCACACTAACTCGTTAAGCCACGTCTTAATTTTCGTCATCTCCCCGATGATTCCCATAATCCTTTCCCTCTTCTCCTTCAATTGTGCTCGAAAATAACCCACGCCCGCACAACCACTCGGCTATATATCTCCTACTTCGATTTCAAGTGTTCTAGTTTTTCAACTTCACTAAGGGGTCGTGCAACAACTACGTTACCAACTTAGGTGGGGGGAGAGGGGATCGCCTAAAAACCTACGGCGGGTAACGAGGGGGAGGTCACTCAAAGTAACGTAGCTGTTACAACGCGCCTATTTACATTTCTTACTCGTCAACATCGCGTCGAGAGAATACTACGAGAAGTCTGTAGAAGACGTAACTGTTACCCCGAGTCTTCAATGAGTCTCTCATGAGTCTTCTAATCAAATAACTATAATCCACGATATTGGCTCATGGAGGGATAAGGGACCATTGTTTATTGAGGATCGTTAGTAATGCTAGTTTTTTTTTAAACTTCATGTGATACATAGTTGATTTTTAAAATTAATATTACCTACTTGTTCCAATTGAGATTAAATAAAGGATACGGTTGTAGGCTTGACCTTGTGGAATTGATCCATTACGGAATAATTATAATGACTTTGTTAACTCCCCTAACTATTTATTACCACGACCCGGGTTTCAACATTTGGTGTCATTTTCAGGTGAAGGTGACACCAAGTGTTGAAAATTGGGTCGTGGTAATAAATAATTAGTGGAGTTAACAAATTTATTATAATTATTCCGTGAGATTAGATAGTTCTATTGGATCAAGCTCAGCTACTTGATTTGTATTATTTCAACCAATCCCTTAAAAAAACTCTCTCAATAATTGAGAAAATATTTTTGAACTTGTAAGTTTCATGTATAGAGACGTTACATGTCGGGGGGCGGAATACTACGGTTGTATATACTACGGAACGAAGGGGGGGTGGGGTGGGCGGAGGGGGTAAAAAAATCACCGACAACGGTAATCTAGTTAATGCACGACCATTAAAATGCAAAGTATTCCTCCCCCCTCTTCACTTCGCACGCACGAGAAGATCGCGTTTCCGTCTGCTTAATTAAACTCACTTGCATCCGATCAGCGAGACAGTACAGCACAAGAAAAGCATTCGCACAACCGAAGGAATTCGAGCGAGGATGAAAAAGGGTTCGGCGGCGGGTGGAAATAGCAACATATGGAGCAGCCCGATTCGCGAATGGCGACGGGAGTGAGATTATGCAACGCGAGTTCGGCATCCGAACCAGAGGAGGGTGGGTCAGGTTGGGGGGGGGCATTATTTTTCCTCGGCGCGGTAAAAACCAAGGGGGTGCGGGGGAATAAGGACGTGACGCACCCCCGAGGCCACACGGCGCGGTCGTTCCTCTGCGATAAAGTGCGCATAGTATCAAGTCGCCTCGGAATAAATGAACTCGTCGTTATCAGTCACTGGAGATTCAAAATGATAGCAGTATAAAAGTGCTATCGAGAGAGGCTTGTTATGGTGATAAGGCACGCTCTGTTACGTGCCCATTCGACCTATTCTGGGAGAATCACAAAGACAATGCATGCACTCACTTGACGAGAAACAATTGAGAGATTAGAATGCAAATACAGCGGTAATACATCGCAATCAGCAGAGGGGCACTCAATTAAAAGCATCATCCCGGTACAACAACAACGACATCAAACGGAAGGTAATACGTTTGTGGGCAACTAAATTGTGAGGTTAGAGCTTTGAGATAATTATGAAATATAACGTCATTTTCGAGGATTACCAGTGAGCAGTTACCATAGGAAGATCTTCGACTAACATCACGTTAAAGGCGGAGCTGTTAAGAATCGGACGGATAGTCGTGGACGGAGGCTGTCGACATTAGTCTCTAAGCATTTATGGCGAAATAAAAAGCTATATTACACAATCGAAGTATCGGGGAGCAAGAGCAGGTCACTCTCCTCTCACGTGAGGCCACCGCGCGGGCCCAAACGAGCCTCCCTGAGCGGTCAATAAATTCGATATGGCGAACAGAATAAAATCAAGAAGCGAAAGGCAGTATTCGTGCATCATGTAAACCAATCGAGTCGGTGGTCGCTGATGACGCAAAGGATCAATGGGGGGCGGCGGCTCCGTTTCTTTTGCCCCATCGGAGAGAAAGAGAAAAATCTCCGATGGGCTCGAATGACGAAAATTAAGCTTTTGATGCTTCCCGAGTGATTGTGGGACTGTTTAGAGGGTGTCATACGGAAACACCACCCGAATGTTCTATACCGCCGAGACCAGAAGGATCGCACTGCCGCCGAGGAGGAATGCTACACACTACACCATTCGCGAATATCGACGGAAAACTTAGTCTTTTTGAAAAATATAACACATTTATCCTCGTAAGAACCTTCTGACAACTAGTTCAGGAGAATTTGAAAAGAATCAGCTTATTTTCAGTCTTGAAACCACTGAATCGAAATGTAAATGAAGTTTTAAGCACAACCTCAATCGTAGCTCCGAAGTTAAGTGCCGGTTGCCCACGTGCCGAATTTGTTCAACTTTCTGATGATTCGCGCGGCCGGATGTATTTTTGTGCAATGGCTAACATTAAGTGATACACGTTCAGATAATGATGGGCAAGATTATCATTACATTTCATCCAATCCAGCGAGATCCGGAATTTGGTCGAAGGAGGAAGACGCCGAGGATGATCGCGATCCGTTTCCCTTCGCTCAAAACAAGGGCGAGAGGAACCAGCAAGGCGTGTGCGCTCTCAACTATGCTGCGGCACGCCAACGCGCGACCAACCGTGGCACGCGCGTGCCTAACCGAGAAACAGAGAGCTCCCCCCTTCACAGCCTCTCCTCCACAGCTGTTGAGGAATTCGATCGATGGGAGGAGGGGAAGGGGGGGTGTGGTGGGGAGGGGAGGGGAACAAGCGCTGCAAGGGGAAGAGTCGACTTTCCTTTCTCGGCTATCGATCGCGTCGCTAGAGAGTCGGGGCCCGCCCGCTCTCCAGCAGCACACACGGGGCACGTCGCCGTCCCGAGGCTTTCGTCCCTCCTCCAACGAACGCCCGCCGCCACCGCGGCTGGAACGCAGTGCGATGCGGGACACTGGAAGGCGGCCACTGGAGGGCGCACGTCCATTCACATTCGCCTTATCGACGATCACTTGGGACCTCTATAGGAAGTAGGGCTCTATACGCCAAAAAATAAAATACAAAAGAAAGCATCGTTTAAGACATCCAGGGGCAGGGTGGCCAATCAGCTACAGAAATAAAATTCCTGACTTTTTCCCGAGTACATTTATGAATGTTTCCCGTTTTTTTGCAATCAGTTTCTATACGTTTTCTAATCTATAAATTACGTGGGGATAAGAGACAAAATTGGTAATGACCTAGAATTCAGCGCATTTCTAGCATGTAGACATAAATTGTAAGATGTCAAGGGTTTCTCATGAAATATGTCTCTACGTGGATACGTTTCACCATTCGCCAACGTGCACACATTAAATTGCAGAAATCTGACATTGGTTTCTTCCGTTTACTAATTCGTTTTTTATGTTCGTTTATGTAAAATACGCTTAAGCTTACAACGATTGGGTCAAAAATTAAGTAAATAAAATGATCTCGACGCTTAGGTGCAGCAAATAATCTATAAATAATGTTAGAATTTTTCTCTACAATTTCAGTTGAATTTCACTATCGTAGCTGGTGAGTCTAATTGCCACAGTTGGTAATGGGAACATAGAAGTTTGCCGTAAAATACAATTTTATTTCATTTATTAGCACATTAATATGGTGACCCAGAAGCGTCATGTGTGAACTACTCATTCCATACGTTTCTATCAAGGATTCTTACCATTTTGAATACTGGACATTAGATGTTCACTCTTGTGTACATACCACCATACACCAACATTATTTTACAAATAGCATTCGCAAGTGATGGGACGGAGCGTGTACTAGTGGCGACTGGAACGCCCCTCCGGTTTTCTTTGGTATTATTTACTTCGGAGGCAAGGGAGGATCCGGAAGATTTTTCAAACGGTAAATCCTAATGTCTCATACGAACCATTATCAATACTCAATACCAGGCTTCTAACAGTTCAGGGGTTTTCAAAACTTTTTTGCACGATTCCCCATTTCACCATGGTTCAGAATATGATCCCCTCTTCCCAGCATGAATGGTTAAAGAATAATTCGATTCCGAAATTGAAACTAATGCACATGCTTAAGAATAGATTTTAATGTGACAATGAACAAAATATTGCGAACGCTACAAAATAAATTAAAACAAACTACAATTATAGATATTTTACGTTATCTACAAAACATCACAATTGGCTGAATAGTCACAATTCCCCGTTCTATAGAAAGGGAAAATGCAGGGCATATGAATAAATGCAAAAATTTCGTGTTACTTGTGACTTTACTGTTATACGCACGATTTAAATCAGGTAATGTTGATATACGCCAGCTTAAGTATGATGCCAATCTTTCCCGGCGAAGCTTCTGGTAGAAATTATCACGGGTTTTCCAGCGGGTGTCAGAGTTATCCACAGTTATGATGCACCCAGTCCCCGAGATTTGTGATACTAAGCGGCACACAATATCAAAAGTTGTATTAGAACACTTGATCTGGCTGTTTACCGGGATATTTTCCCCGTCAGAAATAGTGAAGTTCTAGGCATCGACGAATGAATCATAGTTCAATTTTTTGCCGTACTGGGCCCTATTCTTTCTCATATAAACCTGCCGTCACGGGGGAGTGTGTGTTAGAGAGGTCGTGGAAGGGCTGGGGGGGGGGGGGGAGCCGCTGCTGGAGAGATTCGGGAGGCTTCACGCTTGGCTTAGGTAACCTGAACTATTCAAATCCAGAACGTTTCAACAACATGCCGAACGGATCGATACAAAAATATTTCTTCCCAAGCATCACTAGTGATTAAAACGACAAATAGCGAGACAATGAGAAACTTAGTTCGCATGGAATTCACTTTCGTCCTCTCCCCGTAGTCATTTCCGGTCTCTTTCCCTCCTATTTTTCAAGGATGGTGTCCCCTGCATCGCCTGCCACACGCCCCCGAAGCGGCTCGCTACCTTCCGATTACTTTCATCCCTCTAACAACCTGACTCCGGTTCCTGAAATGACACCCTCGACGAGAATAAAACTAGCGAACACAAGCAGGCGCATTGGGTATCATTAATCTAACTGTCAACAAGTGATAACAAAAATGCCCATAAAATTTAATGTTCTGTCTTCACTTCATGGAGCTGAATCACTCACTCCAAATTATTTATCACTTTGCTATTTTCCACACTTTTTTATTCCCGCTGGCCATGGTTTCGACATTTCGACATACTATGAAGGTGTCCGTTTCATATTACAACATAAAAACGTGCGCAAAAATACTCGAAGATGAAAACTTTCAGTATATCACTGCAAAGAAGTAAAGCCTTTCCTCGAATGGCAATCGTCACTGAGGTGTCGGGCAAACTTTATTCCTTCACAGAAATTCTAATTTTATGAAAAATTCCATATTGACAGAATCAATACAAACTTTGTAAATTTTACAATGGACTTTATTCAATACGACCGGTTTCATCGCATAAGTGACAGGCGCATTATAAACGTATAAGTCTCAGAATATCTCACAGTAAAGGAGACGCATCAAGGCGAACCTTCGACGGATCGCCACATCGCCTTCACGCGAGGAAGTTGGCTTTTCCATCACGGAAGTCTATATAGTGAAAAAATGCCTCCGTACAAATGTGTTATGTATGTAGCTCTATCGCTAGGAGACTGTCTCTTACCACACGCTACTTCCGGCTATTACGGAAAATAAGAACGACGAAAGTAAGAGAAGTCAACGATGAGTATGGTAGTTTCCAAGTTCGTTCATTGAAATTCACCTCTGACGACAAACACCTCGGAACAAAACAAAACATTACCAAAATTAAGTCCTCCGTCAAATGAAATTGCTGTTTACATTTGTAATCCCTGCTCGTCACCATAAGTTCAGGGTTTCAAGTGGACAAGTGAATTCCCATTGCTATAGAAGTTTAATTTGTAAAACAGCTTGAGAATCGCCACGGCACACGCAATAGGCGGCGACAAGAGTCCAAATCATGCGAAGCCGAAACATTCGTCGTCTCCACACACACACACAACTCTCGAGTTCATCAGTAAGCTGCAATACGCTTGTCAACTTGTCTTCATCACCAAATCTTTAAACGGTTTAATGCGATGGATTCAAACCTAATGGACTATACCACCCACCAAGGGCAACAACTGCCACACAAATAAATATACACACGTGAATATTACTTCCGAAGGTGGAAATGAAAGGATGGTCTATCTCCATTTAGATCTTAAATCAACATTTCCACGCATTCTCGTGTCATAACCTATCTCCAGGTCAGTCCGAAATCTTGGTCAAAAAGGGTGATCCTCATTCAGTCGATAGCATGAACGGACCTCCACGGAGATCCCTCTCCATAAGGCCACAAGGAGATGCAATGTTTCCAATAATATAAGGAAAATTAACCTTACATTATTCCAATACACAAATATCAACGCCGAAAAACACTCACTTAAATTTAGCGGAGGAAATGACGGCCTTGAGGTAAGCCCACGGAGCGAAAGTCAGGCAACAGCGTTCTCGGTAAACCCAACAATGTCAACTATAATTGTACCGCTCTGTAGTACGGAAGGGATTCAAGGTCACCGAAAAATACAGCCACCACGTCGTACCACACACGAATGGGTATATTTAAGGCATTTTGGGCGAGATATTTCCCTAGTCGTAATAGAGATCATATTTGAATTTAATTTTTTTAATTTCAGCGTCTGTAAGAAGTATGAAGTAAATATTGTAATTTTAATGGCGCAAAAATATAGTTATAGGTGTCAAACATTCTCAGTAGTTAAATAAATATTTTTCTAACTTGACTCATTTTTTCACGCCGTACTGCGAAAACGCCTTCACAATAATGTTTTTTGCGATTCTGTAATAATTACTGCGGTGAGTAATTAATTATTTTTCATAAATAGTTGGGCAAACATACCAACTACACGCCGTTTGTTTTTTGACGAAATCTGGGTGTTGCTATAAATTCCTATTTTTTTCAATATTCTCCCTCTGGAGCACACAGCCGTCATCTATATCTTGCAAAACAGCTCATACATTTGTAGGCAAATTGCTCGGAAAGTAGTTCGGCATGGGGTGAGTATTTTGATATCATTGGAAAGATGATAGTTTTTTCTTCGAAATGAGGTCAAATTCATCAAATTCTAGGTGAAGTGATATATCTCGCTCAAACTATTATACGCAGCTGAGTCTTCTCAGGGTTTTTGATTCGATCGTCCACCCGGCGCTCGTCTATTCGAATCCATGCATCATCTCATTCCGCATTCAAGACACAGACATAACAAACCACCTCGCATTACTGCAACAAATACATATTGGAAGAGATTCTGCCTTACATTGTTTACTCGCCGATTGGTTAATACTCCCTTTGTTACTCGCGACGAAATCTTGAGAGGGGAGATCAATATCTGGAGTTAATTAATGGACTAATTAGCGATTATTAGTTAGAGTTACAATTAGTTGATAGAACATGAAGCTCTTCACCATTACCAGTGAAGACGGAACTCAAACGCTATGGTTAGACGTCGCGACGCCGCCGTCCCGCGCGCCTCGACACCGACAGTGAGCCAGTGCTAAGGCCCGTTTCACTTGGACGCCGACGACATATATCCGCGTGTCCACGTAGGACGCCGAGTCTTTCACCGAGCTCTCACAACTAACTACAACCTGCTTTGTCCGCGCAAGCCGTCCGCGTTCATGTGAATATGCACCAACCTGTCTCTGTTGCCAGTACGCACGAGGATGGACCGCGGCGCGGAGGGGCACCGCGGATGGCTCCACCGCGTGCGGACGATCCGCGTTCATGTGAAAGCATCCATTACTGACAATGGAACTTAGTCCGCGCGCGTCCATGTGAAACGGGCCTATAAGGGGGGCTGCGGGGGTGGTGGGGTGGGGGGGGCGGAGGGGGGTGGGGAGGCCGGCCACCGTGCTACGCGCTCTAAACGGCCAGAGATGGGGCAAAGTAAATGAAAACTGAAACTTTCAAGAGCTGTAAAAGTGCTTGTTTCCCTCTGGGCAAGCTATTTGGGCGCGAAAATTCAATTTTTCGAATGGGGGTTTTATAGACCCCATGCAGCACGGGTCAATGACTACGCACACCGACCGGAATTTCACAATTGTGTGTTTTTTTCTCATAAAAATAATTGATAAGGCGGGTGTAACTTTTCACTTTTCAGCTTTTCGAAAAGTAAGACTCTCATCCAAATGTCTGTCGAAGTCTAACAAGGGAAGTAGGTAAGTCAGGAACATGGAAATGGGGAATCCTGGATGTGAGGGAGGCATTTGGATTGGATAATTGGGTGTAATTAAGGACGTATTTGTTGTTGTATGATAGTTGAGACATCGCTTTACGAAATAAAAGAAGCCTAACAAGGACAATAGGAAAGAAGCAATGGCCAATGCAAATCTACCCTGATTTGAAAAAACAGAACGAATAGCAGAAAATCAGCAGAAAGCGACAGTGTGACATGCCTTAAAATGTTCCCCTTAGACTTGCTACCTGTGATACATATTGTGTGATTCCGAAATAATAAAAGAGATGAGGCAATGCCAGATCAGCAACCGAGTGTTGAATTTTAATTCTGATCAATCCGTAAGTTGACTGTTAAAACATCAAATGTATGATAGAACGATAAGTCACTACGCAGAGATATTGTACGGTCTTAAAATGTTCCCCTCTATTCATTGATTATAATCAATGCATAAAAAAGCAACATTTATTCGCTATGGCTAACCCTACAATCAACAAATAACGCTTATGATGTAAAAATTACTGACAACTAATTGTGTGGGATAAATGCTACACTGGAATTACCGTTCAAGATGATTAAACGACAGTTTACAAAATTTATTCAAGCATCTACAGAGCATCTGGCTTCAAATGCTAATTAAACCCACTAAAGAGCCGTCGCATCAAAACAGTTGGTCATATCAAAGAATCTAACAACCACAGTCATCAACCCACCATTAATTCGTATCAAAATGAGAGCACACAAAAACTGTGTCAACCGCTCGTCATACGCGTCTACTATAAGGTCCTCTTCTTGATAAGCGCCCACCCGTGTGCAGACAAGGCGCTGCAATAGCTTCCCACCCCATGCAATGAGAGACGGGCGTCAAAAAATAAACAAAAAGGCCGCTACCCTTGCCCATCGTTAAATATCGTTTACAATTAATAAAAATAAGTTATAGGGATTAAGAGGCGACCTAGAAAACTTGCCCGTAATATCTGGTGGCCTATTAAATCATTTTCCACTCCAACATAATCTGAGGTTTCAGGCGTAATGGAGTGGAAACGGAACATAACTGCAATAAATGAAAATGAGCAATTTCCACAAGTATAACATATATTGCACGATCGGTTTCGCTTTTTACAGCATCTTCACCCGAAGATACTGTAAAAAGCGAAACCGGCCGTGCAATGAATGTTATACCTGTGGAAATTGCTCATTTTCATTAATTGAAGTCATTTTTCACTCACTTGCCTTTTCCCCACACTTACCGGGGAAACATGCATCGTGCATAATTCCACAACTTACAAACACTTCGCACAAATACTTACACAGAACGAGAAATATAACGAGAAATGGAACGAAAAAAAAATGACTAAATCGTAACTTTCCTCCAGACGAACACGCCTCGTCACCGTATATGATGCGCACCACGCAAAAGGCGTGAGTTCGGACCGACTCATGTGGTACATACATGCACACATACATATTGGCATCCGTGCCACATTAATCGGTCATGGGATGAGGACGACGACATATAGGAGAGGAGGGGCAGAGGGACCCTCCCCTCTCGCGAATCGACCGTTAGTCCTGCGTTGAACACGAAACGTCATAATGGGATTTAAAACTTGCGAGACAGCTAAGGCTTCATCGGGAGCCTCTCTCCTGGCTTCGCATCCGAAGCGAGAGCTGCCGAGGAACAAATGCATCGCGACAACAAATACCCCTGCGTACGTACGCGACTGAAATGAACTCCGCCCGGGAAGGACAAGTACAACTAACTAGGAAGTAAATAGTGTGTCCTTTCGATTCTACGTAGGCCATCAAGAGCTGCCTACAACACTCACTATCAAGAGATAAAACTTTTCAGCAGAAAAATGTCTGAAATTAAACAATTTTACATACATACCCATGACGCCGTTCCCTTTGAGGGAATACACAGTCAAAAGGGCTTAATTACCGGAGTGTTAGACCTAGAAAATTGGATGTTTTATAATGTCCTCCACACACCCATATTCTTTTACACTTCCTTCGCTTCCATAAAATTCGTGCATTTCTTTATGCACGCTCTGTCGTACTTAAAGGTCGTTTTACACTGCGAATGATCTTGCGCATGATAATTCGAGAATTAATTAGCGAATTATTTAAAATGATGACCTGAAGAGCTTGTTTACCACAGTGAATAATTTCCGTGCTTTTTCAGCGCTGAAAGGATTCTGAGTGGTAGGCCTATCGATCGTGCATGTATATTCACGGAAATTTTCAGATCGACATAGCAGCAGTTTCGCCCGTCGGAATGGTTTGTTTCGTCTCTTTACTAAACAGCCAATTTGTTACCTTGGAGGAGAGGCCGAATCTTCCACATGTTGGTAATACATGTTAATTTTCTGGCCGTTGGTGTAAATGCCAAAGCAGCATCCAGGTATTAGCCCAACATTATTTCATCATTATCAATTATTTATTGGTCAACCTTATATCGATAGGAGGCCCAAAATGATAATATTTGCCGGCAGAGAAATTACGTGTGATAAGTACGTAATATTCAGAGCACCTATCGGAAGGAAATCTTTAAGAATGTCTAAATGGTCAATTAGAGTATTTCAACAAAATATTATTACTGTTTAAAAAAAACTCAACATGAGAAATAAAACACCACAACCTGGCCTCGATGTCCACATATACGCGCGATGATCCACGAACTGATACGCTATCACTGGTCAACGACGACTTCGTATTGATCTATAGGCCGATTTAACATTAATTCGCTACTTCTTTTGACAGCTCGTAAGTATGAAAGTTCCGTATTGGGTCAATAACTCCATGTTCACCGAACATCGGATTCTTTCAGGTGCACAACAAAACAACTGCGTCTTGTATTGGAAGCTTTTCCCCACAGCACGTACCACCTTTAGCCAAACGTAGATACCTACTTATCACGAATATAATGACTATATTACATCTAGACATGCTTGTTACGGATGTCACTTTATGCATACACTTCAAACATATCTTTCTTACTCAGCTCAACTGACATCATGTTTACATGAGTGACAGATATCTATTAACATCACCCCATTGAGATTATATCACTTTTAGATGGGGCATATCAAATTACGATCTTGGCTATTACACGCTTGGCTACGGAGGGACACCTCCCTCCCTCCCGCCACGCGACGGAGGCACGCGGATGGAGGCCCAAAGGTCGCATCCTCCCTCCCGCACCTCTACCCCGCCCACAACCCCCCCGGGCCGAAGTTCGAACCGAAAAGAGGAGGGTAGGAGGGAAAGGTTGGAAATGGGAGGAGGGGGTGCAGAGAAGCGACGTTTGTATCACGCCATTCGGCCCTCGTTCGGGAAAACAAGCTGGAAACAATTGATTATCTATTCAATGGCAGTCTGAGAAAAATCCATCTGAAAGAAAAAGAACTAACATAAGACGCCAATTTAGCCAACCGCTCGAGTGCTACGGAAATCAATAGAACGCCGAGACGAAATATCGATGGTGATGATTCCCTACGAATTAAACCAAACATAAGTACATACAATGAAACTTGGCTTTCGAAACTTGATCCTAGAGATGGATGCTGAAGAGTGAATTGACGGATAGCCTCAGAAACGAGGGAGGATAGAAGAGGGAAAATCATATGGAGCACTAGCGGAAAGATAAGTCCCAGATGGATAGACCACACTTAAAGAGACCCTTTATTGCAAGACACATAATATAAAAAAAAAGGTAGAGAACACCGCGAGGAAGGACGACGGGCAATTGAAAAAGAGGAGCTAGCAGAGCATGAAAGAGAGAGAGCAGGATACACAGGGTAGGATGATCTTCTTTAGATTGATTGGCCTCCATCCTACCAAGGACCAATCGGATCATCCCGCACACTACCACTGGACGGATCAATCAACAAGCAAATACATTTCGTGGATCACACAGGGAGAGCCTAAGGGGAGCACGGGGCCACCGAAGCCATGGGTGAGCGGCCCGCCGTCGTCGTCGTCTGTAGCATTTCCATTCAACACACATTCATAGTCTTGCCCGTTCATGCCAAGTGTTGGAGAAGGGGGGGGGGCTCTCCGAAGAGCAGAGAATGTCTAACAATAAGCGCTACGAGCTTACGGACACGTTCCCTCCTCCTCTTCCGCATGGGAACCAGCAATCGCGGCTCCTAGAATAATCTGGCGAGGGCACTTCTTCATCTATACAATCCCACAACTAGCGACAAGACGATGAGAACTTCAGATACCTATGTCACCTAGAATCCTAAATAAACATATTCGGGAAATAACCTGTGTCAAGCTAATCGTCAATTGGGATTTTTTAACAGAGAACTTGGCAAGTGCGACGATAAAGTCGGAGAAATCAGCTACTTCTCCATTGTTACACCCCAATTGGAATACGCTGCCAGTATTTGGGCTCCTTATGAGGTACCTAGGCTTAATAACAGAGTTAGAACGCGTACCGCGAAGATGGGCAAGGTGCGTTAAAGGCCATTATGATAACCTCGCTAGTGTTGCTGACCTTTTGCAAAAATAGGGATGGGAATCGCTTTCAGACCGTCAATTACAATTTAGACTTAAAATTTTATGTAAGCTCCAAGGCGGTCTATTTTATGACGACGTTAATAACATTTTACGAAATCTGAAATACTACGGGAGATGAGATCACGAGAATAAAATGAGGGAACTACTGCAGAAAGGACAGATTTAAAATGTTATTTTCCCTCGAACGATAAGAGACCATAACAGCTGCCAATGAGACTTTTATCTATGGTTTGTCGATAAGTAGTGTAGCTAGTTAGTTATTTTAATCCCAAATGTATCCTTACCTACTATCTATTACTAACAGCACGCCGTGCATGTTACCGGTATAACTCTTGCATCTCTGTCCATTTATGTAGTTGCTAAATGCATTAGTAAAAAGTCCCTAAAAAAATTAGCACCTTACCTTTAGTGCAGAACATGTATGCGAGGCTTTGCCTCCTGTCAACCATTAACGATTTGTTCCAGAGCATCAACGGTCGCAGTTACATTAACATTAATAGGGTACAGGGTAATGCATGTTGGTGACAACTCACCCCCTGCCACACACCCTTGGTGGCTTGCAGGGTATCATGTAGATGTAGATGAAAGGTGAGGATTAAAGTACCAGCACGCGCCACGGCACGCTTTGGAACACCCGGGATCCTTTGAAAGAAGGCCCACACTTCGAGGCACAACGAATTCATGAGGAATATTAATGGAAGGGGAAATAGAAAGGAAAGCCCCACGAGGAGGGCATGGGCCGGATAAAACCGGGATATGAGACACAGAAGAGTTATATATTAAGGACAGGAAGGACAGTTACATATGGGGACGGAGTAGAATGGACGGCCGTAAGTCGACCAATATTTGGATTGAGAGTGATCAATGATGATGATCGGCTCTCGTCTTTGCCCGTCAGCTGAGACCATCCTCGGGGAATGTTCCGTGCCCCGCCTCTCGCGGAAGAAGATGGACACAAAGGGGGGCGAAATAAGTCTTCTTCCATGGGTCACGTCGTTCCGCTAGCACATCTCCCGCAGGAGTGCTCAAGCATGGCCATAAAAATCACGAAGGTCACACATCGTCGATCGCTTAACATCGGTGATGGGAAAAACTGGGCCGCGTCAGGCAGGCAGCAGTGTGAAACAGGCAGACACAGGTGGTGACGTGAGATAGTGCACGTGGATATAAGGAAGTGACGATATCCGACCATCGAAAGGCTTTTGATGCTTCTCATTGCCTGTGTCGCATGTCGTACATACATACGTGTACTGGTACTACTCTCCCGAGATGACACAGATTCAGCAAGAATGTAATTGGAATATAGCACCAAAAATAAATCCTTTGGAATGCAAACAGCTTGATCAGTAATACATTAAAGAAATATCTTGCTTGCGTTATACATTTTGCCGAGTGAAAAAAATGTCAAGGAATCAAAAAGGAATTTCCTATTCGTAAAATAAAGTTCTCCCGGAATGATGACCTCAGTAGGTGGCAACCCTAGCTCTACTCGAAGTCGAAATCTCCAGAGAAGTAATGAAAATTATGGGTATTACGGATTTGAAAACTATAATATGAGTTGAGAGAGTATAGTTTCTCATTCTTCGCCCGATTTCCCAACAGTGCATGGAAGCACCAAGTTCCGAGTTGCCGGAAGTACCCAGCGCTGATCTTACGTCGGTCTTTATTGTTTCTTTTCGGTTTGGAGATTCTGACCTAGTTTCTGCTATTACCCTATCAGTTTCCTGAAAAAATGTGACAATACTCTTAACGATCATTATACATTATCAGCTAGCTCATATCATTTATCCCTAAATATTCGAAGGGACTTAACCATAACAACGCGTTTGAAGAATATTACCAAATATAGCGCCTAAGTTGAATTTTCACAGCGAGATAATAATTTGAATTTACCGGGATTCGAACCCGCCTTTCCGGATCCCTCGAGTCCTGGTCGAATCAATATCCCATAATATCTCATTGAAAGTTCAATGAAAATAGGAAGCGAAAGATACGATTTTCTGTTTCCCATTTCGCCACTCTCCACGTTACTAACAGCATTGCAGCGATTACATTCTTTACTGGTAGCTTCTACTGGTAAGGGCAGTTTGCCAAATATATGATTGCATAATTTCACATGAGCATGAAGCACAAATTGCTGTGGATGGCACATCTCTGACCTATCTGACAAATAGAACTTCTACGATGGGTACCAAATGCCTAATCCATATTTCTAAAGACAATGGAATAACAAATAATACCACACGAATATGGAAATATAAGCATCAATGCCAATACTCATTCTTCTGCATTCCCGTCACAAAGAGCGTTTTTGGATTCGGCACTAATTGCCACCGACTATTTCTGTCGTGGTCCCTACTTATTACGCCTTCCTTACTTTACGTATATTAAGATTGGAATTCAGGCTGCTGTACATCGCGCTAACCTTAAGCAGTCTCTGTTTTTTTGCAGCAGGTATCTATTCCAACGCTACTTTCAATAACTTCCGGCTCCCGACGCGGAAGGCACCAAGCGGAAGAACGAGCACCAACAAGCACCTCTCGCTCGCAATTTCGGCGACCTCGACTCCCGCGCGCACTCCCCACGCGGGATATGGACTTAAATCCCACGCACCCCTCCTGTCTCTGTCTTTCTCTCGAGAGACAATTCTCCTCTCTTTTACAACGCACTCTCTCTCTCAGTCCAACGATGTCTCCGACGTGCAAAGGAGGAAGAACTACTACTCCACGAATGGACTGTCACATACAAAAGGACAGTTCCAGTGTTTGATGAGAGCTAGAGGAAATAATACGAGTCGTTTATAGAACACCCAAGGCAGGGTGAACAGCTCTCTCTCTGGTTAGAAATCGAGGCAAATGGAGGGTGCAAACGAGTGAAGGCCTCTACTTCTTCCCATTCCCGCAAAAGGATGACGGCTCGCTTGGCAATTCATAGACCGAGTCTCATTATTTCCGCCCGCGCCACGCTGCGACGAAATATTATAAAAGTGGAACAATCAACACTACCCGGGTACGCAGATATCAGGTTAAGCCAACCTAGGTCCCGAGGTTCCTCGCACGAAAGGGAGTTCAGTTTGAGATCCGACTGAAGGCGAGTCCGCGGTCTTAAATAATTCTTAACGAGGGACAATATCTAGGGCGCGTTCCGAAATTCACTGCCAGTTCTGCCTGTGCTGCTGTGAAACGGAACGTGAAGCTGTACTATGGCTGCTCCAGTAGCAAGAATTTCGGAACGGTCGGCAGTGGCTTGAATTCCAAGTGGCCGAATTGCGTGGTTATTTATTATAAGCGATCTTTCAATGCGTTAATTCTTAATGCTAATCCTTATGACATTGATAAAGAGCATTCTAATTTTCATTGCCTTGCTACAAAGTGCTACTTTATACTTATTAGTTACTTTGTCTGACGAGAATAAAATGAATTCGCGTCAGCTACCCGAGCATGGAAAAAAACCGTTTTATTAAACAAATCTCCGTTATAATTAACATTAGCGAATTTATAATAAGCCTTTTTAGCTTGGGATTATAAACAAGTCTTCGAATATATTTTACAAGCCCTGGATTTTCTTCATGGCCAGTTTTACGAATCGTTTCCAAGAGTGATATCGAAAATTAGGTATATATACGCGTTGTTGAGGGTTGCATCGCAGAATCTTTTCACTAAAAATTATAGATTGCAACAAATTATGTTTCTCGACAATTATTATACATGCCGGTATTATGCTACGTTACCACTGTAGTAAGAGGCTGTATAATTACGTGTACCACATTATTCATGACACCAAATTAATTTTTGGTAATTTCACAAGCCACTTTCATTCGAAAATATAATTGCTTCTCTACTTGTATCACTTGTGATGTTCTTCACTCCCTCGTCATTTTGTTAACGCTTTTATTCTAGTGAAATATTCACCGGTGCGATTAGCTGGTACTTCATTATCTTACATACTTGAGAAATAAATGCGTTTTAGAAACTATAATACGCTAATCAGATGCCGTTTGCTATTTAAGTGCACCGAGACTTTTCTCTCTCGCCGACATAAACATTAAAATGTTCTAAGCAGTTTCTCTAAACTCTTGATTTTATTTATTAACGTTGTAGATTTGATTTTTCCGCCATTTGTTCGATGGCTGTTTGCTTTAATGCCGCTACTGCTACTCTTGGGCTGCAGCAGCGGCAGTAGAGTTCACAGTGAGAGACGTCATCAATTGGCTGAAGTCATTGGTCACTGTGAAGTACTGTAAGTTGATTACGGAACGGTTTGGCAGCACTGGCAGTGAATTTCGGAACGCGCCCTTAATACAGGTGGCGATAGTTTAATCTCGCGACAAGCGCTCCCTTGCTTTCTGCTCGGGCAACAGGGGGATGAAAATTTATCACGGTTTCCTTAGCAAACATAGAGCTATTAAAGCTGCTCCTAAAATATGACCATAAATGGGTACGCCGTAATCTAAATAGATATAACTAATAACCAATTAGGTATTGCTGTACCACAGTATTTTTATATTCTCGCAGTGTTGAAATGATAGTGGCGGTGCGATAAGAGTAGCGGGTCGCCGAGCGAAGTATCTCCTAATCCGGGTCAGTCACTGTAGTCCAGTACCCAAAGACGGCCAAGTGGTGCTCCCCGAAAACCATTGACCCGCGTCCTAACCGGAGACAACGGACCGAAGATTAGAGCGAACGACATAACTCTTGCCCCTCGTATCGGTCATTTTCCGCACAGAGACAGAGGTGATCCACAAACCAATCGTTCCCCAAATACAGTTCCACCATAGCCACGAATTTTAAATTGGTCACAAAACTTCACCATCGTGATCAATTTTTTTAAACGATTAAAGTTGTAGCAATGGAAAATAATAACTACATACAATATTTCCGACATCGAAATATTTTTTAACCCCAAAAGCGACGCGATAAGATATCACTTTGGGAAAACGACTAGAACGACGGAATTGAGAAGAAATTGTCCTAATCGGAAATTATATTTTTAACACAGCATGTAATTGTAATTCAAAGTCATAATCTAAGTTTCATCCCTAAATAGATGAGTAGCAAAACAATGTACAATTACATATTTTCATCTGATAATTATAGGTGTCCAATAAGGTACTTATAAGCAAATCCTTATACTCACTTTGAGAATATCACCATCAAACAAATTTCACAGCATTAGCTTTTAGGTAACAGTCCAGTAAGTATATTGCCATACACATTCACGGAGTAACTAAATATTAGGACCACATTCTTCTCATGTTTTAAGAAGTCGACAGGTAGGCTTCTGAAAACGCCCTATCACCTCATCTACTTCATTATGGGGTCTACTTCTAACTTTCCTACACTTATCTTTTCCCGCCATTAAGGTGGTTAAAGCGATTTTTGTTTATGTACAGACTTTCCCGATCCTTTTGAATAAGTATTCTTATTAGTAGTATCTATACATTCAAGTGAAAAAAAATGGATTTTACCGATTACATTTCTTGGCAAGTCGATACTATTTTAATACGTAGACATATGGCACATGAGATATATTTCGTAATAATTAGATTACATTTCACGTTCCATGTCCCTATCCTGTATCTGACACCTTTGACTGGTGTACCCTTCCCAGTAGTCCCCACCCGGAGATCCGATTGGGGGACTATTTTACCTCCGGAATTTTTTACCGGGAAGGATGCCATCACGTCACACTTGAATGCAAGGCTGCATTTTCTAGGGGGGTTAATGTGGTGGTTTCCCCTTGCCTTCCACATCGCAGTAATCCGACCGATTTCGTGAACTTCACTCTCGCCCGAAGCTGTTGCAGTTGATATCGGACCGATCCTCTGGATCTTCGGCATCAATGCCTTCTGGTGAAACTGCTGCCTCTCATCAGTGGAGCCCAGTAGTTAAGTATAGCCATAAGGATAAGTCGTTGACTCCCAAAATTTCCAGAATTGTATTGTATTTTATGAACATTTCAAAATTTGAAGATTTGGAGGCACCAGGATTTGAACCTGCGACCTTCGGATTGGGAGTCGAGCACGCTAACCACTACACCACCGCCGCCCCTTAAATGACACCTTAAATGCGAGGAGCGCCAAACCTTGAGTCTAGTGTCACATGCCTCCAAAAGCCTTACTTGGATAGTAGGCAGAAGAGTTGAAGGAAAAATTAAATAAAACCTGTCAGATAACCAATTTAGATTTAGGAAGAATAGGGGGACAAGGGAGGCAATACTATGCCTGAGACCTGGTAGAGAAAATGATCCACGTGAGCAAGCCATTGTATATAGCCTTCGTGTACTTGGAGAAGGCATTCGATAATGTCGAATGGAATAAGATGTTCAATACTATGGAAAAACTTGGCTTGTACTACAATGACAGAAGAATCATCTACCAGCTTTACAAGGACCAGGTGGCCACAACACGCACGCAAGATGGAAGAAATATGGAGGCAAAAATTAACTAAGGGAACCGACAAGGAACTGTCACCTGCACTCTTCAATATGTACATGGAGGAAGCAATAAAATAAATAGAAGAACAAGGAATCAAAGTGAATGGAGAAGAAATCAACATGCTACGCTTCGCTGGTGATATCGCGATCGTAGCAGAAAACGAAGGAGACCTACAGAACTCACTGAACACAATTGAAAAAGTGTTCCAGGAATACAACATGAAAGTCAATAAGAAGATAACCAAGATACTTGTGTGCGGAAGAGAGAAAGTAGTGGCCGACGTCCGCCTCAAAGGAGAAAGATTGGAGCAAGTGGAATCATTTACCTACCTCGGGAGCACCATTACCTGGAATGGAAGAAGCACGACAGACATCAAGCGTCGAATAGTCCAAGCTAAGACGTCATTCATGGCCAAAAGGCCGCTACTCTGCTCGAAGAGCATAATGCTGGAGACAAGGAAACAGTACGTGAAAACATTCGTGTGGGCAGTGGCACTCTACGGATCAGAAGCATGGACATGGAAAAACTAACCAGAAAAGAATAAAAGCCTTCGATACATGGTGCTGGAGGAGGATGCTAAAGATCAAATGGACGGATAGGGTGAGAAACGAGGAGGTAAACAGAAGAATTGGAGAAGAAAGGACACTGTGGAGCACCATACGCCAAAGAAGAACACGGTGGGTTGGCCATGCTATGAGACACAACGATTACATAAGAAGCATAGTGGAGGGAAAAATTGAAGGGAATGTCCCCAGAGGAAGACCAAGAGACAAGTACTTGGGGCGAGTCAAGAGGGATACGGGGAAGAAGAACCATAGGGAAGTGAAGGAACTGGCATGGGATAGGGCTAAATGGAGGGCTGCAGTATACTAATCCTAGGATTTTATACTATGATGAGACTACATTTAAACAGATTTTCTTCTAAACGCAAAATAATACATGCCATATTATTATGCTGGCTTCAAACAAATTTCAAGGTGTCATCCCGAGAAAGAGATTCGAGAAAACGTGTTTATTATAATTTGGCCAAAATTTCGAATACCACGTCCAAACCGCATGTCATGCCATGTTCGAATTAAGAAAAAAAATATATATATAATTCATGTATTACTTCCATTGCTGCATGTAAGGTGAGTTCCACCGCATAAACAAATGCACTTAAATGAAATGTGGTCGCAGAATTTTTATTCGACTTGAAAAATTATTAAAATTAACACTCAGTCAGTGATTCGCGATTAACGCTCCAGCCACCTCCCGATCATGGCCCCTTCCCCCTCCTCTCGCCCGCCCCAAGGGCGCCCCCTCCCTCCATCGTCAGCTGCCTCTCCTCCGTACACTACGTGTACTTCCCTTTCCTCCCATATCACACCATCTCTCGTAAGCACTCACTCGATCGTCTTCCATCCCACTCAGCTCTTAACCACTTCATTCTTCTCCGCGTCTCAAAGGCGCGTAACAAGCAACTTTTGATATATCAGTCTCCTCAAAGTTAACTAAAAGAACTACGGATGGGAAGAATTACCGAGTAAGACCACGGATGGAATACACGAAACAACTTATGAATGTCAAAATCAGAAATAAGGAGGGAACAGAGTGCTAATTCTTCTCGGGATTTCCACCGGGTTAAATTGGCAAAGTACCGACGTTTCGACGGACGACTAGTCAATCCTCTTCATCTTTCTCTTCTTCTCCATTTACCCTGAAGACGATGGATGAGCCGTCCGTCGAAACGTCCGTACATTTTACCAGTTTCACCCGGTGGAAATCCCGAGAAGAATTTACGCTAAGCATTCGCCGGGAAAGCAATAAATCTTTTGTCAGGGGACAAAGCGTTTACGTAAAAAATTACAAAGTTTAGATCCGTGGCAAACCAATCTGAGGATAGACGACTGCTGATAATTAAGTACCGAACTATAAGCTGAATCTCTCTCTCTCAAAGAGGCTCAATCTTACTAAATGACTGAATGCCTATTTTCTTTGGTCGATAAATGTAAACGAGTAAGCTCAAATTCAGCAAAACAAAAACAGCTGAAAGTAGCAAATATTATGTACCCTAAAGCGCATTTACATCACGTTGACACATTGTCGCTGACAAAGGAATACATGGTCCGATTCAAACCCTATCAAATTAGGCACTTCGTTCTAGTCCATACTTCAATTTTACTCAAAACCGATCATGGTTTATGCATTATGTATGTACCATTGTCAAGGTATTTTGATAATACCTTATTAATTAAATAAAATACTTTATTTAAACCCCATTTAACAAATATGTACATAACTTGAGGTCAGAAAAATTTCAAGATGCTGTTTGAAATAGTTTGATCATGATGATTGTTTTTTTATCATTAATCTGAAACTATTCAAAAGTGATTCAAAACATCGCCAGCTTGTAATTGTGCATGCATAAAGAATCAGTGCAGATGAAACAATTTAACTGACATTGAAAACAGCACTTTAGTAAAAAGTGGGGAAGGCATACAACGAGCCCATTTCATCTCAGCCCATATTCTCGCTTAGTTTTCCTAGTACAGAGAAGACCAGACTTGAAAACCTGTTTTAAATTTTCAAAGCAACACATTTTCTTGAAAACTCAATAACAGTTAAGGGCCTGCAACGCTAGCTGGTCATCCTGGAAGTACATGGTGACTCGCAAAGAGCACTAAATTCGTTCCAAAATCAGAAAAGCCACTTCTAGGTCAACGAATGGTACTGGTACTCCTGTTCGACACGTGGAACTATTCCAGGTGCCAGCCCGAAAGCGGAACCACTAACTAAGTATCCCTTATTCAAGAATGAAAAAAATACCGTAACCCCACAAGGTAATCGACACTTAAGCGGTTATCTATATTATTAGAAGGTGGACATTAGTATGTGTACAGAATTTTATGATTAGCACGATAAATGGTTACCGCAATATATTATTCATAAGGAGAACACGTGAAAATGAAAAACCTTGAAATTGGCACAATTGCTGAAACCAATGAGTCAATGATACACGCGTTGACTGAAAACATTGCTGGAGTTGAAAATAAAAGTGCAAAATTCCTTTAGAGTTCTCTTTCTCGTTATAAAGACAAGTTATTTCGCGAAGTTATAAATGAAAATGTTTCTAACTAATAGCAGTTACTGTCTTCAGAGACGCAACATTTTATACAGAGTTATGAATTCACGTCGCCCGGCTGGCACGCAGCGTCCCAAAATGCTCAAAGCGTGAATCGCCAAAGGAGGAGGAGATGGAAGAGGTGCCTGATTGTGGCATGAATCACGGGATGACGCCTCAATGACTTCATTATATCGGCACAAAGCATGTTATGCGAACAAAAAAACCTAGACGCATGTAATTATATCACATTGGCAAGGCCAGAAGTATTCTGAAATATGTCGTAAGCCAATTGATCCGATAAGACTGCGCACTGGGGCATATTCAAGATTAATATCTCCTTTTCATTCTTACGTTGCTCAAGATACCTCTACCGTACTTCGGGAGAGTCAAAGGATACAATCACTTTTATGGTACATACAATTGGCTACTTAAGTTGGCAGTTTCATTCTGTAACACCAGAAAAGACGCAAACATTTCTGAGAGTTCAGGCGAAGAGTCCTCCCCTTGTGATATCCCGACCACCATAGAGGCTCCTTCACTCACTCCAGATCTCCAAATTAATGCGATAGTTGGTGAATTCACACTGTCAAATTGAGAAATAATTACAAGGGTTACGGTTCGTATTATTATTCCCCGCTTTATTCGAGGCAATTCGACCAGTTTGCACGTGAATGAATAAGACTTCAAAGAGATCTCCGACAATGCCTCAAATATTCTTGCTTTCCTCTGGGTGCGGTTTAGGGGGGGTTGTTTTCGCAGGAAGGAAGGCAGTCGTCGTTGCAAGGCGTTCTAATTGAGCGTGGTGGACATCGAAGGCTGCGGCGGCCGGCGCCTCGCTCCGCCAATCGATCCACACCCCCCACTCGCAAAGCTGCCACAAAATTCGCGAGTAGCAATGGCTTCACCCGTGCAAGTTACTTCAATAGCAGCACTAATCGCTTGCAAGGAGCACTTCGATACGTAATTACGGACTGCTGTGACAGTAGGGGGGTCGACGGGGGCATTAATCTGTACACTGTAGACCACGATTCGTACTTCAAATGAAAATAGACAGCTTTCTATTTTGCTTGCAATAGCGTTTCGATCCTGCGATAATGTCACAAAACAACCGGCGAAATCCTGATCGCAAACCTGATAGTGGAGATGACAATTCTAAGGAACATGCTGATGATGGCGAGACGATGCTATTGATATAGGTAGACTACTAAAGAGAGTCTTGAATAATAAAAAATGAAATAATTATAAAACTTAATACGCTCCATAATTTTATTGGGAAAGTTATAAATTGCGACGAGAGTGGGGGGTGCAATCGCATTGATTGCCGATATTCGGCGCTTTTCCTAATTGCCATATTAATTTTTAACTTCCGACGATCCATTTTCGGATAGGCCGGAATAGTCCGGATGGTAGTATATTTCACATTGCATTTTGTGATCAAAGCATGAAACTTGGCACAGATGTTCTATAAACAGTGCTCTTCAAAATAAGAGATGTTGCCACGGTCACAGTGCATGCAGACTACGAGATTTACCGGTTGCCTACCTTGAGGCGCAAACCCCCCTAAAGCCGCTCAGTTCTTCGTAAAACGATGGTAATTTGCTTTTTTTGTTGTTTTTTATGTTCTCTACGTTTAATGCTACTAGAGAACATGCACCGGCTACGTTTGGAATACAGAACATTTGCTATTTGCCTACCCACTAGGCGCAGAACGACCAAGATGAATAATACGCAGGCTTTGCGCTTTTCTGTACGCACAGCCTCAGTCTGTACGTGCGATACAAACACGTAATATGCACGTATGAATCTCTTCTTCTTCACGTTCAAATTCACTCAACACAAAACAAATTACCAAAAGAAACACTCGCTGACAGGCGTGCACTCAATCTCTCGAATGTTGTGAATTGTGCTCTTGCGATTGTGTTAATATGTAACGTAAATATGTCACAAAATAAATACAAGTTAAATGGGTATTAAATGTTTTAGTCCTCCTGAAGTATTTGATATATAGCAACATCGTACGAAGAAAACATACAAGTACACAACTAGAATCCAAGAATTGATAAAACGTGAATGTGTTACTTAAGAGACAAAGAGTGATTTGACGTCCAGAGCGTCCACACGCACTTAAAAGAGTCCGATGCTACGGGCATGACCAATTTCCCTTTGTTGACATTACCATGGTGCATCAGAGTAGCCATGGTGCATCGGAGTAGCCATCAGATCGAAGGACAATGTCCTTCGATCTGATGGCTACTCGTCTCCGATCGACTGTAGGAAGTTGACGTCTACGTGACAGGCGAGGGTAGTGATGTCTCGATGCACATTGTTACGATCAGATTATCTCCTAGCTTACACGATACTTTCGGCTAATCCTAAAAAAAAAGAATAACGGAGGAGGACAATGAACATGACAATGGCGAATATCAACAATGTGTTAGTAAACTTCGCTTTTAGAGTTCCACAGGAATTAGTGAAGATTAAAAATTTATATTAAATTCATTTATGTAATTTATAGAAATTTTTTAATTAATCAAGTAGTTTCATGCATATATAAAGTGTATTAAGTATGAGTATTATCTTGTGTCTTATAATTCAATAGAAGAGTCAGTCACAAGACTCACTTGTAAGTAATCTCTTAACAACCAAAAACATCCTCCAGTAAAAATAAATAGTTAAACATTTATAGCATTAATTCCTCCTCCAGGCAAATCTGTTGTAAAGATTTTTAATCTCGGTCACGCATGTAGGATTTCGAGTCTCTATCGCAGAATCCACTTGCAAGCACAATAGAAGGATGTCTATTTTCCATAGAAGTATGAGCCGTGGTCACAGAAGTCCGTGCTTACGCATCGAAGAGCTCATTGTACTGCTTTAGAAGTTACTTTCATAGGTAAAGCCTCCTTTCGCAGCGAGGCAATCTCGATAGATAGCGAGCAGTCATACAAACCACCACCGTCCGACTGGATCTGAGTCGAAATGAATCGACCAGTCGACGACAAGACGGAGCCGTCTCGCCCCGACCGAAATCCGATGGCCTCAAATAATTGTAGGTCACAGCACCAAACCGACCCACAACACGCCAACCCCCCGCATAACTATCTACGCGCTACATTCCTCGTATGAGCGCTCCTATTTTATCTTTTACACCCAAATATTTACCCCACGTCTTATGAGAAGAGAATGAAATTGAAAAAAATGTTCATTAATCCATCCCCCACAAGAAAAGTCACAAAAATGTAGATAAATGCCCAAAGATTCGATAGCCAGAATAGTTGCCATTGAACTTTACCATTGGGCTCTTCGATCGGGTTTATAGCTATTTACAATATACTCTCAAACGCATGTCTTAATTTGCTAAGAAGTACTAACAGCAAGTCTTGCATGCCCCATGCATAATTCTTGTATCTCTGCGCATTTACAGCAACTGCGAAGTAAATTACAACTCTGTGTCTCCTAAACACTTGTAGCGTAGTGTGTAGTGCATGTTAGGTGAAAATGCCCCGATAAGTTCATACATTGAAACACATCAAAGTACAAAAAAGAACGAATCCTTCCCTGAAACAGAAGGCAACGATATGTTTGCTTGTAGCGACGAAAATTAAATAATGGATCGAATGTGTCAGGGATGTGGTAACGGAAAGAAGAATATTTTCCTAAAGAATGCTATGAGTGGTCCCAATGTGTCTAGCTAAAATAACCGACTACGTACGGCACCAAAAATAATGACCAATAACATCAGCACACGCAAAAACCAATACGAGGGATCAATTTGAAAATTGGCTCAACGCCGAAAAAACGCATTCGACGGAGGTAGGCAAATAAATCACGAAGCGCCCAAAGAAACAATAGCGTCCTCTGTCCGCATTTCTCGTACTTACTGCACAAGTAACGAACCGTCGTAATAACTAGGGAATGCCAACAATGGGAGGTTTAAACATCGGCGATCCGACACGGAAGTAAGCGTGATTCGGAGCGCACCTCGGACGCATCGAAGTGGCAAGGCCCAAGAGGTGTTTCGTAGGCATGACCGGAAGCCGCAAAATTGCAACGAAACCTTCCCTAGCGCACATAAAATGATACAAGGGTAGGTAATGACAACAAAGTTAGGGCAGTGGTACCAACGAGCAGGGAAAGATTTGTTCAAT
Organism: Pyrrhosoma nymphula; assembly: GCA_963573305.1. NCBI lineage: Eukaryota > Metazoa > Arthropoda > Insecta > Odonata > Coenagrionidae > Pyrrhosoma > Pyrrhosoma nymphula. The sequence goes on from OY754328.1 coordinate 45,907,653, forward strand.
CACACGATGAGCATGTAATCGGTAAGAAGTATACTCTTGCGATATTTCCGAGTACACTAGCTAACAATAAAGTTAAGAGGGGAAACAAATTCGACAAGCTTCCACAAATTCCGCTCTTCCCGAAAAAAACATGTACCCCAAAAAAAAGGAAGGCTTATTAATGAAAGCCAATTGGACCTCGCATGCAAAACTGGGCGTTTGAGGTACTTATGTAGTTAGGGCGAGATTTTTCTCCAGTCATAACAGAGACCGTACTTCAATTATACTTCAAAATTAATCAGTTGTTACAAGCATAATGGTAATATACCTAGTTATATTAATTAAGCATGTTTTAATGACTTGACTTCTCAGTGATTAGCTATTTGAGGCTTGCACTTGTATATTTCATGCTATATACTTAGAAAGGCCTCCAAAGCCAAGGCTTCTCGCGATTTTACAGTAAGTATTCCGGTAATATAGGACAATGTTTTTCAATAAGAAAGAAAACATACGACCTATGTACCGTTTTATTTCTGACAGGATCCACACATCGGAATCTGCTAATGTGTTCAATGATTTGTCTCTGGAGCGCCCAGCCGTACCATATATCTCGGAAAGCTGCATTTACTTTTTGACAACAATGCGATAAGTGATATTTTGGTATCCTTAGTAAGAAGAGATATTTTCTATAGAGAGGCCGTTGACTTTTCATTGACTTTTATTTGAAGTGATACCTCGAACTACCTCAAAATGAAGGTCAGCGAAACAACTCGTTTGAATTGCTGACGAAGCCCACACAATCGTGTATTGTTCTATAATGAATAACAAATCAAATTAAAATAATTGAAATGATGCACGTATGAGCACAGCAGATCGGATTCCCCGACGGCGCGGCACGAGGCGACCTCGAGGCTCGATCGAGACCACGGGCGCAGTAGGCGAGCGGCAATCCACACCCAAGGGCAACTAGAGACGGTGACTCGTCACATCTAAACGGGCGACATTATTGGTACGTCGCTATTCCTCTCGACGGCGGAAAAGACCTTCGGGGCACCAACGCCCCGACAAACAGCGATGGAGTGGTGCTCTTCCAACGGAGGAACGATGAGCAGCAGAGATCACCGATGTCACAAGACGAGAGATCGCGCGCCTCTGCGTGAGTGCACGTGCTACGAAAATTCGGAATGGCGAGAGGGAATATCAGGTGAACGTCACCCCCTTCCCCCTCACAACGACCTCTCCTCCACCCCCCACGGCAGAACAGGCGCGGGGCGGGGAGGAGGGTCCCGCCACCGCCCCACCTTGCACACCGCCCCACCCTCCGCTAGCATAAAGGCGCTCTCTCGCGGGCTTTCCAGCTACGCCCGCTAGATGGCACGAGCTGCCAGGGACGATAAAAAGGCCGAGGGAGGTCCACAAATGATCGCTGCCACAGTAACCCTCGGGAACAGCTGCCACCCTATCAGCTCAACTTTTAACCAAGCCATGGATATCTCAAGGATAATTATTAACATGGTGCGGACTCAAATAATGAATGAGATTATCGCGCACTGGATGAGAAATTGTACCAATAAATAAGGTCATCATCACTAAGAACGCGATTCCTAATGCGTAAAGTTGATTTCGTAATCGTAATAACCAAATGAAAAATTACCACGTCAATGGTTCAACTGAATTAATGTAAGAACGAGCATAGTCCGAAATATATTCGTCGATAAAACTGCGAAAACCTCGGTGAAACTTTACGGATGTTTATTGAGAGATTACAAAGTACATAAGTTAACTATCAACTGAACAGCCATTAAGGAGAGATAAAATGAGGGCCAGCCAGCAGCCTACCCTACTTAGGTGGAATTAAGGGCTACATTACATAACAGGCAACATTATGCGATAAAATGAAAAATAATTTAAAAAACTATAGTGCACTAATTACCCTGCGAGCGTTATTGTCCTAATTTATCTCGAAAACGACGAATGAGACCATGCGTGGAATAATCAACCCAGCGAATCGAAGCTCCCTACCCTACCTCAACGAGATAAAATATAAAACATCTATATACATAAATTTATCAGCAATGAGTCAGGAACAATGTAACCATATGAAAACGGCGGTAACCACGAAAGAAATACCATTAAATAATCAGCCATGAAGTCATACGAAACTTTTCTAAGGATACTAATGTCCATTGTAAAATTAAATTAAATAGGATATAATTGGATTTATTTAAATTACTTATAATATTAAGTGCAGCACTATCAATGTATGGATTTACAACCATCTTTAACGCAACATATCACGGTAAAGTAACGTCCTTAAATTTCAAGCGATAATTTGTTATCGAGTGGCCTTCCTAGAGTGCTATTAATTAAAACTTCTGATAAAACTACGTCGTAACTCAGAAACATAACTCGTTATTCAACCACCTTAAACAAAATTTTCTCTAACCACACGACGGCGTAAAATATGAACAGGTAAAAGAACAATGATTCTTATAATACACGAAGTTAAAAATAATCACAAGAACACACAGAAATAACCACTAAAATGAAAAATAACTAAAATTGTCATTGGGCCGCGAGTCAACGCTGCGTAACATCAGCCATGAAGGCGTTCAGGAAATGCAAAAGACAAGCTCATAAGCGAAAATTATAGACCCATATATCTTACAAAACTAGAAAATTCAGTGGACATTAAAAATACTGTCCACAATTAAAGCAGAAAGCATCAGCAGCCATGTTGAACCAACATTAGGCCAAACCGACGTCACTGCTACTGAAGCTCTGCTGAGTAACTCCACTTACTACTTATTTTCATGCCTCCTAACGGAGGATGTGGAGGTTGCTTGTTACCCTCAGCAAAGGACGTGGTTCTTGGACGTCCACTCATTTCTAAAGGCGTTGAAATATTCCGTTCGTGTTCATGAACTTCATAGATTTATCACATTTCTTGTGAACACCCTCTTGCACACGAAACTTCCGACGGGGGATGGCAGCCAGTGCAGTCCTATAATTCTTCTTTCTCACGTTCACAGCTCATGTACATCCACCAGTTTCCTCACTACAATGGGCTAATACACCCTCACAATATCCTGAGGGTTGTTCAAACCCAGACGTGCAATATTTCGTGATATAACATTAGGAAAATCCAGGATTATTCCTCACTTCACCCACAAAATTTTGGATGCTTCAGACATTGACCTGTTCGGCTAAAATCGTAACCAATCACATCCCTATGTCAGAGCCCGAAACCATCCGAAGTTGACGTCACAGAGCTGCTCCTTACGTCAACCAAGATGGCTACCTTCCCATGACGCTCAGCGAAACAAGCCTAACGATTAGCGTAACTTTGGAAAGTTTAGAATTATGGGACTACTTGGTTGAACATTGTGTTTTAATTGGTAAGCATTACCGCATCTCTCATCTGGTCATTCTAAAACTTAAATTATTTTAAAAATGTATTCATTCGATATCTTAGAAGAAAGTTCATCTCTGACAAATGAATAAAGGAACAAGACCATTGGGCAGTGAAGGGGGGTTTCATGAAATATTTAGCGATCGTACGTCAACATTGGATTAAATGTGCCGAAAATTGCCTCCTTAACTTATTTCCCACAATTTTTATCTTCTTTATTTCAATTGGTTCATTTATTATCCGTTTATAATTTTGCTTTCGCATCATTCATGGCGGCCCAAATAAATTAACTCAAATTGGGACTGCTTATAGATAATAACATTAACTTTATAAGGCTCTTCTATTACGTACGTTTCATGTATTCCCTAACTTACGTGAAAGATTGAAACGTGTGCATTAAATTTTTTTCAGTCTTTGACATTCCTAATATTTGTTTACACAAATATTTTTAATCTTTGGATATTTGGGATACATATTTCAAGACAACATGGTAAGTAAACTTACAATGGCTTCACGTATCTAAAACTAATGGTCGATAAGGAAAATGCAGTTGCTGGAGCGTAATTGCCTATTCTATTGTCATAGAAGGCGCCAGCTTGAAATTTTATTATAACGAATTGATGGCAATAGTAGCACAAAAGGATTATTTATTCTACTTAATTCCTGTGAGTTGGCATTTTTAAGTTTTTGACTCGGTTTGAGAGCTCGTCAGAATGTTTTCAACGAAAAGTACTGCTCGAAATGTATGCACACCAGTGCTTTCTCATTATTTTCTTTTTTGTTATGAGGACATACTTATTATCACAGGGAAATTAAGCATTTGAACTAGTATCCACCTAGCTCCGACTAATATAGCCCAGCTTGCCCTAAAAGACAGGTTTTGCTGCTTTATTGAAGACTTATCTTGCCTTATTTGACCGTAATGACACGATGGAATGTGGCGGTGGCCCTGCCTGTGTTAGCCCAGGTTGTACAGCAGGTTTTTAAAAGTATATTTCGAACTTTATCTTTCTTCGGAATTTGAACTACATGGGGCAAATCTACTGCTTATAGTTCTCAATAGGGTAAAATCAGGCTCACAGAAAAACATGAACACAATTTGATATTTGGAACATTAATAGTTTTGAATAGCATAGTTGAGATTCAAATTAGGAGAAGAATGAAATGCATAAGATTGGTAAAGAGGAAAACAAACGATGAAGTGTTGGCTGTGGTTGGAGAGAAAACAATCAGATGAAGAAACTTGAAGTAGGAAGAAGTGGATAACAACAAAGGGTAAACAACATTTTAAATCGAGGCATGGGTGGGAAACTAGCGAGGAAGTTCTGGAAATGGAGTAGAAGAGTAGGAATTTGTGACAGCTGGAAAGAAGACCAAGTATATTGTGAATATTAAAGGATTTAATATTAGGGAAATGGGCAATCTGGTGGAAAAAATGTATGAGAAAAGTTCCCAGAGGTTGGGGAACGTTTGGGCATGACTGTTTTAGGCCCTAAAATTTATATGGTGGGCTGCCAATACTGACGAATATTTTGTTATCATTGTCAATAAGAGGATAGAACATCTAAAGTACTATAGATATCTGGGACTCTTCTAGATGCAAAAATGACTTGATGCAAGCATGTTGATTGCATGTTATTTATTAGACTCAGCCATTTGTGAGAACACTCACAAGGCTGAGGGGCCAAGGACATTAAGGTCATCTTCCCAAAAACATACGTTATTATCTTCCATCCACTAACAGTTTATTTTATGTGAGTATATATTTAGGGCATTTCTCCAAATTCTCATGGCAATGGAGTGAGTTTTTTTTTCAAAGCCATGCCCTGGAAATCACATTTCCCTGACATCTTTGCAGGCACCCACCAAAGACTTGTACCAATTGACTAATTTAACTCTTTAATATTAAATGATGAATTAAATCCTAATTTACTGTAGGGTCATTCTATGTCAATTCAATCTCAAAAATGAGGTTTTGACACCCACCGACTTGGATTTTGACTAAACTTGGTACATATCATCCCTTCACTAATTTTAGAGACAGCTCCAAATTTTATTTATTTTACTCCAGTAGTTTTTTATTTACAGCCTCTCAAACTTCAAGCAAGTTCTCAATTTCTTCCATTCAGGAGGCTCACCTCTCGAAGTGTACAATTTTACTCAAAAAATTTTATCTCACTCATTTGTGGATCAATTCTCCAGATATTTTCCAGCAACGACCACGAGGCTATGATGATTTCAGGAAAAAGTAGCATGAGCCCTTAAGTTGTCTTTAGCAGTCTTAAAAAAATTCTCATGTTAAGTCTTAGCATCATTTTTTGGCAAAAACATGGTTAACTACTAGTGCCATTATACCTAAAAGGTGTTTTTTAATCTTAACGTTTTTTTATCATAATCATCATAAAAGTATGTACTATCATCCTCAAGAAAATAAATTATGGCTTTTTCATTCAAAATTAATGCTACATTAGTTTAATTTTCACAAAATGGCTTATGGAGCACAGTCTTTTGTGATGTTCTCTATTAGTATAAGAGAACCTAATGAAACTATTGTGATGAAACAAAGTTTTTGTCCTTAAAATTTCATAAAATATGGCTTTTATGAGTGTTTGAATGCATTAGATCACAGCTGTGAATACTTTTTGAAGGGTATAACAGCAACACATCAGCCCACGCAGGTAAAAGAAAACTGCTCTCGATATATATTCCAAGATTACAATGTTCCTTTTTTATTGCTAATTGCGAGTTATTACTGAATTAAACTTATTGTAATGATCAATCATCTATTTATGGTATAAAAAGAGTTGTTTCAGCCTTGATCTGGTCGAATATCACAATTAAATATTATTGGCAATTTTCTACAATATAAACTTTAATGTGACCGGTTTCAATGCACTGCACCCATGATGCAGTGCATTGAAACTGGTTACAGTGAAGTAATGCAGTAATGTCTATTGCATCATCTATTTGTAGCAAATGAGTATGGATAAAACTGATGATCTCAGGCCTGACCTCATGGAAATTATGGATATCCATGATGAGAAAACCACCTTTGTTATTTCCACAAACTTTTTTACACTGGCACGACGCGCGTTTCACCACACTGTGGCTTATGAGTATGCCACAGTGTGGAGAAACGGGCGTTGTGCCAGTGTAAGAAAGTTTGTGGAAATAAAAAAGATGATTTTCTCATGAATGAGTCTGGAGTAAGAGAGACTAGAGTCATTCCATGTCAGTTCACCCAGGCCATGTCACTCACTGTCTCAGATTTTCATGAAAATGTTTTCACTTGCTGATATCATCAAGTTAATGAGCCATACATAGTTTTTCCTCTCTAGGTGGAATATTTTCCAAGATATAGGGAATCAAAATATTAGAAAATTGCTCATAAAGGTCACTTCTGAGGTTCCACTTTTAAAGTACAGTGAATAAGGAAACAATTCATAGCTCATGGACTAATTAGACTGTCACAGTCAAATTGTTATTGAATGTCTGTCAAAGAGTCTAGATTCCACTGAAACAAGTTTCATTACATTTTCATTGCTCTGTGAGCCACTATAAGTGCGTTAATTATTAATTAATGAAGTTTTTCAGCACCAAAACATTACTTCCTTCAATGGGCATGATCACTCAAAGGCTGGGGGATTATCGAATCAATTTTTTTAAATTTAGCCCAAAGATGTACTTTGTGATACTGAGAAAGAAAAATAGTGGGATTTTGATTGCCGATATGACTTTTTTTTAATTAAAAAAAAGTGTTTATAGCCACAGATGAAAAATTGAAGGGTCATTCCATCTCAATTCACCTAACCTATGACTTCCACTGGCTCAGATTTCCATGGTACTTTTATCACTACCTGCTGCAACCAAATTATTAATCCTTGGAAGCAATATTCTTCAGTCCTAATTGCCCCATAGTTTCCACGATATTGGGGTCAATGTTATGGAAAATTTCTCATAAATTATGTTACTTCCAAGGTTCTGCTTTCTGAGTACTGTGTATACTGTAGAAATTCATAGTTAACTGTCTAATTAGACGGACACATTGAAATTTTTATCACAAGACAATCAAAGAATGCAAATTATGCACATGAAAAAAATCTTTTCAATTGAACACCTCTAACTGCATTAAGTAGTATTAAGATTTTTTGCGCAAACAACTCTACTTCATTAAGTGAGTGCAGTCATTCTAAAGCAATGGAGTAACATCTATTTTTTTCATTGAACCCATTCAAAGTTGGGGAAAATAGTTTAAATTTGATCTTTTATAATAAAATTTTGATTAAAATACTTTTTCTATGTAGGCACGGATTATGTAACATTCTTTTGCCCACATTGAATCATATATAGTTGGTACTAAAATAAGATATTTTTGGCTGGCGTTCAATAAAGTATTGTTGACAAATTGATTTTAATTTTGATGTAAAAGTGTACTAAAATATTTGTCTCAGATAATGTAAACAATTATTTAGCTATAGGGTGGGCTAGACATTTTTCTAAATAATTACTGTGGGCTCTTATTTTTGCGATACTTTGTGATCATCAAAATTTATAAAAAATAAACTCTTCAAAGCAGTGCTGAAAGAAAATAAATCACCGCAGTATTTGCCTATTTGAAAGGTACTCTATAATCACCAGAACTCCCCCTCACATGAGTAGGTTCAAAAGATATGATGTCTCCTATTTCCCCCGCACAGCTCCACTAATCAGTTATCTTCTTTCTCCTCTTGAGTTTTCTTTAAGAATAGGTTACATTGTATATCTCCTTATTAATGGAAAAACAGGCACTTTGTTATAATTACATACTTTATTAGAAACAACACGACCTGGGTTTCAGTGTCTTATACATACCATCATCAGATGCCACCTGATGATGGCATGAGATGCTGAAACCTGTGTCATGTTTTTTCTAATAAAGTATGTAACTAAAACAAAGTGCCTGTTTTTCCATTAATAATGAAGGTGTTCCACCGAGTAACGCCAGAGACAATGTCCTATATCTCCCTTAGGTGAGAAAATTATTACATTGAGTCTCAACAGGGTGAACTGCAGAAGGTAAAATTGTATCTGCACATGTATATAGCAATGATTCATTCCATGATTGTCGTAAAGTGATTCCTTTGAGTGATTGTTGTCTCAAGGAATGAGTAACATTGTATCAGACCTTAGGTGGGAAAAAATTACTGAATTTTATCAGAGTGAACTTGGCAGAAAAAACAATTGAACCTACATGAATCATTAGATCTGCAGGTGCAATTTTATCTTCTATCTAGACACTTTGTCGGACATGTGATAAATATTTGACTGTGATAGACTAATTTGTCCATGAGCTATGAGTTGTATCCATATTCCCTGTACTTAAAAAGTGGAACCTCAAAGGGACCTTTATGAGCAATTTTACATTAATTTGACACCCTTTGTCTTAGAAAATATGCCATAGAGAGGAAAAACTTAGTATAATTCATTAACTTGATGATATCAGCTAGTGAAAAATTTTTATGAAAATCTGAGATTGTAGGTGACATGGCCTCAGTGAAATGACACGGAATAGGCCTAAGTAGTCTTTTTTTTGCACTCCATATTTGCTATAAATAGATTTATTAAATAATATTGGCAATTTTCCACAATATTCACTTTACTGTGACCGGTTTCAATGCACTGCATCATGGGTGCAGTGCATTGAAACCGGTCACATTAAAGTTTATATTTTGGAAAATTGCCAATAATATTTATATTATGATACTCAACCAGATCAAGGCTGAAACGACACTTTTTATATTATAAATAGATGATGGATCATTACAATAAGTTTAATTCAGTAATAACTCGCAATTAGCGATAAAAAAGGAACATTGTAATCTTGGAAGATATATTGAGAGCAGTTTTCTTTTACCTGCGTGGGCTGATGTGTTGCTGTTATGCCCTTCAAAAAGTATTCACGGCTGTGATCTAATGCATTCAAACACTCATAAAAGCCAAATTTTATGAAATTTTAAGGACAAAAACTTTGTTTCATCACAATAGTTTCATTAGGTTCTCTTATACTAATGGAGAACATCACAAAAGACTGTGCTCCGGAAGCCATTTTGTGAAAATTAAACTAATGTAGCATTAATTTTGAATGAAAAAGCCATAATTTTTTTTCTTGAGGATGATAGTACATACTTTTATGATGATTATGATAAAAAAACGTTAAGATTAAAAAACACCTTTTAGGTATAATGGCACTAGTAGTTAACCATGTTTTTGCCAAAAAATGATGCTAAGACTTAACATGAGAATTTTTTTAAGACTGCTAAAGACAACTTAAGGGCTCATGCTATTTTTTCCTGAAATCATCATAGCCTCGTGGTCGTAGCTGGAAAATATGTGGAGAATTGATCCACAAATGAGTGAGATAAAATTTTTTGAGTAAAATAGTACACTTCGAGAGGCGAGCCTCCTGAATGGAAGAAATTGAGAACTTGCTTGAAGTTTGAGAGGCTGTAAATAAAAAACTACTGGAGTAAAATAAATAAAATTTGGAGTTGTCTCTTACATTAGTGAAGGGATGATATGTACCAAGTTTCATCAAAATCCCATTCGGTGGGTGTCATGGTGTGGTTGAACTGACATGGAATGACCCTGCATCCAAATAAGGAGAAAATGGATCACAAATTTTCATAACCAATCTAAAATTCACTAATATAAAAGAGACACACTTCTACCACTGAAGGAGAAATAATTACAGCTAAATATGAGACCACAGGCTTAAAATAAATGTGCCCACTGTATTACTACATTCGTACACATCACATGATTTTCTTTTGGGGTTGGCTAATGGATCGTGATTTAGTCAAATATAAATGCACTCAAAGGTATCCTTACAACAATAACCCACTTAAAATTAAGTGGCTAAGCCCATTACTAAGTAGGGGTGCAATCGTTTGAGCGTTCTATTGCTGAGTAAGTTAATTTTTGGGATGTTAGGATGAACTCTATTGAGATTGCTTTTTTGGCAGTGCATCTGCTTAATAAGTATGAAAGTGTACAAAAAATACTAATAATAATAGGCACTGATTTCAATTATCATGCATCAACTGTGACACACTGTAAAAATGTTTTTGTTTGTATTAGGAACCTAAATGAGTCAGATTCGCAGGAAAACTTGAATAATAATACCTAATATGAATTTTATTATTTTATCATTCTTATTTAATAACTCTTCTTTGTCAATGTTTCCAACTTGTTGCAGTAAAATTAGAATATGATTTAAGTTTGCAAATGATTTGAATTCAAAACTTAGAAGAGAAATGACATGGCTCCTTTTTCTACATTGTGTTTTTCAACATTAATGCTATAATCAATATTGCTACCGATAAAAGAAAAACTCTAGGCAATTTTCCTTACCTAAATGTTTAATGTGACCGTTTTTTGTTTTAATTGAAACAAAAAAACGTGTAAACTGGTCACATTAAACATTTATCTGTGGAAAATTGCAAAGAGTTCTTCTTTCATCATATATAAGTTCCAACACTTCAGTCCTGAGACAACATTATTCAATATTACATATTACCCATTCTGTTATGATGCTTTAAGCACATTTATTTGTAAAATTAATGCATAACATAGCAAGACTTAAGGTTACTCTTGTATGTATGACTTGCTGATGTCTTGCTGTCTGCCTGTTTTCATATTCTTAATGTACTGTTCAATCTTCATTCGACTGATATTTATGGTTCGTGTAACCTATTCATGTGACTGTAAATAAATTTAAATATAGTTTTACTGCCTGTATCTGAATTTGGTTGGGATTGCTACAGCAAGTAGATGTGTGTAATATATGGGAGAAATGCTCTTGGCAATTGACATACCCAAATAAATATAGTTTTAAAATTACGAGAATAAAACAGAAGGGGCAGACATTATGATGGTGAAGCTGGTTTTGTCAGCGGTTGAGAATTCAGTTCACTACCACCAACAATTACAGATTAGAAAATTACCATTATTTTAATCTGAGGTAAAATACTGCAGTAAATTAAGGTAATTTTCGAAAATTACCGTAATTTTCTAGTATTTTTTTAGTTTTGAGCATTTAACAGCAAATGTATGGTTAAATAAGAAAGCCAATAGCAAGAAGAAGGGATTAACGATGTTTAAACCATACCTAATACAACATTAATCAATAACAAATTTTAAAGATTGTAAAAAGAAATAGGGCAGCAACACGCAATCTGGCTTTCTTAATTGCCAAAGTATGAGAAATTTTCAAGAAGAATATTCTAGTACATTGCTCTATAATGATATAATTTAAGTAAAATATTCTAAAAGTTAGTTGTACATGCCTCAATTAAACACATATGAAATGTGAACTTGGCTTAAAAGAACATGTTGGGAATTTATCTGCATGAAAAATTATTTCAAACATTGGTGAATTATCTAGAAAATTACCAAAAATTATGGTAATTTTCAATGGGCGTGGTAAATTACGAAAAATACCATGGCAATTTACTAAAATTACCACGGTAATTTTCTGAGTGGCCCATCTCCACCAACAATTATCACATGACTGTCAAAATGTATTTAAAACAGCTTTCACGATACTCGCCAAATGAGAGAAAGTTTGAAAATAAAATGCATAAATTTGATCATGAGTCCCTCTTTTAATCTTCTCCCTCCCCCCCTTTTGAATGTATATTTACCACTGACCTTGACGTTGAAATCTTTTAGCTGATGATTGCTAGAGAGAGAGAATCATAAACCAGGGTGGCCACATGCCAGGGAAATGGCATGTAAAAGAGGTTGTGGCTCACGATTTAATGGACACTGGCCGGTTTGCAAAATCTCTTCCCGTCCCCCTCGCTTAGCTAGCTTATACAGATTTTTCAAGGAGCTTGCCCCCCTCCTCCCCCACGATTCCGGGGGTTGTTGCGCCCCTGCTATCCAGTGCCATTTTTTTTTGCATTTTCTAACCAGCCTTTCTTTTCACACAGTGCAGATACATACTATATTTCTTAATGTGATTCCTATCTCTCAGAAATAATAAAAAAAAGGTTTTAGAAGTATGTATTGTGAAACAACTTTTTCATGGGATTGGATTGTCCCAAAAACAATATTCTTCTGTCTTGGTCAGGTTTGAAATCTCTTTGTGGAAGTATTTCAAAACAATCACCATCATACCCAAGGTTCTTACTCTAAGAACCTTGCATCAAACCCACGTGATGAAATTGATTTTTTAAATTTAAGATACTCTTATTAATTTTTAATAAATATGGCACAAATTTATCCACACAAATTTATTAATATGTACGTACCTACCAAGGTTTCAATGAGTCACCGTCATTTTCAAGGAGTTGATCTACAGCAATGTATCTGTATATGCCTCGTATGTCTCTCTTGTAATTGGGGGGGGTTAAATTGGAGGGAGTGAGCAAGGATAGGGAGGTGGGGGAAAGTTTGATTAGAAGAAAACAACCTCTAGGGTAATTGGGGGGGAGTGAGTTTTTTCTTTCTGTTTACAATGAAAGATTTCCACCAAATGAAGACTGAAACCATTTGTTAAAATGTGGCATGCTCTCAAGTCTTATATTGCTGCAAATTTTATGTGTTCATGGACGTAATAGGGTACATGTTACTTGATATGCTATTCTAGAGGATGTATGGTAATGAAACAAAAAAGCTCGTATGTATTTCCAAATAATAATGAGAAAAGCAAAGAAAGTGTGAAATTTACTACCATAACTGAGAACCAAGTACTGGTACGGTTATATTAACTTAATGGCAACTGAAAAAAAGTGGAACTGACCCATCTCTAATAAAAAGGTAAAATATATATATTCTGTTACATATAAAAGCATTTTGTTGAAATAAGTACTCTTTTGGGCACAAGCAAAGGATAAAAAGTTAGTGTTGATAAAAAAAGTATGAAAAGAAATGCATTCAAGCAATACTTGAAATACATGTGCTTAATTTGACTCAGTAAAACATTAATTTCAAGTAATATTGGCAAGCTGGTGCTGGATGCATAGAATATACATAGTGGCATCATCTACTCATAAATTGAAATATCATTTGATGTAGGCAATATTTGATTTATTTTTCTTAGAAACTGTTAGATTCTTGGTTATTTCTAGTTATTACTTGTCTTATTCTTAATTAACTGGTTTTATGGTGAGAAAGAATAAATATTATATCATGTTCAATATGTAAACAACGGAACAATAATGTTTTTATTTATTTTATAAAACCAAAGTAACATATGTAACCAAGTAAATTTTTACATGTCAACCTTACAATTACATGCGTAAAACTGAGTTTAGCCAACTTCTCTCAACACTCCCCCGTAAACGCATGAGTTTTAATTTTAATTAATGCAATAATATTTACATTTCAATACAAATGTAAGCTCTGCTAATATAATAAAAATCTTAGCACATTATTCAGTATTCATAAAATTCTCAATTAGTATTAAGTAAGAACAATTTTTTTAAACATATCCAAATGATAAACTATTCTCTTATTATATAAAATTTGAGACATTAATTCAATTATCATAACACACGTTTCAAATTTTTACTCATTCTTAAAATAGCAGTTCTTTAGCACATTTTTCAAAATTAATAGAAAACAATGGTTTTGTCAGAATATCACTAACATTATACTCGGTTGGTACATATTTAATATGAACCAAACCTTTATAATATTCATCTTTGACCAAGAAATATTTTATTTCAATATGTCTACTTCACTTAATTCTTCCCGCTTTAATAAATTTAAATTGTGCTTTGATTATCAATGTATATAGTACTTTTAACTTTCTCGCCTGTAAGCTCTTTCATTAACTCTACCAGATACTTAAGTTCTTTAGATCATTCACCAGCAGCGATAAGCTCAGCCTCTGTTGTGGACTGCGCTATAACAGCTTGTCGCCGAGAACACCAAGAAATTGGACTATCATTCAACATTATAACAAAACCTGAGGTACTCTTCCATCGAATATCTTTTCTAACATCTTTTTCTCTGATTCTAATGTCACCCCCATAGTCTGAATCGCAATATGCTACTAACTCACAATTTTCATCAGAGTTCTTTTACCTACTATAGAAGATACCAGCATTAGTTGTTCCCTTTAAATACCTGAGGGTTTTCTTATTATTCATGTAGTGTTGTTTCTGTGGATTTTCCATCAATCTGCTTTCATAGTTCACTGCAAAACTGAGATCTGGACGTGTCTTACAGGACAAATACAGGAGACTTCCAATAACTTCTCGGTAGTTGAATTTCATTTCTTTTTCACGATATTCATATTCTTCATCCAGTTTGATATCAGGGGCCTGTTTCTCAAAGCTACAAGGAGTAATTGGTGTCTTCATTGGTTTTGAGTGTTCCATGCCATATCTCTTCAGTACTAGGTTTGCATAGTTTTCCTGAGAAATAATGATTCCTCCTTCAGTTTTTACTATGTTCATGCCAATGTATGACTTTGGTTCTAACTCGACTGTTATTTCAAATGCTTTCCTTAGTTTACCTAGCAACTGTTTAATCTTTTCTTTCTCTTTTCCAATAATTATTCCATCATCAAAATGCATCGCCAAAAACATATCTCCAGCTTGTAATTTGAAGATGCACTGGTCAGTCTTCAGCTGAATCATGTTAAGTTCTTTGAGGGTTGTTGTAAACTTCTTATTCCATTGAAAAGGTGCTTATCGAAGACCATACAGTGACTTTGGAGGCGACAGATTTTTCCTGGCTGGTCAAAACCTTCTGGTACTCTCATATAGATTGTTTTTTTCTGATTCACCGTTGAGAAATGCTGTTGTCACATTTAGCATTTGAATTTCCCAGTTTCTCTTGGCTGCTATGGCAAACAACAATCTCAAAGAGGTTGTGTCAACCACTGGACTAAAAATATGTTTACAATCTATATTTTTCTTGCCTTGAGAGCATCCTCTTGCCACTAATCTGGCTTTAAATTTTCCATTATCTTTGACTTTAAAACCCATCGGCTCTTGAGGATCTCTTTTCCTTGTGCTTCATCTTCATCTACATATGTCCAAGTTTCATTCTTCATCAGTGAGTCTACTTCATTTTTTATGGCTTTCATCCATTCCTGTTTCTCTTCACAACTTACAGCCTCATCATAGGTCAATAGTGCTTCATCTTCACTACATAGTATCAAAATCCATGATGTAATTTTTAAATTTTGCAGGTATTCTTTTCTCTCCAATTTGTCTTCTGTTCCCCTCAATTTCTTTTTCTCTTCTGTTGTCTTGGTTTGGATGAATTTCTTGGTCTTGATTTTATTGTTCTTGGTTTTCATGTTCTTCATTTTCTTGGTCTTGGTTTTCATTTTCTTTCTAAAACTCTAAATTGATTTCTTCTTCTAGTTTGCGTGCAGAGAGAGGAAAGTTGTTTGTAAAAATTACGTCTCTTCTACCAAAAACTTTTCTTTCTTTTTCGTTCCACAATCGGTATCCATTTGGAGCATAACCTACAAGAATAGCTTCTTCACTCCTACTGCCCAATTTCTTCAGGGGTTTTACTACTTTTGAAATACTTTCTGGCCAAATATTTGTAATTCTCAAGTCATGTTTCTTTTTATACATACCAGTTTTCAGCAGGGGTGTGAGGCATTCCTTTGGTTGGACTTCTGTTTGTCAGATAGGCTGCTGTTTGTACTGCTTTACCCCACAGATATTTTTCACATTTAGCTTAAAAAATGAGTGCTCTGGCTTTATTCATAAATGTTAGATTCAAACGTTCACTTTTTCCATTCAATTGGGGGGTATGCGGAATGGTGAAGTCCGATAAAATCCCTTTTTCTTTATACCATGTAATGAGTAGTTCATTTTTTAATTCACCACCTCCATCACTCCTAGTCTTACTGGCTTTTAGATTGAAATGGGCTTCTCCTTCATTTATAAATCTTTTAATGCATTGAAAAACTTCTGAAGCTGTTATTCTTTCCATGAGATATACCTTGCTAAAATGTGTATAATCATATAAGTAGTTCTTGTTGTCATAGGTTGGAGGATCAATTGCCCCACACAGGTCTGAGTGTATAATTTCCAGGGGACGACTAGCTCTCTCTCTCTCTCTCACTGTTCTAAAAGGCAGTCTCACTTGTTTGGCTCTTGCACAACAAGTCTTAAATTTATCAGCCTCGAATGATACTCCTTTGCAAAGCTTGGGAATCTTCATCAGCTGACTGTGACTGAGGTGGCCTAATTTCCTGTGCCATTTTTCTATTCCTGTTGCCTTCTCTTCAGCAATTAAAGCATTCTTACCACATTTCTTCATGTTTACAACAAAGTCCATTGTCCGTTTTATTTCCTTCTGTAATAAACCTGTCCTTTGGTATTTCTCATTTGGCGTTCAGGATGTATACTTTTTCATCGTCAAAATAACTGTTCTGTTACTTTTTGTTACACAGTTTACTGACGAGATTTCGTTTCAAATCAGGCACAAAATATACTTCATTTATGGTACAGTTGTCCAGTTTGATCCAGATCCAGAAAGAAGGGGATGTGTTTAATGTTACAAGAATTTTACAATTATAAATACGATAAGAGTAAAGACCTCCCAATATTAGTCAACTTCAAAAATTTGGTTTTTAAGCTTAAAGTTTTAAATTACGACATTTCTGAACCAATGCTCATTTCCAAAATTATGACAATTTTGCCCGAAAAGTTCAAACATTTTAGTAGTGAGTGGGACTCGTCATCGCAAGCGGACAAAACAATAGAAAATCACAACTAAAAGACAGTATAATGCTTAGACAATTGGAATAAAATTCAAACAATGTGGCATGGAAAATTCTCACAATGACAGCAATGCATTCAGTTTTTCATGAAATATACCTGATAATATGTTTTAGCAGTTAACAGTGAATTAAGAACTATGGCAATTAGGAACATGGTTGCTTCAGTTTCAAATCATTTCAACCTCCATTTCAAGTTTTACAAACCATTATTGCATGGTAAATTTATTCTAATTAGCAGTTAATGCATAACATCATGCATAAATCAATCTGACAAACACAAGGAATAAATTACATATCCTCAAGATCACAGCAGCTGGCTTTGCAGCATAAATGTGAGTTGTCATAATGTATTACATGTTGTAGCGTGTGGGGAGGGCAGGACAATGACAGAGTTCAGGAAAGAATGTGTAGTAATTCAATGCATAAATTGATGAATCACAGGAATTAAATAAACATTGAAACTAACTATGCATGCCATTCGAATAGCAAATATTTAAACAAAGTTGCATGGAAAATTCTCACAATTCTAGCTGTGCATTTAGTTTTTATGAAATATACCTAATACAATATTTTATCAATTAACAGTGAATTAAACACAGTAGCAATTAAGAACGAGATCAGTTCACTTTGACATCAGTCCAACATCCAATTCCAGTTTTCCAAACCATTACTAAATATTCTAATCTAAATAAGTAATTAATTGGGTTAGGACTTGTGTACTATTTCTATGAACCACTTGACTAATTGTAAATGACTCTTGAGTTGGTGTACACATGTTAGTAGGCACCTGAGATTATATAAATTTAGCAAAATAATTATATCTATCAATATGAGTAGATATTAAGAACATCAATTACAATTATTACAATAAAAACAATGTGGTAAATGAGAAAAAATCAAAACAAGATAGCTGTAAACGAATGTTCTTAAACTAATATATGAACTATGTATTTTGTTCATGTGGAATGCCCTTTACTATGGTGTAATGTCTGTTAGTGTTCATGTGATGTGTTTCTCTTTGTCTTGTTGCGTTTTTTAGTGTAATAAGTGTGGGCTGCCTGGTGTGTTGTATCCGATGTTTCTGTTGTCCGTGTGTCCCGTCCCATTAGGATACGGTTGATGCTAGTGCACTATGCAGCAACAGTATGGCTCACCGCTGCTTTGCAAAACCTCTCTCTAAAACTGCCATGGTGCACATCACAACGTATGTGCTTAAAGTCTACGTGCGCAGAGATAGTTTTTCTTAAATGAGTCCCAACACCAAGCATGTGGCCCCGGCATGGTAGCTCTCTTAAAATTATATCTTTACAAGTAGTGAAGACTTTAGTGAAACTGCCAGAGGGATGGCATGACCCTCGGAGAGCAGTCCATTGTTCTCTTTGAGTAGAGGTTGCACCACTGTCATGGGCTAAAACAGAGCACTGTTTTACTGCACCCCTTACACTCACTACACTCAGCTGGACCCAAAAGTTTAAGGAGGTCACCTGCTGAAATTGCAGCCAATGACGGTATTGCTCATTCTAGGCATGTCACTTTCTGCCCCTGATGAGGTCGATGCGACACTTCTGGAGAAATTTTCCTCCAAAAGAGTCACAGCAACACCATCAGAGGGGGAAGATACTGCAGTAGTTGATAATAATAATATTTTTTTTTTAATGACCTTGATGTTGTTAGATAACTCCTAAGGTTATCAAGTACTTCATGAGCAGTCACCATGTCATTCAGAAGCAATGACTTGTATGCCCCAAAAAAAAGTGGAAGCACGTTGGGGTATAATTTAAAAACCCATTGCTTTGAATGTTCCCAAACTAATTTTCAAGTGGGTCCTGATTCAAATTCCAAGACAAGGCTTTCGAATCCTAGGGTATGTAATTTCTGTCAATCAGACGAAATGTTTCCCAGTGTCGTACCCCAAATAATTTAGAATGGAGTCCTACTTTCTTTGAGCCCACTGCTGTACATCATTGAGACTTGTACACCATAGACTTGGGAGTCAATTCTGCCAACATTTTAACACTAGTAGGATCCCCTCCTTCCTGGCACCTCTGAAATGATGCAAGGAAAACATACTATATGTGGCTTTTTACGTCAATCATTAAAAAAACAGCCATTACCAATTACATGCATTGAAGTACATGTGCAATTGCTGGGAACCAATTGGTTATTCTTTAAAAGAAATATATACTCACTCTTTCCTGGGGATTCCAAGGAAGAGACACCAACTCATTGAGTGGGAATCATCAACGTTCTAAAAGGATGAGCAAGGGACACAAAATTGTTCATTATCACCTGAAAATCAAGAGAAAATATCAGCCAGAGAAAAGAATGAGGACCTTTCAGTACAAAAATAAGCCACAAATCACTACATCAGATCAAAATAAAGATTTTCTCTGAGAATGGATGATGAAAAAATGGCATGTACTAGGTACTGAAGAAATAAATGACTTGCAGCTCTGAGATGCTTTAATATTGTGAATTTGATAATGGGGAAATTAAAATTATAAAAGCCATGATAACTACCAATACATACCAAGCAGAGAAATATTCCCTACAGGGGTTGAAGGGACTTCCTTCTCCACAGCCATCTCTGAAACTTCCATCTGCTGGAAACAAAATATGATAGAGATTTAAATGAGTGAATTTATCGAAGAATTAAACTTAGAAAAACAACGATAATTAACCCATGCATACCAGGCAGAGAAGTATGTCTTGCAGGTGCTGAATTGACTTCTTCCTCCCCTAGCACCTCCAACACTCCATTTATGACACTAGAAATAAAAATTAATTGAAAATTAACCATTTAATTACCTACGATGTCCGGACAGGGCCATGCCATTAAAAAGTAAACATATCTACATATATTTTATCACTGAGTCATATTTGTTTCATTGACGAAATCGTTCACATCTAGGCCAAACATAGTTGAAGATTTAGTAAATTAATATAAGTAATGCTCGCTGGTTCACATGTCCAAAGTCAGTAAAGGGCAAGGATTGTTGCACACATCACTGTCACTTTAATAGCTGGCCTACGAACCATAATATGAAACAAAATACTTATAATATAGAAAAAGGTAAATATTTAGCAGCACCTATCATTATATTCATTCCAGGAAGACGATTATTTTGATGTTGGGAATTCCTTTTTTAATAGTAGATGAAATTGACGATAGCTTAGAAATATCTATTATAACCTAGGTTATCAGAATTAAGATAAAACTTACCTGACGGATGATTATTCTTCTAGGAGATCAGCATAACTGGGGAAGTATTTCCGGTGTACATCAATGTCATCATCACTGTCCACCACTGTTTGTCTTCTACCTGATACTTCTTCAGTCTGGCGTCCAGTTGATTACGTACTTCATATCACAATTTGAAACCGTAAGATAGAAACACACCATCCATTGGCGAGGAGTAATGTACTTGCTGGCCCATCGAAGCAATGTAGTAAATCACCATATTGCAACATTACCATATAACACTTTGGGCAGCGTAAATCTTAATACAGTGTGAATAAGACATCACTTAAACTAACCACCACAGCAACTTTTGAAAGAAAGCAATAACCAATAACACTAACATCGACAGTCCAAATTAGAACTGCAGTGGTTATGTTGACATTTAACAGCTGACTCGCTACCCGGCTTCCCAGATTTGAACCATTTGAACTGCCGACTTCTAATTACTGCGCCTGCACGACGTGCTTGAACCAGGATCTAATTTTGCGGCCGAACACACTAGGTGCAAACGTCACGGGGGCACCTTTGGGAAAGGGAGTGCCCAATCCATGGTAAGGACTATGCTGGAAAAATGGTAGAGATTGCTGACGAAGTACTGAGATATGGGATGGATGTAGTGGCATTACACGAAGTAAGGCGGAACGGAAATTCAAGAGTGGATAAATAGGACTACTCATTGTTCTATAGCGGGCATAAACTGAGAATTGGACAATGTGGAACAGGATTTATCCGTAATACTAAAATGAAGCAAAGCTGCGTAGGGTTTGAACCTTTGGGGGTAGAATATGTAAGAAAGGCTCAAAGGACATTTTAGAAACTTATCTATCATCTAACCTTATGCACCCACAGAAGATGCTAATGATGAAGAGAAGAATGCTTTCTGTGACCGACTGGATAGAGAATGCAGCAAGATACCTAAATATGATGAGTTGATTCTCCTGGGAGATTTCAATGCAAAAATAGGAAAAGAGGACTTTTTGCAGCATGTAGCTGGAAAACACTCTTTACATACCGAAACGAATGAAATTGGATTGATGACAAGCCAGTTGGCAGAAACCAAAGGGCTAATGATCAAAAGTTCCTTTATTTCACACAAGGATATACATAAGGGAACCTGGAAAATGGCAGGTACCGGAGTGGTCAACCAAATTGTTCACGTTCTGGTTTCCAGAAGACATGCCTCTTCGGTCATTGACATAAGGTCTGCAAGAGGCCTGAACTGTGATTCAGATCATTATTTGGTAAAGGCCAAGTTCAGGGAAAGAATTGTGAATGTGGGATGTATTAAAGGACCCAAGGGAACACAGTGGAGTGTGGAAAATTTCAGGCAACCAGCATCTGTAGCCCAATACAAGGAAACCCTGGGTTAGAAACTGAAGGAAGGAGCAGAGAATCTGAGTGTAACTGATTCAGTAGAGAGAAAATGGTTTAATATAAAGAAGGCTATGAAAGAGGCTGCAAAGGAGACTATAGGAGAAAGAAAGAGAGCAAGAAATGAAGAATGGTTTGATAATGAGTGCAGAAAAGCTATAGAAAGGATGAATATAGATAGAAATAATACTATCCAGAAAGAGACTAGACAAAATGTCTTACGATTCAAAGAAAGCAGAAGGCAAGCAAATAGAATACTACGAAACAAGAAAGAACAGTTCTTAAGGGGATGTATGGAAAAGATTGAGGAACTAAACACACTAAATGAAAGTAGAAAGTTATACCAGGCAATCAAACGTATGACAAACAAATTTCAACCAAGAACAAACGCATGTAAGGATAAAAATGGGAGGCTGGTTGGAACAGAGGAGGAAGTTCTGGGAAGGTGTACTTTAAGGAATTGCAGAATATATGGATGAGAGAGATGAGGAGGGTGGATGAATAGTGGACACGGAGATTGGCAGGCCATCAATAGAGGAGGTGGAGGAGTCTGTGAAGCGGCAGTGGAATGGGAGAGCTCCAGGGGAAGATCAAATTGTACCGAAGTTAATCAAGTATGGAGGAAAAGATTCAATTAAGAACCTACACAGACTGATACGTGAAATCTGGGAGAAAGAAGAAATGCCTGAAGAATGGAAGATTGGTTTTATTTGCTGTATCTTCAAGAAGGGAGATAAGTTGCAATGCAGCAACTATAGGGGAATCACATTACTTATTAAATGTCACTTACAAGATATTCTCTAGTATTTATACTGCAGAGGAGACTTAACACCTATGCTGAAGAAATCCGTGGTGAATACCAATGTGGCTTCAGGCCGGGAAGAGGAACAACCGACCAAATCTTTGTAATGAGATAATGCATGGAGAAATGTTATGAATACAACATTGACCTACCTACGCTTTTCATTGATTTCCAGCAAGATTTTGATAGTGTTAATAGAATAAAAATGTTGAATTCATTGGAGGGATTTGGAATATCTAAAAAACTAATCAATTTGGTAAATATGACTAAGGAAGGATCTCAAGCTAAGACTTATAAGGCTAATTAATTATATCAGAGGCAAGACTAGTGAAGCCTTTTAGATAACAACTGGAGTGAGACAAGGAGATTCTCTCTTTGCAGTACTATTTAATTTGCCTCTACACGAAGTCATTGAAGAACTGAGGTTAGAGGGAACAATTGTATATTAGTCTACTCAGGCCTATGCTGAGGACATAGTTCTAGTGGCAAGGAGTATGGATTATCTGAAAGAAATATTCAAAATTTTAGAACAGAAGAGTAAGAATATAGGTCTTATTTAGAATCAATGAGAGAAAAATGAAACACATGAAAATGTTGGCCATGGAAGACAGAATGTGGACTCAAAACATTACATTTGGGGAGTACATACAACTTCGAAAATTTAAAATATTTCAGTTACCTTGGTACTAATTTAAACTGTAAAAACTCAATGACAGAAGAGATCAACAAGAGGATAATGGCCAGAAATAGGGCTTACTTTGCTAATACATAGGTATTAAGCTCCTCAAGTCCACCCTGCTATCTAAGGAGATGAAAATCAAGATCTATAAGGCACTTATCAGACCGGTCGTGTCATACAGAGCAGAAACGAGGACTATCTCTGCTGGAAATGAGCAAGCTCTATGGATATTTGAATGGAAGGTTTTACAAAGGATATATGGCACCGTGACAGATGATGTAACATGGAGGATAAGAACAAACAGGGAAGTAGAAAATATTATCAGAGGCGAAGACATAGTGAGATTTGTGAAGACCCAACGGTTAACTTGGCTAGGTCATGTAGATAGAATGGGTGAAGAAAGGAAGCCTAAGAAGCTGCTGCATGGAAATATGGATGGAAAGAGAAAAAGAGGAAGACCAAGGAAAAGATAGATGCAGGATTTGGAAGAAGACATAAAGGTTATAAGGATTGTAAGATGGTGGGAGAAAGTGCAGAACAGAAGAGAATGGACAGGCGTCTTGAGGGAGGCCAAAGCCCATACCGGGCTGTAGTGCCAAGGAAGTAAGTAAGTGGGTTGCAGCACTGATTCTGTCATCTGGAATAGAAAACCCATGAAAAGATTTCCCATAGTTAACACACAAGTATTTACAGTGAAACCACTTCTTGCCTGAATAAGATATACAAATCTCTTTCTCAATACTCCTCCATGCACTTAAAAGCTCTGTCTGCGAACCCGTTCCTCCTATCACTGCCCAACGGAGCACCTCCCATTAGATGCCACGTTGATGTGCTCAAATCTATGATTTGCCTCTAAATAAGTATTCATTTGAGCTTTCTTTGTCAGATGAGAACTTCTCAATTGACGTTGCAAGTTTCTGAATGCCATGATGCTATTTGAATCTGTTGAGTCAACCATTAGAAAATTCACTAGGTCTTTTAATACCCATCGTTTATGAAAATTGTTTGGCATTTTCCAATATTCTATGCCCTGAGACAAGTTTTGCTTCACTACACTGTTAGATGAACCACTAAAACAGTACTTCATCCAATTTTGGATTCATAGCTCGACAGACATATGTATGTACATAATTCCTTTTTGCACCTAATTTTGTAACGTCAGTTTAATTGAAGAACTTCATGATGTCTTCTTTCTTGGCTCTAAGGTCATCGGCCTGTAAAGGTCCTGCCTGCTTCAATAATTTCCTCCATACTGCCTATTAAAACAATTCTATGGTGAATTATAACCATAGTATTTTTTGGGGGATATTCGCACCATACAATAGCAGTATTTTAAATGGAGAAGAGAGCGATAAGAATTATTTCTGGCAAAGAACATGAGTCATCCTCCAAACCCACATTCACTGAACTTCAGTTGTTGCTTGTACCCTGTGTGTATACCCCTATTCTACCCGTTATTGTAAATAAAGTCTAATTTGTATGATTTGCCTGTAAGCCCTTCCAGTGTAGATGACTCACGCTGTCCATCAAGCATCATACTGGTGAACAAATGCCTTTAATAATCCTGCCTACGGGAAGAACTAGTGAACATTAAGTCCACTCTTAAAGGGTTAACTCTGATAGTCATAACCACGCTACTAGAAATGAACGTCACCTCTATCATAGATCCATCAGCACTCATATCTCTGAACTTGGACCACAAGAAATAGGTCTTAGACCTAACATAAAATCATCCATTTAAAATGATAAACAAGAGTCACTTTCCACACTCAATATATTTCAAAGAGTAAAGTATATTTTAACAAGTCAACCGACCATGGTTTCAGCACCTAATGCCATTATCAAGGTACGAATTTTCACAAACCTTTGCCATATATACCTAGAAATGGAGGCACGGGGGTAAGGGAAAACACGTGGGGGGGTAAGGGGAGGGGGGAGTGAAACACAGAAAAGCCGTTGGTGGTGAAGGTCAGGCAGCTTGATCATGGGGTTGTTGGACGGAAGAGAGAACAAGGTTTAAAAGAGGTGATCTATCATTAAAAACAATGTCAAATTGAGCAATATGAGATTACTCATAGCCCAGCTAAGTTATGTAATGACGTGTCGGTTGACTTGTTAAAATATATTGAGTGTGGAAAGTGACTCTTGTTTTTCATTTGAATTGGATGTCAAGTATTTCCACAAAGTTCAGCCTGATACACTTTTATATGTATACATACAATAATTTACCAACAACTTTAAACTGTATTGAATGTTTGAATACCTATAAACCTAAAGTTAAATTATTCCTGCGCTGCAAAATATATTTCTCGATAAATGAGTATTTGATATATAAAGGATAGATAAATGCATTGTATTTTGCTACTACATTTCATACCTGATATTTTGTGATCTGTGAACGTGTTTACGTGTGTATTGTTCATGTTTCACTATGTTCACTCCATGTAGGTACATATTTTGTTGAAGTATGCAATTGTACTGACCTGCATGATAAGTACAATGTATTCTTTCAATAGGTACCTGTCTGTGGGCAATTAAAGTTAATTATTATCATAAAAATTATAGAGGAATTATAGATTATTGAGCATTCTGGGGAAAGTGTGGCTTCTGCCGCATTCATTTATTGCTTCGTACTACATGCTCTCCTATTTTGAAGACTCCTCTTATATTCTTCCTATCAAGAATCCCTTCCACCCCCCATTACTTTCTCAGTCTACCCTATCTCCTCTCGCCATTCAATCATCTATCTGTTTTGTTATTCAATTCGCATCCAGCCTGTCAATCATAGGCATGTGCGGTATTGCCACACTGGCAGTACAAGGTCTTTGGTGATGCTCCTAATGGGTCGTTACTGACCCACCTTGAATTATGCATAAATATTATTGTTCCTTTACAAGTTGTGTGACGCATTACTAATTGTTTATTTTGGTTGACATTTTTCCAAACATAAAGCAACTCCAAGAAAAATAATTTCATAGATGACCTTATTTCTATATATTACAACAGAGATACAACTGTATCTAAATGATATATTTATTTTTAATCACCAGAAAAATCAGTGTGTACATAGAACTGTAAAATTGCTGAAGGGTTTTAGTTTACTGTTTAGATAGTAAATAAAACTCTTTTGAGCGTAAATCCAAGCCTATTTTCCTAGTTATAATTTATTTTCAAGATGGGCTTATAAATTCCCATTGGGTATTAATGAGTTCACCTGGTCAATACAATTTTTAGGTATTCATCTTTCATACACTTGATTGGTCATTACATTTGCCAGATGTGGTTAAGAAGCTTCCAGTCAGATTCTTAACGATTTCAAAGCTCATGTCCATCAATGTACACAAACACCTTTGCTATGTCTGTCTGTCTGTTGTGAGTACACTCCCATGTGTCTTATGGCATCATGTTTTGGGAATATACCATTGCTTCTTGTAAGTCATTTCAGTTCAAGACAGGCTACGAAGGTAATCTGCGGAATTCATTTCTTCACTTCTCTTCAAATTCTAACTCTTCCATCTGTCGACATTCCCAAGTGTGCATTGTTCGTCAAGGACCACCTCTCCTCATTTCTTCCTCATCAATTCTGATTTTTCACTGTCACGACCCTCGCTCCAAACATAGTGCCTATCTTTAGTCTAAATTACTCCCACAGTTTATGGCTTATAGCTCCTTACCATATGATAGCTACTGCATACAGTAAGATTCCTTCACATTTTCATTCTGGTTACAATAAAATTATCTCCAGGGCTCTCCTGATAGCACTTAATTCAACAGTTAAAAAGGAATTAGTAATACACAGATACAAGGGTGATGAAGGGTTCCGAAAATTGAACAGACCACTGTTTGGCAGTCTCTAGAGTGGATCTGGGTACAAAGTGGGTTCCGAGGAAGAGAATTGTGGGCTAGCAAATGAGAGTAAAAGTGAAGGGTTTGTTAAAGAAAGAGGTGAGTACCCCTTTAACAGTTGGACCCGTCACAGTATGGTAATGTATTTGCAACTCTTTCGCCACTATCAAAATCTTCTTGCATACCCCAATGAGGCGATATGAAGCTACACATTGGTTACTGCTGCTCTACAAATAGATCTTTTCTTAAACATTTTCAGTAAGTGTCCATATTATCAATTTTCCCCATTTGAGCTTCTACAGCCAACACAATCCTCTTCCTCATGTCACTTGGCTAGAAACCATTATCATCCATGACCATGCAATCTTCCGGAGGATTTATGGAAATATTAATTTCATCCCTTACATTCTTTTGATCCAAATCTTCTTTCTCGTGAAGGATTTCAGTGGTTGTCAGCAATTTGCGACTAAATTAGGTAAATAAATTAGTTTCATGAGCTCACGAAGTCCAATTATTTCTCTTTAGGAAATAATATATGCAAACCTGAATTCATACCGTCCATAGTACCTAAGCCATGCCTAAATTAATTTGGACTAATGCACACCAAATGATCGCCATGTGACTCGCTTCTGACGACGCCTGGGTGTCTGTCACTCAAGGGGCGGATTAAGGTCGTTATTATGGCGGGGTCACTAATTTCCGCGGCGCCTGGGGGGTATGCAATACCTCTCAACTAAATGGGGGTCCGGTAGGACCTCCCTCGGAAAATCAAAAGAAATTAAGCGCTTGGAACGTAGGTTTGGTGTGGCTATATTATATATTAGATGTGATAAATTATTGAGTAAAGCTCTCTAATCACATTTGCAAAACGTAAACAAACGATGTAAAGAATGCCATTCTAGTGAAGAAGCAGGTCTTCCGGGTTTTACGCCGCGTTGGTCCATGTTTCTTCGGACGACAGTTTCGGCGGCGTTACAGTCGGCTTCTTCAGGTCGGTGAAGTGAAGGTGCAGCCTTTTGTCGTATTGTACATATCTCACCCGTTGGAGTCAGGTCTAACGCTTGACATATACGTATAAGACGACGAATTGCTGCACCTTCACTTCACCGACCAGAAGAAGCCGGCTACAACGCCTACGAAACTGTCGTCCAAGGAAACATAGACCAACGCGGTGTAAAATGCGGAAGGCCTGCATCTTCACATGCATCAACCCGCTGCAGCCTACCCAAGGATTTCAATCTCCTTTCTTCTTTAATACCGTACAAAATGAAAATTGGTTGGATTGAAATTGAAAAAAAAGTATTCAGAAAATACTATTTTCCTTTAATATTTTTGTTTTATCAGCAAAAATCAAAATGATAGCATTCAAAGAAGAACTACCAGGATGCAGAATACATTTGTAATAGTTTTAATTACGACTAAACGAGTAGGCCCTACTTAATATTAAAATTAATGAAATAAACGTATAGACTTTTGCTTTGAGGTAATGTATACATATTGTATACATTATAGACTATATACCTAGACTATAGTCACCTTCACAAATACAGATATACGGGCTGACGTAAATTAAGAAAATATTATTTAGTGGTAACGTTTTGAGAGATAGCTTAATTTCCATTGTACATATATTAGGTTATTTTTATGCTTTTGTTGGTAGGTACATTCATCAGTTTTTCTCCTTCCCACATTCGTAACTATGGTATATTCATATTCGTAACCTTTCCGCAAGGTAGTTGCATCTTCATTTAAATGTTAAGAAACGTGCGATAATATAAAAAATCTCGTTTATTCTCATTAATACTGACTTTATATCCATATTATGCGGCAACATAGGTTTCAATTAATTAATGCCTGATAACTTAATTTATCGCAATTGGATGGTATTTCCTCAAACTAGTACGGCATTTAAATACGGCATTATACATTTAAAAATTAGTTCTCGAAGTCACTTTTACGTGCGGGAATGTCCATTTATATAAGACTTTCTTGAACTCTCGCTCTCAGTTGCGATTTAAACGTGGCGTAGGTAGGCGTGACATATGAGGTGAACAACGCGGTCGGTTAGGTAGTTATGGTACTAATCCTGGACCAGTCCCAGCATTAGACCTGTATAAGGTATTAGTGCCGTTATAATTACTTGGACTCCTGCGGGACCAGTACCTACCTCTTGTTGAGGACTCATTTTGGACCAGTGCCATTCGCAGTTCTGTGGGACTAGTCCCTAGTAGGGTCTAAAATGACACATATTGACCCTCAAAAGGGACTAGTCCCCGTATGTATATCATTCAGAGCAGGAACTCGGCAATAGGACTCATTATGGACTAGTCCCTTGGGACTAGTGACTAAAGTGACTAAAAAGTTTTGTAATTGCTAGTACCCAGTCCTGTTATTTTTCTGCTTACCATATATTTAAGACCAAAAGACTTTTAAACTTTTAAATTGATGTGTAATGCCTGGTATCGAGTTTTATCGAGTAGTGTCGTGAGTAATTACTGGCATCGTATTCGGTATCGAGTATCGAGGAAAAACTGTATCGACCCATCACTACTATATACCTACTCTTGGCTCCTTGGATTCTAATTTGCTTTTTAATCTTTAGTTTATTCTCTTTGACATTTTTGTCTCATTGATGGCAGCACTATGTATTCACAAGGACGTCCGAACTAGAGATGATGGGCGCCGAGAGGGGTGACTTCGGCGTCGCGGCGTGACGGAGCAAAACGGGCGGCGGCGACGGCGTGAACTGACAAATACGAATCGCATTTTATGCATATATGAAAAGTCACAAAGTCAATGATTACGTTTCAACCGTCTATTATGAAAAGTCTCCACTTCAATACAAGATTTGCGAGGCTATCACATTTTGAGATCCGGAGTTGATAGTGAAATCCGAAGATGCAGCTCTTGTTCGCTTCCGGAACTGCCTCTCATTGCTGCAGCTAAGGCAGTGGTTCTCTGCTTTAGAGAGCGACTCGCTAGAAGCTGAGTTCAAGACTTGAATTAACACACCTGCTGTCTCTGTGTGCTTGAAAAAATATGACCGATACCACACCCGTCTTGATCATTTTGGAGGGGCTCTGTGCTCTGGATTAATGGTAGAATGGTAGATTTGATCCAGATGATTTTAATATTGAGCCATGGAAATGCCTTTGTGGAGAGGGGATTTTCCATAAAAAAAGAATTTATTTTTTAATTTTGAGGATACCGGGACTAGCCACGGTAGTTACCCTGTGTTGACAAAATGTTGCAACCTTGGCGACGCTAAAAATCAATGGGGTTATAGATTCAGATGCATGTTTTCCTGCGGTTCTCTAATTCTCATCTTTCAAAAGAAGAAGATTTCGGCTCTCGATGAGTATGACACGTCGAGAAGGACGCGCGTGGAGCTTGTCTTAGCAAATGTGGGGACATTTTTTTGGCGGGGGAATATTTTGGGGACGTTCGGGAATGTGGGGACTGGTGTCATTGTGCCGTGGTTGTGCGTGTTAAGATAAAATTTTACGGATTCTAAGCGTTGTTCTGCATCATGAACGTCCATCAACAAGAGAGTTGCTCCTTTCGAAATATTTTTTTATAAGAGTTATTACGCCCCAAAAATGTATAAAATTAAAAAGTGGGTAAAATTAAACCGTGCTTCTGTAAAAGGATGTTTACACATCAAAAAGCTGCTTTATGAGTCAACTTACATCCTCAAGATCACGAAAATTTCATTTTCTGGAATCTAAGCTTTAGATAGATAGGTTTATATGTGTTAGCTTTGATAGCTGCGCCGCTAACTTCGGGTATTCAAAGCGCCCATCGCGAGACGGCCAGTAACTCCTCCAGTGGAGTGGAGGGGGGCGTGACGGAGTAGGTAGGAACTCCCTCAACCTTTCTCCTCCACTACTACTCCTGTCATCGAATCTCCGCCACCCGTCCAAGAGGTAGAACGTTTCTGGAAGGACATCTACGAAACGTCATTCAACGGAGACACACCGGCCATAGCCCTCAGAATTGTGTGACCGCCACCTACAATATATGATGAAAGGATGTTTATACTGTAACGTCAGACGTTCATTTTCGTTTCAAAACTCTTTATTCTTTCCAATACAATCTTTCTTGATGCATCCAGCATCCTCTCCAAATCCAATTCCCACCAACAATCCCCCTTTCTTTTCTATCAACAACCCCCCAGCAACCCAGCATCAACAACACAATTCATATCATACGTTACAGTCTTCCTCCACCGTTTAAAGAATTTTGTCAAGGGATGTTAAAATACTTACATCACTGAACAAAATTTTACTGAAATCCCGTTTTAGTACCCCTTTGCCAAATGGCGCCACACCAACACGATCAACTGCAGCCCGTCCACTTCTTCCGCAACTCGACTTCCAACCGCCGGCAGGAAGAAACCAAGACGTCTTCGCTCGCAGCTCCAACTTCGTCACTCAATGTTGCGTCCTTCCTTGAAGCAAATACCGCCTCCAGTCAGCTTCCTCGAACCGGCAACCGTAGATCCAATTAATCCGTTCCCAGATTCCGATTCCTCCGATTCCGATGCCCTCCGATTCCGATTCTCACGTTCCATCCGGCCGCTGCGTTTTTTCACGTTACACGGTCTTTTTTTTCCGATGCCCTCCGATTCACGTGTTCAATCCGGCCGCTGCGTTTTTTCACATTCCACGGGCTTTTTTTCCGATGCCCTCCGATTCCGATTCACGCGCTCAATCCGGCCGCTGCGTTTTTCCACGTTCCACGGGCCATTTTTTTTAAACCCGTGACGAATATCCCATCCTCGTCGCCAGAAAAGTGGGTTCTCACCTCCGTCTGTAACGTCAGACGTTCATTTTCGTTTCAAAACTCTTTATTCTTTCCAATACAATCTTTCTTGATGCATCCAGCATCCTCTCCAAATCCAATTCCCACCAACAATCCCCCTTTCTTTTCTATCAACAACCCCCCCAGCAACCCAGCATCAACAACACAATTCATATCATACGTTACAATACCTACCACAGTTCACGGAAATCGTTCTGGATTACACATTAGAGTTTTTAAATGTTTAATCAGGTATCATTTGACGCTTAAGAACGTTCGGTGGTTTCACTCAACTTAAGGGAATTCGACGAAACTTTCTGGAAGCATTAATTATGTTTTCATAAAGCTACCTGAATTTTTAAAAATTAATTAACTTAGATTTCTTAGGATATTTAATGTGGAAGTGGGCATGAAATTACATGGGTTCTTATGGGAACGCGAGGTGCGACTAGCTTTATTCATCGAAAAGGACGTTTTCTAGTTAAGAATAAGAAAAACAAAAATAATTTAAATCATCAATAGAATAATGTATGAAAATCATTTGATATACTTTATTTTTGTTATTTCGGTTTTTCTTATTCGAAACTAGAAAAAGTTTTTTTTGATGAATTAAGCTACTCGTACTTTGTGTTCCCATAAGAACCCATGTAATTTCATGCCCAATTCCACATCAAATATCCTACGAAATCTGCAGTAAATAAACCTGAAAAAATCAGGTAGATTTAAGATAACATAAGTAATGCTTCCAGAAATATTCGTCGAATTCTCTTAAGTTGAGTGAAACCACCGAACCTCCTTAACACCGGAGGATATCATCGAATTAAATTACATCAAATAACATGACATTGAAAATCGCGTCGGCTGCTACTCATCCATTGATGGCGTCGCGACGACGTCACATCTGCCCCACCGAAAGGCCTTTGTAAGCCGGTTGAATTGGTCGTTCGTTTGAATGCTCTACTGCGCTATTATAATGGACAGGGCCTGGATTCTGATGCTTTCCCGATGCTCAACTTTTCCACCAAAACGTCATTAGTTTCCACCAAAACGTCATGACTTTCCGACACTACGTCACATGTTCCACCTTCCACCAGAGAATCGTTCGCTACATCGTTCATCGTTCAATGACTGGTGGAAAGTCAAGCTTCCCTTCCACCCGTCATCCACTTGGTGGAACAGCGCTAGTGTCGTGGTGGAAACTTTCCGACGGAAGTAAGCGTGCGGAAGGTAGGCATTTTTTTGTTCGCGGTTTCGAGGTAAGTTGGAAATCGGCATAAGTTTGTGATGTTCGGCTCTCCAGAGGGGGTCATTGAGCCTTTCATTTAACGGCTCAAGAGTCGTTCAATGAACGAATGGTGGAACTTTCCACCAGTCTTCCACTGGTGGAAGAACAGAATCGGGCCCCAGATTATATATACGATATATAAGCGTGAGCTAGTTTTCATTTCTGTTTCGTTTTCCTCAGCACATTATCATGTTATGCTATCTGCGTTATCTCCTTCGTCCACTTCTAAAAGAAAGGCATAAGAGGCACTCTGACAGAAGAAAAACGTTTACATCCGAATAATAAGGTCTTGATTGGTGTCTACTGTAATAGGTAAGGATCTGTGGGAAAGGACATCGCTCTCCAGGTTTTCCATTGTTCCGAATGTACCTATATTATAATATACCTTGTTATTCGCATGTTATACTTTACATTGACAATCAAGCCGTCCTCGCCGCTTTACGGCGTGGGACCGGCCTTATGTTTTGCCACAATGAATTCTGTACCCTGTACCTTGAAATAATAAAGGATACGACGCGGAACGCGTCCTGGAGGTATGTCCCTACCGCGGCCAATCTCGCCGACCGTCCATCGCGGACCGTACTCCCGTAGCTTTTTATGCCTAGGCCGGCCATATTGGTCGCGCCGAAGTATATAAGCGCGGGTGTGCGGGACCGACGCGGTTGAGTTGGAGATTGACTGCGACAGGGACGTACGCCCAGTCTCTCCCTTATATCGTCGCTTATTTTCTCTGTAATAGATTATTGCTGTCTTGTTTATAACGACCTCAACGAAGAAAATAACCTCAAACTTCACCGGGCCTTAAACTCCTGCCTTAGGTTCATTTTTGACCTTCGCAGGGACGTCCACATCACCCCCTATTATAAGCAACTAAGATGGCTCAACGTCAAATCCCGTAGAGAATACCTTCTGGGATCCTTTTTGTTTGTTCTACTTAAAAACAAATCACCCAAGTATCTGTATGATTTGTTCCTTAGTTGTCCCTCTGTCTCCACAATGTCCACTAGGTCTGATCCTAATCAATTGTATTTTCCAGGGCATCGCACCACAGCATATAATAAATCATTTCTTGTAACAGCTTGTCACATATGGAATAAGATGCCAACTGATATTAAAAATTGTAAATCTGTTAAAACATTTAAAATTAAATACCATGATTATTTACTTTCCCGGGTATAACATAAGTCACTCTTATTATTTTTTTTTCTTCAAATTTGTGTTCATGTTATTATGGTTCTTTATTCATTGTATCATTTTTCTATTGTTAGTTATTAATACATGAGTTTTTTTGTGTTAATTTACATTTATAGAATGATAAAAAGTTTTTCCTTTTGTACTTGAAAAGTTTGAAATGATGAAAAGGTTGTCCTTTTGTACTTTTAAAAGATTGTGCCTGCAAAGTGTTTTATTATTATATTTGTTCTTTTGGATTTTTTGTCCTGAACAATAAATATTTTTCTTACTTTTTTTTTCTTACTATATAGTGAAATGGAAGGAGATCGCTACGTTGACTATCTTAGGAATATTAGTTCTGGTCAGTGGCGGATACATATGGGGGGCGCGGGGGGCGCGCGCCCCCCCTTGCGGGGCCGCCCGTGCCGCCCCCGCCAATCAGCCCGCACGCTATTCGTTCGTGTCTTTCGTCAGTCGACTCTGAGTCGAGTTATCGAGTAGTTGTACTTTTTTATGATGCACGCGCGCGCGTCCGCGTCATCGTATTTATACGTTTCTGTCTGGCACATTGATAGCTAACCTATGAGAAAAGTCGCGGCCATTCTAGTGATCTCGATACGTTATTCTGTCTGGCATTTGTTCGAGAAAAGTCACGAATATTCTACTGTTTGTATTGGTTCACACTTCTTAAAAGTCTGGAAGCGAACATTCTGGTACCGAATGTTCTCGAAACAACCGAGCTACATATATAAGGGAAGCAGAGTCGCTGCCGGGCAGTAGGTTTGAAAGCTACAATCGTCGCGATAACTTGCGCCCCCCCCCTTGAGTTTTTTCTGTATCCGCCACTGGTTCTGGTCAATTATATCTACACTTGTTCATTATGTTCTAATTTAGCCCTAATTTTTAGAAAATCGTATGCTGTTGAGTTCCGACTTCTGTGCTCGACTTATGTGTAAATATTTCCGCTTGATTTTATAAAAGGTTGAGCGAATGAAGTTTTGCGAAGAATAAAATAAGAAAATAGGATTGGGAAACATGGAAACAAAGATCGTTGAAGAGGAACTTTATCTTTGTCATCACGCTGCGTTGGATTAGACTTGATTTCGCGAAAAATAAGATAACATTTTGCGAAATAGAGTTTTTTCTTAAATTCTATCCCCGCTGAGAGATGTGTACGAATAACAAAAATATATAAAATAAAACATTTCTTATTTTTTTCTTTTAGAATAGGTATGTCGATCATCCCGGCGTAGTCCATTAGTGTCTATATTCATAAAAAATCCATCCATTTATAATTCCTTGGATGGTACGCTACATGATGGAGGTACGATGTAAATTCGCGTGCACATTACGTCAGTTTTTGTTGCATTTTTTCGTTGACTGTTTGCTCGGCCACGAATTTGGCCGTTGCCATCGAGACCATTTCCTCCCTCTCTGTTTTCCGAGTACGAGCGAATGGTTG
Organism: Pyrrhosoma nymphula; assembly: GCA_963573305.1. Lineage (NCBI taxonomy): Eukaryota > Metazoa > Arthropoda > Insecta > Odonata > Coenagrionidae > Pyrrhosoma > Pyrrhosoma nymphula. Next base: position 45,943,447 of record OY754328.1, read on the forward strand.
GAATAAATTATTCATCACCATTGTAATCAGGGTGTCCGCTGACCTGGAAAACCAGGATAAGTCATGAAATTTCGTCCACGTGGAAAAGTCCTAGAAAATTCAGGGCATTTCGTGAAAACACCTTCAAAATTTTCGAATTCACGGTAAAATATTTTACTTCAGTGTTGGTAATTACGAGAGAGCGTTCTTAAAAAAATATTATATTGTGGGCAGAAACAGGATTGAGCGGAATAACAGTGATGACACCTCCCATATTACATACGTAAAACACTATTTAGTGTGGCTGTAGGGTGGCTTAACTTTGCCAAGAAGTTAGATAAATAGGGCGCTCTAGATGTTCGACGCCCCATCGCTGAAAACGCGCTTGTCACTTGTAGTTTTCTGATACATATGAGGCCCTCCTGTCAGCCATTTTTATCACCGTAAAATATTCATGAACTACCATACTTTCCACCAGCATAAACTGATTAAGTTAGAATACTTTTACAATACTTTGCAGTTCATGTAAATGACTTAATGGCCATTGTGGTCGGCAACCGATGCTAAATAGATAACTGCCAGTGACTATCTGTCAACAAGTTACCCTTCGGGTCACATTTGGCTCAAGATTTTTCAGTTAAAACGTAAGGTTAAAAAGTATTATTTTTAAGAATACCTATGGAAAATAGTAACGATAGGGACCTCGCCTGCTTTAAATTTTGGAATAAAATAATTTTTCTCGCAAGGAGTTCGAATGGTTGTCTGGGCAACGGCCTTGCACAATGGAAACACCGATTTCCGGCAGATCACCGAATTTGATAGTCGTTGGGCTGGGCTCGAATTTGGATGGATGATCGTCCGGTTGCTGTTGCCCCTGTCTGCAAGTGGCACACAGCAAGTGAGAAATGGCCTAAGTCGTTGAAGCACTTTTAACTGAAGGACTGTTACTACTATTGAATAGTTGTTGTCAAATAAATCAAAATTAAACTATCCCCATCTTCCCGTTAACCTTTGGGTAAAATGGGAAATATTTCCATGGGGCATACTGTGACTAAGTTAATGAATGTGTACGATTCTCCATATTAATTAATGCCCCCAGCAGGTTCCCGCATAAAAGCGCACCAAACGAAATTTTTTGCTACACCCATTAGGTGAATAAGCGACTACAAAGCGATGTAGAAAGTTGTCATACTTCAGGACTACGTATTTGGTGGTTTTCCCAAAATGATCGGCACAATTCCTCTTTTTCTGATGCATCTAAAGATAAAATTCTGGTAATATTCACGAAAGAACCAGACCAGCTAGAGATATGGCTGTTATCTTCTTAAATACCTATATAAAAAAGAATGTTTGTCTGTTCATTTTTTATGCACTCTAATACCATTCATCCGATTGCGATGAAACTTTGGTGAGTGTTGATCGCGTGCCCGTCAAGGTTTCTGCATTATAAAAATGGCAATTTTTGGGGTTGTTTTTACCCCAATATTGTTAACATTTACTCCCATAAGAAAAGCATTGAATTTGGTGCAGGTTTTTTAAAATTGCTTTTTTTAATTACTTGCATTCAAGATATTGGATGGAAATTTGTATCACAGAACGCATAAAAGAATTCAGTATGTAATTATTTCATTCAATTTTCTTATACGCTTCGTTTTTGTCCAAGTATTGCGTTTTTATCTCTGAAATCATCAATATTTCTTCCTTTTCAACAATAGAAATTTCCTTGGCAACCAGGCGTTATGGCCACGGTGACTTAAACTGTGATCCATGTATGCCATCGCGTCAACCCCGATGACGTATTTCACCACGAAGCTGTTTCTATCGAAGACCGTTCTCCGGTAACATTTATTTCCTTTCCTTTTCACTCCTACAAGTGCATACCCTGCACCTACTAGTTGTTTCGCCGCTGTAAGTAATCGAAGAAGACTTAAGAGATAAACAAGTTTTTAAAGCACCCCTCGGAAATTGAAGTTTATGACTTCTGCCGCAAATCATGGCGCGGAGAAATACGAACAGAATGCGTCAAGAAATAAAAACACCTGGGTCGGGAATCGAACCACGGACCTTTGCGGCTTGCCTTGCGTTGCCTTACAATGTCAAGACACACATGAGAGGGGCTGCGATTAAGGTATGCGGTGAAGAGTGTTTCAAACAATATGTCCATTCGATGTAACGAATCGTTTAGAAAGAATAACAACAGGGTGTCCGCTGAATTAAAGCTTTTAAAATCCAAGATTTTTTCCAGGTCAAAGTTTAATTTTTCCAGGAATAACTAGAACTTTTTTATATTCAATCATGCAAGTTGTAATTCAAAATGAGATGCCCAAAGGACCTGGTGCTTAAATATTTATCATCGTGCATCTAATAATTATTTGGAATAGATGGGTTGAATGGATTCTAGATTAAAAATAAATCTATCATTTTAAAATGTGGAATAGGAATAAATACTTATTTTTTTACCTTGCAGTATAGCATTAATCGTGTCACATGCTTTCCTCGATGGATCGCAGACCATTGAGCGCCCTCGAATCCTGTCGACATTGTCAAGAAGAGAATTAAGCCTGGGGTGCGTGATGGCCTGCGCATTTCCCCCGGAAGTCCGCGGTTCGATTTCCGGCCCTGGCGTTTTTTCTCTTTTGGTGCATTGCCTACGTTCTTCTTCAATTATTCATAAATGTGTTTAGAGGATGCCCCGTGAATGACTTGTGAATGAACTTGGCCAGAGTGTGCTCCAATTCCCCTACATGCCAGCCAACATGTTTCTAAGTAAGTATAGGTACATATATACGGTCACCCTTTTCAACTTCTTGTCGCACGGAGATGTCGAGACGTAACCGGGGGGGGAAGGAGGATAGTGTAAGATGGAGACGCCACGAGGGAAGATTATCGGCGCCCTCGCTATCTCCTCCGAATTCTTATCGACATTCCCCGAGTGTTTCTGAATATGGGAAATTAGCCGAGGACAGAGGGCGTAAAAACAGTTTTCAAGCCGTTCTAGAGGAGGATGAGGATTGTGCTGCCCCGAGGTATCGGCTCATTTAGACATCGGCCTGCCTTAAGTCTACATTATTAGTTTCTGTTTCGCTGAATTTGATAGCACTTTCAACAAGTCATTTTTGTGAAACGATCTTGCTGAATGACAGCTTTTGAAAACGCATATTCAGGCGGTTGTGACGTTCACTGTTTTCATACTGGTATTAATTTTCTTGGTCCGTAGCCGTTAAGGTAGGCGATTTGAGTCACTTGACTTGAACCTCTAATTGTTCAATTCCATTTTCTTTCAGCTAATTGAGGCGGTGATGTTCGTTGATGAATTTTAAGGAAGTCATAAACATCACTTTTATATATACTTGATGTGGAAATACATCACCATGAGCCACATTTTGAGAGCTGCTCTCATGATGACAATAATCATTCTAAAGGTAAAAATGCTGTGGTGTAATTTTAATTTTAATCCATTTAAGCATCAACTTATTCTAGCGTGTTCAAAGTTGTTGGGTCGCCTATCAATTTTAGAGATCTCATAAATGAAAGGATAAACTTTGACTTATTCCATGAATTTATTTTCCGGCATTTTATATTCCACAATTTATTTTATACGCAACGGCGTCGAAACTAGTTGTACCGGAAAATAAATTGGTGGAATAAGACTAAGTTTTCCTTTTCATTTATAAAATGAACTTCCACAAAGTTGAGGCTGAGACGATTGAGATAATTTAGATATGTCTCATTTCTCCGTGTGTCAAATCATTATCTCCGGTGAGTGGTTTTTAAGTATCACATCTGGAACAGCCCCTACGGTCATAATAATTTTTGGATGTGAATACATCAGAAAAACAAATCTGTAATGCATGGTGAAACTTGTATTGAGGTAGAGTGAAGAATGCCCTGTTTCAACTAATTTCAATTCATTATAATGTCTGAAGTTTAATTGCCGAGTTCATTGATATTTTCATGTCCATTATGAATCCATTTATATGGAGAAGTTTTTGCCCTGTCTTGATTCCTTGCCAAACTTGAATTTCTATCCATGTACGTATTACGATATTTATATAATTATATCGTTTTATAATTAATCAAGGAATCAAGGTCCGCGCTACTTAATTGCATTCAGCGCTACGATATTGCTTTCTTAGAATAGCATAAATAGTTGTTTTGGCACTTTCTGGGGGCAATAAAGATTAAGCCCATTTATACACACACACACAACGGGAGAATTATCATTTCACTGCAAATAGCGATATGAATTACAATACTTGGACAGATATTGTGGACGCGAAGTGGAGGTGTATGCACGAGGTGAGGTGATCTACAATGGAGGACGTCGGCGGTGATACTGATCCAGTCGACCATGCAATGAATCGAATACAATCGATAGAACCTCTTGAGTTTATAGTTATTAACACAAACAAGAAATGTAGCCTTTTCATACAGGTGCACTTATCGATTCACGCATAAGTTGCATTACCGTTGCACCTTTCATATTTTTACTCTTGGAATACCTACTCGATTCTTTTAACCTCAGAATGAAAGCCGTTCATCTTTCAGCTCTGTAAAGCGTGGGAGCTGGATTCTCTTTCAGCATAATATAGTAACATTCAACTATTATGCCCATCTAGTAACGGAAACTGCGAATGCATCGCTAAATACGCCAAAACCTCAGTTGCAACACGTACAGTTGATCGCCCAACATTGAATCAGGCTGCATATTTATTAGAAATAAATAAGCATAGAGTAATATTTGATAGAATTACGAAAATGTTAACCCTCGAGTAACGGTGCCACCTGCCTCCGGAATGTTGAACGACGCCCATTGGTGGAAAGTATGTACTACTGGAGCGAGAGCTCCTCATTATTTGAGACGAGAAAGGGATCGATCAGCTGAAGACGACTCAAGGCCACTGTCTTCTCTAGGGAGGCTCCAGACCTGCAGCTCTTGGGGTGTGGAATACCCTCCAGGAAAATGGGGATTCGAGGGTCTCGTCCCGGAAATTCGTAGCAAACTATGTGTAAAATGGTTTTGGGGCCGCCAATGTCAGTCTTCTTCGACTTCATCGAAATTTAGCGAGAAGGCACTCAAGGGGTACCCAGGTACAGGGTATACAGCCTGTAGGTGAATAGGAAAACTATTTATCGCTAGCCCTTCGGGCGGACCTTCATGGCTGAAACCTTGACCTCCAAATTGTCCGATGTCCGTAATCTTAATCGTCCATGTGAAATGAAAACGTGCAACGTACCTTGTACCTGTGTATCTTGTGCCGTGATTGCGATATTCCACAGAGGTAAAATCAGTCTCTCTCTTGGAGCAAAGTCCCTCATAGAAGTCATGCCGTGTCATTCCATGGCTCACTTGCGATTGCAAAGATAATTGAAGGTCAGCAAGAGTGAAATGTGAGCTCTAGGGCGTTTAAAACTCAAGTAAAAAGTACACAACTCGTACGGCCCAAACAATTTCCAACAGCACATGTGATGGAACATACGTATGCATCTATCAATGGACCAGTCGGTTTAATTGACGGAAAGTTTCGTTCCACTCCGAATATCACGGCACCATTAGAGGAAACCGGGACTAGCCACAGTAGTTACCTTTTACGGATTCACCCGCAAGTGCACATAAGTGCGATATTCCGCAGAGGAAAAATCATTCGCCTTGACCGGGATTCGAACCTGGATCCCTCGATTTCGCGCCGAGTGCTTTAACCAGTTAAGCTACGGTCGAAATATATTTTTTTTTCCAAGAGTATTCTCAAATACAGTTTTTATGATTTCAGGTAAGTTTAGATAATCGAGAAGAAAAAAAAAGCAAAATAAAAAAACAAAGAGTCCATAAGGGTTGTCTCCACCTCGGGCTCGAAGCGGCCGCATCTTAGGCTCTCATCCTTTGCCGTCGACCCGTGCACTTCATTCTCACTGCCACCGAGAGTTCTAATTAACCCACTGGGCACTGGATTCGGTCCTGCTCCTCACATGCCACCCCAAGGGATGACGCGCCCCCCAACACTTTAGCATTTAACTTTGCGAATACAATTTTTGTTTTTAATTCAATGTTGGGGAGGTTTAAACCTCCCTCCTCAAGAGAGCCAGGAAATGACTACTATGAGGGACTTTGCCCAAATAGAGAGAGACTGATTTGAACTCGCAATTCTCCATTTTGTTGCTGGGCCCTTCCCCTCCCGCTGTCAGTAACTCGTTTCAGCTGCATGCGTGAGATACTAATCGGCGAGTGCGAGTTTTTAAAAAATTGATCATTGAAAATACTGAATGGTAAGTGGAGACCCCAAAATGTCACCTATTCAGTGTATACGTAAATAAGCCCCGGATGCTATTCATGCCTTAAGAGTGCTAATTTTGGATTCAGTTTTTTGTCATTCAATAATTGGTTCACTCTGAGTTAGAATTTTCTTTTATTTGGAAGCAAGGAAAGCAATAAACTTCTCCTCGCACAATGGTGAGTTTAGGGTGTCCACTGACTAACACCAGCTTTGTTTCCACTCTGCTATATACACGGGTTGAAGTAAGTTTATTTGCCGTCATGGAAAATCACTCCAGCATTTGTTTGCCTCCATTAGATTCCTCTTGGGGAAGAGAGAGAGAGTAAATGTTGGGTACTATCTTTTTATTTTTCTCCAATTTCAAGATTTAAAGATTGGGATGTAATAATATTGAAGAAAAGGATCAAAAAGTCACTATACTCCTCGTTATTAATGATTCATGGTCATCCGAGTCAGTCGTAATTGATGGGTGGGAATGTTTTGCTGTCGATAATTAAATTTCGTTATAGTCCATAAAATTTGCTTTTTTTCTGCTCCAAGGTCTCCTGCGAAGAGCCTCTTCCTACACTGTATGAATACTATACAGCTGGAGGGATAAACAGCACCCTCGAAGCTCCAGCAAGTGGATTCCTGCTAAATGGAAAGAAAATAACCGTATTTAGTGGAGCTATCCATTATTTTAGAGTCCATCCACAGTACTGGCAAGATCGGATGAGAAAACTGCGAGCAGCCGGTTTCAACACTCTGGAGACGTAAGTTTAATAATAATTGTAGTCTCACTCAAATGAAATCCAACTCACAGTCTGAAGAAAATAATATTGTCGTTTTAATAAAATTGTGCTTAGTTCATGTTTAATGCATAAAAAAACCCCTTTAAGACGAAATCGAAGGGACCATAATTTTGGCTCTTCCGTGTATATAGAGAGAGAAACCTGAACGTAGTTTCCACAAGCTAGCATTTTTAAATGGATATTTGAATAAGTTTGGTAAATAGCCATTATCGTAACACTTAACGTAAATATCATAACATTCGTAACACTTTTCAGCAAAAAAATTAGTAATCTATAAACATACGTTAATGTTTCCTGAACATTCTATAAAAATTAATTAAGATGCTAAGTATCCAAATGACAACAATAATTGAGAGGAACGCCAATGTGAAAATCTTCAGTATAAGTTATGATAGTTTCTAGTCCTGTTGTGTTTTCACTCAGGAATTTTTATATAGTAATAATTTCAGTGTATTCATACACCAATATTGTATGGCATATAATAATAATAAATATATCTTCACAATAAGAAATTATATCGAATTTACGAAATCGAATATGGGAAGAGTCGTGTACATTTTAGTAATGTTTATGTTCTTAATTTATATGTACCTATTCATTTTATCTACATTTTGTTATAATATGTGGAGATAGCTCTCTTTAATTTTTTAAATATATTCAGCTCCATACATCTTTCGCCAGATTATTAGGGAAGATTTAAGTCTCAGTACTTCGGCGGTATCGAGATTAAGATCTGCGCAGAAGCTAAAAAAGGATAACAAATGACATATATAGGTACTATAATCTCATTCATTCAAGAAAGTGCTTGTAAGCGGCAAACGATGATGAGTAAGCAAATACAGAACGGAATAGCTTACTTGCTTATCTCTCATGCTCAGTTACATTCAAAGACTTACTTCTTGGTGAGAGTCGTGGATGCATTGCTCTCTGAAAATTCAGCTTTTTAGAAAATGCAGCCATTGAGAGTTTTTCTCTTCTTCAGCTGTTATATTTTTTCTATCTGTAATACCTCTCTTGGAATTCAGAAAGATCAATCACTTTTATTATCATCTTCAACGAAATTGTTATCCTACTAATATTATAAATGTGAAAGTTTGTGTGTTTGGATGTTTGTTACTTAATCACGCAAAAACTACTCGAACGATTGAGCTGAAATTTGGCATGTAGATAGAAAATATATCTGTGGGTAATATTGATTATATTAAAAAGTACTTTCACTCAAGATAGAGGGCTGGAATTTAAAAAAATCGGATGGCCGAATAAATGAAAATTCTAATTATTTCAATCGATTTTCTGTCACGTTTCGTATTCGTGTAAAAGTCATGTTTTTAGCTGAAAAATCTCAAATTTTCTCTGAAATCAACAATATCATATTTCCTTGGCAACCAATTAGATAGATCTTCAAAAGATATATACCCCACTAGCATGTAAATAACATGTTTTCCTTCAGGCCCATGATATGACGTTTATCTGTATCAGAAGGACCCTGAGTCCCAAGGGCCCCATGATGGCTTGCTTAGGTGGGCAATCGATAAATTCAATGCATATTTACATGCTTATCTCATGCGTGCTTACAATGCTGTATCGGTGAATGCAGTTTGTAAAACGCGGTGTTAAGATTTTTTCAAATAAAATGGGCGAAATCAAATCTAATACTTTATTAGATTTGATTTCGCCCATCAAATACTACAAGAAAAATTATTCGCGATCTCTTTCTATCGCTATTTTTTTTAAATTTCTGCTTTGCAATTTGGAATTGTTGTTAGATTTAGTTTTTTCTCTTGACCAAACTTTGAAATTCGGACTTTGTTGTTTGTTTTGTGATTTATTTGTATACGTTAGCAAATTATGATTTACTTTTCTTTTGTTGTTTTCAATTTAATCCAAACTTTGAAATTCAGCTTTTGTTCTTTTTTTGTGGTTTCTTTGTGATCGTTAGCAACTTTTTATTTAATTTTTGTTATTGTTTTCTCTTTAGCCATCACACAAAAACTACAGGACCGATTGAGCTGAAATTTGGCATGTAGATAGAAAATATATCTGTGGGTAATATATAGGCTATATTAAAAAGCCCTCAGAGCCCCCGAAGGCCCCCCAAAGAAGGCCATGTTGGTCCATGTTAATCATTGGGTTCGGTTCAGAGGGTTTATTTTTTGCTAGCAGACTGAAATAAGTCATTGAATGCAAATATACGTATGTATGGACACAAGGGAAGCGATTAAGTTAATTCACTCAGTAGACGACTCTCAAAGAAGACCGCTCAGTATTCTTCATTTTGTTTTGTTAGCTTTTGTATATAATAAAAAAATCAGTGTTTTTCACACCCGTTGAGTTGCAACGGGTACCTTATTCCTTTTCTTTTCATATTTCCTTTGGCCCCCGCCACTCTTGGGTGCAATGCTCATGCATTTTGCACTAACTTCGGCGAAGGTTAACTTGGTGAGGAACTTCACTGATCGCCTTAAGACTGCTGCTGTGAAGGACATTTGTTGATGATTTGAAAAACTCCGTCATCCTCACACAGTGACAAAATTTTATCTTTCTCAGCGTGCAATGCGATACAATTCTTGCCTCTTTCCTTAAAGCACAATGTCCCAGTGAATTAGTGTGGAATACTTATCCTGTTATAGAATAAGCGTAAATAAATTTTACGGCCTTACTTTGGCAAAAAAATAAAAGGTGAGAAAGTTATGCTTAGAAAGTTATCGATGAAATTTAATACGATTTTCCCTGCGGCGTCATCCACGAAATATATTCCATGACAATATGTCGGAAGTTATGAGCTGACCTTTCCGTTTCATTCATTGAAAAGTGTTATTGACCTAATTTTAACCGTTTTGTTTATATTTCATCCCAAGTGCAACGCAATGAAATCTGGAGTTTGCATATGCCTGCGAACCTTAGTTTTTTTTCGTAATTTTTGTGGCAAGTACTTATAACTGATTATTATATTCTTATAAACTTGAGGAGTGTGTATCTTACTTGCTAGAGAACAAGTGTAGATTCTTCTACTATTTTTAAAAGAAGTTGAAATACTGGAGTTCGTGATGCTCCATCATCAAAACGTGAAAATCGAAACCAGTGCAATAAAATCCACCTCAAATCTTATTTATTTTTAGATTTATTGATGTGGGTTGAAAATTCTTTGTTACCTTAGATGCAATTCTACTTACGTATTTTTTTCTAGTCATGGTTTACGGCGCGTAAAATCTGATCGCCCATCACACTAGAAAGACTTCGCTTGAAAACGGACAGGAGAGAAGTTCTCGTGAAGCCGATGATGTCACGGCGACGCTACCCGCAAAAGAGCTACCTCAGTATGTACAAGTACATGCGACCAACCTCTCCTTTAAACGAAAAACCCTCCATTATTATTTATAATCCCGACGACTTCCTTACGACGAGGTTTTAACCCTACTCTACTGACCTGGGATTTCTCGATCTAAGCGTCACTGGGCATAAGTATTGCCTTGCGTAGCATCGGTTTGATGAAGAAGTGAATGTAATGCGAACTACAAAGTTTTCCTTCATAACAGGATAAGTACTCCGCACTAATGCATTTACAGGCATTACTTAGTAAGAAATATTAGCATTTTCATGTCTCAACGCTATTTGCAATGGTACAGTCATCATCTTAATCTCCCATCAGCCCATGTTTTCTTTAAAATCACCTTTCTCCTATCCATCTGTAAATTATAAAACTTGATCACCTTGTAGATTGGTCAGAGTAATGTAATTCCATGTAATAGTATTTTTACCGTTAGAATGTCAGTGCTTTTTCCCATATGTATGATAAACTGCGCTGTACTTAATCTGTTGCAGATACTTACCATGGAATCTGCATGAACCTGAAAGAGATGTATTCGATTTTGGTGATGGCAATCAGGACTTTTCGATGTTTTTGGATGTACGCAAATTTATTCAACTGGCCCAAGAGGAGGACTTATTCATCATAATTCGGCCTGGCCCTTATATCTGTTCTGAATGGGATTTTGGAGGCTTACCTAGGTAATATCAACTGCAATGTCTCCATTGGTTAGTTCACAAATATTTGCTTAGCTTATCCTATGTTCCCACGTGACAAAATTTATTCATTGAGCTCGCAAAGCAATATATTGAGGAATTCTTTCCATTCCTCATGTAGTTGGTTGCTGAGGATACCTAACATTAAGGTACGGACATCAGATCCACAATTTACGAGTAGAGTGAAGATTTACTTTGACGCACTATTGCCTCTCTTGTCCGATCTGCAGTTCACTAGGGGAGGCCCGATTATTGCTGTACAGGTGAGCATTAACATTACATGTGAGAAAAATGGGTGTGTTTCGTCGGTTCGTGGGCGCGTGACAGAAGTGGAAGTTCTGCAATACGTTGTGTAGAGCTCTCGCTGTAGACTCATTCGTTTTGAGAGCCGTAATTCCAAGTTCATTGGCTCTCCTCATCTGCTCTTTCGTCTGTGGACTCCGTGGTTGCGATTAACTACAGTAGGTATCGTTTCTTCCAATTATTTCCTTGTATGAACCACAGAAATTAAAAACAAATGTTTATTTATTTAAAACACTGTATCGGGCCAGAATTTTACAGTGCACAAGAATTGTAATCGCTTAAAATGAACTGTGAAACAATTAATCTTAAATATATGCTCCTACAATCGTTCTAACATCTGTTCCCTTAACGAATTAATGTTACAGATACGTAATCTTGGTTCATAAATTAATTATTTTAAGTTTACGAGGCCAATTATGGTCGTTGCCATAGTTATAATCATGGAAGAGAGAAAAAGACGCTATTATACGCTTTAACACATTTTTTCGCAACTGAAAGATGACTAAGCAAACATCGGACGCAAGAAAATACTAATGTAATCTTTCATTCATAATATATATCAGTCCTAGTGTCGCCGTTTTAGGTGTATTCTTTCATATTTAAATGAGCGAAAGAAAATTCATCTGCAAGGAAATTTTTCGTTTCTCCCATTTAATCCCATTGGAAAACGAAATTCTGTCTATACTCCAAAGAATTCCTGAATTTTCCATTTTTTCCGACCCACTGGGTGATTAGAAACATTCCCTGAAAATTTCACCCCTCAATCTTGATTAGAAATGCCCAGGAATTTGTATCAAAGAGAGCTGACGCCATCTGACGTTTCCACGTATCGTGTAGCTTGTCGTTCATGAGATGGTTTTACTCCTCGTCAATGGAACGAGCGGGCGAATAGTATGTATCGTATGTATGTACATGACGACAGTAAAGAAGTTCCACTTTTAAAAAAGGTTTTTTGTTGTGTGGCTATTGAAAGACAAGAGTAAACTTGCATGTCTATTTGAATCCAGTCTGGGGAATGAAAACGATTGCTTTTTTTAACTGAGGTATCCCAGGTAGCGAAGATTTCATTGTATCCACGTCGCTCATGGATAGTATCCAATGACGAGCAGGATATCGTATCGCATTGCGGCGATTACAACCAGGAGTGGTTGAAACCCATGTTGATTTAAAAGGGTGTTCGTGAAAAACAAATCCGCCATTAATAACTCCCTCCAGCAAAGTAACGCTTTGCTATTCACTGAACAGTGCACTTTCTCTCCGTCCGTCGCACAAATTCTCATTTCGCGGGAAAAAGTGAAGGTATATAGTGATGAAAAGCAACTGCTCGATGGCTGCGCCATCTAGGGGGAGCGGTTGTTCCTATAATCTCCCATTATGGCGGCGAATTCACGGGAAAAATTCTCAAAATTGGTCATTTTTAAACTCTATTTCCTCAAAAACTACTGGACTCACGGGTACGTTTCGTACATTTTACAAATGCGCATTCTCTACTCCACCCCTTGGTATCATTGTCATTTTCTCCTTTTATGGACCTTTCTCGCAAAAAAACATTTCGCTGGGGAGACAATATTTCACCTTTCCCGTTTGCAGATTTATTATTAAGAAACAGACATAATAACAACCCTCTTTTTAATGCACGCAAAAATTAAAATAATCGTGTTATTCTCTACTATGTAATTTTGTCGTTGTATTTTCCCCTCACTGACTGAAGGGAATTTTATCCTTAAAATGTTCTTATTTACCTACTTCTTACCAATAATACTGTAGTTTCGTAACCTTACGGCTCTTTTTTACGCCTTCTCATTTTCAATCCTCTAATTGTTGAGGTACTTGTTTTGTTTAGAATTTTCTGTTGATCTTTCCCGTTACTGCTAATCGCGGCAATCCGAAAGACATTCTCATGATATCATGTCTTTCGTCATCCTCTCTTGCTTCCACGGTGATATAACTTTAATCTTTATGCATTATATTTCAGGTTAATGTGTACTCATTATTGTAAATTCAATACTTATGGTTTAAAGATTTAGATTTTAGGTAGGTATATTTCAACATGTAATAAGGACGATTTCAGTGTTTGTTTTTGAAGCCAGACATGCAATTTTGAAATTTTTCTGCATTCGCAAATTTTTCCAATTTTTTTCTGTACATTTATTACAATTTGTAACTTTTCCCATGAAACCACAATTGAACAATTAATTAATGATTGAAATTGTCCAAATATATCATTTGTCGTGCACATTCAGTATCAATTACGTGGTTAATTATGGGTTTTATACATTTGCTTAACACAAATTCTTTTAGCACGACATACCTGAATCTGCTGGGTTTAAGGCGTGTTGATAATATTTACTCCCCCTTGCGCCACCATCATTGGGGCTCGAAATTATATTTTACTCCTATTCCATTTCACTCTTGGGTCCCATTAGACCACACTTAATCCCTCACGTGGTACGTGCCTGGCTCACTTATCCTGGGCAGCTGGTTTTCAACAGGTGGTGGTGGGGACGATAAAAACCCGAATTCCGGTCGACTAGTACCTAAAGATATCTTTCTTTTAATGTATAAAATATACCTTAAGTAATATTGATCCAGTGCCTATGTGCGATTTCCCACAGAGGAAAAATCATTCGACTTGACCGGGATTCGAACCCGGATCCCTCGAAATCGCGCCGAGTGCTTTAATCATTGAGGCTACGGAGGCGTTCTCCTCATCCGTGGATTTTCTTTTCCCGGTCAAGGCGAATGATTTTTTTCTCTGTGGAATATCGCACTTCTGAGCACTTGCGGCTGACTCCGCAAAAGGTTAATATGTAGCATGTGGCTAGTCCCGGTATCATCAAAACTGGTCATTGCCAAATGCGTTGGATAATTGGAGACTTCATTTCTTAGATTGAAAATGAGTATGGAGGTTTTGGAAAAACAACTGATCCTCGGGATAAAGATTACTTGAGATTCATAAAAAAATCATTCGAGGACAACGGACTGCAGGGGCTTTTTTTCACGTCCGACACCCCTTCCACCTCTGGTGATATTGGATCACTACCAGGAGGTGAGCGGAAAAAGATCTTTTCTGGCAAAGTTACGTCGATGGATTTCCTCACTTAAAGTCCCTTTTTTATATATTTTTTTTGTAGTTCTGCAAACAGCAAATTTCAACACAATCCCATCTCTGCAACTAGATGCACTGAAAAGACTGCAGCCTGACCGGGCTCTCATGGTCATGGAATTCTGGAGCGGATGGTTCGACCACTGGATGGAGGGCTCGCATCAAACTGGACTGTTGCCAACTCGTGAGCAGGAAGGGTTATCCAAAACCACAATGCCAAGCTTCGATCCTGAGACCCTGAGATATCCAACCCAGAGAACCTGAAACATTGCGTATAAGAATCGATTTTGAATGTGTTAGATCTGCTACATGATGACTCAGCGGTTTTTGTGGATATTATACTCAAACTACGAATTTAGTAATTATGTATATCATGGATCAAATATGTTGTACTCCATTTCGTCGGTGGTTAAAAACTGAAGTACCTATCGGAGCTTTCGTCCATTAAATAGTATTCTGATTCTCGATTCGCTTTTCGTGTCATCTGGATGACATCATGCGCAGAACGGTCTCATTTTGGACACGGGAACGTCCTCATTGGTATTACTAGTACCATGGTTACAATATTTTAATTAGTCATGTTACGTACGAGAAAAGCTATTAAATCTCATTTTAAGTGTTAAAAAGTAATAATAATAAATTATAATGTATGTTTGTTCAGTATCTGAATTGATAATGAGGTGCTTCTTAAATCTTCGTGCATGTGAAAGATACGAACAAGACCTTATTGAGAGCACGAACAACCGCCGCCTTGTTTGAGTTTTGTGATATATGCTAAGCTATCTAAGGGGGCTTAACACTCACTCACTCACAGACTCACTAATATGTATGTATGTGTAAGTTACTCCTAGTAGGTGTGTAAGTTTTAAATTTGGGTGGTGGAATGGTTTTTATCCTACAATCAACAAGTGAAATTTAAAACAAATTCTCGAAAAGTGGACTGGGAAAACAGCAAAGCAGAAGGGAATTCATAGGAAATTCAAGGCAGGACATTTTATTTTATGACTTGAAAATATAAAATTCACTTACAGTGGTGAGACTTCGATTGATTTGTTATTGCCAAACTGTGGGATAATTAATGTTAAATTTGTTGTTTCAGCTGTGTTTCCATATAATTCAGATGCAATTAATTGATTCCGTACAGAGGCGTCTGTAATGCACAGGGCGGTGTCATTGAGACTGATGCAAAATATTTTATATTTCATCTGGGTGAGTTTTGTTCCACTGTAACCATATATATACAGTTAAGCCTGAATTATACGATCATTTTTTCCGTCCCTTGTCAAGGATCATTGTAAGGGACGCTTTTCGCGATCACTCAAATGGGAAAGGGAAATAAGTGATAGCTGAAGAAGCCATCATTTAATCATCTGTGTCACACGCGATCACTTGCGCCGTCACTATGGCAACATCATTTCCTCACCCGAGATTTGCATTTTATCCAAAATGGTTAGTCGTATTGTGATGATTGTGACTATTCGAAACTAAGCAGCTATTGTTCTTTCAGCATAATGGAGTATTGAATATTATGTTATTGATTGCCATTATCTTATTAATGAACCTACCACGACACTCTGTGGTTTTATTTGGTCAAGGGGCGTTTCAATGGTCTTTCTGGGAGCTCAAACAATGAAACTGTCATGGTACAAAGACACGATAGTCAATATATGATGACTCCAGTAGGTCAGTATAATATGACCTACTGGAGAATATTGTAGAATAGAGGCAACTTCATTTGAGCCGTTGAATTGGCTTTTCCTGTCGGCTAATTTGGCTGATGGCTCATTTGCGTACTTAGTATACTAATTACCGCAGCGAACTTTGGTTTAGTATGCTTGAGGGTGTATCATTTTAGGCGCACTGAAACAAGTTTCGAACCCAATGCGTGCTATCGAGGAGTGGGCTAACATCAACCTTAAATACTTATTGCTAAACTGCTGCTATCAATATATAATCTCGTACGAGTAACATCCGTACTTCGTTGAAGATTTAAATTCGCTCTCTTCACCGAACTGATTACGCAAGGTACTTATTCCTTTTCGCCTTCACGTCTTATGTCGTTGTTCCAGAACAGGAACACACTCTTTCATTCGGGCTATTTATACTTAAAAATTTATCATGGCAATGAGAGGATTTATTGTTGCAAAGGTTTCCCCTTTCTCCAAGAGAGCTGTGCATTATTGCTTCCAACTATACACTAGTACGATTTATTGCGAGACATTTTACAAACGTTGCGAGGCACTGTAATGTTTATAATGCTAGTTTGATTGAAAGCCACGCGTGGCGCAATATTCGTTCTGTGCGGCCGTGCACTCTGATAGGCTAAATGACGTCTTCAGGGACGGAAAAAAGGACCTGCACAAATTATGAAAAAGTGATAAGGATCCCCCTATCATTGGAGCTATTCCTGAAAAGGGACGGAAAAAATGATCGTGTTATTCAAGCTTTAGCGTGGTTAAATTTAAGGGACCCAATTTTAAACACATCCCCAGATAGAAACCAAGGTAAATATTTCATCAATCCAATTCAAAGGTAATGTTAACAATGGCTACGAGTGAACTGAGATGTGGTGCCGGTACCTAATTGTTTTGCATGATCCACGTGTTTAGATATTGAAATGAATTGTTTATATTCCCCTAAAGTAGAGAGCTTGAAATTTTTCCTTCTGCTATATTGCAGTTTATCTAATAACCGTCCTGAGCCTGCTGAGTTGCATGATATCAGCTATAATCATTTTGAACAGCAAATTGGAAGGATGTTTCGTACCCGATTTACCATGGTCAATATTTTCTATCCCCTAGAATTTCAATGATTGCCCTAAGATACAATACCATGAATTACAATATTTTAGTTATGATGCAAGATTTTACTAGTCATATTATAAGATTTATTTATTCAGAAAGAACGCGGACAGCTACCCAATACTTGCAGTATTGTGGTAACTATACTGTACAGTACCTACCTACAGTTCTGTAGAGCGTGCGTTTAGACTGGGAGGACGCGGATCTTTGCTCT
Source organism: Pyrrhosoma nymphula (assembly GCA_963573305.1). Taxonomy (NCBI): domain Eukaryota; kingdom Metazoa; phylum Arthropoda; class Insecta; order Odonata; family Coenagrionidae; genus Pyrrhosoma; species Pyrrhosoma nymphula. Next base: position 45,960,936 of record OY754328.1, read on the forward strand.
TATTACATTGGTCATGGTTATTCAACGTGATATTCAGCAGTGTAATGCATTCGCCGATTTATGTATACTGTATAGAATGCGGGGCAATGGCTGGCTACGTTGTAGTAAATAAACTAAATTGGATCAGCCTGTTGGCGTGAGCGGGGTCTCTGTGTTTGGTCTCTGGAAGGAGGATATATATTTATAGAGCGGAAGATTTTTACAAGTTTTGCAGCGAGGGTTTTGGCAGCGCTGGCGGCTGGGGACGGCGTCGTCAATGAATATCGAGATATGGATTTTGAGAGCAGAGAAGGTTGGATAGATTCGGTGAACGCCTGAAGAGTACCTACTGAAGGGGCATTTGAGGATGAGAGCCTGTTGGTTTCTAGTGTGGGCAATAAGTCTTTGAGAACGGCCTTGAGTCTTTGGACTCAAGGAAAGTATAATATGTGGGATGGAGATTGAGGGCGTCTGGGTCGAAAGTGCTTTTGGTACACGCGGTGATATTTTCCTGAAAAATTGAAATTCGGAAGGAGGCAACATTCGTTTGCTTGTAACTGTGTGGCTCGGGATATTTTCTATTGATTTGGGAATTTTGAAGTTTCACTAGGTATTCCCGAAGTTTTACTTAGGAGTTACAAATACGGACACTAAAATAACTATTCACAAATCGTTCGGCCATGACTATTTTGATTCTAAATAACTCCACCTAGACTACCTAATGTATCGCCAGCAAACGTAACTCCATTCATCGCCGTTTCTGAGTGCGCTGATGTCTTCCCATCTGTAATAACTTACTTGTTTTGATTTATTTTTTAAAAATTTACTTTAAATTTTTTAACATGAGTTTTTAACGTATATTTAATGTAATTTTTAATTGTTTGAAGTGTTTTTTTCAATATTAGTACATTCGTTCGAGCTCCGTAATGTCAACGTATTTTACCCGTTGATTAGCTTTAAAAACCGATTTCTCTGTGGGATCGATGAAACTCAAAATGCCTTGAGCCAAGGTACGTATAACCTGCAATGCAGTCGGCAAATGGATTTTTATGTCCCAAACCTTTTTTTCAGTTGGAATGTCAATTTCTATGATAGATCTGTGATTACATTCATTGCATTGAATATACGTATGAATTAATTCAAAAATTTTAATTATTCCAGTATTTGAAGATTATTTAGAAGAGATATTGACATACAACGCTTCCATCAACATATATATGTTTCATGGAGGAACCAGCTTTGGCTTCATGAATGGAGCAAATGCCATATTTCTTTTCCCTCACTATGCTCCGGACACATCAAGCTACGGTATGCATAACATAATATGTCTAAAATAAATACGATTACTATTCATAAGATTACAAATAAACACTTTAAAATTAACTTTCAGAGTACCTATACTTGTCATACATTTTGGCCAAATAAGTAGAGTTGGCACTTTTTGTTTCCGATTGACAATAATGACATGAAAATCTGTGTGAGCACTAACAATAGATAAAATTTGTTTAATACACTATCATTTGTGGAAACAATGCATCATAACATTTTACTCTCACAGGATTTGGGCTAAATTCCACAATCGTGTAAAGTTAGAGGCTTTGAGGTGAACCCAACCCAACCCAACAAAATGAAGAAAAGTAATTTTGGATTATAGCTAAGTAGAGTTCTCCTGATCGAACTTTTTACGTGGAGGAGCGACCATTATAATACTTTTCAGATTTGACGACTCTCTTAGAATAAGCAAGATGGATGGATGGGTTTGAATGCGTAGGCACTTCTTTTTCTCCCGCTTGATTCGTGACCGCAATTAATATAGCAACCAGAAATTCGAGCACAATATGATGATCATGCACATCATATTGTAAATTCCAAAAATAAAACACCTGCAATCTCCTAGGCACTCTTGTTTATATTCCCTTGCCAACATCTGGGCTGCTCTGTAATTACCTCAAATCCCTCACACTCGCATGTTTAAATGGTATTTTCAACCTAAACCCGATCTACAGTTCCAACGTGTATGCACATATGTACACCTACAACGGAACAGGATTGCCGCCGCCTACCATTTTCATTTTCCCAGACATGTCCTCATTTTTTACTGGCCATTCTTAGCTGTCCAGGAGAAATTCATAAATATATGGAGTTTTGGCGCTTCAAATTTGATACATCCCTATCCTTATTACTGATTAAATGGATAATCCTTGCAGGACTGATTTGGCATGTAGTACATAGGTGGTGAAATGTCAAGGCCGAGGGAGATTAATGACAATGCACCATCCAAACAATGCAAATATTTCGAGTTCAAAACATGCTATATATATAAACGGGTAAATATGTAGCTTTGTATTTGCATTAAGGCAGTGCGATATAACCATAGTAGTCGGAGCTACCTAGAATTCCATGCGCAAAGAGTAATATTGTTATCATGAGGATGTATGGTATGGATATGGTATTCTAGGGAACTAAATCCTCATAAGTCCTCAATTTTCACCCAAATGTCCTCATTTCCAAAGGCATGTAGTTGGAAACCATAAACATGCGCCAACAACTGTTTTGAACCTCAACTTGCTCCTTTGAATTTGGTTTCACAAATTAGATTGATGTAGTTAGGCGTCACTTATGGTTTCACAAACACGCTCAAACTGGGTCCATTCATTTGACTTTTATAGTATTCATCCACTTGCGCATTGTTGCTCATTGTTGCGCACTGTTGTCCTGGTTAAGGTCCCCGAGTCCGCATATTCAACGGCTGCTGGATTTTAAATTGAAACCGATTGGCCGGAGTAATTACTCACTTTCACGTCGCCCTGAGGGTGTTACCGTCTTCCCGGTTGAAGTTTTTCGGGTTCTTAATATTATTTCCACGGTTTCTCTTAAGACTCTCGGAAAATAACGGTTGCCAGCGCGTCAACGTTTTCAAAGTCAATTTTGTGTCCTTGATCTGACCAGGCATGTTCTGCAATGGCGGAAAGACGGAAGTGATTCTTTTCCATGGTCCTCCAGTGTTCCATGGCTCTGCGTTTCATTGCCCTTCCTATTTGGCCAATGCAGCATTGCTTACATGGGCTCATAATTTTATATACTCCTTCGTGAATGAATTAGGGAATCCTGTCTTCAGGCTTATGGATGACATCACCTCTTTTTCTAGTGGCAGAGAATCTGGTTATCACATTATGCTTCAGAAGTAATTTGTTATCCTTTCTGCCGTTCTTGCAATGCATGGAATCGTGACATTTACAGCTGACTTTTTCTCCGTTCTTGTTAAAGGCAGGTCTTGTTATTTTTTGCTACATTTTATTCGTTTGCGGTCCTTCTAAGGATCATTATTATTGGATAACCGTTATTCTTCAGTGTAGAGATTAGACGACGTTTCGGTAAATGTACCATTTTGTCCTGCTGGCTCGAATATTTTTTAATTTCTTTAATACTGTCCGCCTTCCACCAAATTACGTTCGCAAATTAAGCACAATATACTCATTCCTTCCCTCATAACATTGTTCCAATAACATCATAACTTAAGGAATTGTAACTTGTCAGACCTGGGAGGTGCAATTTCCGGTGTCCGCCATCTTACAGAGAAGGCGCCTTTCTCCTATGCCCATGATGGATGACGCAGCGGTCACACACTTGCTCCTCTACTCTTCATCGTCCTTGTCAAATAGCGTCAGATGAATTTCTTGGCCCCTTCACTTCAAATTGCGAAATTCTTGCATATTTGTCGGAATTACAACCACTTATAATAAAAACTCGATCCAGCAGCGTTAGCTTTGTTAACTATGAGTATTTGCGTGCTCTTAAAAGAACTATCCTCGCAAAATGCAAGTGGATTACCGCACCCAGGGCATTTCTGCCCTTCCATGGGCAAGAAACGCCCGTGATTTTCAAGGAACAGCAAAATGCCGGCTCTTGGGAAACGAAAGTACTGGTACTATAGACATAAATGTGTATGTACAGGGTTCACACGCCATCGTGACCGTAGAGAATATCGTCGAGAAGAGAAATGGCGAGCCGTTATTATTATTGACGTCTCACTTGACCTGCCCTTCCTCGGCCATCTTATTATGTCATCCTCAATGTGTTCCAAATACATTTAATGTGCATTAATTTACTGCTATTGGAGGACTTTGGAAACACACTATCATTTGCCTATTTTTTAATTAATACCCACGGAGTCATACTCTTGTTTCCAGATTATGATGCTCCATTGAGTGAAGCAGGAGATTATACTGAGAAATATAGAATTTTGGAAAGAGTTGTGGCTAAATATAACCAAGTACTGACCAAAATTCCAGAAAAGCCTGAGGAAACAACAAAGTCTGCTTATGGAGCCATCAAATTCTCTACATATATGAATATAGAAGATATTTTAAATGAAATTGTAAGCATACTCCTGAAATATGAGCTATTAATGGAATGTGTGTATCCTATGGATAAAATTTGTTGCTTTACCAATGCTTATTACTCTGATTTTTTTCTTGTTCTTTCAATCACATTTCAGATGGAAGAGGACAAAACAAGACTTGACACATTACAGTCAATGGAGTGTCTACCAGTGAATAATGGAAATGGTCAAAGTTATGGCTACATAAATTACCAGAAGAAAGTAGTGCTTTCAGCCAACTCCACTTTGAAAATATCTGGACATGTCCGAGATATTGCACTTCTAATACTTGACAATCAACAAAGAACAAAGATCCCTGCCAATAGAAACGATTTGCATGGGTTTGGATTCTGGCCAGATGAGTAAGTTGCACACTTTTTAAGCACCAAGAGAGTTTCATATACTGTATATGATTTTGACGTAATGTAATCGCTCAGCATTTATAGACAAGATAGCTCCAACAGAACTGGTAGCTGAGTATTTATAACTGTAAAGAATACAATCGTCATCCAAGCGGAATTCGTTCCAGAAACCAGCCTAGAATCTTTATGGTTCTCAATTAGATGGCCTAAATAAGAAACAGTAGCTACTTGTGTGCGCATAATACAGGCCACCTAACACTGGCGTTCCTTCAATTTTTGACCTCGAAACAAATTATTAGCATAACACCCAGGAATGCAGAAAGAAACTATTAACAGGTGGAGATTCCAATGCCCCCTCTATGGGTTAGATGACCTACAGTTACTAACCTAGGGGAAGAGACATCTGAGGGTCTCTTCTGCACATCTGAGAGTCTCTTCACAACATTATTTATTGGCAACAATTTCATCAATTTTGTAGTTCCATTGTCATAATCATTTTTTCATTGTGCGCCTGCTCCTCGAACTTTTCAATGTAGAGGTTGGCGATGACCAGAGGGAGATAGAGAGAGAGAGAGAGAGGGGATCCCATGGCCGCCGCACCTTTCTCTCGTTCGTACAACTTCCCATTCCAAATGAAATAGGAGTTCTTTAAACAAAAATCCACCATCTTCGGAATGTCGTCCGGCAATCCTTCTGAGACTAGTGCTCGCGCAGCCTGTAGGTACAGATATTTCCACTGGAATGTTTGTGAAAAGTGATTCCACGTCGAAACTCAACTATGATGTCAGCATCTGTGATCTTCGTGTCCTTGCAGATCTGCACGAAATGCGCCGAGTTTTTGACGAAGGTCGATGTCGTACCCGTGAAAGGTTTCAGAAGACTCGCGAAGTGTCTTGCCAATTTGTGCGTAGCTGAGTCCACGGCACGGACAATGAGACGGACGTCCGCCCTGTGAATCTTTGGGAACCCGTACATCCGAGGTGGTTTGGGAGCCGGTTCGATGAGTTTCTTCCTCTCTTCCACTGGGATTGATGACTAGTATAGCATGTCTTTCGTTTGTTGTTGTATACTTGACGTAGGGTCGGACTTGAACTCTCGATAAACATATCCGTGTGTTCAAGAGGCTGAGTGGTACTCTTGCTCTGACTCATCCATCACCGCGGTTGCGTTCCCTTTGTCCGCCGGAAGTTTAAAAAAAAAAATCATTGGTACATGTTTGAGGGTTTTTACAATAAGTTTACCCCTCTCAATTTCTAATTGTTTCACTTAACATAAAAAACTTAGTATATTCATCTTTTGATAATCATAATACAAATTATTATTAATGATTCAATCAGTTCCCTAATTTACGTAAGTTAGGTGGTCTTGACGCCCAGCCGGCCCACGTAGTCTTCTTTGCAGGTATTTCTATGGATCTCTTCTGATTTCATCCAGGATCTTCATCGTTTTTCCTTGTTTCCACTTCTTACTTCATCCTGGAACTCCATCTTCACTGATTTCGTCTTATCTCGGGTAACAGCTTTACTGACTCGTGTATGACTTTTCAGCAAACATATCTATCCCTTCCATCCTGGATAATACCTTCCCTAATGTGTTGACTATTCCTTTGTTCCTAAAATATCTTCCCTAGTGTTTAACTATTCCTAGGCTACCAGTCTGATGAGAGCGTTTTTATCTACTTTAATAGAATTTGTTATAATATTCAACATGTTAGGTATGTGATCAATGGGATGGGTAATTGATATTCGTAGTGTTATGAATTTGATGCAGTCTAACATTCGGTGTTCCGCAGTGTCTTCTGTGAGGCATTCTTCACAAAGTTGTATGTTCGATAATCCAAATATTTTTAAGTGTGCACCACATTTACCATGTTTGCCGGAAGTATCAGAATCAGATTGTTTTCTCTCAAGCAACACCAAGGACCAGAAGGTGATGGCCTCCAGAAGGACCGGGACGTGATCAACCTAAATGGCCATGAGTTAACCAAAGCTGCGATCTCCGTATTGTCCAAATGCCTCAATTACGCCATTGCACCCAGCAGGATCCCCACGGAAGACATTATTGCAGGAGTAGAAGACGCCGTCCGTAAGCTGAATAAACCAGAAGCTGACGAGATCCGAGACGAAGTGGGACGCATCTTACTCCAGGCAAAGCCTCCCAAGACCAACATTACCAAGGATTGTCATCAGAGAACTGAGAGAAAACGACAACCTGAAAATACTTCCTGTGGACAAAGGAAACGTAACCATGGTGATGTATAAGAGAGAGTACCAGAGCAAGATACTCAGCCTCTTGAACACGGAATTTTATCGAGACCAAGAAGCCTTCTCGTTAGAGCAAAGGACCAATGCAGTCGAAGAGCGGATTCTACGAAGTAAAATGCAGCTGTGGGAGTAGTTACATTGGGCAACCCTCCATATCCCTGAAGTGCCGCCTAATGGAGCATCAAAAAGCAAATAAGAACAGACAACTACGACTCTCTGCCATAGCAGAGCACACATGGACCCACAACATCAAATTTGAAGAAGCAAAACTAATTTCCGAAGAAAGAAGATATTTCCCACGTAGAATACGAAAGGCCATTGAAATAAGCAAGAATGAAGACAACTTCAATAGGGAAGATGGCTATTCCCTCGCTAATGCCTGGAAACGTGTTTTGCGCGGGAAAAAGAAAAACATCAACAGCCAATCACGAGTGACCTAACCCCTACGGATAAGATATATAATGCGGCCAACAGAACTTCACTGACCTGAAGAAGCCGACTGCAACGCCGGCGAGACTGTCGTCCGAAGAAAAATGGACCTACGCGGTGTAAATCCCGGAAGACCTGTATCTTCCCACCTGTGTTGAGCATACGCTGTAGCCAATGTTTCCCAATGTTGCATTTAAATCGCCTTTGCTCTTCCTAATGAGCCCTGCATTTTCCATCGCTTGGGAAAAATGCTAGCCTATAAGCAGTTATTGTCCAGAAGGAGTTTGGGATATGTCTTAGCTACTATCTTCAGGACCTCAGCTGGAATACCATCCGGGCCCGGCGCTTTGCCATTGTGAATTAAAGCGGCTGCTGTCTGAAGTTCCAATTCCGTGAAAGGAGGGGCGTCCTCAGCGATGGCTTCAACTTCTTTGTTTCTTTTCTTGTGCTCCGGGGAATAAGTCTTCAGCGATGCGGTCGCGTCTCTGTATCTCTCTCGGGGTCTGACACGCAAAATTTCCAAGCTTCCGCATGATGATTTTGTAGGCGAGCCTCCACGGTTCATTTTAAAGCTCTTCGCACAGCTGTTTAATCCAGTGGTGAGCAATACTTAGTTTAATAGTCTTACCCAGTCGATTTCTGGTGTCTTTATAGGTTTCGATTTTCTCAGTTGCCTCGTCAGAATTATTTTTGCTTGCTCTTTGAGCTAGTATACACAGGCGATGATATTCCTTTATTATTTCTGCAATTTCCGTTGTCCAACAGTGTACCAGGCCTCTTATCGCCATTACATGGACACTTCTGTGGCATTGGGGCATCTTGTAGGCTTAGTGGATCATTTTCATCGCAGCCTATTACTGTCCTTAACGGTAACATAACGTTAAATAATAATGTTGTCACAACGAAGTCACGACGTCAACGACAAGTCACAACATTGTAACGTTGTCACAACGTTGTAGATTGTAACAACGTTGTGACAACGTTACAATGGGAAAAGATACAAGTGCAAACAACGTTGATGTTGGCTGTCACAACGTTGCATGCACGTTGCCTCAACATCCGAACTTCCCGAAAAACCACGTTGCTGCAATGTCATAAATGCAACATTGTTCGACTCGTAGCGCATATCCTCGCACCCGTAATTAAAAATTAGCGTCGTGAAAGTAATATACAGTGTGTCCCATTGATCGTTTGTCATTTCTAACCTATAATTTCAGACACTTTCTTTCGTACCACATGAATGACATTTAGTACCTAAGTAGAAAAAGGTCGTACGTTTTGTTGAGTGTAGGCGAAATATTATAAATATAACCTTTTGACCCCACAAATAGGGTCCAACAAAAAATCCAAATTTTTCCTTATCTATGGGCTTCCAATGCTACATTTTTCGATATACATAAAATATAGAATTTCTTTGCAAAACTTTCAATTTATGGGTTTTTGGGCACAAGAAACACGATGGAAGAACTTTCGTGTTCGAAATTACAACCGTGACCCCTGAAAGGGCACATTCAAGGTCATAGGGGTGACGAAAAGCGAATAGCCGCTACAAACCTGTCGAATCATACGTTTAAAAATGTGCCAAGATCGATGGTCAGGTCTTCAGATCCGTCTTATCATCCCATGACCTTCAAGGGTCACTCAGAGGTCACAGGGGTGACAAAAAGTGAATCGGGGCTACAAACGTATCGAATCATAGGATTAAAAATGTTCCAAGGTCGATGGTCAGGTCTTAAGATCCGTCTTGTCATCCCTTGACCTTCAAAGGTTACTCAGGGGTGACAATAGGTGAATCGAGGCTACAAACGTATCGAATCATAGGATTAAAAATGTTCCAAGGTCGATGGTCAGGTCTTAAGATCCGTCTTGTCATCCCTTGACCTTCAAAGGTTACTCAGGGGTGACAATAGGTGAATCGAGGCTACAAACGTATCGAATCATAGGATTAAAAATGTTCCAAGGTCGATGGTCAGGTCTTCAGATCCGTCTTGTCATCCCTTGACCTTCAAGGGTTACTCAGGGGTGACAATAGGTGAATCTGGGCTACAAACGTACCGAATCATAGGATTAAAAAGGTTCCAGGGTCGATGGTCAGGTCTTGAGATCCGTCTTGTCATCATCCCTTGACCTTCAAGGGTTACTCAGGGGTGACAATGAATTCGGGCTACAAACGTACCGAATCATAGGATTAAAAATTTTCCAGGGTTGATGATCAGGTCTTCAGATCCGTCTTGTCATCCCTTGACCTTCAAGGGTTACTCAGGGGCGACAATGAATCGGGGCTACAAACGTACCAAATCATAGGATTAAAAATGTTCCAAGGTCGATGGTCAGGTCTTCAGATACGTCTTGTCATCCCTTGACCTTCAAGGGTTACTCAGGGGTGACAATGAATCGGGGCTACAAAGTACCAAATCATAGGGTTAAAATGTTCCAAGGTCGATGGTCAGGTCTTCAGATACGTCTTGTCATCCCTTGACCTTCAAGGGTTACTCACGGGTGACAATGAATCGGGGCTACGAAGTACCAAATCATAGGGTTAAAATGTTCCAAGGTCGATGGCCAGGTCTTCAGATCCATCTTGTCATTCCTTGACCTTCAAGGGTTACTCAGGGGTAACAATAGGTGAATCGGGGCTACAAACGTATCGAATCATAGGATTAAAAATGTTCCAAGGTCGATGGTCAGGTCTTCAGATACGTCTTGTCATCCCTTGACCTTCAAGGGTTACTCACGGGTGACAATGAATCGGGGCTACGAAGTACCAAATCATAGGGTTAAAATTTTCCAAGGTCGATGGCCAGGTCTTCAGATCCATCTTGTCATTCCTTGACCTTCAAGGGTCACTCAGGGGTCAAAGGTCTCAGGGGTGACGAATAGCAAATCGGAGTTACAAAAGTATCGAACTATATGTTTCATAGACTGCCCAATACGATATTAACCACCCTCCAGGAATTCCCTGACTTCCCACTATTGGGCCGGGGTCAAAGGCTACTAGGTGTAGCCAAGGAAATCAGGGCAACAGACGCGTCGATTTGTAGCTTCGAAAAGTTGAGGAATTAGATGATGAAGTGCCCTGATACTGGTCGTCGTCTCCTGACCTCCAAGGGATGCGCTGAGATAAATGGTCGCAGATGTTAGAAATGGCGAGACGGGGAAACAAACATGATGAATCTGAGACTTTTTAGGCCGCTTAAGTCAATGTCCTCAGATACCATTTCTCATGCCTTGGCCTTTTTGGGTCATATTGAGTCGTTGATTTCTAGTTAACAAAGCAATGACAAACTTTAATTTTAATTTCAAGTTAATTTCTTTTATTCGATTAAAAATGCTTGTTTCTTTCAAAAAATTATTTAATATGCAAAATTAACTCATTATCAAATTTTTTTACGAAAAATTCGAAGCATTATAATGAAAAATCAACTTTTATTCACTCTACGTGCCCTCTATTCCGTACCAGGCACAATTGAAATCGCTCGATTTAAGCGTGTCTGAATGTGTTTTCCAGCCTATTTGGGGATATGAACTCTGCGCATCTTGTAATTTCTTTCCTCAGGTCTTCGTAGCTTGGAAATTATTTTTTTGGTAACCAACTGCTTTAATAATCCCCAAAGAAAGAAATCACAAGGCGTGAGGTCAGGGCTTTTTGGCGGCCACACGACCTGCGTCCCCATCGTAATAAGCCGCTCGCTAAGATCTGTTGGAGTTCATGAATGACCGCCCTTGACATTTGGGCAGGTGCTCCATCCTGCTGGAACCACACCTCCTCAGTGGTGCCGTAGTTCTCCCTCTCCATGTCCCGGAACAGGTTTCTTCCAACATAGCTAGGAAAGTTTCTTTTTTCATGTTCTCCTAAAAAAATTACAGCCCAAAACGGGAGTATCCACCATAACCACGAAGATCATCACGCCACGCTTGTAGAGGGACCGCTCACCCCGCACGTCGGGGTTGCTTGCAGCCCAATACCTAGCGTGAGTGGAAGAAACAGCCCCGTTTAAAAAGAATTTGGCTTCATTGGAAACCATAAGCTGAAACAGACAAAAATATTTTTATACCAAAACTCGAATAAAGCAGAAAATATCGTCACGAAGCATCAAAAAACATCAAATAACTACCTAAATCATGAACATAGGGTTTTCGTTCAGTTTCTCAACCATCCAGTTGCAGAAGTGGACGCATTCTCCATAGTCTCCCTCACAAAACCATTCTAACTTTGTAGAGCTTCAATTTCAGCATCCTCACTATTCATTGCAAGGTTGACCTGGGGATGTTCAATGAAAGCCGCCGCGGCGGATGTAGCGCGATAAGATGCCAAGACCATTTCAGCAATTCACTTTTCGTCACCCCTATGACCTTGACTGTGCCCTTTCAGGGGTCACGGTTGCAATTTCGAACTCGAAAGTTCTTCCATCGTGTTTCTTGTGCCCAAAAACCCATAAATTGAAAGTTTCGCAAAGAAATTCTGTCTTTTTTGTATTTCGAAAAATTTAACATTGAAAGCCCATAAGGTAAAACTTGGATTTTTGGTTGGACCCTATTTATGGGGCCAAAAGGTCATATTTATAAAATTTTGCTTATACCTAACAAAACTTACGACCTTTTTCTACCTCACTCACTCAGTGATTCAACCCGAAGGTTGGTATGGATAGTTGAGGGTAGAGCTCAACCCGGACTAATCTACGGGCGTGTGAATCTCACACATTCAGTGCAGGGGGGCCAGTTCCTTTCCCTGGGCCACCTCACACTCCGAGGTTTTTTTTGTGTTTGGGGGTGTCCAAAGGCTTCACCCGGATTTGAACCCGGGACCCTTTGGTCAGTAGCCAAGTGCTCTACCCACTAGGCCGACACGCTCCCTCAGCTACTCTCACCTCCCTTTTTCTACCTAGGTACTACCAAATTTCATCCATGTGGCACAAAAGAAAGTGTCTCAAATTATAGGTTAGAAATGACACACCATCAATGTGTATATATGGCCACTCCCGTGGATTGAAGTGACTTCGAGAACTAATTTTTTAATGTCATTGCTGTGCAATGGTTTGAGGAAATATATGAATGTAAGTACAATATTACTGAGAATAAACAAGATTTTTTCCAATTCCCACATGTTTATATTCACATTCAGAAGCAGAAAACCAACTACTAAAATAAATTATTCAAAACATTAAATATATATTTATACGTGAAGACAATGTTCAGGTTCACGAATCCAAAGAGCCGCAGTTTGCCAACCCCTGTGGTATAAGTATAGATAAAGTGTAATTTAAATTATAGCTGACGTCAATGTTGCATGCACGTTGACTGATAACGTTCTGCTTGGATGTTGATGCAACGTTTTGGCAATGTGCACATTGTCAAGTAACATCGTGCACGTTGATACAACGTTGTGACAACGTCCTCTGCTACTTGGGGAGTGTGCTGTGGAATTAAGGTCGGAATTTCGGATTACTCCTTGAAGCTATTGCGTATGTCTGGGAAAAATAAAGCCCCTCACTCCATGCATTAACTGCCATTCATTATTATTCTATTTCATATTGATGCATATTTTCTAATGTCAAATATGTTTTTGACAATTTCCATTTATCAAATGCCACATTTCTCAAAATAATAGGAATGTGCCCTTAAGTTTACAAACATTATGTTCAAGGGATCAAGAGTTTGTATTTGAAGAAGCGGACGCTGGGGAGCACACACTTGACATATTGGTGGAGAATGCAGGCCGTGTCAACTATGGGAATCCGGAGGATTTTGTGCAGAAGAAGGGGCTGTGGGAAGGGCCTGTGACCATTGACGGTGCCGAGCTGACTGGGTGGGAAGCAAGTGCCTTGCAATTCAAATCACAATGGCTGAGAACGTAAGTACAGTCCAGACATCAGAGAATTCAGAACTCATTTGTATTAATATAAAAGCATATTCCGAAAATGTAGCATCTTGCCTCTTGAAGTAAATGACAGAGGACCTATGGATGCACCTTGAATTTATTCCATCTGGAGAGGTCCTTCTGTTGGCCATTCCTTTCACATGAAACATGCAGCACTATATACAGGGTGCGGCAACATAACTTCCTTTTTTAAAAATGCAATGAAACCCATTTTATGAATTAGAATTTTTTTATAATGTAGGTACATACTTAAAGTTTTGTTTTACACAGTTTTGAAAATCATATCAGGTAGATGACACTCCTCATTGTCCATGCACTGAGTAAGCCCATTTCTGGCGTTTGTCATGACCCTTACCAGAATAGCAGCGGATATGTTGGCAATTTCTGTCCGGATTTTGGCCTTTTTCTTTTTCCGGGGGTTTCTTGAAATCATGCGTTTATGTCAATCGTACAAGGACCCTACAACACCTGAAGGCCAACATCCGGGCAGAAATTGGCAACAAATAGCTTCTATGTTGGTAAGGGTCATGATAAATGCCAGAAATCGGCTTACTCAGTGTATGGACAACGAGGGGCGTCATCTACCTCATTTGATTTTCAAAACTGTGTAAAACAAAACTTTAAGTATGTACCTACATTATAAAAAAAATAAAAAAATTCTGATTCATATATGTATGTAATAGGTTTCATTGCGTTATGAAAAAAGAAAGTTATGTTGCCTCACCCTGCACAATAAACACTTAATCATTGTGCTATTTTCTGTGACTGCTGTTACAGCCTAACTATTGGATGCTGGTCTTAGAAGCTTTGGTAAAACACTTAAGATCGTTTGTACTCCTGGACTAAAAGTGTCATCCCAAAATAAAGGCTGCTCAGAGCAGACATTCATGTTGTTATCCTTTAGCAATTATTAGTGGCTCATCACTATTTTAAATTAAAATTGAAGTTTTTGGACTCTAACCTGATGATCAACAATGATTTGTAAATAAGTTATTAAAGTTGCCTTTATAATATCAAGTACCAATTCACCTTATTCAAAGGGGAATCTGAGGCTGCTCATTCAATGTATTTTTCTGGGTAGGTATTGTAAACAAGCTATGATAAAAAAGTGCTCACATTCAGAGATTGCCACAAAGATGAGACATTTCCTCTTTCAAAAAACTCCAATAGATATAGGTATTCCAATCATGATGAAGGGATGTTACCTTCAAATTCACGGCATATATTGATTGTAATCATACATATATGTTTTAGGTTGAGTGGCTGGAAGCAGGGAGAACCTGTACCAGTTAGTGGGCCAGTCCTTCTGAGAAGTACTTTTGAGGTGGAGGGAGTTCCAGCAGACACGTGGCTGGACTTCAGCCTCTGGGGAAAAGGGATAGCGTTTGTCAATGGTTTCCATTTAGGACGGTATTTCAATGTGGGCCCACCAAAAACCCTCTACGTCCCGGGTCCTCTACTCAAGACTGGTACAAATGAGGTAATTATTGTGGATTAAAAATAGTGCTTGATGCACATAATTCCTTCAAACGATCCTCTTAGTTAGTGTGAACGCACGCACTAAGATATCTCTTTCTTGTCTTGCCATTTGAAGCATTTTATAATGGTTTCTCTCCAGCATCAAGTGTAACTCATTGTGTTGGGTCTCTCTTTGTTCGCCACCTCCATTCTCGGCTCAAGAGTGAGCTCCCTACTGTAGATGCTTTTTTGTGTGGTTGTGTCATTTTCCAGTCTCTGTAAGGTTCAGTCCGTTACTAGATAATTTCAAATCCAGAAACCAGCATAACTGTTTTGACGAAAGATTGCTGTCAGCCCAGTAAACATCTATGGAATACCTCCGTTGATAGTATTGCTTTCCTCTAGTGAGAATTTTATTTTTCATGTTCATATGCTTTACACGTGTCGACAGTTAAAATTATAAGCAGTTCACTTGTTCACGCTTGATATACCGGACACCTATTGCACTGTATCAATTAGGCCTGCGCAATTATCGAAAAAATCGATATCGATCAATTGTAAATGTAGTCAATTCAATTGTCGGGAATTGAAGAAATGACAATTAATTGAAGCCATTCAATTAATTGAAACAGGCCAATTAATGGACATCAAAATGGGTGTCAATTAATAGTCATTGTTCAATTAATTGACATCAACCAATTAATTGACAGGACTCAATTGGATCATACTTTTCAAAGGCTTTTTTTGGCAGTGAGAAGAATGAAAGAACTAATTTGAAAAACAACAAAATAATTCAATCAGTTAGCTTTCATTAATTAATGAAAGGAATATATTGCTATTTGGAGACATGCAGATGAGGTCCTCAGCGTGTTCATCTGGCAGACACTGGCGTGGGTCTATGGCAATGTTCCCACCGAGACTGAACAACCTCTAGGACACAGTGCTAGTTGCCGGGATAGCTAGATATCTTCTTGCTAACTTCTGGAGGGAGAGGTAGGTGGTGGCCGTCACCACCGTCAATAATCGTAAATTATTCGATTACCAGACAATAATTGTGAATAGAATAACAATTGTTTGTTGATGCATATCTTTTACTAATACCACTTTTATTTAAATTAAGTGACCCAGGTTTCGGTGAATAATCACCATCATCAGGCATTAATTGAGGTCTGTTTATCCTGTTGTTTCTGTAGTTACGTACTGGAAGGGAGAAGAAGTTTGAAACGGAGGCCAGAATAGGGGAAAAGGAAGGGTAAAGGTATTCATTAATGAGGGTGTTGTCGTGGTTATTCAAAAATTTAAAAATTTCCAACTACTCTCTTGAATCTAATTCACGGCAGTGGTTGCATAATTTTAGGATATTCATTGTAAAATCACTACTGTGGCTGCTACATATTGTGTTTAGCAAAATTACTTTTATTCACTTTGATGTTTTTATAAGCACTTAAATGTTCTTTTCTCCCAACACAGAAGCCCTGCTCCACCTGTCTGCCCCACGTAGACACCATTGCAATCGCTGCATTCCAATGAATATACTCCACATCGGTCTAATTGCTCTATTGGGTCCTTACATTTTACTAGCAGCTTTCGGAGAGTGGCATTAGGTCTATAAGCCATGCAGAATTTGTCTCTAGGTAGAAGGTGAGCCATTTTCTGAGATACTGCACCTAGGTATGTCACCGTGCACCACTGCTTCTTTTTACTCTCGTTCTCGGAAAACATTTGGTCGATAGCCAATCTTCTCTGTTTTTTAAAAACTAATTCATCTATTAAATTTGGTGAATACCCGTTAGCTGAAGCAATTTGTTTAATTGTGCTGATTTCTTTCTTGAAGTCTTCTCTTGATAGTGGAATGTTGAACAGGCGATGAATCATGGAATGAAAAGCCATCAGTTTGTGTGAGTAATGGTGTCTTGAAATTGCTGGGATGACATGGTCGGTATAACAGGGTTTCTGAAAAATGGAGAAGGAATGCCGGTCTTTATCGAGTTTAATTGTAAGATTCAGGTAATTTAAGGTGCGGTTAGAGTCTCTTTCACAGGTGAATGAAATTGTAGGATGAATATCATTTAGAAAACTCCAGCTGCCGATCAGTTCCATTCCAAAGCACAATAATATCGTCGACGTATCTGTATCAGTAGACCACATAATTTAGTAGGTTGTGTTCTGAACTAAAACTTTTTTCTTCCAAATTATCAACAAAAATATCTGCCAGCAGTGGGGAAAGAGGTGAACCCATAGCGAGGCCACTACCCTGTTTATAAAATTTACCGTTGAACTTGAAATAATTTTGGGCCTCTCACATTTTGAGAAGGGTGGATAATTCCTTCTTCGTTTCTTCGGCGATCTTGGCTGTCCCCAGGAGATCGATAGCCAGGCCAGTTGCTTCCTCTGGTGGTACACAAGTGAAAAGGTTGATGATGTCAAAAGAGACTTGTCTTGAGTTCTTCTGAGGTATGATGTCTTTTATTTTTTCCACGATATTAAGAGAATTTTTGATACCACGCTTTGATTTGAATGCAGTATGCTGTGATATAAGTTGAGTCAAGGTGTGGGCTAATTTGTACTCTGGAGCGCTTATACTAGACACCACTGGTCTAATAGGGGCGTCTGGCTTGTGAATTTTAATAAGCCAGTAGAGCCTAGGAGGGATAGGTTTTTACTTAGCAAGAAATGCCAATCTTTTGGTTGAAAAAGTTCTGTTGACGTTCTAATCGCATCTCTGATAGCTTGTTGGAACTTTGGCGTAGGGTCTTTCTCCAACAGAGTCAAATTAGATTTCTGAATGAAATCGTAGCACTTCTTGATGTAATCCTCATGATCTAAAATCACCAGGCAAATCCTTTGTCAGCTTTCTGCAAGACTAGGTCTTCAGTCAATTGACAAATGAACAACAATTGACATGTGAAAAAATTGACAATCGAGTCGATTACCGCAACCGACATTGATGCACTGTAATAATCGATCAATTGTAACAATAATTGAATCGACGATTCCATTAATCGAATAATCGCACAGGCCTAGTATCAATCATCTGAAAATTTAGAGCTTAGCATTATGGAATAAAATAATTATGTCATTGTATTGGCGCTGAAAGATAGCAACACAAACTAATATATTACAAGTCTGGGAAGTAGAAGAATTGTTATGCATTCCTGAAAAATGTAAAGTGCCGAAAGCCAATTGAAAGGAGATTTGAAGTGGAGATCTGTAGTCTGTGTACAGTCTTGCATTATGACTGTTTGGAAAATATTTAGACAAAGGGAAGGGATTGCTTAGAATGGCGTTAGCAATTTTGGGTCATAGACATTGTTGGCATCATTGGTGCATCTCAGGCTAGCCAGTTACATCTGCAGGGTAAATAGTCCGCCGAGGGTTAACAAGTCCAAAGGGGAGAAAGATGGAGGGAAGGGCAGGGAAAATGCCACAATTAGTATTCAGTCAATCACATATATGTGCACAGCGAATGCATCGGGGAACTGGGAGAAAACTTTCAAATAAAACACAAACATGAGAGCCATTGTAAGGGGAGAGGCCGTGGTGTGTCAGTGTGCCTGTCTCTGCGTACAAGCACCAATGGCATTTGTGCGCCAGTAATATTTACCCTTGTGTTGAGAAATCTGTGAAATGTAAACATTACTTGTCTTTCCTTAATTTTACCCGTAATCATTTTTCCATAATGCTTCATTGGATATATTGGTAGGTACATACATACTACCATCAATACTCTGGTGTTGCATCATCCCTTATAGATGCTATTTTTAATCACATGATAAATTAAATATCATCACTCCATTAGCCATATTTGTAAAGATTAATATCACTCTATGTGTAAACTAATATATGAAATTGTTTTATTCTTTACAGGTTATTGTCTTTGAACATTATAAGACAGCAGCTGAGTTGACCTTCCGAGACTCTCCAATATTTAATACTTAGGCTGTCATCTACTCCCACTTCAGAAAATTTAATTATCGATCTTGGCTAGGAAAATGATGTTGTTCACCAAATTTGATGTACTACAATATTACTAATTTGGGAAAAGTTGATTTATAGAAACAATGACAGATTGACAGGGAACAATTGGTGGTGTAAGCCATCATTTTTCTGAGTTTAAAAAAATCATTTTGGTGCAATACAATGTTGACAGTTTGAGAACAGCACCATTCACTATTCAAGTGTGGTTTACATATCATTTTTAAGCTTTAGTTTAAATAATTATATAATGGCATATTTTTAATTAGTTTCATATAAAGTTGAAAAATATTTCCTTGTTTACTTAATTTTGGGTGGGGAAAAGGTTGGAACAGGACTATTGTTGCTTAGGTACTAGGTGTGTATATTTTGTCCAAGATAATAGCACAGCTGACAGAAATGCAGCCAATCAGTAAACACACGTGTCTCATGCCATTTGGGGAGGGGAGTCACACGACCGTGGAGTCAATGACGGGTGGTGGCCTTTGATTAAATCATACAAGTGCGAATAAACTGTTTAAGTTTCATTTATTTCTTAGCTAAATCAGCATATTTCAACTAGACCCTAGTCGCTACTCTTGCAGCTGCTCAGTTATTTGTATGAACTTACTGAATGACTTTTGCAACAAATGACCAACAATGCGTACTTTATTTTTCCACGTTGGACATTCCTATATACATACTTTTTTCTTTATATGAAGAAATCAACTAACGATGAACTATGATAAACTTGAATATCATTAGTTAACTTATAACAGAATTGAAGCTTGGAGATTACAGAATTAACTACCCTGTAAACACAAAATGCTGCTCGTGCACATCCGCAGTGCAAAGCTGCAGCCACTGCGGATGCACAGCTGACACATGCCTGATGGCCCCAAATTTCCATTTTTACCATGTCATATGAACTGCAGAGCATCTGAGTATATAATTTCTTGAAGGAACAAGACCATCACATTTGTGATTCTTCAGTCCAAGTTGCTCGCCAGGCTCGTAGACAAATCACAGTACTACATCATACAACTACAGAGGTCTGTAGTTGGTCGATATTGCTATAGTAAAACTTTAAAAAATATTTTTGTTAATATCCGCTGGTAACGTGGCTTTTGATTTAATCTTTTTTGCCCACTTTTGGGTAAATGGTTTGCAGCAACAGCTTATAACTTGTAGGGAAAGTTTTTTTTATATATTTCCCTCAATATCGAGAAACTTGCATTTGCTTAATCATTTCAAAGTTATAATTATGGAAATATCTTTTGGAGAAAAATTTTGGAACTTTGCAAGGTGAGCAATGGGGTGCTCACAGTCCAACATAAAGGAAAGGAAACGCCTTGTGGTGCATTAGGATAACTCCTTCAAAACAAGCAGTCTCCTGCTAACTTTCGTATCTTATGATGTAGTGTATACGCTGCATGTGAAATTTGGATAAAACTGTTAAGTAATTTTTGGTGAAAGAATGATCACTTTATCTTGATTACTGAGTTATGATTTTATGATGTTATCAAAAACTTATACAGGAACCGCATTTCGACCCCATTGCTTTATCCTGCCAGATTTCTTACCATCCAAGTTATTAGAAAAGAGATTCTTGATCTAAGAATGAGCTTGATGTTTTAATTATGCTAGAATAACTCAGATATGCTTTTGTATGACAAATAGCAAAGGCAATTGGAATATATTCTGATAGAAATGTATTAATGCCAAGAACTTGAATGATGAAAGTTAACTGTAAAGCCTTCGGCAGACAATTTTTGATGGTTAAGAAAGAAGGGGTCAATTTAATATGTGCCATTCGGCAGAAAATGCTATTAAAGTTCTTCCAGAATTTGTAAGATGATGGTCCTTGCTCAGCGTATGGCTAGTATGTCATTCAACAAGGGGTATGTTTGGGTGTTTCCAGAAGTTCCGTTAAGAGGGTGCCAAAAAACATCTGAACTAAAGTTTTGTATTCGTACTTAATGAAACAATTCTTCAAGCTGAAATGACCGCCTTCCGTCTACTTGCGAGGAGGCAGCAAAATCTTTTTTGTAGTCAGTATTACTGTGTTCAAATGATTAACAGGGCGTATACATCACAAGTTATTAATGAAAAACTATTCAAGTATTATAATATGCGCAAAAGCCTTGCGTTTTAAGGCAGGGGTAACTCCACCGGTGTGCACCTGAAGAACGTACTGTCAATTCCAGTGTGTAAGCCACTAACAAAATTTAACTCTGTGATCCGTATCTGTCTACTTGAGAAATTATGTTTTTTTATTAAAGCTCTAGAATGTGGCCTCACGTCCGCCGAAACATATTTCCGTCAATCAGAAGGAGTGTCTATTTTTTTTGAGTACCTATATATTTTTGGAAGGAGTTTTTTTGGCTCACTTAAAATGATAGTGCTTCCAGTATTTCACTTGTTGACAATGTTTAAAAATAAACATTGCCTGCTATCCTCTCATGATGCATTATCATGCTTTTAATGAATAAGGTTTGTCTTCATTGAAATAAATGCCTTTTATTTTTCCATTGTACGTACAATTCTCCTTTCCCCACGAGCCAAACATGGTGGACGCAGACGACAGTGTTGGTCACACATTCGCAACGCAGAACTTTAATCTGCATGAGGAGCAGGACATACTTCAATGTGATGGACAGGGATAAGCAAGGGCAGAGGCATTCAGTTTCTCACTTGATATCTCTGAGCGAACAAGTGGCATGCAGAATAGTTTAACAGTGCTGTGGAGCATCTTCCAGATCAATTTGTTTACAGCACGAGGAGGAAAGAGGAGAAATTAACAAGCTGTGAAAGAGAGCTGGTGTTCAGTGCCTTCAAATTTTTTGACCACTTGCTCAGTATCACTGAAGCCTGCAAAGAAACTTTGAAAGCAACTGTCCACCATTTATGGGGTAAGAAAGGAAGCTTCCCGTGACTGGTAACTCCTTCGAAAATGAAAAAAATTAGAGTCTTATAAGAATGCGAGATCAGTGGTTTATGATGATGTCATAAGATCGGGAGTTGGAAGAAAATTCATTAATTGTTCGTGAAAAATATTCCTCCGACTCTGAAAACTATACCGAGCTCTGTAAATGTAGAAAAACATCTTTCCAAATTCAATAGAACCACATTGTACCATGTTCTCATTGATAAAGGCTCCGTATATGAACACAGGGGCAGACGAAGCATACTTATTGAAAGGGAAGATATAATTCATTGGCGTCATAATTATTTAAGGCTAAAGAAAAAGTATCGCCATGGACAAAGGGATAATGTGTACAGAGACAAGACGTGGATCGCTGTGCTTGTGCGCAAGGAGAAGGGAATCCTGGAAGGGAAAGAGATGCAGCACACGCTCTCGTCTCAATAGACAACTATGGACGGTGGTACATGAACTGCGGTTGTGGCAAAGCAATGAGAATAGTGAGGTTTAAGGGGTGTGGTATATTTTTTCAGCAGTTAAAAATCCGTCACACAAAGAAGAAAGAAAAAAAAGATTGGCTCCATGGAACAATTTCAAATCAACCTACAAAATATGGGGAACAAGTCACAAATGAGTGATCAGTTTTTATATTCCCGTCTCTACTTAAGGGTACCAAAGCACTGGCCCTTAAAGTTGCCCACTGTGGCGACTTCCCACCATTCAGCACCTCAAAGCAAAACAGGGAGAGTAGACACCATTGTGTGACTTTAAACAGTGGCTTTTCTCACCCACAAATCTCACGAGTAATCATAAAAAAATATGCCTCTTTCAGGCATTGTAATGTACATAATGGAAGTGTAATTTATAAAAACTTGAATCCTTACAGATTATTCAAACTACCTTCTATCATGTGTGAACAGGTGAATTCCTAGCAACTTAAAGTTTGTAAGAAAGTAGCTACATACTACAAATGAAATTATACAAAAGTGCACCAATAAAATGAAACAAAATGTCACTTAAGAATGATTATTCTCCAATAAGTACACACATCTGTTTTTTATACATTTTGATCATTCCAGGAAAAAATCTTGATAATGGCCACCAAAGGCAACGCCATGCAAAATAATCACACATGGCATTTGGCGAAGTTTGGTACATTGTTCAAAACTGCATAAATTTGAATCCGCCTAGCAGAAGCAGCATTTGAGGAAGTTGCACTCACAAAAGATATTTGAAACTGAGGACAAAACAGTTAAAATCAATGGAGTGGAGTAAACAACTAAGTGGAGAATGAGTTGCGTAGGTCGAGATTGCTTGAAAAAAGAAACTAATGCCTTTGTTGGATTCTTTAAATAAATAATACATGGTAATATACTTGCAGTTACATAACTGTTATATTCAAGCATTTAAATTTTAGGTGGAATACCAGAAGTGTAACGAATGCATCATTTTCATTTACGGAATTTTACACTTTCCTTGATTTTGCACTTATTTCGTGTGGTCCCTTCAAAAACATGAAATAAAGAGGTTTCACTTTTGTGTTGACACCGACAGTGAGTGGTCACATAGCACAGCCTTGCTTGTTGAAAACTCTTCAATAGTGTCTTGGAATTTCCATGTTTGTGCACGAGGGGAGTTTGGCCGTGATTATCCTTGGAGCATACAACCACAATTGTACGAATAAACATCCATCCAATTGCAGTTTTCCATGCCATTCACTTTTTCATTCCTGTACTTTTGGGCATTCACTGCGTTATCACCACCACAGATACAGACAACACAGTGAACACCCGAAAAATGAAGGAATCCTCCCCAAACAACATTTGCTCATAAAATATAAAGTGACAAAATAAATTTCATAAAAGGTAACAAGAAAATATTTTAAAAATTAGGTTACGGAGCAACTCTTATCAATGATCTGAAGTTCTTATTCATACATTAATGTTTTAAGACAGAAGGAATTCACTAACAACATTTCAAACAAAAATGAGATTGTAAAAATTGAAATCTCCACTTCTTCAGTTCTGTTTAATGATGTGAGAATAAGAATATGTATACACGTTCATGCTTAAGTTTATAAGAGATAAAATAAAAAATTAATATCATTAACAATCAGAAAATTCTTGAACACAACCCTGTAAACTTGTTAAAATTAGAAAAAGATATTTACATCGGAAAATAAAGTCGTAAATACGCTCACAAGGTACTTAACATAAGATGCTATCAGGACAAACTGAATCCAAATAGACTAAACAACCACAATTTGTAATACTTCCGTCTAATTCGGGCTGCAGGGAATGGCCATTCTCACATTGAACTATCCTCAACACACAAGTAAGATGCAAAAATAAATACTTTTTATGGAAAAGTGAAAGAGTAACAGACAGAGCACTTTATCATAAAGAAATGCTGATTGAGAGTAAAAACCCTTCCTTTTCGAGGTGAAGAAGAATAATTAAAATACAAAGTTAAGTTACAAGTTGAGAACATAATTATCACCCCCACAAGTCTTCTGATCTTCCAAATTTATACACCAATGAGCCAATGAAAATGAATGTGTTCTGGAGAAACAGACCAACACCAGGCCAGTGAGCTTTCTTGCCTGAAATAATAATAATAAGAAAAAAAATGTTATTTATCATTTAATGGTGCACAGACCATTATTGACATTGAAAGTAAAATAACCCAAAATATTTTAATGGTATATTATTTATTTTAATTTTCATTACCTTCAATTGAAAAGTGTGCATGGAATATTGAAAACAACCAGAAATCACCTTTAATGCGGAATTCAAAGAGGAATTTCATTCTGACTGAAATCAATGATCAATATACATTTAACTATTCCCAAACGATCCATCAGTCACACCAGCAAATGTGACTTAAAGGCCAACTAGTAACTTGAAATGTAGTGCAGCTATGAGGCCTAGCATAAAAACCAATCAAAAAAATCCTTAAAACAATTGCTAACAATTTGGAGGGGTTGTTTTGAACCCATTAATGCTACCAAAAGAAAAGAACACATGACAATGGGTGAAAAAGGCTTTTCATTTCAGCTCAGGCTGTAAACGTCAGTCTTCAAATCAACTAGTGAGAACGCAACTTCTCCCTGTCATAGATGACCAATGGGTTTTCACTTTATGATGCTCAATGTCCAAAAAAGATTCCAATTCCACACCACAAATTGACGTTCAATCTTGGCTGAAATATTATAATTTCTATCCACTTGGTAGTAAAAAAGAGAAGCATCTCACAGACAAGAGACTCCCTCCAAAATAACTTGCTCACCCAATTAGTGTCACTCTCTCATCACAGGCGACACACAATTAACCCTTACGAGCTAGAGCCTTGCAGAGGGGAACCCGTATACGAGTGTTTTGACCACTTCCTATACGTACTCCCCTGTGCAAAGCTCTCTGGCAGCGACGTAAGGCACAGGTGTGTCTTGGGACTCATTCCTCCACACCTGCCCTCCCACGACCCATTATAAGCCTATTTCGCAGCGTGAGTCCATGGTCACTATTGCAGTGGATTTTAAAACAAATATTTGATGCAAGCATCAATTATTTATGAAAGTGAACTTAATTTATTTTATCAATTATTTAATTTTTTAAATGAGTTCCTCATGTTTTTCTCAGTGTTTTAAATTTTTAAATGAAATTCTAACATTGATATTAATGAATATTGGGAAGGACTATTAACACTGCAAAAAAAGAGTTCTTAGAAATTTTCTCCTGTTAAAACTGCCAAAAACATATTGCCCATCCTTTTTTATCCAGGCTTTGTACTATCATAGGCAAAGTCGAAGTCTCTGGCTGACAATCCGAAGTATCCTCTTCTGAATCCGGATAGAAATCTTTATCCTCACCATCACTTTTTGTTAGTAACTTCAATATTGTGTCCTCAAGTATACTGTTTTTCCTTGACATGATTTTACAGAAATGAAAGAAAATGTGTAAAGTAACTCCAGCAAACAGAAATAATTCACCTTGAACCTAAAAGTGGCTATATAAAACAAGCGCTCAGAGAGAACGCTCACTGCTTGCTTAGAGCCAAGACTGAAGCGAGAGACAAATTCGGAAAGGCAATAATAGACATAAATTACCGTATGCACAAGTGTATGGATGAAGAAATAGATGCTCAATGATAGGTTTTACAACAATCGAAGGGAAATATATAGTGATGTGTCAAATCCAAAGTCTATCGAATCCAAATCCCAAATCTCTTTTTTTTATCAAATCCCACACATCGAATCTCAAATCCTTATTTCAGAAAACTATGAATCCCAGTTACTTTTCAATAACAATTGCATTTATAAAACAAATTCAAATCATTTATATTTTCCAGTACTTTTTTGAACCAAGAAGTTGTTCCACACTTCGGTTCCCTCAAATTCAATATTTATTCATAAGCTAAAAA
This sequence comes from Pyrrhosoma nymphula, assembly GCA_963573305.1. Lineage (NCBI taxonomy): Eukaryota > Metazoa > Arthropoda > Insecta > Odonata > Coenagrionidae > Pyrrhosoma > Pyrrhosoma nymphula. The sequence goes on from OY754328.1 coordinate 45,986,983, forward strand.
ATAAAAACAAATTTGAGCAGCTGTTTCAGTTTTACTTAATTGTTATTAGTTCTCCAACCAAGTGCAATGAAATCATAAGTTATTAATGTTTCCTAAAAAAATGCAACATTCTCACTCTTTCGGGATCTAATCTGTTCCTTTTTTTGTCTGCCAAATTTCCAGCAGTACTAAATGCTCTTTCCGAAAATACAGTTGCAGTTCTTGCACTGCAAGTTTCTTAGCCCCTTGAGAATCTTTCTTGCTTCTAAATATTTTGTCCTTAAAATGAGGGTCCAATAATGCTGCAACAGCATAGAAGCTGTTCTTTTCTAATTCAGCAAATCTGAGATTCATCTCATTAATTATACATATCATTTTTCATCCCTTGCAATCCGGATCCTACATTACCTGGTTCTTCCATACATTTTTAACTATGCACTATTTATTAAAGGAACCACTTTTGATATTGTGGTGTTAGAGTAACATTAGCCTGATAAAAAGACTTCAAAATCTATTGAACGTTTTGCAAGTAAGTCCACTTAGCACTGCTAAGTTCGGCTGGCAAATTAATCTCCCCATTAACCAGAAATAAAGCTGGTTTTTGTTCAAGATGACGAGTTTAACCATCTATTCTTGCGTATCAAAGTCGAAAACAAATTCACCTAGTTCCTTCAACTGTTACTAATAATTATAAATGTTTTACCTGGGATCTGCATCACTTGGATAATTTAAATCACAGTCTTGATTACTGGAACCACTTGGCAGAGTATCGAAGGTATAAGATGCAGGATTTTCATCTTCCGGTTTATCTTCTTGAGCTAATTTGCGGGCTTTCGCTACTTCACCGGCAGATATTGGATGTTTCTTTATGTGCTTCTACAATGCACCAGTGGCTTTGGAAGCACAACCGTGGGATATAGTGCAACCACAACTATCACAAATCGGGAATTTATCATCGGAATTTTTTTACCGATAAGTACTACCATATTTCACTGTTTTGCTACATTTTACATTTTCAAGAAACCAGGGGGGTTTGTAGGGATTCAGCAAAAATACTCTTAAGAGCAAAACACCATCATGAATGCACACAGAGGGGGAAGTCCTGGGGAGGGGGGTTGTGGTTTTCTGAAATACACATTGGTACAATATGGTCCATATGCCTTCCCACGGCAACTGAACTCGACTTTCCGACCCATTACCCACCCCCTTCCTCGCAGTCAACTACTGCTATTTGCAATGGTTTTTCTAAACAATTGTTGCGTACTCTAAAAATTACAAATTTGAAATGAATTCTTTTTTTCTTAGTACATACATATTTGCAATTTTCAAACAAAATTCTAGTATTGACACTAACAGAGTTCTATAAAGTAACTCTACTCAACTACGTATAGTACATATATCAAAGGCATTAACATATGCACCTGGAGAAAAGTTTTAGTTTTATTCATGGTTTGGTGTAACTTTAATCTGTATTTCCTCATTCATCATTTATTTAATTTTCCTCATTCATCATTTATTTAATTTTTTCTTCGTATTCTTTTCTTTCATATTTATATTTTTCTTAAGAAATGGATTTTAAATCACCAATTCTCCACCTACCCTAGTCTGACATGTTCATATTCATATTTATTAGACATTAAACAAAATACCTACAGTTTGTAATAGTCATTGTCAAATAGTAAACAGCAAATCTAAGAAATGTATGTCGATAGGATTGCATTCCAGAAGTTCCTCAAAGGAATAAAACCCTATAAAAAATAAAATTCTTTTCATGGTGGCATTTTATTCTATCACCTTTTTTGCTGAATTTTGCTTTAGGAAGGTTTATCCTGGGTTTCTTAGATAATGATTCATGTGAAAGCCATTGCTTCCACTTCCACGGCAGTACCCCATGTGGATTCTAGGTGGTGATTTTTAGGATTTTTGCATTTTTACAATAAACTTACCATCAGCTACAAAGTCTGCAAACAAGATCCAGCAAGCAGCAATCACTGCAGCAAATCCAAGGACGAACCCGAGGAAGAGCCAGGCCCTAGCCCCTCGAGGACCAAAGCAGCCGTTGGAATACGCATCACCTCGTACTTGGGCATTGGACACGGCATTTATCCTGTAGTACACGTCAAACAATCATTAAGTTTTAAGTACCTTGATCTTCAAAATATGATGACTCACACATGACAGTTTAGTGACTTATCGCCCATAAATTTGTCAACAGATTGATACATTTTTAATAGATATTTTGTTCAGTTTAACCTTAAAATAATTAACATTTTTACAGTATAGGAGGTCAATGGGCAGTCTACTGTACAAACCTATACTCATCTCATAAGACCCTCATTGTATTCTTACTATCGTGACATACAATGTAAATAAATATAAGTTCTAGGACAATATGAATGATAACCTGAATTAGTAGAAAATTTACTTATGATGAAAGAGATGCCACATGTTATCACAGGGGAGAGGGAGAATTTTTAATTCCGCCTTAATTTTAAGAAAAATTTTACCTGTAAAATTTCCCTGTGCTCTAACTACCGAACCCTCCCCCCCCCTTTCCTGCTGTTGTATGGAAGTATATTGCTCGGGCTCCAGGCATCACAAAGGCTGACGACACACCGTGGGACACTCCACAAAGAACCCTTTTGGTTTTATACATAGTGTTAACTTACTGTTGTGTACCCAACAAAATTCCCCAGTGACAAAGTGTATATTATTCCAATGCTTGTCCCTTCCCCCCCCCCTCGACGTGCCATGGGACATCACCCCCAACCAGGGTTGCCACCCTTTCAAAATGTGAAAAAAGGATACCAGGCTAAATTAACTTATCGGGGAGTTCTGGGGGGGCTCAAAAAGAAGGAAAAAGCTCACAATTGTTTGGAAAAACAAAACAATTTTCAATTCATTTTTATTTCCATGCAATATAAAAAAGAGAACTCGTCAATCTTAATAGGATGCATGACCATGATCTATAATATATTCTGAGTGGGGGGGTGGGCAACGGTTTTTTTTGTACTGCTTGGGGTGTGGGGTAGACGCCCACCCCCAACGAAAAAACATACAATTACAATTACACATTCTGATGGAATTTACTGCCCATTTTTGCAACATTATTTAGTTTTTGAAGTGATAACTTCTTTTGGCATGGGGAAAAAAGAGCAAACTCGCATCACGTATAGTACCGCACTTTTTGCTCCGGCGACGTAGTTCCAATATCGTCATCAGACGGCAGCACCGCCGTCCCAACAGTGCACATAACTGCCACCAGATGGTAGGACAAGCGGTAAGCAGGAAAAAGTGCACCGTTAAAATCGCGTACCATATTTCCCTGTTCATATTATTTACCGAATCTTGAAATTCAAAGGTAATTAGTTACTTTAGTTATCATAAGCCAATAGATTCTTTCCTAGAATTCTGTAGAAATAGTAATGAAATAATTCAAATTATTCATGAGAATAATGAAGATAATATGCGATAAAATTATGAAAATGAGGAAATGGTGATTGAAGATGTAACCAATGATGATGAGAATTGTTAATTAGAATAGAAATATAATTAACATAAAAGATATAAATGAGTGTTATATTATTCAGATGCATATACAATACCTATTTTTCAGATAAATACCTATTTTGTCAACAAAAAATAAAATTTACATAAATGGAATATGCATTTTAAAAAATTATTGTACCTAATTCTCCTTTTTTATTCAGATTTATTTGGGAATATAAATCGGTCAAAGAAGTTTTCACTTCCAGCGTGTGGTCCTAAGCACACCCAATTTTTTTATTTTTAACTACTGGTTTCTGGTCTCCATATCCCGAATTCTCACCAATAAAAAAATGAACATCTGAATAACTTTTGATTAATACATACTTTAACAAAATGAGAGGTTGAATTTTTAATTAAAAAGAACATATTTTCAGTGGGAATTTTTTTTTATATATCCATTTTTACCAAATTTCTTTCGTGTCCTCTATTGAAGTGGTAAAAATAGGACTGTCCTTTTTGAGGACAACGGAGCAGAAAGGACAAGCGCTGAAAAAGAGGACAGGTGGTAACCCTGACCCCAACAAACTTCTGCTTTTTCAAATTTCAAACGTTAACGATATTCTTGTGTAAATAATACTCCCTCTCCCCTTGAAATTTTTCCCCTTCCCCACTCCCTCCCTCCACTTTCCTAACCTCCCTCACCCACCTTCTCTTGTATATATATGTACCTTGATTTACAAATTTATGTATGTACCTGATGATGATGCAGTGCATCAAAACCAGAGTCGAATGAATTTTTATCTGTGGAAAATTGCATCTTCTAAATTCTTATTATGTTGAAATTCCACAACATCACGCCTGATACCTCCCTTTTTGTTCATAATATCACTTTCTGAATCACCTAATACAGAATCATGTAATTATCATTCGTTTTAAATAGTTCCTTGCATGAGCTTGGACTGCATTTTCATCCAATTTTTAAAAATATTCAGGAGGCCGTAAGCATGCAATTGTCCAAATCATGTGGCTTCATGGGTGAAATGAGGAGCCTGCACCCACAGAAGTTACATGCCACTGGAATAAAATCCGAAGTTGGTAGCCACTTAAAATTCATAAACACCGAAAATCTATAAAATGAAAAGATGAAGTAATGGAGGAAAAATAGTCGCGTAGAGAACACACACACATACGTATACTGGAGAGAGAGAGGAAATAAGTCTCTTGGCGTGCCACAATGTATTTGATAGCCCAGTCCTCATACGCCACAACTCTGGAATACAAATCTACAAGAGCTGTCACTACACATTAGGAGTGACCTTTTGATTTTGATTGAAATATCGCAAGTTACTGATTATCTATTATTATTTTTATATGGCAGTAATTTTTGCCTGAAGCAAAAGATTGTGTGTAATAAAGACCTGCTGTGATCATGAAAACAATATCTTCGTAAGTACATTTACCTGTATTACTTACATTTATATCAGAGAATGAGTCACTTTTCATTGCATAAAAATTATGTAATTATGCATCAATGGAATTTACATTAGTGAAACTAATTTTGACATGATTAGTGTTCCAAATTGAAGCCAAGGAACTATCAACTCGGGGCTTCTGTTGGACCCCGACGAAGAGGAAAAGGAAGATGATGCCGTCAACAATAATAGTTCTGATTGCAAAGCAGAAGAAGTACATACGGATGATGTGTACAGCAATTTGGAAGAAAGAGCCTCCGAAGATGTAGAAGAAGTGCATTTCTAGTTGGCATAAAACATAGCCACATCATACAAATATTCTAGAGCTACGTAATCCAGATGGAAGTGGAATCGTGGGACCTAGAATTGTCGTGAGGTATAGGAAATTCCTGTTGTAATGTCTCCAATTTGGAAGATTCTACAATCAGGAAGGCTAGAAGAAATGTAGACAAGCTTGTAGAAATATGGTCGATTTTTGATTGATTTTTGAGTGGCTGCATAAAAATTACAAGATGAGCGATTACATTACAATTGAAGAAATGTTGCATCCATTCAGACGTCAATGTAGCGTTGTGCAGTACATTCCCAGCAATCCAGCAAGGTATGGCCTGAGTGTGTGGCACAATGTGACGCAAAATCATTTTACTCCGGCAATAAGGAACTCAAATGCAGGCAGCAAATGGATGGAATATATACAGAATGAAATTAACTGTCAGTTATAGTCAAAAGCAGCCATTAGACAATGAAAACAAAACTCTTCCCACTTACAACTGGTACACTATACATTAGCACAATATCTTCTCATGATAAAAATTACATTGATCGGGAGGTGCTGAAAAACAAGCAATAAATCCCACAGGAATATCTGCCGAACGAAGCGAGATAAGCACATATTTGATTGCTTGGATTCTAAATAAATGTGACCCTTGTGTCTTACGTACCAAGACCCAAAGAGGTCATTCGAATGCCTACAACGCATGACTCACATGACATCAATGTAGCTACCAACAAACCAAAAATTGTAGCACATTAAAATGAAACTAAAGGTGCAGTAAACACAGTTGATAAAATGTGTGTAGCCCGTGGCCCACCACTTGCATGTTTTTTTACTTTCTTGAATATAGCTGCCAGCATCTCAGATTCTGCCCTTTCAATAAACATGGTATGATAAAGAACAGTATCGAAGAAGAATATTCAGAAATGATCTAGCCGTGGGTCTCAAAAAGGGGCATTTAGTGTCAAAATCAATGGTTTTGACTCCACCGTCCGATTGGAATCATACCTGAAGTGCTACCACACTCAAGAAAAACCTACTTCTCCCGTGAATTTTACGAAAAGAGGGAGATGTAAACTATATGTAAATAACACTTCTACTGTGATATTGCATGTGGTAACTACGCCAGCAAAAAGCATTAACGAGTATTTGTCACTTACCATCTGAGCCTACAAGACACCGAGGAACAAGTTTCTTCAGCAAGCTAGACAGCTATTAAAATATTTAATAATAAAAAATAAGATGTGAAATGTGAACAGTTATGAAAATAAATAAATAATATAGCTAACCAATGACAAATTAACCATTATATAACAAAACACCTAATTTATTCTTAATTAGTGTCTTTGTGTACTGCGTACGCAATGCGCCCGCTCGTGTGACTGAAAAATGCACGCCTGCCGTAAGGTTAATGAAAACTAAGGTTAATGTTCTTCCACAATTTTGGAAGTAAGGCTTGTTTAATGCAAATTTGCCTCTTTATTTATTTTATTCAAATAAAAATAAATGAACTTAATACATACACTGTTTATTGTTACTCTTTGGGTAAGTATTCCATTCCTAATAATGTAATAAACAAATGAAGGATTTTTATTAGTATTATTTATGGGGTAACTTGATATAGTAGAGAGGACAAATTTTGCATCCCATAGGAAATAGAAAGCTAGTCGCAAATTTATGTGAGATTTGTCTAGCCTAGAGTTGATATGTGAGAGCCAAGTGATACTATGGCTCTGCATCAGTTACATGATTTTTTAATGATGGCCGACCGCTATTATTATGCATTATTTCCAGCATCAAGAATAAAATTTCACATTGCAGATATCAAAAAACAAATTTTTATAATATGAAGAATATGTATAGTTCCTGGATTAAAATGGTGTTACACACCTGATTAAGGTAAGAAGAGCTGATGGCATTCCTTCACTCACACTTTCCACGACATCAGCTTTTAGCAACAATCGTTCGACCTTATGTTTATTTGGCTTTGGTTAAGTCACAAGTAATTTCTACTTCTTTTGAACATCACTCCACCCTACTCATATATGACGAATATTTTTGCTTATTTTTATAAAAATTTCTGAGATTGTTGTCTCAGGCAATAGGGTAGTTCCCTATTTGTTTATTGTCATGATCAAAAGTTTATAGCCCCTGGAGCACTTATTTGAAGCAGTTTGATTTAAAAAAGACGTTTTAACGACAGTATTTTTACTAATTAATTAAAAAGCGGCAGCAAGTTTCATTCCCATGAAAAAGTGACCAGCAGTGGGTCATGAAACATCGGGCCAAGCCAAAATAACATGCGGCATACACCTGTAATATTATTTCATTGGTTATTATGAGCCATGAAAGCTTCAATCAAGAAACACTTGATTTTATTATAAATTCATAACTCCTTTTGTATTAGAGACAAAGTTATGATTTTTTCACCAAAAATAAATTTAGAGTTTTATCCAAATTTCATAAGCAGCATACATGGACCTATATCGTACGATACAAAAGAAAGCGGTTGATCGCTTTGTACCTTAAAAAATTCCAAATGTTTTGTCCAAAAAGATTATTTTAAATAAATATAACAACGTTGAAACTCAATTAACCACAAATTAAAGCTGACCAATATGGAGAAAAATGTATAAGAAACATTTCCTATAAGTCTAAACTCTATATTGGGAACTGTTTGTCGGCAAATGGGTGAGGAAGATGAACTCGGAAGAGCCATGTCACTAGCCTAAATTCAAGGAAATATTTGTAATAACTTTTATTAAGAACAGAACATCAACTAATGACTACAATAAATATAGATGGGCATAACTTCGAAGAAGTGGAACAATTCAAATACTTGGGAACAATAACATCAAACAAAAATAGTGAAGAACCGGAAATTACGAACAGAATTAATTTAGCTAACAAAAGCATGTATGCCTGTAATTAAATAATAAACTCAAAGGTAATATAGCAAAAGACCAAAATCAAAATATATCACACAATAATTCGACCGGTACTTCTATACGGTGCAGAAACATGGATCATGAACAAGAAAGAAGTAAAGGAAACTGATAATATTTGAAAATGAAGTCCTGAGGAAAATCTTTGGCCCCACAAAGGAAAATGAAATATGGAGAATCAAACGGAATAAGGAAGTACGAGATCTCTACAAAGAGCATTACATAACTGCATGTGTCAGGGCCAGAAGAATGAGATGGCTTAAGCACGTTAAGAGATCAGATCAGGGCTGAATACTTAAGGATGTTACCAGTGGGAGACCAGAAGGAAGACGACCACCGGGAACACAAAAAAAAGGTTGTGGGATGGAGCAAACACGGACATAAACCGGATAGGGGGAGCAGTGGAAGAAGCTAGAGACCGAGAAAGATGGAGGGCACGCGTTGGTGAGGCTAAATCCCAGCTTGGGCCTAGATGGCATGTGAGTGACTAAGTAAGTAAGAACAATATTGACTATCTATTGTCACCATTAAAATTAGCATCTCTTTCTGCTTCAGGACACCTTTTTTTACACCGTAGAGCACAATATTAATTTTCAGGCTTGTGGAACACACAATTTCTTCCCCCTCGTCAAAAAATTCTTCCCTAGCAATCTATGTTTTCCTTCCGGAACTGCTTCAATAATACTAACAACATCGGCAGAGATGGCATCAGACCACGTATCCTATATAGCGAAATTGAAAGAGCTCTACAAGACATGAAAAGGTATAAGGCAGTAGAAATAGATAACATATCTGCAGTTTCTCAAGAGCATGGGGAAGAACAGAAGAGGAAAACTTTTTGTCCTTATTTTTAGGATTGACGAGGATGGAGTGTGGCTGGAAGACTTTGCGACGACAATAATAATTCCAATACCAAAGAAGAGCAAGGATAAAAACCTGCTAAGACTATAGGACAATAAGCTTAATATCCCACACAGCCAAAATAGTTCTGAGAATTATAAATAGAAGGCTTGAAAAGAACTGTTTCAAGACAACAATAATTTTATTATGAATTGTGATAAAATTAATTTTAATATCTTATTTATAATAATTATTATGTATAATGGATTATTCCTGTAAACGTTATTTTTATAAATTAAAAGATTTTCGAAAATTACCTATCTCCATTTACCCTGATGACAAAAAAGTGTTACATAAGGATATCTATGAGTAACTCAGTAGAAAAAAGTGAACTCTCTCAGAGACGAATTACTTATTATATTTTTACTGAACCATCAAAAGAGGATAATTCTCAGATTTGAAAATAAATCTTGAAAGAGCACTCATGCAGCTTCTACCCAACATTTTTACCAGTTATGTCAGATATTACACAGGACCTCACGTAAAAAATATCGAAATACAATTTTTTTAATTGGGTGTGCGATTACTTTAAATACATATCTATAATTTACGCGCTGAAGGTTCCCTGTCCAGGGTCAATACGTGTGAATCTCGATGCACCCCAATTGTATGATGAGAAAACGCACAGGATAATAACACAAATATTTTAAAGTAATATATCGTTTTCAGGCATACAAACGGTGTCTGATACTCACGGGAGTTATCGATGGGATGAAAAAAGGTTTCAATATCGGTTTACGATAAATTAAAATATTCGCACATTGTAAAAATTCTACCACTAAACGTTATTAGCCGAATCACCTCCACCTCCATGAAGACAAAACCTATTCGGCATGACATGAAATACTAATATGTTTTCACCAGCTAGAATTAGTTCTTGTCATCATGCCACTATGACCATAATAATTGAAAATGAACACTCAAGTTACTTACATAAATAAAGAGATTGTACCCACTACACCACAAATATGATATGCGTGATTGAATGAGGCCATGTCTGGGTACGTAGAAGCAACATCGATGATGAACCACCATCCCATAAAAAACTGTAAGTAAACCAAGAATCATAGGATTAAAATAACGAAAAACAGACTGGTAGCAAAAAATTTCATGATAATTAAGGAATGTCCTCAGCAAAAGGTACTCGTTTGTCACAGCAAACAATAGCAAGTACTAGAAGTGAAGGCTTACAAACCATTACACCAGCAACAATTGATGCCACAGCATTTCTCTTATCTCCCCCTTCAAACCACTCACAGGCAGGTATTTGGACATTTTCAAAACAACCTGCCATATTTACTTCAAATTATTCCACACAAATTAAATTCGTTTCAATTATAACGACTGACAGCTGCTTTCGCTGCTAACATGGATGATATTTGATCATCCTTTAATGCAACCCTCACGCATAGCGATCGTCATGGCTTTTTTCCTTGTTTTTTTCTAGCCGCGCGCATTTCAAATTTCCCCGTCTGCACAGTAATTTAACCACTCACCTGGGAATTCGATTTTCGGTTAATTTGCTAAGGTAATGTCGTGATATTCTGCCACGGAGCTACATAATGTCTTATAGGCATCCTTTTAGTTTAATCTTCCATCGTTAGATGAGTTCTATCTTCCTATTCTATGAAGCTCTAAGTCTCGTACTGAAACGTTGTCATTGTGTTGCGGGTTGGATTCACCTTGCCCCTAATATTTTCCGTTCGTTTTTCTTTTTCTCAGGCCGTCACGAAAAAATATTTGCTTTTTCGTTCCCAAACATTTATTTCAGTGAAGTATGTGCTATTTTATTTCCTTGCACCCAAAGCCAGCCTTTTTCCTGGTAATGGAATATTTTATGGTACCAATATGGTACCATTGAACCTTCCTCCCGTCTTAAGACGGGAGGAAGGTTCATGTTATTGCTCCCGACGGCAAACCCCTCGCGCACGGGGTTTTCCCGAAAGAAATCACACTGCTAATCCTTCGCAAAGGGTGGTCTCCTCGGTTTCAAACATAGGAGATGTATTAGATGCTTTGAAAATCTTCAATCAATGGAGTTTTCCTCAGTTATCCGTTGAGTGTTGGAGTAGCTTTTTTCGGTGTTTTTGGAGCTTTCCTTAGCGCGAGCAACTTGCGGAATATTTTTGCTGTTTTTTTTAGTTATTTCCGGTAATTTTATACAAAATATTTCATTTGAAATAATTTTGTTTTGGTTCTGATCATAGCTTCGACGAGCAAAAGAAGACTGAGTGAACCTACAGAGGAAGAAAGAGTTCATTTTTTAGAAGAGAGTGATGAAGAAAGTGGTTCCAGCGATGAACACAACAACACTGATGTCAGTGACAGCGAGACAGAAGAGGAAGAAGATGTCCTGGAGGAAGAAAAGGTCACAAATCAATCTGGTTTACCCCTATAAGTTTGGAGTGCTAATGCAGAAGTGAGAGAGAAGTTCGAGTTTGAAGGTAACGTAATTTTGAACTCCAAAATTGAGGATAGGGAGAGCATTTGAGAGTGTTACGAACTATTTGTGGAACTAGATTATGGAATGTATTTCAGCAAATGAGATAGCGTAGCAACTAATTTCTTTTCAAAAGAATTCAGAGATTTCACCTTTTGCTAAAGTATCTACATTTTGCGGATAACAGCACGTTCAATGCAAGTGTTAGCAATAGGAAAAATTTTCAAAATAGATCCAGCTTTGCAATTTTTGAGAAATAAATTTTCGACCGTTTACCCTCCTGACCAGGATATTGTTGAAGATGTACCTCTACTTATGTGTAAAGGTCGTCTTTCCTGTAAAGAGCATATACCCTCAATGCGGAGAAAATATGGCGTAAAAGTTTTTGTTGTATGCGAAATTAATTCTGGCTATATATGGATTTTTCTTATCTACACGGGGAAGGACCATATGTACAGTGAGAGATAAAAAGCGGAGAATATTAGTGCCTGTATCGTTCTCGACTTACCAGATGCTCTTTTGGGAAAGGGACATACTTTGTGCCTGGATAATTGGTACACTAGCCCTAGATTGGCGGACAAACTAGTTGAAAGTAAAACTGACGTAGTCGGAACAATGGTTTCCAGCAGAAAAGAGTTTCCCCAATCCGTGAAATTTGCAAAACTGTAGAAAGGAGAAATATCGGTGGCATGTCGTGGTAAGATCATGAATGGGAAGGACAAAAGAGATGAGACAATGGTAAGTACATTCCATGGTACTGATATGTGCGAAGTAGAGAAAAAAGGGAAAATAGTGGTAAAACCAGTTATAGTGCAGGGCTATAGCAAAAACATGGGTGGGGTTGGCAGGAGTGACGGCGTTATGAATATGTACAAGGAATCGGCCGAAGGTCAAAAAATATCGCGGCACTTGATGGACATGGAAATGCTGAATTCATATACCCTTTAAAAAAATGGGGGAACATTGAATAAAAAAGAATATATAATTTTGCTAGCCGAAATTTTAATTTCAAAGTACAATTCTGAGGTCTAGCCTGGGCAAGGAAGGCCGTCCAAGTCACCAAGACCTGAGAAACATTTTCCGGGCACTGTCCCTCCAACGAAAAAAATGTGCCCCTCCGAAAGATGTGTCGTGTGCTATAAAGCAGGGAAAAGGAAGGAATCTAAGTATTGGTGTCCTGATGTAATGTTGGTTTGTGCCCTGCTACACGTTTCCGAGAATACCACATAAAAACTGAATACTGAGGTAAAAAACATTATTCAATTGTGATTTTTTTATTTCTCAAAGTGTGTATAGAGGTATGAGAAACGTTAATCCATAATAATTCATGCAATATACTTATACTTTAGTTTTAAATTTTAGCATTTCAATTGCCTAGGAAACTTTGTGAAATGCACATGTTTTTTTTTCATTTTTACGTGGATGATGTTGATGTTTACGTGATGGATTTCCTTCCTTAGATGTATTTTTTTAGTAAGATTCCTTACTTTGAATAGAGATTAGTGATTGTGTTCATTGCATGATTTACTGTAACCCTTGGACATTCTAACAATGTATATAGTGTGACATGCTGGGTGTGATGGGCAGAGAAGGAAGGGAAGTTTAGTAGGGAGTGAATGGCGACACGTCAAGCTGCAGTCGAGGAGTAGGCTGTTGCCGGGCGTCCGGGGAGGGGAATATGCAGGTTGGGTTCCTCCTCTGGGTCCGTGCAGGAGAAAGTGGAGGTTCCATTTTTTCCCCGGCAATTCAACAAATATTTCACAACAAATAGTATCTTTTCATGACTATTTTCCCTAAGAATATTTTTTCAACACCTACTGTATCTACCACTATTTTCAAAAATATAGCAAGGAGTAAAAACACTTGGTGATAAATTATAGATATATAAACAATTTTTAATTGTTATTCATTAAAAAAAATAAATGCTTACTTAAATCCGTACAAATCTTCATTGATGTCTTTCCCTTTTCCAAATATTCCATTTTGAAATTACTACAAATTCCTGCATATTATCGTTGAATATGTTATAATTTAAAATTACTCAGCCACAATTTATGGTTTTACTACAATAATATTTCTTCAAATTATATTATTCATTATTAATTTATTAAATATGAACTATACAAATAAATGTACAATGGATTTATGTCATATTGTCGAAGATTATATCAGTTTACATATAAATTTACATATTTTAAATAATTGAAATTAATAATTTAAATAAATTATTTATATTAATCATAAAATTACTTCATTGTTGTTCAATAATCTTTCCAAAAAATAAAATTTGATATACTTAAGGAAATAATGGCAAAATCAAAACTAATGGAGGTATGCACAATAAATAACACCAAATTGGAAAAGAAAGTTACAAGCTACGTGAAGATTAGCCAATTTTCACAGTATTGACTTCAGAGACGGTCGTGTTGTCAAGAGCAGAACACTTCACCTTTTTTTACCCAGCGTTCACCTCGCGAAGCGACGAAATACTTACGGGTCGGACTACCGTGGGTTTCTAAATCGTCCGTCGGATCACCCAGGCTGAACGACGATTGACGGTGAAGTTATCTACGAGTATCGGTAGAAGGTGCTCCCGGAATCGCTCTTAACCGACATGTGTCGGTTGGGCGAGTTAGCGACACCGATAAGTGTCGGTCGCATGTACAGAATTCCGGTCCGGCGGCTTGGCCGCGGAGGGAAGACGTCATGGTTAGCTTCGACGTCGAACCCCTTTTCAGCTTTACAGCTTCACTCTGGGATTATCCCATTCACAAGAAACGCTACAAGAGTTACAGACTCCCACAAGAAATTTTATCTCGGTAACAAATCCGACTTATTTCCTATGCCTTTCATTTTCATTATGTTTTAATGTTTAATCTCAAGTTTTGACATAGCCAAAACAAAATAAGGGCCAGCTTTTATGTCGGCCAAAGGCATATAAACAAGACCCAAAAATCCTGAGAAAAAAAAGTAAAATAAAACGTTCAAAAGCTTAAAAAAAATATATTAAAATCGTAGGGAGGAAAAACTTGTCCTGGTTCCCGTTGGACCAGTGACCCCCAAAAAAATTATTATAAAATTAAAAATCGAGAAAAAAAGTAATATAATATTTTTTCGAAAAAGTCAAAATTTTTTGTTATGTTTCAATTTAGTTCATGTTCAGGCGCCCGTTTTGCCTTTAGTTTAGTTCTTTTAAATTTAGTGTGTGCACCAAATAGCACCCGCTCACTAGTAGCCTTTCATCCTCTTCTCCTTCACTAACACTGTAAAGGTTAAACTGGTCCCTTCACACTGCATCGCCATTTTCCCCTGCGTGCGAATTGCACAATCATTTTCGCTGAAGAGGTGGGCTTTATTCGCACCGTTACAGCGCTCCATAACTTTGGGCCGAGGGCCCTGCCATTGCCCTGTGTCGGTCACGACATCGTCTGGTGAATCAGTCTGGTAAAAGTTCACTCATGGCGGCTGAATGAGACAACGGCATCGGGGAAGCTCTCGACGAAGGACGAACGCACTGGGAGGAGAACAGCAGTTTGCTGTTGGGAAAGGAGTCTTATGCCAACGATCAGAAAGGGTCACAGCAGTGGATCCACGCCGCACCAAGGAGTTGCCGCACCGCTGCTAAGCACTAAGTAAAATCTCCCAATTCCTCACCCCCTAGGGAAGAAAAGTCCCGTGTCCCATCTCCAACCCCGTAACCCAAGTGATTCCCATAGTTCGTGTGAGAACACAAGCAGTGTTTGAGAGAGAGCATTTCAACTCATCAATTTAGCTTCAGACTATTCATTTGAAATAGTGTTAATTAAAGCTAAATTCTCCCGTCTCATTAGGCAACGGACATAATCCAAGTTAAAGACGTGGAGCTCATGTACAATCATTTCATTTCTTTGGAATTTGCCAATATTGCCATTGGTGAAAGTGCATTTTTAAAATGTTAATTATTTGCTTCTTCTTGATCATCTTCTTACTAACCCTCATTTCTGTTTCGCAAATCATTCACCCTCATTAGAATTATATATTGCCTCAAGTGCTATATTTTTGTGTACTTGTCGATTTTGTTGCAATAAATTCCATGTGTTGCAAAGCTACGTGTGAGTCGTCTGTCAAGCCGCAGTCCCGAGCCCGTCGTGTGTGGTGTCACTCGGAAAAAGATCGCATGCCCCGAAATGAATTTAGACATCGTGTCTACCGGACCCGTCACTAAACGGTTGCGAGGCCCCAATTTTCATTTAAATCCCGCCTCCCGGGATCACTTAAGTTTTGCAGAGATTTAATTTTTTTGCTTTTTCTTTGGTGTCCTATCCGACGCCGGCCGGTCACATTATTGAGACTGGACGCTTCGTTGAGGGTGAGTGGAGGGCCTGAGAGCTTTACAGGATTTTTTACGGTTGTGAAAGAATGGAACGTCTGAGAATTTGGAGGGATTGGCGGTTATCTTCTATTTAGTGGCCCAGGCGTGATAATTGTTTAGGTGGTTTTGAAAATTTCGTCGGGCTATGGCAAGCCATCTGTGTGATGAAGTTACAGTTGTGTCGTCGGCAAAAAGATATAGTTTTGTTTTGGGGGAGGTAGAGAGGTAGTTTGTGTATATGTTATAGATGGTCTCATTCAGGGGCCCTTATGTTTATTCTGAAAATATACAGAATCTTGGGGTTCTTACGATTCTACCCCCAAGTATGCTAACAATGTTAATTATCAAGTAAATTATTAAAATCTTCAAATTTAATTCTTGCCTAACATAAAGTCTTCTTCGCCTTTCTTCCATCTTCACTCACCTGAAAAGGCCTGAGCCTGAATGCTTTCTTTGATGATACTGGTGATCAGCTGTGGATATTTTTGAATTAACTTTCCAACGCACAGTGGTTCCCATAGCGAATCTAGCGGGACGAAATTATTTTCCTTTTTAACTAATAGCTATTGTAGTGTAAGTATTAGATTCGGACAAATTATAGAAATAAATACAGCAGTACCATAACAAAAGCTTTTAATATGTTTTTTACGAGAAAAATCAATGTTCACTTAAAAGTTACACAAAAAACAAAATGCAGTAAAATTATATATGTAGAATTAGCACAGTGTTTTTATGTAATGAACTCGTCTTAATTTTATAAGCTAAATACCACATGAATACACCCCAACACACCAGTTTTTTAAAATTACAATGAATTTTCATAAAAGGTGAACTGTTTATTAATAGCCACAACCATCATTATCATCGTCGCTATTCTCTTCATCTGCCGGCTCCACGTCCTCCCTTAGTTCAGGTATTATTGGTTCCTTGAGGAGCTGTCTAATTTCCATCGAAAGGGAATATTTGTGCTTTTGATGCGACGAACTAACGCCGGAAACAAAAGGATCAGTCGTGACTAAAAGTAAATTAAATACATCATGCATTATGTCCTTCCTTGAGCATTTTCGCGCGTGATTTTCTCGGTATTTCCTTATTTTTTTATGCCTTGCTTCTTGGGCCTCTTCGGAAAGCATGTTAATCGGTAATTATGCATGTTCAATCACTTTGGCCCCATTAATGAGTATCTTATGCACGGTGACAGGGATATAAAACCATGAATATAACCTCATATATATTTCTTTAGTTTTTTGAGAATACATTTCAAATTCAGTGGTGTTTATGGAGAAACCACAGGGCAGTGCCATTAGAATAGTTACAAATCTTTGAATTAATTCTTTGTTAATTACAGTAATGGCTGACGAAATGACAGGACTCTGGGACAAAACGGCGTGCTGTATTACCATCGTTGGAGGTATCACTTCCTCCGGGGGTTGGCTGGTCAACAATGAGATCCATCTCCTGTCTGAACCTTTTGCAGATATATTCTTTTCTTATTTTCACCAAATACTTTTCTTCGTTCCCTCTTACTGGCCATTTCTTCACTTCTAGTCTATATGTTATATGGAGAAGGCATTCAAAAAGCCTAATCCAGGCATGCAAAGTAGAAAGACCAAATTTGTACACAGTAGCATCCACATCCTTTGCTTGGTTTTCATTCATATTTTTGGGAGTAGCACCACAATTGTAACACGTTTGGGATGAGGTGTCAGTCATGGCATTGCATAATTTATCGTCCACCATTGTGAATAAAAATTCTAAAACTATTGACAATTTTTTCCCGCCTATTTCGATGACCACGGGAATAAGGTGAGAGATCTGCTTCTCTATCTTTTTAACTTCATGCACAGTAATCTCCTTACTCTCCTTTTCAAGTAATAATTTTATGCGCCTGCAATACCTGGTCGAAGATGGCCGGGGATACTACCATAAGATGTGGTTTTTAGTACTATATTTTAGTTGAAGTGGCACCATAGAAATTTAAAACATATTTGAATCATCCGCTGGTCTTGATTCTTCCCGAAATACGAATCTTTGCTTGCATTGCATGTGCCCACTACTGCCATCGCAACCCCACTTAATATCGCAACCCCACCGCATATCATTTTAAGCTTTAATTCATTACCAGACCTAAGAAAAGTGGCGACAACTCCTTCTTGAGCCAATATCAATCGCGATACAGTGTGATTGACGAGTGCCTGTAATTTGACTTCGGCCGAAGTCTCGGTAATGACCAATTCCTGAGGTGGGGGGTAGCAAGAAAACTTTGAATTCAATATAACTTTGTATGAGGGATAAATATCACACCGTCTCTGTTTGGCCTCTCTTCGGATATTTATGTACTGATGCTTTGTAAAGTTATTTTCTATGAAAAAGGCGCTTCCACCGATGTACATGGTATTGGTGCCAAAGGTGGGGACAAATAAGCCTTTTTATACTTTGTAGCTCTTTTTGGGGTGCTCTTTTAGTAATTTCTTTTATAATTTACGCCACATCTTTTTTCCCTGAGCTCCGCAATGAAAGCTGGCTTGCAAAACAAAGTTCTTCCTTTGATCTTTCTTTTACAAGAGACTGTACATATCTACGCCTCGTTTTCAGACTACTTTCAGAGAAGGATTTTCGAGGTCTACCAACTTTTAAATTGGATAAAATAGGATCTGACAATAGAATATCACGAGGTAAGGCGTCGGGGAATTTCAGTTTACAGTTTACCCAGAGTGGATGCTTTGACAGAAACCTATCGTATTTTCTGGAGCACTGTTTCCACATTTTTTCAGAATCACTTTTAAATAGAATCACAGTTTTCCTGATGGCCTTTAAGGTATCTTCGTTACAGCTTTTGCATCCTAATTTATGCTCTACGTAACTACATAAATCATCTGCAGTCTTTTATTCCCGCAACAACTGCAACAATTCCATGCGGGTTACCGTCGGTAACTTGATCCCCCCAGAGTGTGACATGATTTCCCATAGATTTAGAATTTAAAAAAAAGTATGAGTTTAATTTATATAAAAATTTAACTGCGATAATAAACGATTTAAATGATTCCCTTAAATTCCAATAGCTTTCGCAAGTACTTTTTAGCCATCAAGCTTTTACTTATTCCTCAATATATATCGACGGTATCTATTGTTTAGCTACATAATATAATTGATAGGTCGATAAGTAAAACAAAGTCAATTACTACGAATTTAATTTTAAATACCTACCTTATTATGGCGTGTACCAGCGGTGTTTTTCCCGATATGCCTGGCGTCGTCCTAGTTTGTAAAGTCACTTGCTCGCTCTCCAATATACCCCAAAGAATGGCCCTCAATTGTTAACTTCATGGGACAAAAAGGGAATTATTCGCAAAAGGCGCAAGTATGCGCAAGAACTTCTGGAAATAAATTTCTCTATGGACTTCTCTACATAATACTGAAGGTTTTGCAACCCCATCTCGACATATATTTTTTTAAAAGTCAATTTAAATATTTAAAGGGGGAGAAAAAACGAGGTTTTGAAGACTGTGACAATACTATTTTAAAGCTAGGACTTAAAAGTGCTTGTATTTAAACAAATATCACTCTAAACATTGCTACATACCGTTAGCTAAAATATCTTATTAGAATTTATAGTACCTTCCTCTTAAACTTTCTTGCAGGTACTTGTTAGCACTAGCGGATCGGTCGCCGTCTGGATATGAGCGGAGGGTCGGCAATCTCGACGCGCGACTTTACAGCAGTGCAACATTGTTATAACTTATAGAATCCTTGTCAAATCAATCAATCATGATAAAGCAATCAGTTGACAATATAACTACACTTGGGGCGACCATTTGTTCGAAAGTAACACAAATGACTTTTGTCCCGCTAGATTAGCGATTGGGACCACAGACGTTGCAACATCTTCGTCCGAGGGTGGGTCTTGCTCTGCAACTTCGATTTCTTTCTTCTTCGTATTTGGTGCATTCGTAAATCCTATGGTGGACTGCATCCTCGTCGTTTCCACAACTGCATTCCCCCGTTTGTGTTTTCCGATTCGTTTCAGGTAAAACATGAAATTTTCATGTCCAGTTAAAAGCTCCGTTAATTTTTGGTTCATCTGAAATGTACATTTTAGTCTTTCTCCTATTTTTGAGAAGAATTGACGGGTTATTATTCTTTTCTCATCTTCGGTCCATCGGTGTTGCCATTCTTCTAAGATTAGTGTTCTTACAAGCTTCTTTATCCTCTTCAAAGGTTGGTTTTGTTCAACTTCAGCTCCGAGGATTGTTGTTTTTCCATTCCTCTTTAAATCCGAGATTGTTTTCCTTTCCATGATTGCAAGCGTAGTTGGTATTATGCCCGCGTGATGACTGCAAGGGCTTGGTTGCTGAGGGTTCGGCATCCAGAGGCAATTCCGAGAAGGCAACACCTTTGCGCTTCATTCAACTTTTTATCGATTCTTCCGAGGGTAAGCTTTTCATCCCACATTTCACAGCCATATGCCTATGAGCAGACCCTGCTCATATACCATATGAGCAAGGCCACCGTGGAGTAGAGAATTTGAAGATTTTTCGGATTTGTGTCGTAATGTGTCCTACAATACCTCTCTAATGCTTGAAATGTGGTTTTTACCTTAGTCACAATGTATTTTATGTGGGGCTGAAACATCTTTTCATCGAAGACTATTCTGAGATATTTGAAGTTACTGACACGTTTCACGTTCTTTTGGTATAACTTGATTGTTGAATTGCCTAGAAATGGTTTTCCGAAGCACATGAAGACTGTTTCTTGGTTGAAATTTTTAGTTTCATTTTTTCACTCCATTTAATGAGTATTTCCATGCACCTATTCGCGGTTTCTTCGATATGCCTTCTGGAGATGGCAGGGATGGTGAGTGCCACGTCATCCGCGTAGGCGATAATCTTGCAATGTACAGGGAACTCCTCTCGAAAGAGTTGGTTCATGATTATATCCAGATCATAGGGCCTAATATTGACCCTTGTGGGGCTCCTTTCGTGATATGTTTTTCAACTTGAAGGCGTTTGCTTCGGAGAATCGTTTTCCGATCTTTGAAATAGCTTAAGATGATTCTGGGGATATTTTTTGGGAACTTCAGTCTCTTCATTTCCATGATGCAGGCTGGCCACCACACCGAATCAAATGCTGCTTCGAAATCTACGAAGATTGTGTCGATGTATTTCATTTGACATTCTCTGATTTCTTTCTTAAGTGTTTCCGCCGCATCAATTGTTCTGAGGCCCTTTCGGAAGCCAAACTGGTTTCTATCGAAAAGGGTATCATCAGGGATACATTCTTCAATCTTTAGTCTAATTGCTCTTTCCAATAGTTTCCCCATCTCGGATAGAAGAGGTAGAGGGCGAAATTATTTAGGATCTTGAGGATCCTTATCACTGGCTTTTAGTATGGTACAAAGTAAGCCAATTTTCCAGTACTTACGAAAGTAGTTTTGGTGTAGGTAGTCGTTGAATAGTCTTTTTAGGTACGGTGCCAGCTGGTCTTTAACCTTAGTATAAGGCCATGAATTCCGTCTATGTCAGAAGCTTTCTTATTTTTAATCTGGGATGTTACGAATCTAATGTCGGATTCCGTAAATTCCGTGCTGGCTTCATTTCCGTTTCCTTCAGGGAGTCGACGAATTTCTCGTGCTCCAGAGACTCAGTCTCTGGATTATCACTTGGTACTAAGGTTTCTTGAATTCTGCCCAGTGTGTCCTTCAGAAGGTCCGCTCTTCCATCATGGATGGTATTTGAACAATATGCTGACGGGATCTTCAGCTTCTTACTTGCGAGTTTTTTTTAATGAAACCCCACGGGTTATCTTGCAGGTTATTTCTTACAAAGTTCATCCATGACCTTTCGTTGCTCTTATTAATATCGTAAATATATTTTTTTCGGAGTGTTGGTCTTTTTCTTTTAAATAATTAACGCTCACGTGGACTTAGCCAACGTTTCGTCAATTTTTATTGACATCTTCCAATAAAGATTGAATATTTGAAGATGTCAATAAAAAATAAAAGCCAAAATATATGACACATTCATCAGGGGGGGCTCTTGGGTCCAAAGGATCACTTATGATGCGACTGGAAATAAATAAAAGGAAGTGCATCCGCTCTACTCTCAAACTCAAGAGACGGACGAGCAATGCAATGACACACGACTTGGCAGGCATTATATGCGACGCAGGTTATGAACAATATAACAGAGATATATTTCAAGAAAAACAAAGAAAGTGATACAAAGGGAGTCGTAGATCTATGCACTAAAAAAGCAAAAAAGGAAGATAAACACAGAGAGTGGAATCGTCCAGTAATTACTTGTCACGAATTGAGGCACCGAGGCCAAGGAATGATGTAGAGAACAAGTCAAACATAAAGACACCCCCTGTAATTATTAGCTTCTCCGCAGCTACGCGACACTTGATTGACCCTCGGAGTCGTGCACCGACCCCGGATAGGTACCCGGAGAAAACAAAAAAAACTTTCCTCTGTGGTCGCACATGGCCTGAAACTGTACCGAGTACCGGAGTGTCCGGCTAAAATACTCTGCCCGATGAGGACCGGATGCTAGAACTTCAATATGGCACCCACAACAAACACACCGTAGCTCATCTCACTGCGGGACATCCTCTTGCAAAGCCGACTCTCGCAATGGCGTTGAATAACGGGCGGGCGGCGGCAAATAATTAGCGGGCAGGCGTGTATGTCTCGATACCACAAGGAGAGAGTATGTATGTATGTAATTACCTGCTGCATCATTTCGTGCTCCAAACGGTGCACCATTGTGTGTGGCATATCTTGAGAGCTGATATCACCCGGAAGGCTGTCCAGCCAAAAGAGAGGAGCACGGCAAGCTTCCGCTTTCGCTCCTTTGATTGGCCATCTGGAGTCGGTCGTAGAAGGTGTATACACTCTCGAGTGCATATGCTTCCGCATGTCCCAGTCGTCCCCTTGCAGGATGATTCTAATGATCCCCTGCTCGCGGTTTAGAATGCAGTATTGCATTGGTTCCTACCAAGAAACTTTCATCATGCTAGGTCGAGTGATTTTCAGACGAATGTAACGGTACAAAGTGACTTCAATTTCTTCGTGGACACACTAAACTGTAATATACATCAAACATGTCGTTAGCAGCAACCTCCCGAAGAAACACCAAAATATGTTGGAGGAGGAGCAAAAAGTTCATCTCCTGCTCAAAGAATCTATGGATTGCCAAAAATAACAATTCCTCATCCATGGTACAAGAAAAACACAGGACGCTAGTGTTCTCTAATAGGGGGCGTTCAAGTATTACGTAAGCACCCCTAGGGGACGGGGGGTTACGAGTTTGCTTACTTTTGCTGACAAGTGGGAGGGGGGGGGGTCATAACATTGCTTACGTAAGACAGGAAGGAAACTACCTTTTAAGCATAAAAAATCGTTTTACAAACGATTAATTGAATGAATAATGGTATCAAATAATGACAAGGCCAGCTATGTTTAAATCCACAGAGTATTTTACTGGTACAACTAGTTTCAACGCTACGGCGTCATCATCAGGTACTTCAGGATGACGCCGTAGCGTTGAAACTAGTTGTACCAATAAAATACTCTGTTTTGAAAATGGAATTCCACAAAGTTACGCCAGAACGGATTGTATTCAAATAATGGTATATTTAAGGCAGAGTCCGCGTCCAAAAAAGAGGGGAAAACATCACGATCTGGTACCTCCATTCTTGGAAGCGTTGAACAGGAAAATAAACAATCAATTGAAACAAAGAATGAGAAAAAGGACATTTTGGAAATTTCAGAAATACCATGGATGAAACCTTCACAAGAAGCTTCTGAAAAAAATTGGGACGCTAGAGAAAAATCTCAATGCATTGTACACTACAAGGAGCTCAATGCCAAGCAGTGAAATTGAGAAAAAAATCGTAAAACTTCAAAAAGAACTAAAACATGAAACGACTTAAAGTAAAGCCTTCAGCTGTCAAGTATATGAAATGACTTCTTTGAAAAGGAAGAAACAAAACGCAGAATAACAAAAAAACTAAAGACACCGAAAAAGAATGAAGCTTGATGAAGTTCGCAGTGAAAGCCCTGAAATAAAAACGAAATTATCCTTGCGAGAATCAGTTTGACATCCGAGCATTGAAAAAGACCAACCCTTTTTATTTTTAAAAATTGCTGATATCGCTATTTTTGTGAGTGCTGCAGACTCTAGACGGAGAAATGAAACAATCCGAAGTGTCAAAATCCTTGATGAACTCACGGAGGAGTTTAAAAAAAAGTCGGAATCCGCATTATCCGTAGTACCACCTACCTCCGATTATTACCCAAATGCTCGACCACTGTGGAAGGTCGAAGACACGTGTCAACTGTTCCAGTCAAACTTTCAAGGGCTCAGGAGGATCACCACCACAGTCGTATAGACAGCCAGTTCGCAACGGCATCAATCCGTTACCTAAAGGGTCTAGCCTCAAGTCTTGGGCCAGCGCAAGTAGTCCATCTATCTCAAGACAAGGCACATGTTCCTATTGACCTAGTAGCAGCAAAGAAACAAGCACCCATGCTTATGCTCATGGAATATCATGTTTCGTTGCATGACCACAACTGGGTGATAGCGCAGCGTCACAAGCTCATACCATCTGTGTACGCCGGTATCGCGATTGAATCTAAGAAACCTGGAAATCCTCATGCTGTAGACTACTCTGGGCCAACGATCATTACTATCAGAAGTGGAAAACCCTGTTAATCTACCGCCAATACGCAGGCTAAGGACTTTGAAATGTTGCTAGAACTTAGTGAGTATCAGTTTCAGAAAAAAAAAGGAGGTGCCAAAAATGTGCTTACGTAATACTTGAACGCTCCCTAAGGCAAAAAGAAATTGAAAATGCCGAAATATAATAAAACTAGAAAGAACTACATCTGAATTAGAACAGCAGCAACTCCATTAAAAATTAATTTAAAAAAATGGTTACCATAATACAAAATTTAACACTATGAAAAAGGAACTAGCTATAATTTAGAATAATTGTAGAACATATAAAACCGCTAAAGATCTATGCGAATAGGTAAACTATAAATTTCAATCCTCGGAAATCCTCGGCGCGACCCTAATAATTTCAAGATAAAGCTGGATTATGAAATCCGTTTATGCCAATTTAGGCAAGGGAAAAACGCGATCCCCTTAGACACAAGTCTTATGAGATGGGTATAATTGACACTAGGTACCGCTAAAGGTTTAAGGGATAGTCGAGGAAACGTAACCCATTGAATACGTTCAGATTTCAGGAATAACAGTGTAAAAAATAGTAAGTCTAATAACAATACCAATTTTTACTATTTGCAGATATATTTCTATATTTACACACAAATATTATACCAGATCTTCTCATGTGTTTATTTTAAGCTTCAAAAATGTGTATTCGGAAGATAATTTAATGATTTTGGCAGAGGCTACCTTTAAAAATGCCACCAACGCGTACCAGTCACAAGTCGCCGCGTAAGATCTTGGCTAGGTTATCGGCAAGGTGACCACCGCACTTCGTTTCACTGACTTCCCGGCTGGGTCATCGTAAGGTGACCGGCGATGAGCGTGCCTTCGGGAGGGTTATGCTAGACGTAACCACGCCAATCGTTCGCCGATATTCGGCGCTGCCCTAACCTGCCCTTCCTGTCATCTGAAACCTACAAAGACCGGCGATGAGCGTGCCCTTGGGATGGTTACGCGAGACGTGACCCCGTTCATTGCTTCACTGACATCCTTCGTTGCCTTAAGGCCCCTTCCTGTCACCCTGAATCCACCCTCCTGCACAAGTTCCTTCCCAGGCCAGGGGTTCACCCAGGCAGTTGTAAGTGCAATCAACCCACCTATATAAATAGTCGTCATGCAAAAGCCATGAATTAAAATTAATATTAACACCGTCTTATTTCTGAGTCGGCCTTGATATATTAATGTAAAGATCATACCCACTATGTCGTCTACCCCTGCGACAATAGTACAGTGTATGTCTCATATGTTGAGACCAATATTGGATTAAGGGGGAGTGTTTTAATTTGTGTAACCCAGTGGTGGAGTTCTTGTAAGCATTTGATTATTGCTTGATGTCAAACAGTTGCTCTTTTGTTTTTCAGCAACCAGTATGAATTTCTTGTACTGTGCCATTCAAGTTGTCTTCCTGTAACTATTCAATGCTATTAAGCATGACAACCGAATGCTACTTTTTCCAAAAATAACACTCACAAATGACAGCTACTAGATAAGGGGCATCAAAAGAATTAATCAAGCATGGAAGTGGAACTCCTACACAGGCTGTAACACTTGGGATTGAAAGGGAAGAATCTTTCTGGTCAAACAGAGTTGAAGAAGAGGTTTACCTCTACGGCAGTTGGGCCTGAGGTTACCCTTTTTGTGACAAGGGTAAAGAAGCAGTGGACTTGGTTTGCATGACCTGCAGTGCAAAGTACATGAGGAAGAGAAGACCCCTAAGGCCTGGAGAAATGGCATGCTGGTGCCTATTTACAAGGAGAACGATGGTGGAATAAAGCTCATGTCCCCCTTGATGAAAATCTGAGAGAAGGAAAGAAGAATAAAGTTTAAGAGAGAAATCATCCTGTTGGGAGGGTCAAATTGGGTTCAAGCGTGGAAAAAGGATGATGGACCAACCTTCTGCCCTGCAATATATAATGGAGAAATCCACGAAAAAGAGAAGCCAACTACATACAGTATTCTTAGATTTAAAAAATGCATATGATACACTACCAAGGGAAGATCAGAAAATGTGGCGATGATTAAGAGGGTATTAGGTGCCAGTGATATATGTATGTGGATGGTGCAGGACTAGTAGTAGGGAGCTCAATCATAAGTGTGAGGGCAAGTATATTAGAGACATCAATGTTTCCTGTGGCAGTGAGGATTAACCATGGTTCAGCTTGAAGCCTCGACCAATTCAACATAAGGAATGGGTATGTGGACATGCAGTTCATGAGTAGTGAGCAAACATGACCCATGGTCTATGCTCTTCACTCATGACATTGTTCTAATGGCAGAAAGCAGGGAAGAAGTAGGGTATTGTTGAAAGGTGGAGCTATTGAAGATGGAAAATTTAAGGTGATTACGTCAAAAACAGAGTTCATGTGACTTAGAGAGGGTGGGATAAATGTAGAAGTGGAACTCTTTGGGAAGAGGATAATAGAGCAACACCTCACTATGTAGAAAGTCAAAAAAGTTAAATTTAAATTAATCCAGCATATAAAGTGATCTCACAACAAGAGCACCTCAGGTTTCTGTCTGTCTCATCTCAGGTTTTGTTATTTTTAGTGAATTACGCACTGCAGTCATTGCTGGTGGAATGCATTAGTTTAAGAGAAATACATAGGTACACCCATACATCAGACTAAAAAATGAATGTTGAAATCACTAAACAAGTATTCATTAACTAACATCCATCTTTGGTGTCGGATATTTATTGTTCAAGGGGTGATATCATTGAAAAGTTTTATTTTAAAAAATGTATAAATGAAATTGTGGACATTTTCATTTCTTACTTTTGAAGCTATTACTTTAGTAAACCTCCTCATTCAGAGAACATTTATTTTAAGCATGGGTAGCCTCAAAGATTATTACTCAAGTAGATGGACAGCTGAGAAAGGGATATTCCCTTAACACATTCAAATTCGTGCAAACATTTTACACAAGTTGATGAGAGCTGGTTGTTATTGACCACTATTTTATATTAAATGTTTTATGGAGAATTGGTCATTTAAAAAATCTGAATTGGTTATCTAAGTGTTCCACCTCAAGCCCTGAAGATGAAACAATAAAGTTTTGAAACGTTGGTGAGAGAAGAAATGTGATTTTTTTAAATGACCAATTCTCCATAAAACATTTTATATTTTACACAAGTCCTGCAGTCCATTGGAATAGGTATACAGAAATTAAATAAATACATATGTACCTACTCAGCAGATAAAGGGGTACAAGGGAAATCACTCCATGTGATAACAATAAAAAAAACATTCCATCAAAATTATTTAATTTTGTAAGTAGTGTCTTCATCAGAAAATCACCATTAAAAGCATTTCATTAATGTTAAAATTAACATAATTTGTTTTCATCATCACCTTGAACTTTAAATTACGTGCTGCAATCATCTTTTATCAGGGAATGTACAAGACTTTTTTTTAAAACAAATGCATATTTACAAGAAGAACTTTCAGCAGACAGCACAATATTTGTCCCTCTTTCTAAAATGGATGCACTCCACTTATTGAACATGATTGCACAGCTCAGCTCAACACGTCCTACTCCACATTCCTCAATTCAGGCAAGCAAAAAAAAAACACCTGTTTTCCAACGTTAAATAAAAATGTTAACTCAACCATGGAAATAAATGATTTGAAACTCTATTATCACAATCCTGAAAGACAAGGGCTGGAAAAATAGGCCTTTGGACCTTCACTTTTAGTAGACCACCAGACAGATGACATTGACATCAATTATGCACATATTGACAGCTGAAAAAAATTTCAACTGCTGTCTTGGAAGGTCATCTACATGAAATAATTTAAGAATTTAAGTTGGTATGCCTTTTTTTGGGGAAGGAGTAATGGAAAAGAAAGCTAAACTTAAATAAATAGACTAGCATAAGTTGATTGGTGCTCCATTGTCAGAATGCCCAAAATGCACTAGCAAAGGGAAAAAATATGTTGTGCTGCCCACTTACGGAGTTGGAAAAGCATGATTTAAATATATTAACGTACATATGTATAAGTAACAAACACAACACCTGTTTCTTTAGAATTGCTTTCTCTCTCTCTCCTTTGTACAAAGGCTTATGATAACACGATAGTTTACAGTGCATACTCCGTCATTCACTGGAGACAGCACAACCAATCGATACCCGGAATGTGACTGCTTGGAAAAAAGTCTGACAACAGACTCTTGCTACCTTTCAGAGAAGACCACATGATAAATATGCTTGCAACATATTCTATGTGTTAATCCCACTATTCTCTTTCTTTGTCGCCAAGTCTGATTCTTTTGCAACACAGCATGAGGAAGGGCAAGTGCACATAGGCACTTATTTGAGCAAAATACGAAGAAATAATACAAATATGAGTTTTTTGAGTGAGGCAATGAAACAAACATCTCTAGCACCAAAGGCACAGTCTTTATACAGTTTGAAACAAATAGAAGTAACTGTGCTTGGATGAAAAAATAAAAATTTGTTGGATGTCTTTCATTGTCTAATACCATAAAATTCAACTTGAGGAAGTAAAAAAATGGCAGTAAATTAACTGCACAATAAATGGAATTAATTTGGAATGTTAATGTTTTGCCACCACTGGAAGCTATGCCATATTTTTTAATATCTTACTTTGCTTGCTTTTTATAACACCGTGATATGGCAAGGACAATAATAAGTTTAGGTAATAGCAATAAACTTGTCCTTGAGCAGACAACATTCTGGGACAAAATTTACATGCCTGCGAACATGTCATAAAGAACAGCAGTCCAGTAAATCTCATTCAAACTTGAAGTTCAAATGGAATTCCCATTAAAGCATGTTTGGGAATGTTTTATACAGGCACTAAACAGTCACAAATAGATAATGCAGCATTACAAGTTACCATGAGTCCACAGGCAAAAGTCACCAACCATATTTCAAAAGAAGCATTGCACATCATATGCAACGCATTTAGCAAGTCAGTTGATTCAATAGCTACATTTTTTATTTTGGTTCATATGTGGCTTGTTGGTGTGCAATGCTTATTTTTATCCCTGGGAGTGAAAAAGTTCAATTCTCACTTGCTCCAATGCAGAACTACAATCCACGAGGGCCATATAAACCCAAGTTTACACTTTGTTAACAACTTACTCTGAAAGGCTTTGAGATATTTATATCCCAAATATTCATTTACAAGTATTTTCAGGCACTATGTAACAGTAGCAGGTAAAATTTCAGACTCACTTCTTTTTTCAATTTTTGCTAAAGCTGTGTGATGTAATGCAGGGAATGGATAAAAAAAGGCATTGATGTGGGGGGTGGGAGGGGGGAATTTTATTTAGAAAGCCTCGATGTGGGTACCGAAACAAAAAAATCCAAGAAGATGGGAGCAGAAATGATCACTTCCGACCCCAAAAACATCTCCCCTGAGTCAATGCGGCTGCCGTCGCCACCCCAACGAGGTTTCGGCAGCGCTTCTCCTGTGCTACGAGAGGAACTCCCTCTCCAGCTCACTGATGGAAGGCTTCCTGCCGTGCCTCTGCTGCACCGGTGGCTGTTGCTGCTGCTGCTCTTGGGGCAAAGGCAAAGGGTGCAGGAGGTAGGGTGCCTGGTGGTGGTGTTGGTGGTGTTGTTGATGGTGCAGGTGGGGCGCCTGAGACTGTATCAGGTGGTAGCCCCTGGCGCTGGTGGCCGCCGTTCTCGCCGCCTGGAGTGGCACCGTGCTGTCCTGAGTCTGGCCGTGCGTGGGCATGTCCAGAAGGGTCTCCACGCCCCCGGACGAGGGCGTGGAGGAGGGCGAGGGCGAGAAGCGAACTCGGTTCACCGACGAAGAGCTGTTCTCCTTGGCCGACACGTAGCTGCTGTCCTCGCTGGTCACGCTCTCCGGGGGCGTCGGATTGGTCGGCGTCCCGCCCCCAGAGGAGGACCCGCCCCCACCGCCTCCTCCTCCCCCCCACCCCCCGCTTGGCTTGGGGGAGCACCTCCCCGCGGCCCCGCTGCCCCCTCCCCGCTCGCCGTACGCGTTGTAGCGCCGCAGGCTAGAGCGCAGGATGCGCGGCATCTCCACCGACGAGGACCGCGCCTCCGCCTCCAGCGAGTTCTGCCGCGAGTAGTATTGCGAGGAGGAGGAGGCCAAGGGGTACTCGTATTCGTATCCGGCGGGACCCCTCACGGCGGGACTGCCCCGGTGCGTCGGCGTGTTGTACTGGGAGTCGCCCTCGTCCTCCAGGCGGAAGCTCGGGTTGACGTTGGAGCTGGAGGAGGCCGTGGAGACGTTGGAAGGGGTCCGGCGGTGGCCGAAGGGCAGCCGGGACGAGGGCGAGGGCGTCGGGGGCAGGACGACGGTCCCACCGGACGACGAGGCTTGCTGCTGCTGCTGCTGCGAGGGCGGCACCTGCGCCCACGCGGCCGCCACGTGGTGCAGCTGCTGCAGGAGGTGCTGGTGGTGGTGCACGGAGAGGGGGGAGGCGGCCGCGTAGTTGGGCGGGGGATGGTGCGGGGGCGGCGGCTGCAGGTGCGGGGGCGGCGGGTGCAGGAGCTGGTCTCCGCCGCCGCTGCTCCCGGGGTTGTCGTAGGCGTGGTAGTTGCGCGCGCCGCCGCTGTCGGGGGCAGGGGGCGGGGGCGGCGGGTGGGGAGGCGGGGGCGGCCCCCCGCCGTAGTCGGCGTAGTACTCGCCCGTGGGGCCGGCGTAGATGGCGTAGGGGGAAGGGGTCTGGTCCGAGCAATTGGCGTACGAGGGGTAGGGAGGATCCGTCCGATATTGCTCGGGATGGGCACAATACTGGCTCACTATGTAATGGCCCTCCCCACTCGGCACATAGTCCACTGGCACATACACTCCACCTGCACTCCGCTCCATCACCATCGTGGAACCACCCATTGGATATGTCACCTGCATAGGAATATAATAGAGTAGGGAAATAATAAGAATGAAAACAAAGCATTTCCCACGAGGAGGAGGCTCAAAGAAAACAAGGCTGGTATATTAATACCTGAAGGAAGTACATAGAGTGAACCTTTCACCAAAGGCGGATTTTAATTTACGCGGTTTCTACAGGAAGGCGTGGTCACCATTTTTTCTTGGTGAGATGGAAACCTAGTGAAATGACTCTCGGATCTTAACAGAACTTTTACCCAAATAGAGGGCTGCTTGGACCTCTTTTGTTTGGCCTAGCCCAGCTCAGCCCGCACCCCATTAATGTTAGTGCAATCAGCCAGCTCGAGCCTTGTATGGTCATTTCTGCTGAATTACACACGAACACTTACATTTATAAATGAAATAGGAACCTATGAATGTTATATGCATAAACATATGTATGTACGTCAAAAAAGTCACAAAATAAAGCCATTAAATTTCCTGATCTGAAATGGTTCTTAAAATTAGTTAAAATTGATTGACTACAGAATCGCTTTTTAGTTAAAGCTTCAATCCCACAGTGGACAGGTAATAGGGAGTCTGCCATATGTAAGAACCATTGACTTGGGATTGGATTAAGAGGGTGCGTCAATGGCTAATTGATCTTTTTGCACAGGTCGGAACCTAGTACATACTTCATGCATGTGTTTTCATGGTATCAAAGAACGCTTGGACAGTACATTGAAACAAGCGCGCAGGTGGTTATTGCAGTGAGATATGGAGAGATTGTGAGGGTTGATTATAGGTGCAGCGAAACTCTGTGCCACTCGCTTGTTAAGAGTGTTATGATGCAAGGGAGAGGAAAGCATACAAGTGATGTGGGATAAAGTGGCCGAGTCTTCCTCCAGATGTTACTTCGGGAGTCCTTCGGTACCTTTGCCCGCTCATCAACGATTGATTAACCCCCCCCCCCCCAGTGATCTCTGATTCTCCGTAGGTGAGTGCCACCAAGTTTCGCTATACCTATACCTACCTCACTTCCGTCATTGCTGGTGCTGGATGACTTCCGGCGAGGGGAGGGGGCAGGGGAGGCGACGACCATGGCCGACGACGAGGATGAGGACGGCGGCATTCCACCGCCTTCGCGCCCAACAGCCGTGGCGTAGTGCTGGGGGGAGTCGGTGAATCGAAGGGGCTTTGGCTCCGTGCCGACGAGGCCGAAGAGCGGGTGCCTGTGGTGCCGTGTGGGGCCATGGTACGTGTTGTGAGCGTAGCCCGAAGCACTGGAGAACTCGTAATCTGGTCCGAGGTACGGCGAGGGGACACCTCGGCCCACCTCCCCGAACCACCACCGTCTCTTCTCCAAGTCTTCCTCCGACCTTGATGTGACAACACACAACTTGATCAACAAAGATACACATATACACAAAATGAGCAGGTAAACATTTCACCAATCAAAGAAATTAGCATGCATTATGCAAATAGATGACTGTTTAACATTCACTACTGCAGGATTACATACTGAGCTCAAATGCTCCATCTGAACCATCTGTAGGAGGCCGACACTTATATTCATACATCTACATAATACCCTGCAAGCCACTTCAAGGGTGTGTGGCAGGTCATAGATGAAATTGAGAATGCAGCATGAATTTATTATAGCTATTTAATTTTAGTTACACATATTAATCTATGCTATTATTCCCAGAAACACCTTTGCAGGTTTCTGAATTCCAATACCATATATTTGAAGTTCTACAATTGATTAACTGATTGAAAGCAATGCGGGACTGGCCTTGACATTAGCTTTAGTCAGGGTTTCACACAGGAGATACATGGATGTATGAAATCATCATTTGGGTATCCTGGACCGTGGAGAATGTATGTACAATGTATTCATGTTCACGTACGAAACATGCTGAGTCTCACTATGTTTTCCGGCGGAAATACGCAGAGATGCAGGAGGTAGATGCTTCGTTTTGCATCAAGATCTTAGGAACGAAATATTTTAATATGTTTTTGCAAATATTAATAATGGTTGCCTTTATTTTGACTTAATACAAGTCAAATTCATCCCCTCCACTTCACGAGTCTGCCAACACTCTGGGATGGGTTGCTAGGCCCACTTCACCAACTCAGCTCATAAGACAACTGCCATCATTGTTCTAATTATTTAAAGGAAACAAAAGCTTCTTTACAGCATGAAAGTGAGCGAAAGAAATCTTTTTTCCAAACGGGTCTGATTTATCTTCAATGAATTTCAGAATATTTTGTTTTCAAACATCCAACCCACTCTAAATGGATATTTAAAGTCATGTCCTAGGGATAAAAGAGAAATATTCTAGTGATGAACCCTGAAATGTAACGATCCATCTGGATAGCCATTTATTTTTTTTTAGCATCTTCAATGATTCGTTTTTATAAGCATATTCACTTTGGCTGCATGGATGGAAACCACTCAAAGATTAAAAAATGAGAATTATAAAAATCCCTGACAATCAGTACCCCCTTGTCCTCATCCTTCAACATCCCCCCCCCCCATATTTATATAGTGACCCACCCAGAAGCAGTTTAATTCCAGGTCACTACTCTGGTTAGCAAGGCTTCCCAAATACCTCCCTTCTCCACTTGCTCTGGCTCGCTTGCCGGATAATACGTAACATCATTTTATTCTGTTCCTTTTCATCCCCAGTCAGGTCGTGGGTACTTGAGAAGGTTCGCAATGGAGCACAGGGGAGGCAGAAAAGAGAAAGTCCACTTCCTGGCCCCTGTCTCCCATGTTCCCCTCCGTGACACACGAGTACTCTACCATCCCAATCCTCTCCAATGCACAGCACAAGGGGGCATTGTTCATATCCAGGGTAGGTATTCTATATAGCACCCGCGCACTTGCCATTGTTGAGCTCTGAATGTAATACATATACGATTTCTTTTAACGAGGATATGCATCTTAATTTGTCGGATTGGTTGTACCATGGCTTTTCGGACCCGATAATATTACACACTTTTGAGGTAGTTTGAGTGAGATAGTTCCCTAATCAAAATGGAGATCATATTAGAATTTTGGTTTATAAGATAGTTTCAAAAAGAATCTTTGTTATATTCCACAACGTATTTATTTTTCTACTTCAGGTCATTCTCAAGAGTTAACTCTTGAGAATGACCTGAAAAGGTCGAAACCGGTTGAGTTTTAATAAATACGGAGTGGAATATAACAAAGTTTATTTTTGAAACTATCATGTCTTCATTCCACGAAGTGAACGCGCGAACCATTGAGTTGATTTTTTTTATAATTTTAGCGTCTGTAAGAAGTATGTAGTAAATATTGTCACATTATTGGCTCAAAAATATAGTTATATATGACTAAGATTCTCAGTATTTAAATAAATATATCTCCATAAGTCTCTAACTTGACTCATTTTTTCACGCCGTACGACTAAAAAGCCTTCAAAACAGCAGGTTTTTTTGTTATTCTGTAAACATTACTGCGGTGAGTAATAGGTAATTTTGTATGTAACCTGAGAAAACATGCAAACTACACACCGTTAGCTTTTTGACCAAATCTATGTGTTAGAAGTTGCTAATTTCTGAGGATGAATTTTTGATTGACGATGAATGATATACAGGATTTATTTCAGCAACTTGCTCACAGAATGTACGCAAAGCAAGAAGTACCTCACTCTCATGTGAAATGCTGAGCCCCACCGAGTTTCACTCTCCAACACTGGAAAAATATTGTTCTGCACTGATATTCTCCAACAATTCTTCTGCGTAGCTTTGCTAGAATCCATTCAGCACGAATAGTTATAACTAAATATAAATATTTTATTTTATATTTATTTATATAATTTTATTTAAATATTTATTTTATTTTAATATAAATAGTTATATTTGCGTGCATAACGTACTAACTGCGCCACGTGAAACCTCACTTGGAGTCTATCTACTAATGCCTGTACATGTGAGTTAACTTAAAATTACATTTTAACCATAAATAACCACGATTGCTCAAATTTAGTTCCATTCTATGCGCTGTAACATTTCATTCTATTGGCCACCTTTAACAGTATACGCAGTGTTAATTACATTTCTGATATTCCACTTTTTGTAAGTATTCCGCAATGTTTTGCAAAAAATGTATATTTTTATCACTTTGAAAATCGCGTTATAGATTTATTGTTTTGTAGGTATGTACAACATTTTCATCTCCAGAAAAAAATAGCACTACGAACATTCTCATCACAAAAATTATTTTAATCAATTTTATTTTTTTTTAACTCTTCTTAATTATTACTGTAATAATAATTCAAATGAACAATTGTCCTCATAATACAATATTCATAATCATAAGAACTAAATACTTGTTGCATTTCATATTAATATTGAGTTTTGTTAACTATAAGCATCGATATAATCGAAAGAGTGCTTTTAATTTGCAGCAATATTCATAAATTGCTTGGACTATAATTTGTTCATTGTTGCATCAATTAATCAACACAATATGTTGATAAATAATATTTTTTTAAAAGGTTTGCCAAGATTTGAGCAGGTAGGTTCATGATAACTGCGATTCTGTGGGCGGAACCGGAAACAGCTTGTCAAGCTACCGCAAATTAAATTTAAAAAACGTCTCAATACGATGAATATTACCCGAGATAATGACACATTCATGAATTTGAAATAGAAAATGGCGAGCCACCGCTCAGCGCCCAGGCTCAGGCCCCTATCACTCTCCCATTCATTACGCTGCTCTATTGGACGCACCCAAACCTATTCTCCACACTCTGCTCCACATTATGCTACCCGTTTTTCTCAAAACTGTTGATTATGAAAATTTAATTTTTTTCCATATCCTCCCCCGTCTCAGCACTTACATTGAATAACTAAAGGAGCTGCGAATTAAAAAAAAAAATTATCTGTTCCTAATCAAATTAGGATAACATTTTTTTAATACGCATAAAAAAATAGCAATAAAAATATCAACTCAGAAAAGCCTTATAGTTAGCGTCGAAGATATTTCATTTGTTTGTAAGCAGAAACGACCATTATATTTAAAGAAATTTTGGGGGATTTTACAATAAACATTTTGATTGAATAGCATTTGTATATGATAGTATAACTCTTTGAGAACAAAAATACCCCATTTTTGTTGCTCTATCACTGTAAAAAGCCAACATAATTACGACGACGATTAGAAATAATATAATTAATAAACTTCCACGACAAACCAAAAAGGCAAAATAATTTGGCAGATAATACAATTCGGAGACATGCACAATGATACCTATAAGTAAGGACAAGATAGGGAAATAAGTGTTAACCTTACTACTGAAGAGAAACTGGTGAATAATGAGTAGAAGAGCTCCTAAATCTAGCTTAGAGATAATTGGTCAGTGCACTCATAAATGGAAAAAGTTTAAAATGACGTAAAGAACGATAACCTTGGCACAAGTTGGCAACAGTTGATGAGGAGGAGAAAATAGAGTGCGAGAAAGAAATTCTAGACAAGCTATACTATATGGGATAATGAAATATCCCATCGTCGGAGTTCTTGAAGAAAAGAGAAATGAAGGAAAATGTTTGTCTAGTGCAACAAGGAACAAGAACCCTTTTCGAACTAATTCTTTGGTTTTATGAGGAAAGGGCCTGTCAGAATGATTATTTGAAAACAGTTTCAATACTATTAAGTAAAAAGAAGAAAGTATTAGGATGCGAATGACAGAGGACGATCGGTTAAGCTTGCAGCAACGGTATAACTAGATATTTCATTACTCTTAACATTTCTTACATTCAAAAATTATAATCGCTCAAGTTCCTCAATTACATGCTTTTGCATTAATTAAAAATGTAACTTGATATTCCTTTAAATTATAATTTAACATGCAAACAAATGAACGATATCTCCAGGGTTAAAGCAAATTATTTTCACGGTAAAACACACACGCTGTGTCTATTAATTAAATAAAAATAATACAGGAGACCTGGTATAATTTACGACAATTATGCCAATTGTTTTCATTTGCATTAGAATCTATTCCACGAAAACTTTCTTGCAATTAAATGGCATGAATAAGAGAGATTTGACCTACACTTAGATTTGCCTTTCCAATGACGAAGGGCACTACGGAACATCATAAAGAAAAGAGAGAAAGCTAAATATGGTGCAACAAAAGGGAACTGTATCGATTAGATAACAATTTTAGGAACAAACACGGGAAAGCTAGTACAGGTGATACCATCGATAAGACGCGCATGGTACGTACATGTTCTTTGGAAAAAGCATAAAAGACTTCGAGGGGTCGTATTCTGTAACTCGTATCACCGGTGATGAGCGACTGCCGACGATACCACATCACCCATCACCGCCTTTGCGATTCTGTATGCTGGCAAAGTGATGTTCTTCGCCCAAAAACGGGGTGAAACGACATCACTGCCAAAGTAGCCGGTCTTCTCCTATCACCTCCCAATATGGCGTCGAAGCGTAGATGGTTTCATCAGCTGATGACTAATCTCATACGTAATTACCTTACTGCGCTCGCCAGACTATTTAAGCGTATAAAACTACTATACTTGTAATGAAAAATGACTAATGGAGATGCCAAGAAAATTTTTGCTCGAACAGAAAACTTTATTCTATTACGTGAGGGTGATTTAGATAACAAGTTCCGGGCGCGTATGTAATTAAGAAGCCAAATAAATAAGCTTTTAAGACGATATCCCTGAGTTAGTGAAGCTTGGGTTCATATTAGGATGCATAGTTATTCAAGTGGAAAATGGTTTCACTTCCAACATTAGGCATACTTCTTTTTGTGATACTACCAAATATGAGTTCACACAGCTCATGAGAATGGGATATATTGATGTTGATGCTTAGGGCTAAAATCTAACCATATAATTTTTAGTACATAATTTTCATTTATGGAAGAAAAATAGAGATAAGTGAATAGTTGCCATGCAATTATTTTATTATACGTAAGCATAATTAATCACGCTTTTGGGTCCTATGCCTCCATTCGTTCACAGGTTTTCTCGCTCATTAATACTCATAAACCACTAAAATCATGGGAGGGGAGTAAACGAAGAAATCGAAATGAAACTTGTGATCGTACTCCAAAACGTCACAGCATATTTAAGCAAATTTTCTCGGGTATATATTGGGAATACGCTTTCTTCTTTCGGAATTCTGATGAACATTTCTGTAGAGGACACACTTATTTCATCGCATCAATTTACTAGTAACTGGTTACCGAGCGTTGCTCGATGTAAATTTGGTGTACTAAGAACTTGCATGCTCCTATTCTGCTACTTATTGTCTTTTTTAATTATATTGGGCATTCACATAGTGCGATTACAGGTTATAATAAAACAAATTTTATAAAGCATAACGGATATTTATTTTTTAAATATAGTAGTGATGATGCAATTAGGTAGTATAAAGCTAACTCAGAAACACCACTAACACAAAAATTTTCTCCTAACGAAATTCAGAAATCATCAATAAGTTCAATATTTACATTGTTTTCATTATTTCCAATGTTCATTGACAGATTATTGTTGTTATTAGACTTAAAATTATTCAATATTTCTTTCTATACAACGTTTCTCGTGTGTCAAAGTTATTGAGTCAGGACGCTCTTGGATAAATTGTTGCAAGATTGATCCATCTTCATAAGTTGTACGAGCTGCTTCCGCTAATTCGAACCATTCAGGATTGCACGTCATTGTGATAAAGAAGTCTGATGATCCAAGTCGACGGACAAAGGCCATAGCTTCTTCAAAATGTTTAGTGTAAAACGTGTAGATACAGGAAACGAAGAAGGTAAAATAATGCTTTCACCAAAAACAGCCTTCTTTTTTTCAGCCAATTCACTCAAAAATTGAATCACTCTTGTACAGTTTTCAGCAAGTATGCTTTTAAATTTGCTTTAACCCATTGGTTACTGTCATGTTCCACTCTTATATAAGTATCAACCAGATATTGCTGAAAATGCCGACCACCGAAATTCAAAGCATTGAACTTCAAAAGGCGGAGATCAGGATTTCTTAGGTTGATGTCTGAAGGAAAATATTTGGCAAGTTGAGCTCTAAATGCTAATCGGTAGTTCAAATCTAGTCAAATTTTGGTGACTCGTATAAGGTGTTCTCAAAGGAATATTAATACAGAGAATCCAAAATTGCAAAATTTGGGTAAAATAGTGGATAAGTAAAGGGCCCAACATGACGGTCAATATTGTTCATGGTAACTAAAGATTTCCCACGTTTACGAGTAATTAACTTCTTATCTGGAAAGCTTTGGTCAGCGTTGAGGGTAACAATGGGACAAACATAATTCTGAAGGGGGATGTTAAACCTTCTGTGATCAACGGCATCAGGTAATGCAAATAGCAGCTTAACATAAGGCAGCTCTACACCTTCTGCAGCAGTGAGTCTATTAGTTTCTTCTTCTACTTCCCGCATTATCATGAATCCAAGACCAATCGGATTTTCAGATCTCAAAATATGATCCAAGAAACAAATAAGATTCTCGCTGATACCATGATGAATGGCATTGTTCATGTGTGCACTAAGAGCATCCGGATTATCCAAATGTATATCTGTCCATATTGAGGCCGTTCAAAATTTCCGTCATTATTTTGAGTAGGGTGAGCTGCTCCTTTAAGTTTGTGATAAACTTGACCGCTAACAATGTAACTATAAACTCCTCAACCGTTGACTCTTCGATCGTCATCTACGGTGAATGAAGCCATTGCAAAACATACATTCAAATTTCGAATCCTTTCATAAAATCATCAGAAAATGGATGACGTCGAAGAAACGATCGCGCTAACTCGTTCGGAAATTCTGGATGTGGTAGATCTATCCTACCATGTTGGCAGCAGCAGCCAAACGAATCTCAATAAATTCCATTTGACACACGTTCTTTGGGAAAATGCAATGTTCCATAGTGAATACAAAGAACACTAAAAGGTTGCAAACTATGGTAAGAAATATCAGCCGTTGTAGCTGCCTTGTAGGAACTTATTCGGTTTAGCCGTAATGCTTGTTGTCGTCTTGAATTTCTTCGGCGTTCTTCTTCCAATCGTTGTTGATGATCATCATCAAACTCTTCTTTACGCCTCTGAGCCGCTCGTTCACGCATGTCTTGAAGCCGCTAATTTTTTTGTGAGTCTGATTCTTCAGTTCTTTGGTTATTTTGTCGTTGCGTTATCTTTTACAAACGTTCGTTTGTTTCTCCTTTTGTTCGTCTGATTCTCCACTTCTCTGGATTCGTGCAACATCACGTATCATTTCTAAATGCTCTAGAAGATCATCGGAAGACTCATATTCTTACCTCATTCTTTTCTGATTGTTCCTCTCTTGAGAGTAAGCATCATTTAGTTCAGCCATAATTTCAAATAACGTATTTATACAAGTGGTTTTTGCTACCCGGCTTGGTCTTGCTGATGTCAGAAAATATTCTTCATTTTTAGGATTTAAACTACTTGAGGTACCTGGTATTGAGTCATCAACTTGTTCTATTTGCTCCAGAATGAAATTCTTTGAGGTATTAAGCATTGGGTCATCACCTTGTACCATTTGCTCCTGAAGTTCTCTTTCAGGTTGTTCTGTAGATCAGATCAATATTCTACAGCCGCTGGAGGACTCACGTAAACACTTCCAAAATTACGTGATCAATACCATTTACTCTGTAGCAGCCATTAACCACTCATGGAGAGGTTGAGTTGAAATATATTCCAGCTAAAATTTCAAAGTACATCTGTAAAAGAGATTTTTTTAAAGAGGCGTAAAAGTCTCAGGCATGAATTTCCAGTCCATGCCTATTCTGCGGTTTTCAAGTAAACAAAATATTCAATTGTTGAAGTTGTGCAAAAATTTGAGATTTTCGAGCTAAAAACCAAAATTCCAGGAAAATGCGATGGGTTTACGGAAATTGAATGCAAGAATTAAAACATTTGTTCTTTCATTTATCTAAAAGTAACATTTTAAATTTGTATCAGGAGTGTAAGCAATTAAACAGAGCAAATAAAGAAACATCTGTATAACAAAAATGGAGTAGCCTAGCCTTTTCACATGTTAAAAATGTAAATTTATTTTGCCCAATATCTTGTAAAAAAGAGTATTCCCAGAGTCAAGACCTAGGTAAATCGCTTTTTCGTCCCCTATATTAGTAACTTTGTAACTTTAATCAAAATCGTTAGAGCCGTTTTCGAAATAAAATTTACATATACACACTGTGGCATGAGGAGTAAATATCAGCGGGGAATAAGTCAAGATATTTCCTTTGTAACAGCAGATGAATCGTCAATTATAGCACTGAAAAAATGGCAACAGAGAAAACTGAATACCTAAATCATTAAACACAACCTAGGAGAGGAACTTGAAATAATGTAAACGCGTAGTTATGCTATTTAAATATCCTCAATATGTTCACGCGAGGTTCGTGTGCACTACACAAGCAGCTTTATTCCCGTAGAAAGATAATTCCTCTTTAGATAGAGTGTACTCTTATTCCGCAGGCATTTTTAGAGAATTTTCACTACATTTCCCAATCGTAATGCTTCACAAACACTATAGTATGTAGCAGTCCGAGGAGTCCGAATCAGCTATTTTGTTTACAAAAGATCGTCTTCTGTTTTAGGAGTCAACCGTCATTGGTTACCGATAATTAGCGAGAAGCGTACCAAGAAGTTTTCATACACATCACCATAACACGAATATTACATTAGGCTTATATTATGTAGGCTCCTTGCACCATAACCTCATACCAACTTGCCATCACTGGGTGGTGGAACTTCTACCCCCGGCTACAGAATCGCAAACGGTGATGACGGGTGAAGTTTTTCGGTAATGTTCATCACAGGTGATAGTTATCACCCGAATTACAGAATACGGCCGCAGGAGACTTAATGACTAGAATAAGTATTCAAATGCCGACATCAGAATTAGTTTATGAAATAAAGAACCGTTTGAACAATAGAACGAGTAGTAAATAGCTACTAAGTCAAAAAGGAGCCAGGAGTATTATGATGCTGCAGCTCATGAGCTCCAAAATCAAACTACCTGGACCTCTATCATTCAGTGCTAAAAATGAAAATTTAATGTCTTATTTCATACGGACGCCATAGAGTTTGGAGTTGATTATCAGAATTTTTATCATGATCAGTAGTTTTAGTTGGCAATCCAAATTTACTATACGGTCGCACATTTCAATTGTGCATTTCGATTGGAGGGACTCAGAGTGTGTTCACGCTAATTTTTGTATTAAATGGACAAAGTGGAGATATTGCCCTAAAATAATTTGTAAATAAAGCATAGCGAACGGTGGTGCACGCGCGGATACGGGTGTAATTTCCCTAACTGTGGTGCTTGCGGCCACATATATCTTTAATGGAGTGCTTAAATTACCCTCCTTCCAGAAAACAACATTTGCCCCTCCTTTCTCTCGAACTGGCCAGCTGGCAGGGGATCGCGAACACTAACAGGACAATAACTGACAAGTTCGTCTCTTGAAACGCTTGTCCTCGATCGAGTTAATTAGGCGTTTGGGCTTATTCGGCCCATGGGGTCAGAACCAGTTAATTAATTGAAATCACGTACGTGGGGTCCACCGACCCAGCACGCTCAGTTTCAATTAGGGATATGTAAGAAAGTGATCCTTTAATTATTAATGATAAGGGAAACTGCTTAGTAACAGTCACGCCTGCTTCACCAAAAATGTTTTACACAAATAAATCGTTGACATTTAGATATAATATATATTACTTAGCACAGCAACATATATTGTTTTCATTAAAAAAAAATTCTAATTACTAATTTATTTTTTTTCGCCCTTTTTGGCTATTTCGCCAATATTTGAGCCCCTGTTTAAGCAGAGGCCTTTCAACCAGCAATAAATAATAAAGAGCATTGGCGCGTACTTACAGCACCAAATCGATATATTCCCATCATTATA
Source organism: Pyrrhosoma nymphula (assembly GCA_963573305.1). Lineage (NCBI taxonomy): Eukaryota > Metazoa > Arthropoda > Insecta > Odonata > Coenagrionidae > Pyrrhosoma > Pyrrhosoma nymphula. Next base: position 46,030,333 of record OY754328.1, read on the forward strand.
TAAGCATTTTTAAAAGGCAGTTGCGTATTACTTTCGTAGCTGGTGAGTTAAATTTCATTGCATATGATCTGCATATGCCCTTATTTGGCACGATAATAATTCTCATTAGGTTATTAAGAGAGGGTAATCCAAGGTACTAAGGGACACGGACTCTTCGAGCCAAAGAATTTCAATTTTTTCTATACATCACAATTGGAAAATAAAATGACGCCGTAAACTACGATTTTATTCCGTTCATTAGAATATCAGTCAGGTCAATTAGGAGCGACAAACTTGAACAACCTATTCCACGCGTTTACTATAATTATTAGATTTAATTATTCTGAATTTTGGACAGGAGATGTTCATTTGCGTACCCTTACCATCAATGTTTCTAATTTTATAACTAAAGCGTTCGCAAGTGATGAGATTGGAGGGTATCCATCGGTGACAATCGCTTACGGCGACACCAATGTTGCAGAGACACAGGCTCCTTAAGCGGAGTTCACGCGGAAATGCATCTAGCCAATCACAAGCAAGGAGGTTGCGAAAAGGCGGAGTGTGATTGGCTAGATACATTTCCGCGATCCGCACCCTTTCCGGATCCATGTGAACCCCGCTTTAATCCTTATACTCTTCTCGTCTCTGGTGACTGGAGCGCCCCTCCATCTTTCTATGGTACTGTATGTACTATAGGGGAAAAAAGTTTCCCAACAAACGGAGCGTCGCCACTATCGCTATCGGGGGAAAATCGCTTTCCTTTCTGATGGCATGTTATTCTTAGGTCTCGGCCACGAGGAGGAAAATTCAAACACAGTAAGGTGATGGACTAATCGTCCGAATCGGTGATGGATTCCCGGCTGCTCGCATGACCCGAGTGTGTTTCGCGCTGGCCCCAATAACGGAGGCTCATTAGATAACCTTGAATGCATTTGAAACGTTCCTTTGAATTCTCTGGTACGGCTCAACTAAAACCAGGTAGTGATAAACAGTTTTCCTTAAGCAAAACTCCGTAGGTAAGACCACAGGCAGCTTATCGCTAAAAGACTAATGGCAGTTGATCGGTAGGTGATGTGGAACGTGGATTTGAATGCATTTGCTTTTGAAGACACTATTTCTCTGTGATAACTTCCAAGAATATTCAAAACATTCCATTAAGTCCAGGAGAGAGGGGATAAATCGATGAGACAGTTGAGGTAGTCTCAACTTCGCTCAAATATCGAGGGCAATGGATTTGAATATAAAGACAGTATATTGCCGGCTAAAATGCTAGAGGGAGGGGATGAGATGATGACAACACGACAAAGAAGCGAAGACCAAGATGCACGTCTCAAGATGGTGATGGCAGCATTCGTTAGCATCCTGCTCACAACTCTCTTACAGTTAGCGGGGTAGCCGTGATAAAGAGGACATTAAACTTAAAAGCACCTGTATGATGAGAAGCCGCCTCCATGAAGCCGGTATGAGAAGTTCCAGTCCAGCAAGAAAGCCAGAAATTAGCGAAACTAATTAAACGGCGAGGTTTGAATTCGGTCATTCGTAACGGGGTCTTATTAGAAAATCGTAACTTTCATCAATGATTAAACATTAGAAGAGTTGATTATGGACATATTTAGCAATTGAGAACATGCAATTGTTGGTAAATATAACTTTATTAATTGATTGTACTTTTTAGAACATTTCCCTTTTTAGAAAAAAGTTATGTTCCTCCCGTTTGTCACGTATCACCCAAAAAATAACTAGAAAAAATAGATCTGGGCACATATGTCTGCGTTTTTGGAGCGTTATTTCTGCAGTCGGGCCGGGACTGCTGTTGAGAACACAACCTCGGGTGACGTCTTAGGATTACCTACGCCCGAATCTTTCGTATTTCCATCACTTCCATACATAAACTACGTAGTGCCATAATGAGAAGAAATAATATATGTTCAGGACACCTGTCCCGTCCACAGTGCGCGAAACTCAGGAGATTTTTCGAGGAGCATTCCCACAGTACAGCGTAACCCTTCCCTCCAAACTCACAGTACCTGAATCCAATACAAAATATTTGCGACTTAATGGTCAAGGAATGGCAGAATGCCAAATGAAAGAACCAAGAGACACTGAAAGGTCACGTCTGGGAGGTATGGGCATCTTTGGGTTGGCGCCCTACATTATTTCAATATTGAATAGGGTCAATGAGACAAATACTTCAAGGAGTCATTGATTGTGATGGGGGTGAAATTAAATACTGTTTAATAGTAAAGTATGAGTTAAACCATTCGCCAGGACTACTGCCATGAATCTCCATTTTGAGTGGCCGGAAAATTTGTTTCCTTTGCATTTCTTTATGAAGTTGACAGATAATTTGACCAACAGTGCATCTACCAAGAATTTATTTATTCTCTTTGCGTTTATTTAAAATGAGTTACTTTAAAATACTGTAAAAATATTAATTTAAGAATACTACGGTATTAAAAAAAAGTAACTTCATCTTGAATAAATGCCTTCAATATTTTTTTTAATATGCTGGAATATAATATAACTCCAGTTACATAATTGAAAGCGGTTTCGTACTCCACCTAGAAGCTTAAATAGTTCAATATTTCAAAAAGGCAATCAATCATAAGGAAAATGTAATATCTATTTTACTTACTGTTCTTTGTCTTTTTTATTTGCCTATTCATTGAAAATCTACCGCCATGCTTGAAATGTGTATTGAACATACGTTTTTATTCACGATTAAAAGAGGAAACTCTTATTCATTGCGGTGTTCTTTAAATATCGCAGGTTATAAGGATAGTAGACAGCGGGTGAATCCCGTGAAGACCTTGCTATAGCGCAAGAATTGGAGCGAAGCCAAGAATAAAAGGAGAGGAAAGAGAAATAATGAAGAGGAAGCTACGGCGATAACGAGAGCGTTCAATGATACGTTTGAAATGCATACATGGCTGTCTAATGCGCCTCAATTTGGAAGCCAGTGCGAATAACACTCGGGGAAGGCAAGCGGCCAGTAATCCATCACTGGCTTCGACGATGAGTCCATCACCTTACTGTGTTCGAATTTCCCTCGTCGTTGCCTAGGAATAGTATGCCATAAGAGAGAAGGCCGATTTTTCTCCAGAGCGATAGTGGCGACGCTCCGTTTGTTGGGAAACGTTTTCCCCCATAGTACATACTTCGGAGGGTAGCCTCCGGGATATACAGTAGAGGTCCCTACTCGATCACCGGAGATCGCAAAGAAGTATGTATTCCAGATTTCAGCGAGCTTGAGGTCAGAAAAGTTGTCTGTATGGCTCAATATAACGCAGGAATTTTTCGCGATTTTGCCAATCGCCCTGAGGTTTCGCTTCACAGTTTAAGTTTCACAGTTTATGGTAATTTTGGTAAAAAGTTATTGTAAACGAAAGAGCGAGGCCTGCCTCATTTTTTCGTGAGAAACGCTTACACATTGTCAGAAGGTAAGTGAAAACCGACATGGCAGTAGTTTAGTGGTGGAACTCAAAGAACGCAACAGTTTCATTGCACCTGTTAAGCAACCGAAACAGTTCCGCGAGACACACTGTGTTGCGGACAACAGATAAGAGGCACACCAAACAACAGGCGATCGATCGGCGATGTTAGAACACGGCTGATAGTTCTGTATTTTATTTGTAATAATAAATATTTCATTTAAATGGAGTAATAATTTCATTTGAATTCATAAAAGATAGGTACTTCACAGCTCTAACTCTATCTGCAACAATGGGCGGACATGTGTTGACTGAATAAACCAGCAACCGCCTGCAACATATTCAAATCCATCAAATTGTAGCCTGCATAACCACAACGCAGCCACACGTGCAGTGAAACTGGAACAGAATACTTCTATTGAGACGAAACAATCAGCTTTAGCTATCAGTTGCAGCTACACAGCACATAGTGCAACGACGCGGCTGCGGCACGAGCACGAAACTAACCTCCTGTTTGCCTCAGTTATTTGAAACAGCTGTCTGAACGACATAGTTGCGGCTGCAGCTGTTTCGCTACTCCGACAACACTTCACTCCACCACTACAGTCGTTACATGAGTTCGGAGCCTCGAAAAAATGGAACAAATTTATGAGGGAAATCACGGATAGTATAACCGGAAAACACGTCTCGGATAAGACGTTCGATGTCTGCATGATTGCCGGTTAATCAGTTCTGTGCAAGGCGTAAGTGCACTATGGATTGTGAAGAGGGTAATTTACCCCCTAGCAATAATTTATTGCATCAGGCTTCACTCGGTGGAATTTCGAGATACCCATCTTGTGAATGAAACACACTGTAATTTTCTACACTTCGATACATTTTTACCCAAATGGTTTTCGACGCTACATTGTCATTACCTAGCCACGTGAAAACACGATGATGGTGACAATATAGCACCGAAATAGATCGAAAAAAAGTATTGAACTCTTTGATAATCACAGTGTTTTATTCACACAATGGACGTCCTTATTAAGCTGACTGATGATATCCCACGCGAAAAGAGGGGAGAGTTTTCCAACTTGAGAGAGATTTCTTCTATGCGTCGCAAGGTCTAGAGGGAGTGAGTTTATTAATGCAGAGATGTTTTCAAAGAAGCGAAAAACAAGAGAAGAGTCCGATATTTGTGCCACCAAAAGATATCTGCGGCTGCTTCCTACTCTAGAAGGTGTTATCAGATACTACAACAGCGTCCGTCATGTGAAGAAAGCTGAAAGGGACGGTAAGGATCTACTCCACCATCACTGATTTTAAATAAATTTGCTGATAAAATACTGTTGATACGGCGAGCGGCATTTCTCCCAACTCTGATCAATGAAAGACATTTGATTAAAGGAAACCGTATAGCACATGCATGAAAGTAAAAAGACCTCTGATAGATCCACTCGATTTGAAAAGAAGAAAAACGAATTATTTAAGGCTTTGAAGAAACTATTTGATACATTATTCACTAGTAAAAGGGAGAATATTGAGATTGCCCTCTTCACCGGAAACTTCCCTGCTAGAATGGATGTTACTCTTTGATTAGCGAGGAGATCGCCTCATGGCAATCACTACAGTAGAAAATAAAGCTAATGCAATCCTAGATAAACACACGCTAAGGAGAGGTAGAAGAACGTCGTTTTGGCGAAGTCTACGCAATAGCAAGTCGGCAAGTTACGAGGGTAGAGATGAAGAAATGGAACTGAGAGGGCATAATGCCGAGAAGAAGATCAAGACTATACAGAAATCACAGAATCCTTTTGATCCTCAACCATCAACCTCACAGTGTAAAGGGCTGAAACGCAATTCATTAAAACTAACTGCACCTGCAAGGGTAGTATGTGTCAGGTTCTGAGTTTCTTCAGCTACTAGCGCAACACTATCCTTATTCCTGTCAGTGTTTGATATCTTGGAAAACTATTGCAGTAACTGAGCCCTTACTTCTCCACACTTTAACCGAGAAGGACAACAGAAACTTCGCCACCAACTTAACAGCATAGGAATTGTCAAAATCCCTAAAAGTTCCTGGAGCACCCAAACTTTTGAGAGTCTTGTATACGTCTTGTTAAGGATGCATTTGCAGCAGTCAATGGAAGACATAACTGAGACAAGTTCATTAAAACAAAAATTTCGGAAAGAAATGCCTGAATTCCGTCATGGAGTCAGCACAAGGTGCACTATTCGTGTTTAACCTATGAGTGCCTATTTTGGTCGGGAGGTTGTCAGTTGGAGACGACGGGTGGAACTCAAGGCGAAGCCACCTCCTCGTTGTTGTGTCCTGGGAAATTGATACTGGAAACGGTAGCAAGCCAACAGCAACGCGGACATTAAAAGCGTTGTCTACGACGTGCTTTCTGGGACGAATATCCTGAATTTCCCTAATAAATATAATATGTAGATCATTTTTCTCGACGTTCTGAACTCATGTAACTACTGCCATGCCATTTTTCACATATCTTCTGACAATGCGTTTCTCACAAGGAAATGATTCTGGGGCAAAAAACGCTCTTCCGCTAATTTTAATATTTGATCAAAATTACCTGAAATTGTGAAACTTTACCCGTGAAGCGATCCCTTAGGACCGTGGACAAAAATTCCGAAGAAATTCCTGCGTTCTATTTTAAAACAGCTTTTCTGTAATAACTGAAATGATTTTTTTGGGAGATCACCCCTAATTTACGGGCCTGAACACCCGAATTTCGATTGCCATCTATGTTTATGAACAGTAGGCCAAAAATGTCCAATGCCCTTACGGCACAGTCTAATGGGATAAAATAATTTCACTTCGTCGCGAAACGAAATCCATTAAAATTTTCGAATCAGCGACCAGTCTCACACTCACCGCGTCCAACACCTAAACCTGACATTTTCAATACGTTCATTGTTTTGAAATAACTTCTCAACAAATACTAGGAACTTTTATTTTGATTTGCAGCTTTTCTTGAACCACTTTGGATCTCCTCAGTGAATTCGCTCTAAGTGGATGAATTGTACACCACCTTTGACTAGAAGAGTAGTATTTCGCGCGAAGTCGATACGACCGAAAACTGCGAATAAGGCGATCTAGTGTCGTGATTATTCACTAACATGCGATAAAATTAGGGATTAGAACGCTATTAAGAACACATCTTAGAAGTTTCAATTTCCTTACATTAACTACATTATAGAGGAAGTCAATTGATGCTGTTTGCGAGCAATTTCAAAGAAGTCTGTCAATGTTATTCAGCATCATCTCCAGAAGGAAGAGTTAGCGGTGAACTACGGCAGGGTAAGAAGAATAGCTGTCTGCGGATTGTCACGAATTAAGGTGAAAGTCTTTGAGAAAGTATTCGGATTTATTTGAAAGTTACGATATTCAAGTTCATGCCAATACCCGTCAATGCAGTTCAGCTGCAGTTCGTTTTTCTTTTGTTACTGGTGAACTTAACGTGATATTATTAATTCATAAGACGTTCTGGGCACATTGTTGACGATATCCGATTTGTGGAAAACATCTTATTACTGAAATTTTAGATAAGTGCTAAATACTATGTAACGGCAGTGTTTCCTGATCAGCTGATTCTGCCACGACGATTTTTTCACGAGTACATAATTGGGGTGGGTTTCATGCACCAAGAGTGTGTGGGTAAATAATTCGCCTGTTATAATAAAACCTACGCTATAGTAAATTGATTCCTGTTAGTGACGAAACTCGGCAATTTCAAAGAGAGTACGGAAACGCTGTTGGATGGGACACAATGGGACACAATGTTAATTTTGAGGACTAGATGTGGTCTTAATTTAAACGTAGATTTGTCGTCATCACCTAGAGACGTCTAGTGCTCCTTCCGCGTCGTTTTGGTGATGTAATGAATGAGATAAGAGACAGACAGTGACTACAGAGTGGAAGAAAGTGATGGAAAACTAAAGTGGAAAAAGTGATTTATACGTGAAATGCAAGAGGAGAGAATAATTTGTTGAGTTCCTAAGGGATAGTGGTTGAGATGTGCGTGAATAAGATCACCGTTTTGGGATGTTTGAATCTCATTTATTAGTCCAAGTGCATCCATTCTATTATTGCTATCTAGGTAATGGCAGCGGGAAAATATTATTGGAAACCCTTCGCGTTGGTTGAGCTTTCATGCCGAAGTGATTGATTAGGCATGCTATTTTTTTGACAACGTTTGACTCGAGTAATTACACCTTATATGTCACTGAAATTGAGCATTGATGGAAATTGTTCGATTAATTACTTGGTTTTGTAGAGGACGTTGTGGTAGCTCATACAAACGGAGTTCCCACATGAAAAAGATAGTTACTGAAATAATGCTTTGGATTCCTATTTTAATGAATGTCCGAAGTATTTCAATTGACAATAATTTTTTAAAACACTTGAATGGTCCTCTCAATGCATAGTTTCGGTGAAGGGAGGGAAGGGGGATGGAGGGGTAAATGTGAACTTTCGTTCCGCCAGCCCTCAAGAAATATTTTTGCGAGAAATTGATGAAAGGAAAGTAGCACCGCATAAAAAGAGGATGAAATGCGCATGTAATATATATAGCCAAACTTTGCCACAAGTAGGGCGGAATTAAGCATAGACACAAAATAAGGAACACTCACTTATTGTGTGAGTGTTCCTTATTTTGTGTCTATGTTTAATTCCGCCCTACTTGTGGCAAAGTTTAGCTAAATTATCGCGTGTGATTTTTCCACGAACTTATATATATATAGCCATTGTAGTATATCTGCATATCCACTACGTGTTTTTGCCTAGTGATTTTTTGCGAATTAAGACTTCGTTGGCTATAAATCCACGGTGGAAGACGGAGAGGGGCGATACGTCTTACACTTTATCAGGTCCTAGCAATGAAAGCATCATTTATTCGTCATTTTATGACATTAAGGAATTATTATATTCATTATCAGAAAGGTTTTGTAAATAATATTGTCTTCTAAATTGTGTTATATGAATGGGAAGCATTTTAGAGAAGTAATCGACTTCAATTATCCTCCAACGTTATGATTGTGGATGTTGCTTTTCTTATGTTTAACGAAATGATGGCCGCATGATGTTTCCTCCGTCATTGGACGACTCCGAAAGTGCCAAGTGAAGATTCCGCACGGTTAAATCTACGTCCGTGACTCTTTTGTCTGCCCAGGGGTCAAGATAACTTGACTGGTAGTGAATTATGCGGTTGGCAAGTTCTAAAGCGGCCTGAGAATGGAACTCCGTGTTGGCTGACTACGTTACCAATGATCCAGCACACAAAATAACCACTAATATATACCCTATTTTACCGATAATGAATATATAATAATGAGCAGTGGTGTATTTATATGAAGGATTTAGTTTAAAAACCCTTTAAAATAGTAAAAATAACGTACATAAAAGCAAAAATAAAATAATTTTAACTAGAAATACGGCTAATACCCCTTTTACATACTACAGTTAGGCCTGACGCTGGTTACACATGGTAATGAAAACACCTGCTAGCGCCAACTGTGGTTGAATTTCTAACCACGGTTTGCTGACCTGAGTTAGCCGGTAATGCCGACGGAGGTTGGAGAATGCTGGGTAACCGGCCTGCGTTCCTGGAGGGTTCAAGTAGCCAAGGTTGGTAGAATATACTTCTTATCTTCTTGAGATGTAGTGACCCACGTTACGAATGACGTGCTGGGGGCCGATTGTTTAACTTTCCATTCGAACCTTCCGCTGCGGAATCTCAGCGCAGTCAACGCGTGAAATACAATCGTCGATATGTGCATAACTAGGGTTCCCATTACGATTTATGACCAGCGTTACCGGCTAACTAGGGTCACCCAACCGTGGTTAGAAATTAAACCACAGTTGGCGCTAACTGGCGTAATGGAAAAGGGGTATAACGCTGGTCAGAGGGTCGTGTAACGCGGGCGGCCATGGCCACAGAGGCCATGAGTGAGGCTGAGAGTAGAAAGGGTAATCCCTGCCCTCAGGCCGAGGATAGGGTCCAGCTAATAAGGGGTAATGCTCCTGATGAAACCTTTGGGACCTTTTCTCTTGCTTGGCTGCAGAGCCGTGTTAACACAGCATTCATTCTCTAATCATAGAGTAAGTATATACTTATTCTATGCTCTAATTTAGAACAATTTACGCCATTTCTAAACGGTGTTTGTTCACATGAGATGAAAAATGTGTGCCGTGTTACACGGCTTTTGTAGTGAAGGGGTTAAAGTATATTTGTTCTACCAATTGCCGTCAGTATGCTTCCGTCTTTAAACCAATGGGTACTGCAGTGAAACGTTTATTAAGCGACCACCGACGGTGGTCTGCTGAAAAATGGTCGTCACAAGGGGTGACAGGGGTTCAGGTGCCTGGATAAATAGTTTCTAGGAGTAGTACCTGTAATTGCAATTGGGCGGATGGCTAAATGCAAAAAATTAAAAAAACTACTGGGCTCACGATTTATTTAAAACTACACAAAACTGTATTTTTTCATTATTATTTATCAATGCCTAAGACATTTACGATGTGTAGTTCCATTTAATTTTCATTAAATATTTCCACGCTAAGCATTTATATCAGTATCTAGGTAGGTAAGTACATGGTATTTGTGGAAATCCAATAAACACGAAAATATTGCATGTACGTACATTCTTAATCGTTAACATAAAACTGATATTTGACGAAAAAGTTAAAATTTTCTAATGAGGTTCGATCAGAAATTGGAATATAATAGAGAAAGAAAAAATGGGCTCAAAGCTGTAGGAACTGTTTACTTGAATAAAATTTTTGTGGATCTTTGCCCTAAAAACGGACAATGACTGTACATACGTGTCCATTGAAACATTCTAAAAACAATATCACTTCCAGAAATAATCTTTCCTTGTCTTATAATTTATAGTCACGCCTCACTTAAGGCAAAAAAGACAATTCATTAAGAGGTTTGCTTCAAGCCTTTGCACTTTTGTTTCGCCATTTCCTTTTCATTATTTTTCTATCTTCCTGTCCACCATTCTGTCCCCAGCCAATCTTCAAAAATCGCAGGAGTCATCCATACCTCACTGTTTGCATACCAAGACAACCCAACTTCGTCACATGAGTGTTTTAGAAGCGTCTTGGCTAAGGAGACTCTCCAATCACCAGAGGTGCCAATTCTTCTCCATCAGTGCCCACACACAAGCAGAGTCAATTGTTCTTTGGTCAGCTTTCCACCCTCACACTCTGCGAAGTCCCACGGATATATTATGTGGCAGAATACAGAAAAATAGCCCACTTTCTACCGTGTTAAGTGATTGCTGCTGTTTTATTGATTTTGATAATTATCGATTCCTTATCAATATTCGATTATAATTGATGGAATTCTAATCTCCCAATCACAGCATGCTTCGTCACTCATGACATCAGATTCACTGAAAGTAATGGCATGCCGTACATGAAATCGTTCAAGCCAACCATTGCTAGCCATAAAATCTTCATCTCTTAATTTAATAGCAAATTTCTAAGGTCTTATCCTTTATTTAAGCACCACTAATTGGAATATTTTTAGAACTTGCAACTTTAAACCACTCAAAAACAGCCAAGTCGATCCCTTCCCATAAATATTGCGGCTTTCTTTGATCGGTGGTCGCTTGATAGGAGGGGTCGTTACGAAGGGTTTACTGTGGTATATTATTGCTGTCATATGAACTACTCATCAACACTTATAATTACTACACACTCTTCCAGAAATCAAATCATCCCCATCCGAAATAGACAACACAAACGTAATGAGAACAATTATTCTGACTTCCACAGCGATGACCAAAGTGGTAAAATGCATCGCATAATTCATGCCGCATCAAGTTCACCAAATGTTCACTCCACACTTTTTTGTCTCACTCGTACAGGTGAATTGATGAGACTGAGTTAACGCAACCAAAAGAGCAGGCAGCAAAATACAAATTAAGCTATCACTAATTCGACATTCATTAGGCCAAAGGATGAACAAAACTGACCCAACAATAGATAATAGCATTCTAAGTAATTTTGAGTTTTAACCTTGAGTGGCAATATAAGCTATACAGGCCATGACCAGCAATGCTCTTAAGATAAATTACGTACTCACACATGAGAGAATAAAAGAGATTATACTTCCACACTTTTCATAATACTCTTAATTTGAGTACCCTTGACTGGTTTTTATGCTACTCACATATCATTTCCAAGTGGACTACAATAACATTCCCAACAATATCCAGTATACCACTCTGGTTTTCCTAAGGGTATACATACCTATTTCCTTAAGGGGAGGGATTATGGCTCACTACTGATGGGGATGAGTAAATGGCTAAAGGGTGAGCACTATAGTGTATCAAAGAGTTGCCAGAAATTTATTCGTTGTCCTCTTGAAAATGACCAAAGAATAGTGTCAATTCCAGTCGTATTTACTCAAATAAACCGTGCTGAGAAAAACGAACTTTGTAATTTCCACAAACTTTATTTTGCTGGCACGACGTGCGTTTCACCACAGTGTGGTGAAACGTGCATCGTTGTCAGCAAAATAAAGTTTGTGGAAATTACAAAGTTCCTTTTCCTCAACATGGTCCATCATTTCCACGATGTCAGGCCTGATATCATCAGTTTGGTACTCAAAAGAAGTTTATAATATTACGAAGATAAATCCTTTCCATTACATCTTAATTCCAGGAACTAAATTTGCCATCCCTATCACCAAGAAGACAGAGAGAGCTGTGAGACCTGGAAATAAAGTTTTGAATGAGGGAGGAGCAGAAGAGAGAGAGAGGTACCACTCACCTATCCGGGTGAAGCCGAGGGTGCAGGGGGGAAACGTTGGAGACTCGCACGTCGTATCCAGCAGCGACGCCAGCTAGCATCGCTGCCATGTTGTACAGCACGAGTTCGATGAGGGTGAGCTTGGGGCCTCCGTGGCCCCGTTTCGAGAGGCTATCCCCGGTGCCATTGTAGAGGGTCGGCATGGGGACGACAGCGTTGGGGGGGAGGGGGCCGCCGTCAAGAGGGGGTGGGGGCCAGTCCCCTCCGTCGCCACTGCACTCGGCCCCGACATAGTCTGCAAACGGGGTCACCAGGGGGAGGGGGCAAAGTGTGGGTGGGTGGTTGCCATGGAGATGAGAAAGAGAGGGGGAGGCCAATCAAACACCCCCTCCCATTCCCCTCTCTCGCTCGCTTGCCAAGAGCAAGTGCTCAGGGCAACCACTGCTCGTACTCAGCCGAGCGTTAGAAAAGACTTGTCACGAAGGAAGAAGGGGAAGGGGAGTGGTAGGGAAGGGGGGAGGCGGAAGGCCTTCGGGTGCCACAACTGACACACCAGAATCTTTGAGGACTCCAATGTCGGGCCTTCGTGACCAACCAAGACCATCACCACCGCCACCAACACCACTGATAAACACCATAATGTCATACACAAACCACCACCAAAATATTCACAATGCTCCATGACAAGGCATATCCTTTTAAGGGTCCAAAGTAATGCAGAAAATGGCTCATTGGCTAATCTGGGTATCAAAACAGATCATGAATGGAATGGGGAAAGGTACTACTACTTCAGCAAGCTTCTGAAATTTACGATATGGGTTTCAGTGCAAATAACAAAAACAAAACAATGCTTGAGCCAGCTAACTTAATCAGCCAGAAAAGGGGATTAGGCAGGAACTTCAGGCTTCTTATGGGATTTCACCAGAGCAGACTATAATGATGCAGGATGATTAAATACAAGGAAACAACTGTTTATAATTTATTGTGTATTTATTAAGGCAGTTAATGCTCAAGTTAATACACAGAGTACTCTAGTAATGCATTCCGTAACCTTGCTAGTGCTACATATATATCAGTCATAAATGCAACAAAATATTATGAAGCAGCAACTCATAACAGAACAGACTTTCATTAGCCCTACCTACCAAATGAAACAAATTAAATTTTAAAGAAAATAATTTTTTTACATAAATTTCATAATTGAAAATTTAACAGAATTGATAAGAACAAACAAAAATAGTTACAATACATTACAAATGTCCATTCAGTTTCATAGTGAGATAGTTTGATCGTTGAAACCAAAATTTCCATCATTAAGAATGTGAAATCATAAATTAATTTTTTGCCATCACCATATAAAATTAAACCTATACTAATGATTAAATAATCCAGTTAAAAATATATAGGAATGACATTAATAAAAATGCAAAATGTTTTGACAAATATGGTTCAAACAAAAACTGCCATCAGCTCATTGACAAACAAAAAGTGGACTTGAGTCATGCATTAATTAAGAAGTGCAGTCAAATACAAACAACACACATACTATAACATTGGCTTTGGGCTACGAAAACTTACACGAAGAGTGAAGGTACTCCTCAGAATAGCCTGGACAAGAAGGGAGATTAATATCAATGATTTCAAAGGGTGACATTTTCTTTCACATGTTTCATAGAGGAAGCAGGGATAGATACTCAAATATAAGTCCAATAATTTTTCATATATTTTCAAGAAAAAAAAAATAAAAAAAAAATCCAATGAACCACTTGAGAAATGACAAAATTTGAGAGGACAAAAGAGCTAAGTAAATGTTTTTTCTCTTGCTCTGTGAGTAAGGCCACAGGTTGATACTTGTGGGATACCCAAGTTCCGTTTTTCACATACACATGTACATGGGTGAACATATGTGATTACATATATGTGTATGGGTATGCAACTGCATGCACACAAAAATACATATATGCACACATACAAACACGCATGTTTACATTCATACACACAAATATATGCATATGCTAGTGTATGTGTAATATATATGTATGTATATATTACATGTACACACGTGAGCAAATGCATACGTATGCATGCAGGGCAACAGGGCATTGCTAGAGCAATAAAAGGGAGAGGAGAGTCATCTGACCGACAGAATGAGATGAGAAATGAAAATATATATATATATTTATTTAATCAATTGCTCTCTCTCCCTCTCCTCTCTCGCACATCATCGTCACCACCGTCATCAATCCCGTCTACTGAACAGCAGCAAAGTGGCATCGGAGTAATCAGAGTCCGCGCCCAGGGTGTAGGGCTCGAGGAGCGGGGAGAGGGAGCGGTGGGAGGGAGGGAAGAAGGGGGGGAGTGGAGGGGGGGTGGCGGGTGGGTGGGGGAGGGAGGGGAGGGGGGACACGTCGCTGGGTTGGAGCGCATACCTATTTCCTGCAGCGTTCCAATGTTAGCCACTCCGAGGTGAAGGAGTCCACTGCTTCCGGTGCTGCCCCCACTCAGGGGCACATTGCGCACGTTGGGTGCACTTTTGCTCCACCTCTTCTGACCTCCGTCTACCACGTGAGTTATGATTTGACCCCTCTCGCGCTGGTGTAACGTGCTCGGGCCCCAAGTCTTGCCCTTGACCCCGTCGGCCGGGACTGCTTATTTTTTCCAGGGTTCATGTGGAATGGGGGGGGGGGGTGTGGGACAAGGGAGGAAAAGGTCATTTGGGAGAGAGTTTGCGGTCGAGAAGTGTCCGTTGAGGAAAAGGGGTGGCGCATTGGGAATGATTGAAAGATGTTTTCACCAGGATATTCAAGGATTTATTTGGATTCAAAGCAGAGTGAAGGGGGTTCGGAGCGCACAAAGGATTGAGGGAATGGTTTGAGTTTCACACAAGAGAGACAGGCAGCAACGTATGGATGAGGGTGAGTAGTGGCAAAAGGAATGCATTATTTTTTATCCAATTTGGGGAGTTTCGGTGGTTGGTAAGAGGTGGTGATATTTGATGAGAGGGAAGTGATGTAGAGGCGTGGAGAGGCGATCAGAAAAAAAATAAAATAAAAACAAAAATAAAACTCAGGAAATCAAAATTTCTAAGGGGTGGTGGGGGGGGTTCAATGAAGGGAAACATCTCAGTTAATAAGAAGAGATAGGTACTTGCATATTTCAGAATAATGACTATAATGAAAAATAAAAACAGAATAATATATTCCTGCTATTTTGGGTAAAACTGAATTTAAACTTCTTTCGTAAATTTCATGTATAAACCAAACGCATCAATGGAGAAACTGATAAAAATTTCATTCCCATGTGATTCACATTTTGAAACACATGACATAAAAAACATGAAATTGAAAGAAGAAGAAAAAAATCAGAGAGCACAAGAACATTAAATCAACTAAAATAACTTGAAATAAAAAAATATAAGCATTCAATAGGCTTTCATAGCATGTACCAAAATAACAAAACTTAAAATTTGTTCTACACTCATATATATGTTCATGCCAAAAGATTAGGAGAGAGTACATGAGAGAATATCACAAACATGCCTTACACTATGATATAAGAGTGCTCTACTACGAAACAGGAGTGAAATCAATTATTTCCACTAAAAGTGCCCAGACTAATGAAATTATGAATGGTTTTAAGGCACTGACTGGTATGCTAGCTTTAATGAAGATTAAGCAAATGATATGTGAACCATTAATGCCTATTTTGTTTAAATACAGTTTTTTCTTGAAGCAAAATGATAATATTCATTTAAAAAAGTGAAATATCATTTGTCAAAAAAACTTTTGAGCTAATAGCAAGGGGATAAGTGTTGCAATGTTATTCAAATGCAAATTTTCATGAAATATGTAGACATGGTTTTGAATTACACTTCAAAGGATGAAATCTTAGATCATGGAGTTGATTATTTTATGTAATTTAGCTTCCTTAACCTAGCTATGAAGATTTTTGCATCTCATAATAGTATGATTTTTTTTCTATTAACCAGCTTAGGAAACATGTAGTTTTCCATTGTTTCATTTTAACCCACAATGTTTTTTACATATGTCTTCCAAAAGCTAGAAATTACATATTTAGGATTCATGAATGCAACAAAATCACCATATTCCACAACTTGGCACTTTCTTTAAATTCATGAAATTAAAGAATAATAAATATTATTCAGACATATGGCATTTGTGACAATATTCGTGATCCACATTAATAATGGCAATTTTCAGCACTGCCAGCTGGCTGCATGAAACCAGTACACGAAAGCAACAAAGAGATACCAATTCCACACATCAGAACAAAAATAAATTCTCTGTGCCCTGCACCAAAATTGATGTACAGTAGATCCTCGCTAATTCGGATCACATGGTGTGACAGGTTGTCTGGACAAAGCACTGTCTGGATTATTCAGATATTTCTCTAACGGCACCCTTGAAATTTTAACCTGCCATGCTTTCTTGCATCAGTGACTTTTAGTCACCTTTAACTTCGCAGGAAATCCCACTAATTGAAGGAACGAGCATGCAATCATAATTATGCATTAATGCTCAATGATGTTATAGATAGTTAAGTTAATTAAGAAAATTGCAAGAAATTCAGAGAAAGTAATGCTATGACAATCATAGGTATTGTTTCAATGGAGTGCTTCCCTCTGTGGAAGGCAATTGTTAATTAAGACAAAATTCACGGTTAAAAATTATACCTCAAGTCATAACCTCCTGTTTAAGAATGGGATTTAGCAATCTTCGGGTTGTGATGAAAGTACAGCACTTAACTTAAAAGAGAGACTTTCCTAGTTGTTACAATTTCATGTAGCTAAGGTTGTTGGGGTATGCATTGTTGAGAGTTAAATATTAAGCATGTCAGACAATCCAGAGTGCCATTGTTGCACTAAATACTTGAAAGACTTCTCCACTGCATTATAGCTAAAATAATTATAGATAAGACAGATTGCGAGCTAATCGAGTTAGAGTTAACCGTTTCCGACATTTGACAGTTCACCAACTCCTCCCTATTCTACATATGTTCAAGGTCCGGCATGACTATGAGAAGGAAACCTATTCCCCTCCCTTGCCACAACCAAGATGATGAAGAAAGCCCATGCCACCTTGAACTTGAACCAAAACTACTCAAGAGCAGGAATGGTTTCGGAACGCTATGCAGTGAAACTTCCCTGAATGCGACTTCTCACAATGCAGTTTCAAATTTATGAGATCTCCAAAGATGTCAAAAATTTGTCAAACATGATAGGTAATTCACTTTTACCTGGTAGCATTCGGCAATGGCCATTGTCATGATTTTTTCCTGGAATTATCAAAACCTAATAAAATAACTCAATATTCTTTACTTTGGATTTAAGTTCACCACAGACATTCACCATACTCTTTATTCAATTACTTTTGCATGTTATGTGAGAATTCGCAGGTGAGCGCCATCGTCAAAATACATAGTTATACCTCGCATCCACCTGGTTATGACCAGAATTAGTTCCAATGGAATTTCCTTTACTATTCTGATTTTCCAACCTGAAACATTCCAACATGAAAACAGTGTTGCACCACTTGATTTTCTACAGGTTTATACTTTGTACAGCAACATTTGAACAGTGGAGCTTCTTTGAGTAATGACGTTGATTGCTTGGCAAGTAGGGCACCTGTTAGTACTGCGTGACATTTTTTGTGATACATATGTACAATGTACACAGGATCTTGGCTGCCTATCATGCTGGATGTAAGCCATTCTCATTCCCTCGAGAAACACAAGATTCACTAGGGAGGTTGTCATCGTTGAATCAGCATTGACGAGATAAATCCTGGACAGCCAGCACCCATGTTTTATTAATAATTTGATAATATGAAATAAGCACAATCTTCCCCCGGATACCTCATCCCCAATTCCAATAAGATAAGATGGATAAAGCCATGGAATGCCCTGGATGTGATGATTGTGGCATCTCATAAGGTAGCCAAAACGTGCGATCAGTAGCAGACGACTCAGTTTAAGTTACTGAATGGCCAGTTCTGCAGCTCTTTGAATTTTTAATGGGCCTATTTTCTCTAGCGAGTGACAAAGCACCTCTTTTTCATTTCTCAAACTGAATACTAGGCAATGAGTTGGAAGTGCTACTGAACAGAGTACGAAGAAATTGTGTTTACCTTGCATGATAAGCTGGTTATCTTAAATGAACTTGAGACAAAATGAGAGAAAAATGAGACGAAAACATTCGACTGCATTATTTGCACAGCAGTACATTGTAAATGAACGGCAATACGAACCATAGTAAAGGCAGGTGAAAGAAATTCACCCTAGTGTCATTGGATTCCTTGCCAATGAAAAAAAATGATTTTCCAAGGACTCATTGTTTTAGTTCTATGAAGATGATTAAAAATTATAACAACACCTATCACGAGTATTTATCACTTTGAGAGACAAAAATGTATTTCCATTCCCATTTGGGTGCACCAAGGAATACCTATAATTTAGTCATCCTAATGAAAAATTACATGAACTGGTGAACTTTTCAATCTGCTTGATAATTAAGCATTTGTATGATGCATCAAGAGGTACTCCATTAGTAACTCATTAATCTTTTCTCAAAGAAATATGCGCAAATACATAGTAATTATTTGAAAACAGCCAAAAAGGTGTATTTTTTCTCCATTGTGTAAGGCAGCCCTCTTATTAGATTAATGCTTACTCCAATACAATTCACACAATGCATTGCAGGAAGGGAAGTGCATAAGGAAGTTTCACTGATTCGGTTCATCTTCATATTTTCATTCTGTTAAGGAAGCTTAAGTCCTGCTAAACATACAGTTTCGTGCTGAACTAAAAACATATGAAAAATAAAATTCAAAGATTTGTTTAGAAAGAAACTGTTTGTTGGGTTTAATTTTGTTTAACATTCCATGTACAAATACGATAAATGTAGTAAGGTGCTGGCCATCCAGGATATCTCTTGTTGATCATTGGCTTAGCTATGACAATCTCTGCAGCATACTTCGTTTGTCTGTTTGTATGGTTGAGCGTGACGAAACGTTGCATAGAAATGTACAGCTCCGCCATGATTGACATGCAAAATCCTGTGTGTATTGTATCATGAGCTTGCAGTGGATCACAAAATGATGTGATATGAGATGTTGCAGAACATGTTCCCAATAGGCTTTGGAATGGCGTAGGGGATTCTGATAAAACTAATCCTGGGTACATCTTGGTGGGCCCCAGAAATAACAAATAAAATATTGGCATTCAAGAGTCAAATCTTGCACAACATAAAAAACAAATTAAAAAGTGTGTTGAATCTCCACACAGTGAAGTAAAATAAATAGCTAACATTCGTGAGTTACCTGAAATACATTTCATGTTTTAGGGAAGTAATTGTAGAAATAGGCACCTACAGTAACTGTAATAAAGTGATTGTGCACATTCTGCAGTCGCTGCAACTTGGTACTGATTTGGGTATCTCAAATATTTGAATCTGCATAGCAGGAAGCCGAAGCCATTGAGCTTGGCAAAGTTTCACCATACTCAAATCATATACTTCCGATAATCATGGGAAATCCATGCAGTTGAGAAGTCTAGCAATACAATGTGGACCAAGGACAATCTAGGGCCATGGTAGGCAAAAACCACGGTGGAGAAGGAAAACCTGAATTAGATTACAAGCCATGATAAACTAATGTTGACAACTATTCTTATCACAAATGAAAACATAACTTAGTTTTCTTCCACAGATTTATTTTCCTGGTACGAATGTTTCGACACAGCGGTGTCATCATCAGGTACCTGAAGGTGCCAGGGTACCTGATGATGACACCGCTGTGTCGAAATATGTCGTACCAGGAAAATAAATCTGTGGAAGGAAACCAAGTTACTTTTGAATTGTGGAATTCAACTTCCACATAGTTGAGCTTGAAACCATGGAACTATTCTTATAATAATAACCTTCATTTGGCATTAAGCAAAGTACAATAGAGTTGGCATGCTCAAAATATATAAAGTACTATAATAACGCATTAAAATACCAGTAATTAATTCATTAACACTCCAGATATTCATTCAATGATTAAAAAGCTTCGGATATTAGCCAAGAATGAATTACATTTTTAATTCTTGATATGCTGTAATTTCTGTCTGTGGAAGAAGATTGAAATACTTTCTGTAAAACATGTCAAAAGACACGTAATTTTCGAGAGCCTTCATTGGTGCACAACTAGGTTATCTATGTTCATAGTAAAATAGATGTGAACATCCACTCCAGCAGAATAATAACCTAGGTTTTCAATGGCCTCTATTCTGAATCTGGGGTCCCTATTCCATGATCGAGCTATTCCACAACTCATTATAGTCCTTCATTATTTTGTCCAGATTAGCGAGGGTTTACTGTATTTATTAATTGTACCGCATGGTCTCCAGAAAAAAATTAATGAAGTATTTTCATGGTAAATATTGATACACTACTTTCATTAGCTAGGCTTTAATTGCTAAGAAAGAAGGATGGACACAGGTGTCAAATCTTTCATTTCAATTTTGAAAAATGACAGCTGAAATGTTCAACACCAAACACTAAAGTGACACATAAATATTTATGAGACTGCAGCCACTGAGAATTGTGGCCTGCTTCCTTAGCGGCCGACCCTAATGAGATCAATAAGGGAATGAGAACTTCACTTTGAAGGCGTCGAATCAGGGTGTCTAATACTCACGTGCAATCGCTCTGAGCCTTGGTATACTGGGACTGCCCGGTGGACTATTGGGACTCGATGGATTTCGGGATTTCCTCTCCATAGCTCCAGTGTGCTGAACAGTGATTGTATGGCGGAAATCTGGAAACAAGAAATAAATTAGATTGAATTCCGAGCAGTAAAGAAGCAATTCATTTCAAGGCATCAGCTCTTCACCACATATTTTTTGGTGGTGTTTGTGACGTGAGTAGACAATGACAGCCATTTGCATCTCAAATGTATGAGGATAATAATTAAGATAGAGGAAAGCTGCATTAAATACCATCTATATAATCTCATTTATAAATTAATTCACAGGCCCAATTAAAACAAAATACCATTCATGAATAAAATAAAAATAACTACAGAAGCTCCAGAATTGACATCTTCATATTAAACGTTTATTTGCAATTTGCATAGGTTTTTTGCGGTCCTGATTCATTTCATATTAAACAGTGTAAAAATTATCCTCATTGAACATTTCTGCATTTTTACGCTTTCTACTTGAAAATTAGTCGTGAATTAGACTTAGAAGTACATTTCTCATCCCTCAGAAAATAACCCAGCAATTTGCAAATACTTTCATGCTACCATCATGTAGCTAATACAGAGCACTATTACATCTGAAGAATTGGCAACCATGAACGTTCTAGTTAAGTGGTTACTTTACTTCAAAATTGAAAGTTTCCAGAAAATATGAATGTTCTAGTTGAAGAGTAATATTACTTCAAAATTGAAGCTTTTGCAAATTCGCTTACTTTGAAGGACTTCTACCGCCACACAGTAACTTAACCAGCAATTTACACAAACTTTCTTGATGCTATCATGTAGTTTATAGAGTGGACTATTACATCGGAAGAGTTATAAAACATACATACTGCTAAAAGAGGACGGCTTTGTTTACTAAATAAAGAGGTATCTTTTCTGAGTTTTGGATGCTGCCTCTCCTTGTTTCTGATATTCTCGCCAATGCCTTCCACCCCTGCCACCTCATTTCCAACTTACACTTAGAAATAGCACTTTGAAAGGATAGATGAACCTCGTAGAAAATTCTCCATGAAAACTTAAAAATGGACTCTCCCAATCTTTCAATAGTTATGTATTCTAAATTTTACAAGAACAATGAATCTCAGACAGGGGTATCAGAACTGTACTGCCCCTGAAGACAAAGACTTTTGTCAACTTTTGAAGTTAACTTTGCAAGGAAAATTTCCCCGACTCTGCCATTCATCATGAAGGCACCAATAAAAGATTCTCACCAGAAGGGAAACTGATGTTCTGGCCGGGCTCCTTCTTGAGCAGTTTGAGACGAGAGCGCTTAAACTTGCCCTTCCTCTTCTTGGGTGTTGGTGTAGATGCCTGCTGGATGATCATTATGTGCAGCTCGCGCTCCAGGAGATCGATTTCCCTGGCCGCCAGCTCTTGCTCCCTTTGCCTCAAGTGCTCCTCAATCATCTTTTGCTGAAGCTGAGCTTTGGTCAGTTCTTCTTCCCTGCATCTTAATTCCTGGTGATTTGCATGGAAAATGGGGGTAAATATCCACCAAATGAGTTGAAAGGATGCACACACTACAGTAAAACACTGGGTATATAGAGTTATATAGCCAAAGCGAGTCCTAATTAGTTGTAGACTATGAAGGAAAAGAAGCACATTAGTTAGCCAAACAGGAGTGGCATTTGAAATAAACCAAAAGGGAACTATACAACAAATTTTAAGTATACACAATCCTAGGAATTGGATGAAATTCATCATATTGGGAATACAGTACACTCTCAATTATCCGGGAGCGGGATGCAAATAGACTGGGATTCAACCCACAAAAGAAGGCTGTGCACGAGTAGCTTAATACAGACCAAAATTTGGCAGGTCATGAAGTATTAAGTGGCGAAGAAATTGTGAAACGCATTACCACCACTGAGAGTGAGCCAACAACCGCAACAATGTTTTGAAGACAACAGTCTAATCCTTGAGCAAAAGTTGTTACAGCAATGTCCACACTGAAACTCTGCTGTCCTATTTTGATCAACAGTCCGGCAAAGAAACAAATGCTTAGAAATATCCATATTACCTTTCGCTGAAAGGTGAACAAAGAGAAAAAGTAAGCAAACCTTTATTCCAATACTTTTGCTTCTACATTGTTTTAGTATTTTGGTGATCCATGCCTTCCGAGCATATTTTGTTCACCTCAATTCTTCACAAAGGATGGTTTTCATATTTTGGTCAGTATATTTATGGAGTGACACATGTACCGTGAATCCGCATGTATGTATTTGAGACAGAGCTGGTTTGTAAGTACATAGTAAGGTGCATTTCCCAGGACATTCAATTCCCCTCCACCCCAGATAATCGAGAGTCTACTGAACATGGAAACAAGGAGAACCCTTGAGAATAAGACTTGAAAGAACAACTTTCATCCACAAAAATAGTTAATCCATTTTCACTTCGTCTTGGTATATAATGCATCTAGTACCCTTATTTACTGACATATGAGCATGATCCAACTCACAAAATTTTCCCCACATACAAACAGATAAAAAAGTTAACATCAGAACACTTATACAGGACTCAAAACAGACAACTCGCATTCACCAAACAACTAATTATCAGTTAAACTGAATAATCACAGTAGATGAGAATGAAAGATATGAAATGGGTGCAAATATAAACATGCCTTTTACTTAAAAGACGATTTACAAAGAAATACTTAAAGAGCATTCAGTTGCCTCAGATAACCACAAATTGCACAAGTGATCATGCAGAAAGAGAAATGTCACATTTTCAATGCATGCCACATGACAACCAAGCACCTAACTCACCTCTTCGAGAGATTTACAAGCCTGGAGCAGTTTAAAACAAGAAAAAGGGCATTGTTGAAACAGGTCCAATAACATTTCAAGTTCATTAGAATAAGATACGTAACAGCAAGGTTAATACACACACTATGGCAATCAAAAGAGTACTAATTTATGATATTTTTATTACTATTTTAACGTCACACTAAACTGCAAAATTATTTGGCATTTTAAGTATTCCTAGTGAGTGGTACATCTAAAGTACAGGTTAAAAATTCAATAAACATGTTGAGAAGGGACTAACAAAACTAAGCACTGTTCCAAATCAAACAGCGGGAATGCCACACTAAATCACTATGGAACATTAATGCCATCACAGAATAAAATATTGCCTAGGGTAAAATGGACAGCAGATTTGATCAGAATGGGGCGAAAGAAATGTAAAATTACATGAGACTCGAATATTACCATAAAAAAGTCTATAATGCTATCCAATCATAGTGATGGCCATGAACTTGATACTTATTTTGAAAATCTTAAAGATATATGCAAGCACTTAGCAAACTCACCTTCTCTTTCATGCGCAAGCCATGAAGAACTTCTTCAATTTCAAGCTTCCAGTCTTCTTGCATGGTGTGGAATGACTCATGAGGTGTTTGAGTAAAGGCCGAGTGTACAATATCATCTAATGCCAATAATATGTCCTCAAATGATGGCCGCAAATGAGGGTCCGAATCCCAGCAAGCTGCTCACATAGAAAGAAGTGAAGGAGATGGCAATGACGATAATTAAATAATGCATATGCAAAGAAGTTGCAGAATGAAGTAAATATTGTTTTAAAAGCTGAAAGTAATAAAAAGCACTTAAAATCATTAATGATTAGCAGTCTTAATCACAGAATCCAAACACTTCTCCTTATAATGATGCAAAAAATATCAAACCACATGCAAATTAAAATCCATTACTTCAAAATTCCAGATTAAGGAAACTTCATCAACCCTAACTAATTAGGCTTTGCCTCCTTTCATCACCATGCAAATTGATGTACTGAACGGCATGCCATTTTGTACACTTATACAGTACAAAGTGAGTCCCAGGTAGTTCTAGAATGGTCAATCAGTATAGCAGCATATATGTACAGTAGAAACTCGATAATACGAAGTCAGTGGGACCGAAAAATCAAAACATTGCATTTACAAGTTTCGTATTTTAATCCTTTAAAAAAAAAACTGCGAAAAATTAATTTTGTTTACTCAAAATTTTGTGGTCTTCGGCATGGCTTTAAAACGATTTTTGGTTGTTATTTGTGAAAGCATTCTTAAAAAATGCCTTCATATCATAAACTCTATGTCATAAAGGACCATAAAATAACTATCACCGAGTAGTTCCCTAAGCAAATGATTGAAAGTCGGCGATTATAATGTTGGCAAAATTTCCGCCCGGATTAGAAAACGTATATGAACAAAAAGTTTCACATTTTTGAATAAGAATTCGGTCAGTAGGGACGAGCAACAAGTATGGACGCTCAAGTTAGGCATTTATTTATAACATCTGTGCAGTTATGTAGGTAGCCGGCCCAATTGTGCTTCCTCTTTATCGTTCAATCAAAGGTAAACAGAGCAAGGGACTCGAGCCCATTTCCAAAAAAAAAAATCCTTCACTAGTGGTGTTTTGTAGTGTCTTCCTTATTGTCAGCCTAATATACGAACTTGAGAGGAGCTAATATTTCGCTCCCATAACTAATTGTTTGACGACAAATGGGGCATGATTCAGCATATTTCCCCTATCCCCGTCAGTTTAGGATATCCTAAGTTTTTGGCTATCAATTACGCTATCTATATCAACCCTTAGGTTTACGAAGACGACAATTCACTTGCCGCCGAGGAAATGCCTTCGCTTTCAATGACAGAAATTCGGTACAGTTAAATCCACCTCCGTGAATTACCCACAGGCCCATGGAAGCCGGCTCTTTACGTTCAAAGGTAAATTAATACATTTGGCTCCCAGTTCTAAATTGAAATTACTTGACATTTGACCATTCAAGAGACAATTGAAGGAGTTATGTCGAGCATAACATACACATTTCATTGGTTCATTGTACACAGCTAAAATGAAATTGAAAAATTATTATTTCATCATTTCTCATTTGAAATTTTTTGAGTTCTTTCAAATACTTACCTACCCAATGTTTTACTTCAATTAAATGCTCCTGTTTCAAATGCAAACAATTCTTGCTAGAGAGTTGTCATGTAGTTCCACGATTGTGGAATTAGGCTAATTAACCCTACATCATGTATGCTTAAAGAAATACACTACACTTTTCAAGAAATATTATCACTGTGCAGAGAGACAAAGACCCTCACCACTCCTTTCACAATCGAACTGACCTTCCATTAGATCTCGCCATGGCCTTGGACAGGTAGATGGTATTGGCAACGTGAGCTTGTTCACAGCAACCCCATACGCAACAGCTAATGCATCGATTCCCTTGTAAGGTGTCTCTCCAGTCAGCAATTCCCAAAGCAAAACGCCATAACTGTTAAAAAATAAAATAAATTATAAATATTCTGCTACCAGGGATTTGCAATGTAAAGCAGGCACGACACGAAAATTATCAAAGTTATCAATAATAAATTGGAACAATACAATCTACTGGGAAAAGCAAATTGACAACTCTGAAAAAAATAAAAAGCAATAGGTGACTTATGAAGTTTACATGTAAACATTGCCAAATAAGCCTAAACATGACGATGGACCTAAAGAGGCAAAACATGAATGTTCAAAATCCACGAAGAATCATTCTCTTGGACTGACATTAAAAATCCTAAGTTCTAAAATTTGTAAAACAACAAAAATAAAACAACTTTTTAAACCATAATAGTTATAAACTGAAACCAGAAGTGTTGATTCAATAAGGTACATTACTAAAATGAACACTTTTCATGTGGCAGGATGTAAAAAAATAACAGTATGCAGCTGTATCCTATAGAGTTGGTAAGTTGTAGACTATGACGGCTGGTATATATATAATATATCACCTGTATGCAACAAGACAGCCAATAGAAAGCACACCAGACCACAATGAAAAAGATCATACTTTCACAGCCCCCTCTTTTCGTTGTCACCAGAAAGGGTGATTTATTTAACGGGGTGATTGAGCACCCTGTTGAGCATTCGTCAAACTAATAAATATTTCCAAGTGGACCATCACGCCCCGATTACCATGGAATTGAAAAGTCAATTGGGGCCACCAGTAATGTCAACTCCGTTTCGCAGAAATGAATAACATAGTGAGATGCACGCACTTCGTAATCGCAATTCGGTGCGTTGCATTCTGTGTGTTAAGTTCTTGCTTTCGGTAAACACTGGTAACATTTATTTAAAGCGCAAACTTTCGCCGACCCATCAGCACAAAATCGATATATTTCGGTCATTATGTTAGCGTTTTCTTAAAAAATTTCAGCTGCATGTTTTATAGCCGATTATCTATGTCATATTTGACATGGTAGCACTACTCATCGGGTGATTATGAGGAAACAAGGAAAATGTCAGCAAAGGATACGGTTTCGAGCTCAAGAGTTTTAATTTTTCGAAAGATCGTAATAGGAAAATAAGAAGTCGCCGTAAACGATAATTTTATTTCGCTCGTTAGAAAATCAATATGATTACTAAGAGCTTCTAACGTGAACTAGAAATTCCATGCATTTAGAATCCAAGATTCTTATTTAATTGAAATTTGAAAATTAGTCGTCCATTTTCATCCAAATATCATAAAATTCTCAATGTCGTCAATAACGTTCGCAAGCGATGGGAACGGAGGGTGTCCTTCGGTCCTTCGCTTTTGGCGACCGGAGCGCCCCTCCGGTTTTCTACGGTACTATAAACTTCGGAGGTTAGAGAGGATCCGGAATATTTGTAATCGGTAATTTCAAATAGCACCTTAGAAGCATAATCAATGTCCATTACTAGACTTCACTTCTTTTAGAGGAGGAGAAAAGCGGAGGACATTTGACGAAATACTAAAATTGCGAGTTACTTTTGATTTTGCGCGCGATTTAAGTCAGGTGGTGATGATGTAGAGATCATGTGAAAGTTAATGTATGTACGATTTCAAACTTTCACGACGAATTTTCTAATTGAACTTCTCACGGATTTTCCACCGGGTCAAGTTCTCCATTTCTTCCAAAGTTTCGAAAGACAACTTCACAATCGTCTTCAGGTAACTCACCTATCTACTCGTAGCTATCCCTATTTTCCACAGAAAACGTGTTGAGTTTATTGTAGCAACCAAATTTGTTCAGTACATTTTTTACATTTGTCGCGCATCGACAGCAAAGATATTATCTTAACTTTTATTTTGAGGAATGCATTTCTAAGATACTATTCTCAAGACGAAGGCGATGTCGACGCTAAAACCAGTTTCGCTCCTCTTTGGTCACTGTCTCGCCGTAATTATTGCGTCACCGAAGAGTCTGTTTTCCATTGACGTCACTGATACACGATATATTCCCGAGTTTACCCGATATCCATCGAACGGTATAATAACGAGATCTGTAATAGCATTGTCGACAACCGCTTCATACGACATCTCCTATCATCGAAGTTTCCGTAATAGACACCCAGGTTACAATATTCACTTCTACATACTAACCCTCCGAGCTAGAATGAAAGTTCGCGACTAGTCGCACCTAATTTCTTTTGGCGCAAAATCAGGAAGCTACCTATATTATACCAATTTCAAGCAACCAGAAAGCTGCGTCACGCAGAGGTTTTTTGAAGTTATACTTCTTTGCGCCCGCCCGTTGGAGACTTTTGGGGTGGGATGTTGGTCGAGAAACCGCGTCACGCTCTTTTGGGTGAGAAAAATCCACAATTGTACTCATTGATACGAATTCCTGGGTATTTCTAATCGAGCTAAAAGGATGAAATTTTCAGGGAAGGGTTCAAATTTGGTGTCGAGTCAGGAAAAAATCGAAAATCCCAATATATTTCATTGGTTTCGAGTCCAGATAGGATTTTGTTTTTTAATGGGTATAAATGGGAAAAACGGATAATTTACGTGTAGAGTAATTTTCATTCATTCATTAAAATATGAAATAATTTAGATACAAGTTTCATTCTTTGACTGAAATGAGGCCAAAAGATCAATGCATTTACTTCTTGCAACCGATGTTTCTCTATCGATCAATAAATTGAAATATTTGAAGTTTAAACGCAAAATTAATGCAAATTTCGATCTTTTTTCATTTTCGTCGCTAAGCAATTTTTTCATTGTTCCCGAGACTTCCAGTACCTTATACGCGTGCTATAAAGATTAAACTTAAAGGAATATAACATTCTCCGTGCGTATTTCAATCGCTTTTAACGATATTATGCCTTAGAAATATACTTTTTACAATGTTTTATAATTATATACCTACATAAACTGTTTCGTAGCTTTGACACTCCTCCATTTGCTCATGCCTACGAAATCCGTTGGGATCGCTCCAGATTCCTCCATTTTGCTTCTGAAACACTCTTTACACCTTATTCCGGGTTTCCCTCTCTCTGTTTTTCCAGGAAACATTAATCCTTGCACCTACTTTCTGAAATGTACCTCGAAACTCCATTCTACAAGTCAAAACCATGTAAAATGATAATGTTCTATGATGCATTATCTCTTGGATTTTGAAATTATGAATTCAAGTACTACGCCATGTGTTTAATATGTAAATTATAATAATTGAGATCAGCAAAAATAAAATGAAATGTGAAAATCCATAGCATTTACTTAGCTCATATTGATTGAATTTCATACTGCCAAATAACTGTAATCATATTTAATTACAAATATTTACTTCAAAATTGCTCAATGGCATGAAAATAAAAGGAAAAATATAGCAATTACTAAGAAGAACAAAGTACATATGTCATGGGACCATTCGTTTTATGCTATTATCTCATTATTATATTCTTAGGTCAAAAATTGACCCAGCTAAAATAATTTCCAAAAGAAGTAAGACCTTATTGCATTCGTTTTTAATGATTTACAATGTACTATCATACACTTTTCCCCTTTTGCTTGCAAACTGCAAGCACCCATTTACTCGTTTTGTACGTTCGAACTTTGAAATGAAGTTTTGTTAAAAATAACAATATATCGAAGAGAAATATATTGAATAATAGAGAAAAAATGTCTTTTATTTCATTTATATATCCTGTCTGCCTGTGTGTGTGAGCGGGTGTGTGCGACCGGCCAAAGAAGTATAACTTCCACCGTCTGGTCCAACGCAGACCACGTTTTTTGTAGCTCATCTCTATTGGCATATTTAGATTATGGCGAGGTGTGTGTAAATATTAGGTCATAGCTCTCCAAACATATTGTCCATTAGACAGATTTTTTCTAAAATGTGAAGTATATACACCATGATAAACAGTGAGAATAATTTCATTTCGTTAAATTGCTTTTGGGATGAGAAGTGAAAATAATATTTAAGTAGGTGCAACTTAATTGGAAAATCTGCGATGTAAATCCGTCATAACACAAGTGTTAAATCAGTCTTTTGGCCTTAAAATCGTATTTCATTAGGGGACCTTTACCTTTGCATCAACTCCAAATTTGCATGTCTTTACACACTTTGAAAAATCGACTTTGAGCGGGCTAAACCGGCACTCTGACCCTCTGAGCCGCCGCAGAGGCGCGTGGCAGGGGGGTGTTAGGACTCCAGCAATGGATACGAGAGGAAATATGGAAAAGGAGAGGGTGGAGAGGACGGAGGTGCATTTTACATTAACGATGTGTCTTTTGTTAGTGTCATGCTGTTTTTGATACAATCACTATCTATTGGTGCGAGGAAAGTGGGAACGTTTGTAGTACCCATCGGTTCGACAGTGTCTCTCTCTTATTAACATAAAGTCATATAATATCCTCAGTGTCGCACAGGAACGCGCCTGATCTGACATTTCCAAGTAATTGGCGCGTGAAGCCTCAAGAGTCTCTGACGGCTCCCAACCTCGTCCCCTTCCATCAGCTGTGTGACGACACTTCCTGTTCGCTCGAAGCTGTTTCCAACAAAGTGTGCGGCTTTCCTTAGTATTTTATTTCCTTCACAAGTTGCCGGCACTCGGAGATCTGGAACTCTATAGAGGGATTAAGACAAGCCAGGCTCCACATTGCGGGATCTAAGCTTAGCATGACGAGAAAACTTCTATCCCTGGATAGAAGCCAACTTAGAACAATAGTCGGACTGTTGACAGGCCACTATCGTGTCAACAGGCACCTCAATCTCCTGGGACTGATTAATTCACCTAGATGTCCATGGTGCGAAGAAGAGGATGAAACTAAATCTCATATTCTCTGCGATTGACCTGTAATCTCTAAGACTCGCATTAGACACCACGGGGCTGCACACATGGACCCCAAGGAAATCAGGGACATCCCCATTACAGATATTTTGGCCTTCAGTAAGGCCACATGACTCTAT
The DNA here is from genome assembly GCA_963573305.1 of Pyrrhosoma nymphula. NCBI lineage: Eukaryota > Metazoa > Arthropoda > Insecta > Odonata > Coenagrionidae > Pyrrhosoma > Pyrrhosoma nymphula. Next base: position 46,061,482 of record OY754328.1, read on the forward strand.
GGCTGATGTTAAGTCTTGCGGATGACACAATGGACCGACAGGTCTAAGTGCCTCAGGACTCCATTTTTAGGGGTCATGCCGCAAACATTAACCTATCTATCTACTTCACGAGTTTAATCTTTCTGTGCAGGGTCCCAAATACACGCGGTGTAGTAAATATGTGGCCTAACCAGAGCAAAGTAGCATCTCCTTTTCACCTTTCCATTAGAGAACGTTCCATTAGAGTTCGCTTTTGATAAATCCTCGTTTCCCTGATGCGGCGTCGCAATTGATTCGACACGTGTTGTTCCCCCCCCCCCCACCCGGGAGAGTCTGTAGTCCCAGGGTGATTTCCACACATTCCACTTCACCTGACTCCTTTATGTTTACTTTTGGTATTCTCAACTGCTGTCTGCTCTTTGCCGGAAGCACAAGCCGGAAAAAAGTCACGAAAATTGAAACGATGATTGTGATTGGCAGATCATTCGCTCGCCGGAATTTAAATTTACCACTTCGCCTGCTGACTTTTCTCCATCCAGATTCGGAGCTTGAGTTAGATCCAGTGAATTACAGAATACGAGTAGGAGCTAATTCTTGGAGGGAGCCGAAGCTCTTAGCTCCGGAGCTTCGAGTTACAGAATTAGGCCCCTGAGTGCTAAACTATAATAAACAACGCCGTGTTTGTTGTAGCAACAGAGGCATTATTACCATTACTATTTACTGCACGTAAATATTCATGCACGTTTAATTCCTTTATTTGTATCGTTTACTACGAAAGTGTTTTCTCATACAAGAGTCCGTTGGCATTTTCCAACTTTAATAAATGGGATTCATCAATCTGTTTAGCTTATTCAGACTCCTCACTCCTGCATTCTTAAGGAACTCCAAGGGAATTTCATCAACTCCTGGCGCCTTTATCGCTTTACAGCAGCATCCGACTCTGACCTTAATACGGAGTATCCTTTTTCATCTTCATCCTCAGGGTCTTGATTCTCTAGTATTCTGCTATTCAACGCTTTGCCGCCGCAACGTTGCTTCCATTTCTTCGCTTTTCCTTAAGGATTTCATCCTCTTCACTCCGTAAGACACTTAAATTGATAGGGCGTTCTTTAAAGTAACTCCTTACACTCCTGTAAGCAGCTTCAACTTTTTTCTGGGAGGGATTGACTTCCACCACATATATAAAAAACTATTTCATCCATTCCTATCTGGCTTTTCTCTCTTTACGGCTGATGGCATTTCTTATTATTTTATGCATCTGACTTCCTCCATCTGTCTTTAAGTGTTTGTATGTACTTTCTTCATTCATATATTAGGACCAGAACTTCCCGCGTCATTCACTTCCGGCTTCCGATTCTGTTTCACTCCTGCTCACTTTCTCTTCTCATGCATTTATTATTCTTTTTTCGATCTCTTGCCATCCCTTCGATTTATATTATATCGTTTATATCCCAAGCAGCTTTGTTTAGAGTACTTTGATAGGAAAATCTGTGTTCTGTTTCCTTCAGACTTTCCACCTTCCAGGGATTTTTCGTTCATCTTTTAGTTTTATAAACTTAAGTTGACATTTCTTCATGACCAATTTGTCGCCAATACCGTATTTACCATAAGGGCACACGGGGCCCGAGCTCAGGGGCCCGAAATGCCGATATATATGGTTAAACAAAAAAAACTCAATTTTTTTCGGTTTTCAAAGAGATGCCTACTAAAATTGCCGTCAGATTTTCATTTTTTTTCCAGAGAGTGAACTGTGAACATTTTAAAATATTAAATACGTATTATTTGCTATTTGGTGAAACTGATTAACTGCGCAAAATATTTTTTCTTGTCATTCACTTTTTTTACTTTCCAACGGGGCCCCAAATTTTTGCGTGCCCAGGGGCCTAATTCTGTAACTCGAAGCTCCGGAGCTAAGAGCTTCAGCTCGCTCCCAGAATTAGCTCCTACTCTTATTCTGTAATTCACTGGAGCTAACTCAAGCTCCGAATCGGGGTGGAGAAAAGTCAGCAGATGAAGTGGTAAATTTAAATTCCGGCGAGCGAATGATCTGCCAATCACAATCATCGTTTCAATTTTCGTGACGTTTTTCCGGCTTGTGCTTCCGGAAAAGAGCAGACAGCAGTCGAGAATACCAAAAGTAAATAATATTGACGTATTATTGATTGTACGACTTTAACATATAAAAAAGTACATTTTTAGCAATATACAGACTATTTTACAAGCTATAGAAGCTCAATTACGACTATCCAGGAATACCCTGCCCAGTTTAACGTGTTTACATTTGGGAAGCTGGGAAAACGTCAGCTTAATGCATGCAATTATATGATTTTTTGTTTGTTCGAATCGAGAAGAAGAACAAAGCAAAAATTAAACACCTTGATAACGAACATTATTACCTGAATCAGTTGATTTTTGACTTAAGAGAACAAAATATTATATTAATCTAGCATAACACTTGTCATCCTCAACAGCAGTTTCTGTGAACGGCGAGTTGAAAATAATAAGATTTCCTTAATGTTTTTCTATAATTACATATTCTTGATGGTTAATTTAAGTAAATCTAAGGTAAAAATGCTTTATTTAAACATGTAGCAGGCGTTAATCTATAGGTTAGTTCATTGTTTTACCATTCCGTCTTGTATACGAACGTCCGTGATGTAAGTACATACATGATGATAAATGCAATACATCGGCCATTAACTGATGATATATTTGTTATTCTGTTACATTTTCTGCGAAAAACTACTATTAAATCTAAAAAATGTACACAACACTTCGAAAATTACCATTATTTAGGAATTCCCACTGAAGTGTGCAGCTATAATTTATACCCACATGTTATGCTCATATAGGAAGATTGGAGACGTTTACTTGAAATTATCCGTAGAACTTTGAAAATAAAAGTTCTACGGAACTACCGATGAATACTTATGCAACTTAAATTATTAATAAGGTACCTTAAGAACGTTCTACGTTAGGCAGCTAGTACTCGAAAGAATCTGTATAGCATGATACGCTCACTTTTCACTTAAGGAAACGAACTAAAGCTGCGAAATAATTAGCAATTGATTTACATCATTCAATTATAGTTTTGCATATGAGCAATCATATTCTGCGAGTTCATGCGTTTGATCACTTTAGCACAAAAATGCATTTATACATATAGCTTTTTTCATCGATTGAACTTCCACAAACGTACCTTACCTAAACATTGTATTGTGCATTTTCCTTCTCTTCACGCAGCAATGTCAATATTAAGATTGCAGTTGAACTGCAGTTGAAATAATATTATTATAATAGGTAAGCGCATTAATCGTACTCGGCCACACATTAAGAACTTGCTTCACAATAATAAAAAAGTTAATCATTAGTTGTAAAAATGGAATTTACGATCATATCCTTGCGGGTTAACAACATCAAAATAAGAACTTACGTGAAAACATTACAACATACGTTTTATGACAAAGGAAGTGCTCCTATCGACTTTGCTCATTGCCTACAGATTTATTAATTTAAAAACGATTCTCAACAGTATGAATGACAAAGAAATTCAATGAAATAACCTAGTACATGCAAAACACGAATTTATCGATGAATTTTCACGAATTGATCTCCGAAAGACAAGTAAGGCAGCAATATTGACATCGAAATAATTTTCTATGATGTAAACAGGGATGAATTTATTGGTTAAAATAGGTTAAAAATAAATCCTTTGGGTATCTTGATTCTTCCGCCGCGGTAGATAAGAGTATCACCTCAAGAAAAACTACCAAGAAAGAGAAAATAATATCATCGGATTGACAAAAACATGCACAATTCACGAAAAATCAACAAAACACTGGGGGAATGCGCAAGGATTTCACTGAAGAATACTCCTAGCGCGGTCTCGAGGCTGGCGCTGGCCGGAGCTCCCATCTGAGGCATGCTGGGACTCCGAAAAGAGCTTCGTGACCGTTACAGAATACCATGAGGAGCTAAATAAGCTCCGGAGCCTTCTCTAGCTCCTTCCGGCACCTTGAGATGCTGACTTCGCGGAGTTGGAGCCTAATGAAGCTCCTGTTCTCAGGAGCTTTCCAATACAGAATACGAATGGGAGCTAGGAGCTTATTTTAGCTCTTTTCGCCAGTTAGCTCCGGAGCTTCGAGTTACAGAATTAGGCCCCAGGGCCCCCGGCATGTCCTAAGACGGCCCTGGTTGTCGCTAATGTCGATAACCGCACCCGGGTAGTTCTTGCAGTCTTTTACTTAGTTTTTAAATTGCAATTTCACTAATATATAATTAATTTTAAATTATTTTCTGTCTCCTAGACTTTTCTACGAGTATTTTTCCCGCGGGTGGCTACCAAACAATGTTTTTGTGACGCAAAGACCATTTTGGATTCCCATTCACTATTTTCCATTCTTATGGTTCTCTATACCTTCGGATAATGACTGGTTAAATATGATTTCTATAAATGGTGCGATGTGTGGGGCCAACTCCTTGGCGCGCACTTTCATATTTTTTCCCGCCCCTCCAAATACATTATCACTACCCACGCGCGCACAGATTTTATCTACGCCAATATTTCCAGCACGTTGGGCTTAATCTGCAGTGTAAACGAACTACCTGCCACCGAAAGCAAAACTTGTTATCAACATTTGAGCAAACTTTTGTAAGAGTTGTGACCAGGGGCCTTATTCAGTAAGGACTCGACATGGTCGAACCTCGGAAAATCCGTGAATGTGACGTCACTTCCGCCGAAAAATCTTAACTTTTGAATGGCCCTATTTGAAATTTTAGAGGCTGTGACGTCAAAATGTCGTCACTTTGGAGGCTCGGAAATTCCGATAACATACAGAATAGCCCCCCAGGTTGACATTGTTACTAGGGTACTGGCTTCCCATCCACAAGGACCTGGGTTCGAATCACGGCAGTGGAGGAAACTTTTCCGATGAATCGCGAGTGTGCTTCTCGGTGGAGTGGGCTAAAGGGCAGAGTGCTCTTCTCTCCGCCCGTCTGTCGAATGGGACGCTAAACTGGGCTCCCATTCTTCCCTTTCGTTAAGAGCAAGAGATAGTTAAAATGAATTCGGGCACACTCTTTCCCTTCACCCTCCGCTTACAAACTTACTCACACCCGCCCAAGCGACCTCAAGCTGGTTTTGCAAGAGAGTCGGCGAGCATGTCTCACCTGCTACGTGTGAAATAAGAGAGCAAGCAATTGGAAGAGGGAGAGAAACACTTTGTCCCTCAATGAGTCAACAAAGTGTGACAATGGATAAACATTCCCACTCCCGACCCCAAATGATCTTGCTTCCACGGATGATGCTTGCGAAGGAATCTCTGCCACTCACCTCCACACGTCCGACGCTTTGGAGAATGTCGAGGTTTTGATGACTTCTGGAGCCATCCAGGCGTAGGTCCCAGCGGCTGACATTCGAGTCGTCTTGTAAACTTCCCTCGCGAGGCCAAAGTCTGTTATCTTCAGTGTTTTGAACTGCAGGTCGTCATTCTCGATTGGCTCACTGAGAAGAACTGAAAAACAGAAGGGAGAGAAATGAATAACAGTTCATGAAAAATAACGCATTCATTGTACGAGCACCAACACGCATAGATGGGAACAACTCTCGTTGTGAACTCAGCAACAGAACAACAAAGCAGGGGAGCCAGACAATAAGGTCAGCTACGACATCATTTGTAAACGCTGAACAACACAGTATGATCCTGAGATTGAGAACAAGTGTATCGATAAATGTGAAGAGAGAATTGTTCTTAAAGAGTTTTCCACTACCACAAACAAGAATGATGGGCATGAAAGTGATTCTTGGTAGGTGGTACTTGACAATCAAGCTCCAACACACATTGTACCTTTCCCAACAGGACTTCCAAATGATCCCGATTCCTAGTCGTAATCCTATATCCTCATCATCAGCAGTGCAGAACATGCCTTCTTATCATTATGGGGTACCGTCCTTGTTCCTCTTCCGTTAATTTTTGCCAATTATTATGCAGTAAGCATTCAAAAATATGTAATTAATCTTTATTTTCATTGAAACGGTCTTGAATTAGAATCAAAACAATTTATTATATTCAATTCCAATCCCAGTATTTTGTATGAATATAAATTCAACAGTTGAAAGTTTTCTTTGGGGAAAGTTCATCATATTCATAGCGAAACGAACTTAATAACCTCCACAGTTTATCAACTGTGGAAGTTATTGAGTTTCACTATCAAAACTGAATAAATATACTTCCAGACCTCTTAACGTCATTCAAAATAAATATACCCAAAAATATTGAAAAGTCAGTTTAGAGTTTAAAGTAATTTTCTGAAGGGGAAATGTTTCATCTAAGACTTGTGCGGCACTACCTAGCTTTTTTACATTAATAATGTAAAAAAGCGAGCTTCAATCCAACGGAAAGAGTCAAGGTTAATCAATGCAGAATTTTATACCTTTTTACATGTGTGCACAGTACACATAAAAGACCACACGCATTGAAGGCGCACTTTTCAAGTTTGCCGGGCACATCCTGAAAATCCTGATCTCTTGTCAAATTTCCCCCATTCGTGATACATTTGTGCCAGGAGTAACTGGGACAGGACTCCTCTGTCTGAGAAATGTATGAGGAACCCTTAGAAACTGTCGCACAAAAAATCTTCGGGAAAACTTTCATAAAATTTGCGATACACGAGGACGAAGCAAAGTTATGTGGGAAAGTTCTGGGAACATCAAATGTATGAGAAATGTATAACAAATAAGTACATGTTTGAATGAGATTTTTAAGATCCTTGTGAGAAAACCGTGAATTTATTCAACTAGACATATTTTATATGACACACAACTCAACTGATATAAATTTTTCTGGAAGTAATAACAAATAAGTACATGTTTGAATGAGATTTTATGATCCTTGTGAGAAAACCGTGAATTTATTCAGCTAGACATATTTTATATGACGCACAACTCAACTGATATCAATTTTTCTGGAAGTGAATCACCAAATCAAATGCTTACACGTCGCATGGATTTTATTTTACGTTTTGGTGAGTTTTTCTCTGAGGAGAAAAAAGTGGAAGTGGAAAGTTAGAAAATCCTACGTAACATAGCTGTAAAAATCAAACCATATGCGGCGCGAAGATCGTGTGCTAAGCAAAATAGGCTTCGTAACTGACTAGCAGAAGCTGCTTTACACCTTAGAAATGTAAATTTACTGCATATTACTAAAGGGTTCCTAGATAGCCAAAAAACAATACAAAATTGAATGTTGCCCATCATATAAGTTATTGTACCACCAGAATAAACTCTTATGGAATTATAGGATGAAATCGGATGATCCAGTCACGGGTCAAGTAAATTCCTTGGATTAATTCTACCGGCACAGCATTTGATTATTAAAAACTTGATGAATGACTCCACGTGATTTTACACGTGACCCATCTCATCATCACATAGGAGTAAGTGGATTAAAATGGGATTATTCCAGATTTTTGCGCTACGCACAGCGTACAGTAATAGAACATGAATTCCGTCCGGTTCACTGTTCAATGTCATTCCAGCCTCGTTACCATATTCAGAAATAAATAATTAATTCAAACATTAAAAATACAACAAGATAATGTGAAATTCATAATCACAATGAAAATATGAGAAGAGGAGCGATACCCCGACCACTTTGTGAGGGTGCTGTCACAGATAATCACATTCTTTTCACTGACTCGCAGGTTCTCTATTCTAGGGAATTTTTACGTGAAAACTGAGCGAGAGCCCTCACATTCACATGAATTTCTCTGTTTCCACAAAAATTTCACATCCATCACAAAAGTATTCAAGATTTCACAAGATTATTCTCATTAAGGAGCACTTGGCATTGACTGTGACTTTTGAAATTCATGACCAAAGTGTCCCATTTCACATAAGACTATAAATCCCTCAGATTTCTCACAAGATTCGCATAACAGTTTTACAAAACTCGTTTTTCACCAAGGTTATGGCAAATCCTTTTTTTCCTGGACACTGAATCCATTAGGCAATGACAACCACACTTTCGAAGACAATTATGGTGGCATGACTTCGCTTTTAATGAGTTTTTGGGTGGAAATGCTTACGGCACAGAGTATACATAGGGGACATTCCCGATCGACGCCATGTAAATTTTGTAATGCGGGATGCGCGCATCGGCCATGTTCCGAGCGCGTTAAAGACTGCGATAATTCAAATAAGTCTCCGTGTCGAAGGATGCTCACTGCATTACAGGTGGGGTTTAGGAATGTAATTGCCCAGTGCATATATAACATAAACTCCGCGACTCTCGTATATATCTCGAGTTTTTAACCTGATAATAAAGTATACCTATCATGTACATTTAAACCAAAGTTAAAGCGACTATTAGCGATGTTTTAAGTTCATTGAATGAAATCGTTCACATTACTGTAGTTGATATCACAGATTTTAACGCATATAAAAATACCACAGCGCACAACAGAGAGGGATTTACCCAAAATGTTAAAAACTACTGTGAGGGATGGATCGGTGCACTTTCCGCGAAGACAAACACTTTTTTTAGGTACATACCTACTAAGAAAGGTTTTTTTTAGGTTCTTTCAGAAACAAGGAAAGAAAAAGTCATTGGAGCCAACAGAGGCTGACCAGACTGTGTGGACAATACGTGGAAGAGCTGTATGACTGTGAGCATAGGCCTACACACATACAGAAAATTATTGCAAGGTATAGAGTGTAACCTCGGTCCATCATTAGAAAAGGAGAAAGCATTCTAGAGGGAAATAATGGCGAGAAAGATCGCAGGAAAAGGGATCCCTTCAAAGTTCAGGAAGAGCTTAAGAAAAAAGTATTGGCGAGGGGAAAATGGAATGAGTCCAATTGGATTTTTTGTGAGAAGATAGGAGATGGAGGCGATTAATTCCAAATCGGGTCCTCCATCGTCAGTAATGTTCAAGTTGACGTATTGGCAGAGAAATCAAAAGTCATGAGGCATGCATATACATACACACCTATCACGCCATTCCCTCAATGGCTGGGCGCAGTTAAAAAAGTTTAATTCTCGGCGATAGGCCGGTGGAGCTGAATTACCTCCGCTCATTCACTCCACTCTATATCGTATATCATATATATTATCATATATATTATTACAGAAAGGTCTTTTTCTGTCATTCCGTATATGCTCCGTTAATACTGCACCTACAGTGATAAATGAGGTATCATTTTAAACGTTGAATCACCGGCTTCGGACGAAAAATACAATATCAATCTCAAATTTCACTATTTACCCATTAATTTGACTTAAAAGTTTCGATAAACTCTCTTGCCTGTATTGTATTCATATGTTTTGTATATTTTTGCAAAAAACAAGTATAAAGAAAGTACTTTATGATACACCTTCTTCTCTATTTAAAACACAATTACACCGTTTCCTTAACATACTTATTCCCTGATAGCGTGAAAGTGCGAAATTTTCGCACGGGTTACCTAGTCTGTTTTAATATTCGATTCTCATCCCTTCTCTCGACGTGGCCAAACTAAACAGCCGAAGAACACTCCATTCACATATATGTATACGTCCATTACTGGAGCATCCAACCCACATTCTTTCATCCCCCACTCATTCCTAACCCTATTCAACCTAATTTTTCCATAAAAAACTTCTCAGGTACCAACTGCATTAAGCCTACTCTTATACATATATGCTTATAGTCATATACTTACGTTACGCTGCCATAGAATAACGTCGGGAGGGGAACACTTTTGGGTACTGCGATTTTTACTTGCCCAGGCAAACACTCATTCTTTGACATGCTCCACATACCTACTACCACCTACGCCTTTCCATTCCGTCATCCGCAAGCCTTCTTCTAATCTATATCCATCTTTCGTAAACTTTCGGCCAACGTAAACAAAATAGTCCACTTGCTAAATTATTTTTCATGCTACCCTTATGATGCAATCTTTCTTCCCATTTTCTTTGTGAAATACAACTACCTTGGTCTTTGAGGAATTCATCCTTGAATCTATTCTCAGTTGCTCCACGGAAGTTACTAAGTTATTCAGAATACCCTGTAATTTCTGTGGGTTCGCAGACAGCAACACTGCATCATCTGCGTACATAAGATAGAACTCGCGCATTTACATCTCCGATCATTACACCTACATTTTCCCAACAAGCATCTCTCACACATTTATAAAAAAAACGTTGAACATAGCCACGGTGACATTACGCATCCCTGCAGGACGCCCTGTTTGATTCAAATCAGTCACTCAAGACCCCACTAACCACTTGCCAAGAACTAATATCATTTATCTCTTTCATAACAATCAATAACTGCTCATTCACTCAATAGTCCTTCAAAACCCTCCACTGCTTATTTCCATATACCCTGTCATAAGCCTTCTCTAAATCCGCAAATGCACATTACAACTATGCACTTCCTTTCGGGCGCCCATACATTTTTCTAGCACTAGCTGAAGTGCGAACTCGCTTAAATTTTTTAATATTCCAGATCTATTTCGAATGATCGGCATGCCGGAATCACTCCGGCAATTTATGGCCAAACACTCATAAAATCCTCATTTTCTCTCACTTTCACTCATAGTGTGTTTTCAGCAAGATGCGAAATTCCTGTAATGTTTCAAGACAATGGAGTACTTCACTAAGAAACCGCAATTATTATCCGCAAACTTAACTCTTCCCCACCATGTGAAGGTGTATCATGTTGTTAAGGAGGTTCCGCCGCGACTGCGTAACTTAAAACAAATACTAAATTCCACATTTTTGATATTTTGTCAAAAAATCCTGCTTTCACTGATGCAATGCGTTACCTATAGAAACCCAAAAGTAAGGTACAAAATATGCAGATTATTCCACGAATGTATTTTAAATTAGAACTTTTTTCCAGCCATAGGCACAGTCTAAACAAACAGTCTTCTCACTTAGGGGGATTTCGGGTAACCGCTGCACACCCAAGATATTAGAGTCAGTTGAGTATTAGTGAAGACAACTTTTGATCATATTTGTGATTGCTTCCTTTACATTTAATAAATATAATTTTTTTGAGTAGTTAAGAAATAGTAAACATATTATCATTAGTTTCATTGAATATTGTAGTTCATTTGACTCGTAAGGTCACCGACAGCCGTGGGCCGTGTGTGGAGTAGTTGGTAGCCATATTGTTTGAGAGGTGTATTTTTCCGAGTTGTTTACCGGCTTGGTGAATATTTTAGAGGTTTTTGAGCTTATATATATCATAGATTATATTTTCAGAGTTTAAATATACATTTCATAGATTATATTTACAGTGTTTATATGTATATTTTTTTCATAGATTATATTTATATAGTTACAGAGTTTTTATATACAAAACGTTTATATTTTTACACCTCTAAACAATATTGCTATCAATCGGGTGGTGAGGGTATTGCCAAGAATGCCGTCCAAATGTCGTGGGGGCTATGTGTGTTGTGCCGTGGGGTGCAAAAATTCAACACATGATGGGGGGATAAGTTTGTATCGCGTCCCAAAAGATACGGAGCAAGGTCGGTTGTGGCTGGAGAGGGCAGATAGAACTGACCTACTGTAGTTCGAGCCAGAGAAATGGTACATACAAGTGTTGCCGGCTTTGCGGAAAACGTTTCGACGCCTCTCAGTTTTTGTTTCTGGGAGGCTGGTGTGGAAAGCCAAGCCTACAATTTTTGAAGGTGAGATCTCAAAACTGTATAATTTTGATAATACCTATTTCCTTGAGAGTCCTGTATGTTTTCTTGTATCTAGTTTTCCATTTGTAATGATCAATGGGTTTACTTTCAGATCGGACGTACGACGATCCGTCCCAGTGTTGATCTTCCTGTCCCAGGTAGGGCGTTTATTTAAATCTAATTAAAAAAATATTGTAAACATTTATACTAAATCGTGAAATCGCCAACTCTGGATGGTCCTTGGCTTGTAAATATTCAGAGGGATGAATTCAGCTATGAACCAATGTATATGACATGTATTTACGTGAGACATAATATATATTTTTCATTCATGAAATACGTGTAACACCTTAAGTGCTCTTTACTTCCATCAATTTTTTCTAACGTTGGATTATATATGGACGATTTCCTTCTTTTGTTTGGTTGCAAATAATAGTGGATGGATCAGAAACTATTTTATTTCTTATTAAATTTGTGTTAAAAATTAGGGACGTCCATTAAATATGTGTACTATTTTGACCTCCCCCTCCCTCTTTGTCAACCATTTTTTCGCAAATTTTACTTCCCCCTCCCCCCTTGTCAACAAGTGTCAAACTTTCAGTGGCCCACCTAATATAATTATGTTTAACAATTTTGACCACCCTCACCCTCAGAGAAAAATTACTTTATAGGGCTGGCTCTAGATAATATCTCACAGAAGGCCATGGATAGCTAACAATTTAAGATTTAAAAATTACTGTAAAAAGTGATGTTGTTGACGACCCTCTCCCCCCACATATTTTGTTGGCATTATTAATGAACTTCCCCATACCTATTTGTGTAACTGATTCAAAAGTGTGAATAAAGTGGCTCTGTGGTATTTTTGTTGTCAATTAATTCGAAGTGTACTTAAATCTTATTAAAGCAATTTTTTATTACTTTTTCAGAAGTGGGATCTGAGGTCATCGAGGAACCTGATGGTGAATCGAAAGGTGCGTAATCCATACTTTAACATAGTACTTCTATTTGTCTATTAACAGTTAAAAATGGTCATTGTTTACACAGTGGATGTCACTATGAGTGTATTTTTCATTTCACATGTGTCAATAAGCTAGAGTACCTAAGTTTATAACATGATCATTTGAATGGATCAGAGGCAGCTGTTTAACTCGAAACATATTTTCAGTGGTTTAAATTATCGTGGTTGGTTGGGAAAATTGGCATCAACATAGGTAATTGCATTGTTTTATCTTTCTTCCAGAAGATAAATCTGACCTTGTATCAGAGTTGCTGATTGTTGGAGGTATGGAGAGTGAGGAAGTGGCTGAAGGGTCCTCTGCAGTAAATAATACTGGTTTCACAGAATCCATTTTTCAAGAAGGCAGCATTGGTTTTGTTTCTTCAACACCAAAAAGAGGTAAATTGGCTTCAGAGAGTGATTGTTGTGATTAAATAATTGTCTCATTATGTAACTTAAAATGACTTAGTTCTCAGCCTACATGACCTAATGGTTCTGATTTATTTCATTTTCAGGCAATTCAAGGTTGAGGTACAAGGCAGATGAACTGACACCCAGGAGACTAGCACTTAGAAGTAGTTTAAAACGATCCCGTGTTATGGTATGCAAACTTCGTAAGAAGTATCAAGGTTTGCGTAATAACAAAACATCTGTGGATGTTCTGGGGAAAGTGAAAAGAGCTTTATCACCAGCCGCTTTCTCATTGATCAGCAGTAACATGAGTCTTTGCAGTAGGAGTAAGTATGGCCGGAGGTGGACTGCTTTGGATAAAGTAACTGCTTTATCCTTAGCATTCCACAGCCGGAAATCTTACCCTAGCCTAGCTCAGCCTAGAGAATTTCTTTGGCCAAATTCGCCAAAGAGGTGGTTGCTGCAAGAATCCCACAGCATACCAATTCCAACAGGCATGCAAACAATTGAGTTATAGGTCAATGATTACCACCAGTCCCTCAGGTAACTGTGAGTTAGACCCAGACCACTGCATGCTAGTTTTTAAGGACATTGTAGGTCTGGGTCAGCAGCCTTCATCTTTGAGTCCTTCAGATGTTAGTTTTGTAGGACCTGATGATGCTGACAAAGTGGCTGAGTTAATGCAGTGGGACCTCGGTGAGCGGCAAGCATTTCTGTATGTAGCAGGAGTGGTGCTGCGAATTTAGTTATTATTTTAGGATTACAAATAGGTACTACAATCTTAAGTAGGTACTAGATTATGATTATGACATTTTTAAAATCATAAAACTGAAATTTTATTTGTATTTTTTATAAATCAATGTCTGTAGCTAGAGCACAGTGGCAATTTTTGGCATTGAATGCATTTACATTGACATATATATCCTGGTATCCTCCTTTGCATTTCCTTTCAACTTCATAGTAATTGTTACTGTCTTTAACCTAGTTTTTTCCGTAAAAATGTTCCTGGAATACCTCATCAGATTCATTGCATGATATATTCAGGGGTGAGCAATATAATTCATTGCTTAGCGAATAGAGCTTTTCTGTAAGGACTTAATTAATATGTGCAATAAGTAATACACCCTGATTTCCAACTATTTGCTGATGTAGTATATTAGCTTTACTGTGAATTTTGCATGAACTTCATTATTTAGTGAATTAGAGCCACACCACCCTGGGGTCAGATGGTGCTCTTAGTGTTGTAGTCATCACCCCCTAGTTATTCTGCCCTAATTTCCACAATTTTGCCTTTTATTTTTGGTGGAATTGCCTCTTTTTTTGTTTTCTTAATTGGAAAAAATCAAAGTATTTATTAATGGTGGTAAGATTGTGTTGTGACTGCTATTAGCCATAGTTAATAGTAGTATAAGTAGGGTACAGTAAGTGTATGGCCTTTGAATTCTCCATGCATTCACTTAGTAGGGATTATGTTGTGACTGTCACAACATCATCCCCAGTTATTTGTACATAGTTTTAGCCTTAGTTATTAGTAGTATATGTAAGGTACTGTAGGTGCCAAAATATGACCTTTGAAATCCCCATGTATTCACTTAGTAAGGATTGTATTGCGACCGCTGTTAGTGGAGCTTTATTTAACATATTTCACTCCAATGTCCAACAATCATTGAGTTGTTTGCCTACTCTTGTGCCTTCTCAGTCTATCATGCACTGAATTTTTGCTTGTTTCTCTAATGATGTCCTATTTTCCATGCATTTACGAAATATTTATGGTCTACTGCTTTCTCGATCTGTTTATATTATTGTGTATGAAATTATAACTGAATAAAATATCTAATATATGCCTACATCAGTTTCTTTTTGTTGTTATCACTCAACCTGTGGAATGGTGTTAGTGCTAAGATTTAAATGAAGAAATTTTGGTAGTTTAATAGCTGTCTGTGAAGTCAGGTAACTTTACGGTGTGCATTACTTTGTCTTATTCTGAGTTGAATTGGAATTATTTTATGTTGTTAATTACATCAAATTCATCCTGTATGTTGGGCATGTGGCATTATCAAATGATGCTGACTTCACAAAAGTCATCAATGATAAGGGAAAGGATTCCAGCATTGATATAAGTGGTAAAATTTAAAAACATAGTCGAAGGGGAAATTCATATTTTTGAAATCTGACCAGAACCGTATTTCAAAATTCCCGCTTTACCATGCACACCCTGCTCTAGGCTTGCTAGCCAGCTGACGGCCGTAAGAGTTTCCTATAGCTTATATGGGAGTAGGCAGAATGGTAGTTTAGACTGTGGCCATAGGTGCCGACTGCAGCGCCATTTCCTACGAATTACCACAGTTTGACTTCAATTATGGCATTAATTCTTCAATAACTAAAAAAATAAGGTGGAAAGATGCCTGTATTTTATTTTTCTTTAATTTCTCTGGATTATTTCCTTCTTAGAGACAGTTTTCCACGAAAATGGCATTTGTATTTTATGGAAAAATACTATATTTCCCCGTGTTTCTCTCATTCCCCCATTGAACACCATGTAATTTTAAGTTCAATTATAGAATAAAATAGCGCGGAAAGGTGTTATTTTGTTGTTCATATCAGATAGAGGACAACATTTTCTACAATAACACAAAATATGAATAAAATGACATTTGAGTCATTTTACGGTGGAACCACCTTAAGCCCGAACTCTGCATGTCTTTCTCTGCGCTATCTAGGACATTTTCCTCTTATAAAGAGGAAACCAATGTATTTACAATTGTACATTGAGGATGTACAGGATTTTCCAGTGGATTGGTACATTACAATGTATTGTACCAATCCACTGGATGTAGTTAATTGTTGGACGCTATTTTCTTTATGGTGAGGAGTTCTTTTTGGCACAGTCAAAGAACTTACAATTAGTTGTTTGGGTTTGGAAACTGGCTTTCTTAAAATAATTTCCTCTTTTGCTTCTATTGCATTCATGAATCGCTTCACTCACCTACGCTATCTCCTGTTCTTAATTAAGTGTCCCTTCCATTCCATTCTCGCACAATGACTTTCTCGGTCCAACCCTTCACCTTACACCATTCACTGCTCTATCATAATTCTGTTCAACTACTTAACTCTTATCTATTCTTTGAACATGGCCAAATCAACAGAGAATAATCCTTTCATAAATGTCCATTACTGAAGCATGAAAGAAGAGACGATTTTAAAATGTTAAAAAAAATAAAAAACTATTTTTTTTAGCTACCCTTGTCCCAAAGGTATGGAATATTCTCTAAAACAGTAGAAAATGGCCGTTTTCATATTAGCTTAATAATGTTTATGAATAAATAACCGGCCCCTGATGGCTATGGCATGTTTTTCCGTTCGTTAACATTCGCAACTACAATTTCCCAGCTTACTCATTTGGGTTTTCCATCTTGTAAATAAAGAGTATGATAACATTAAATTGAATAATTCATGTTACCAAAGTGTCTTAAATATGTATAAAAGCATATCAGGCTTAAATTCGTGGAAATACTTGATGTCCATTTCAAATAAAACAAAATTGGTAAAATACTGTGTGGAAATTTTACCAATTTTGTTTTATTTGAAATGGATGTCTTAAATATGTTATGTGTTATGTCACGATTCGCTATGTAGTGGGAACTTACGCCTATTTCACATATAATAAACTGAGATATTGTCCCAGTTTTGTCTTTCAAATCAAAGGAAATTTCGGGAGCAGTAAGTCCCGTCTCAAATTGGTTTTCATTGATTATTACTGGCCACTGATTCTTAAACAGCATGAAAAAGGGTTCGTCTGGTCCATAGCAAGGTGATGACTCTAATGATGCTCGTTACACCACTTTAAGGACAAGTTCAAAGATGTGTTTACAGCACGTATACAGCGATGCATAGAATATTGACAATCAATTCACTCTCTATTAGAATGCAGGCACCGTGAGAACAACCTGAAACTGTAAATATTTATTAGCCAGGTGCTGAGTAAATACGCATTACAATGATGACGTAAAGAAAACATAAGTGACACCATCATATGCCATACGCACTTCCTGTATTAGATGCGGTGATAACGGAGCACACACCTTTCACAAAATATATTACTGTGAAGTATTATTGCAGCAGCAGTGTTGATACAGCCAAAGGCATCATCAATGAACCAGTTCCAGATTCCAGAGTGGGAATCTACAAAATATATTTTTTTTTAAATATCTTTGGGTTTCGGCCCAAAAAAGCTTGTGCTTCCTTGGCAATTACGTGACAAGCAAAAGGCTCTGTATCTCCTTTTTCATTTGCCGTGTGTGGTGCAGTAGCCGAGGAAGTAATTGACTTCTTGAAGGGAACGTCTCTCCCATCAACCTCTTATCAAAACCGCCAAACAAAAAACAAGCTTGTCTCTACTTCCCCTTTCCTCTAATCCTTTCCACCAATCACAGAAGACATCCCTTCTTCCTCTAACCCAAATAATGAGAATACAAATGACCTATCGAGACTCTTGAATCATGGAAACCTGAGTTGTCTCGTAGAGGAGCGCAAAGAATGAGGAAGATCTGCTGTTTGTGACGCAGTCACTAAGTTGAAATTGTTTCAATGACTACTCAAAAAATTACTCCGACAGGGCATTAGTACCACCATAAACAATATACTCGGACTTTTCCCTTTGGTTGCGGAGTGTGCTATGGCGAATTAATGCTAGGTAGGGCAACCGCGTCGCAACTAGGTTAAAGCCAACATTGTAGCGAATCGAAACCTTTTTAACTCTTTATAATCGAAATCATTTGGTTAATCTTTAATATTCGGGTAATATTATTAATATTTAAGACACTTAGATGGTATTAATTATTCAATTTTGTTATCATACTGTTTATTTGCAAGATGGAAAATCCAAAGGGTAATGAGTAAGTTAGGAAATAGTACTTGCAAATGTTAACGAACACAAAAACATGCCCTAGCCATCAGGGGCTGGCCATTTATTTATAACCATTATTTAGATAATGATAACGGCCATTTTCTGACGTTTAAGCCTCACGAAATGTGCATCATAGGATACCTGTCACAGGGAAAATATATCGGCATTTACAATTGGTATCGGATTATAAAGAAAAAAAGCTGAAATTCTGGCCCACCCTAGCGTACATTTGCAGAAACCATCTTCGGGGCTCTCGAATTAAGCGTTCCCGGGAATTTGATAACGATTTTCTCCTCTTTGCTTCGTCTCCAACTTCCTCGGTTTCCGTTCCATAATATGCAGCGTGTCACACTCGCTTTCGAAGCAATGCTGCAGGATTGCCAGGAGCTGAGCAGTAACTATGGCACACCGCGAAAGATAATTGTCGCTTGACAATGCAGGAGAAGTTGCCTCGTCATCACAGTGATCAATGACAAGCTCCCACAGCCAGCTCGGCAAGAGTTGCAACGACGGACCTCGCATCACTCTCGAACGCCGAAAAGTTGTACGAGTACATACATCAGACACACTGTTCGTATCGGACAACAACAAGACAATGCGGGCACATCAACACGTGCGCACCAACCGAGACTATCATCATCCCTCCAAAACCATTGGTGTGTGTGTGTCTCCCTGGCGCGCGTGAAAGCCGCAATGCAGCAGCAGCACCGGAGGGGGGTGTAAGGGAGGGGGGGGGGTAGTCGGGGGGGCGGTGGAGGGGAGCCCCAATACCTCGGAGGAGAGGGGAGAAAGGTTGGTTCGGAAACACCCCTTTCCCACATTGCAGACTGCAAACAGGGGGAGTGCAAGCACGTGCTCGTCTTGAAACCCCAGCGAGAATTTCCACACGTCCTTATGCTCGAATAAATCGCCAATTGCAGAAGAGAGTGGGTGGAGTCTTGTTGCGCGAAAGTGAACCCTGTTTTTTTGCGAAAAATGAACCACCTACAGCATGGCTAACGCGCGCAATTTCCCCGTGGATTTCACGAATAATGCATTTTTGGCATTTATTTCCATTTTGCGTGTTATTTAGATTAATCTTAAGTACAATCCCGCTAACAATGATATACCTATGCTTTAAGCATATCACCTTCTATATACAATGGATCAATTCATTATTATATAGTCAATTTTGCGCTTTAAAGGCTTCAACATTCCCATGTGATACCATTGGCTATTCGAATTTACCTTCGAGGAAGAATCCACTATACTACACTGATTTATGCTCTCCAAATTGATATCTCCCTCCACGAGGGCATACTACTACACGCATATACATGGGGAGGCGAGAGGGAGAGCATTCCCACACTACTCGGCTCTTCTCATTCCACATGCGCCTCCCCCCCCCAATCAACGCCTCTTCAATGCGAATGCGAATCACACGCAAATGACACAAATACCACCGTCATTTAAACTCTCTTAACACCGCCTTCCGAAGGCGCGCGCCGCACTCAGTGTGTGACGGGTCGTTGTCCGTTCGTCCCCATCCACCTCCCCTCCTCCCTCCACCTCCCCTCCCACCCCTCCCAACTCCACCCACTCCCACCTCACACAAAAGCCGCGCGAAGAAGGAGTTGCTAGATACAACGACAGATGGCACCGCCGCGGCACACCACGCACAAAAGCTCCCATCCACCGCGGTCGTGTGGTGCACCTTGATTTCACCAATATTATGGTTTACGTTCTCCACGCCCTGCAGCATTGTCGCCCTGTATAGTGAGGAAAATGGTTTGTTGTAGTGCACTGTTGTGTGCGAACTCGACGATAATTTTCAGATTATTTCGTTCTTTCGCTGACCCTAAAAGAAGAAAGATGTGCTTGGCGAAGTGTCGAAGGAACAAAGCGGAAACACACTGAAGAATCGCACTTGATGAATCTCGCTAACTGATGAATCGCTTTAACGGGAGGTGATTTTACGCACGGTATTTAGACCACTTGTGGTGATATTTTCCCCTCGTTTCCATTCAAGCTCGCAGGTTAATATTCGAGCGGTTGATAAGGGGAATTGAATGCAATTTTGAAAGCGCTGTTTAGACACGGTTCACAAAAACATTTTTACGACATGCCTACACAGCTATCGTCCGCGTTTATTAGATTTAATGACACATCGCTTGAAACCAGTTACAAATTATTACTTTGCCATGATTGTGGTGCATTATTATCAATAAGTGTTCAAAATTTGAATATTTGTTTTTTATGCCCAAGCGTGGGTCATGTGTGGATACCGAGCGCAGTGGGTTAGTTCATTGGTCGTTCGTTCGGTTATTACTAGTTCCGTATGTATATATATTAGCCAATAACAGTCAATTTTAAGATTATTACCTCGTAGTACTGCAGTTGAAGGAATGGTATTGACAGGTAAGCGAAATGACCGTACTCGACGACACATTAGGGACTTGCCAAATAATAATAAAATGGTCGATAAACAGGAATTCACGATCATACACTCGCGGGAAACTAAATCAAAAGAAGATATGTGCGAACATCACAACATATGTTTAATAACAAAGGATATGCTCCCATCGACTTCGCCATTGCCTACAGTTTAATTAACTTAAAAATACTTCTCAAAAGTTTACACGACAAGGAAATTTAAATTTGATGTAATAACCTAACGGAAATGCCAAACAAGTTCTTATCGACGTATATTCACGAATTGATCATTGAAAGACAAGTGTACCAGCAAGATCGACAGCGAAATTGTTTCTCCCCGTGGACAGGGATGGGATTTATCCTAAAAATTGGATAAAAATAAGAATATCTTGATTCTTCAAAATGTCATCCCTCCAAAGGAACACAATAGTTAAATAAGTATATAAGCCGATTCACAACAACAAGCACACTTCACGAAAAGTCAACAAAACACTGCGGGAATGCACGTAGATTCCACAGGAGAAAAATCTAAACGCGATTTCGAGGAAGGCGCCTGCGGAAGCTCCCATCTGAGGCAGGCTGGGGCTACTGAAAGAGCTTCGGGACCGTTACAGAATAGGTTGAGGAGACAAATAGACTTCGGAGCCTTCTCTAACTCCTTCCGGCGCCTTGAGATGCTGACTTCGCAGGGTTGAAGCCTAATGAAGCTCCTTTTCTCAGGAACTTTCCATTACAGAGTACGAATGGGAGATAGGAGCTTATTGAAGGTCTTTTCGCCAGTAAGATCCGGAGCTTCGAGTTAGAGAATAGGCCGGAAGACACCACAAAGTCAAAGTAAGCCTCTCCAACAAATAAAGTTCTTAAAGAAGGTGAGAAATCGATAAATAATACAACTTATCCTAGATGTAAGCATCTATAATACTACATCTTCTAATGTGCCCATATAGGTAGCTTTAATAATGTTATTTACTTGATTTTCCTTTCGGAAAAAACGATGTTTGCTGTAAAATATTTGAGCATTTTTTATTTTACTTCATTTTGTAAACAAATAGTCCGAGCAAATAACGATAGCTCCGACGATAGTGGTGAATTAGGCGAGTCGTTGGAAGATTCCCATGCCCCAGATGACGAGATATTGGAGTTAAAGGAGGTCATTCGCTGGCTGACAGCTGAAATGAGTATCTACTTTGATTTCTATAAAAATGTCTCAATGTCGCTTTTTACACTCATCTTCGCTTGATGGATCAGATGAGTTTAGTAATCGGTTAATGATTACCACAACATGTCCTTATGCACGCTTGAAGACCTCGAACTAAATTACCATTTTTAATAGCTATCAGTATAAAATAAAAAGTCTTATCGCATCAAAATTGAAACATTCGTCTATAACATACAACACAAACAGTAGTCTATTTTTGATTAATATGAAATTGCCCTACATAGGATAGGGAAAACTGCTCTGACAATGATTCAATAATTTTCATGCTCTAGTTTATATCGTTTCTGAAATATTGTAATTTAGCCAGCTATATCTAATATCTCTGGTAACGTACCAGAGGTCAGCAGTTAACATCATTATCACACGTTAAGCAGCATTAACAAGGTCCATTTATTTATTACATCAAATCATTGGAGGAAATAAATCTATTATGACAGGGTGAGCAGGTACCGATTAAATCACTAAAATAGTATTAATTGGTGTAGGTGAACTATTTGAACACTAAAAATATATATAACTGTGATCTGAAACATTTAATTGTACAGACTTGGAGACACCTTGCCTAATTTGCAATGGCAGCGCCCTTTTTTGAGATAAACCTAGATCACATGAGCTATTAGCTCAAATCTGAATCTACGAAATTCCGTACAAGCCACCTGTAGGACGTGTGACACGGAATGATTCCACACCAGGCACGCAACACTCGTCCCAGCTCAAGGTCAAACCTCACGCTTATGGCTTCCAGAGGACGTAGTATGCACATGATTTGTTTCCTTTTCTAAGGGGTCTGAGGGTGGATATAGTTTTCTCGTCGAACGCTAGAGTTACCACAGTCAGCGCCCCTCCAGTCGGCTCAATTGTCTCGAGTGTGCCCTCTACGCTGTTATTGCTTTGCGTGCAGGGAAGGTGACAACGACGACGAGATCTCACCTGCACCGGGCTTCGCTTCCAGCCCCTGCCTCCCACTAATCTCATCCATAAGTTTCCTCTACTCACCAACTAGGTCAAACACTTCCTCATTCGTCTTCCTTCCAGTCCAACGAACCTTCTCCATCCTCCTCCACACCCACATCTCGAACGCCTGCAGCCTATTTTCGTCTTCCTTTCTCAGAGACCACGTTTCTGCCCCATACAAATCGACACTCCTTATCAAGCTCCGCACCAGCCACTTATTTACATCCTTCCTTCAGATCCCCGTCATTAGCTGTCTTCTATTACTAAACTCACCCTTCGCTAACGCAATACTTCTCCTAATATCTTTGCTATTGCGCTAATTTTCTTCTAGCGTACTGCTCAAGTAATTAAAACTCTCTACTTGCTCCACATTCTGCCTTTCTACTTTTATGACCAGCCTCGCTTTCTTTGTACAAGAGAATCTCATTTCTTTCGTTTCTCTTCATTTCGTATTTACCTCACTGAAATTCTAATGAATCTACTTAAGCTTGAAATTCCTTCGATGATCGACAAGCCATCGCCAAAATACCGCGAATCTAACCGTCTTTATCAGCTGGCCTCCTACTTTGTTTCCACATCTAGCTCTTCCCATGCCTCTCTTACCATTTCCTCTGCATAAGTGTTAAAAAGTAAAGGCGACAACGGGCACCCTTGCCTTATCCCCTCGATTGCCTTACCCCTTGCCCACCCTGATTCACCGTAAGCTACCCTCACCTGAGTCCTCTGGGCCATATTTAAGTTTCGGATGAATTTCCTATCTCGCCAATATATTCCTATTTTCTCGAGTAACTGCATTAGTATTCCCAATTTACTCTGCCAAACACCTCTTCCTTAAATCAACAAAACAAGCAAAAACTTCCTGATTATACTCTATGTTACTAACTATAAGTGTCCTCATTACCGCAATCGCGTCCCGAGTAGCCCTCCCCTTCCTGAACCCAAACTGATCACCGCCCAAATGGTAATTTGCTCTATTCTCCAGCCTTAATAATTATTCTAAGCAAAGCTTTTGCCGCGTAAGAAATTAAATAAATTGTTCTGTACTCCTCGCATTCTGACGCTTTCCTCTTCTTCGGGATAGGTATTAATACTGTTTTCACTAAATCAACATCCCTAGCACATTGCATAAAATGCTACTAATAAATGAAACGTTGCTCACAGAATGAAAACATGACCCTAGTCATCTGAAGACATAAATCTGAGGGCCGGGAGAGGGTGGTGAGAAGGAAGGGGCGGAAAGTCATGTGCTTAAGCTCTTCCTTCCCCCACCCCCCCTTCCCGTGAGCCTTTGCGCCGTGGCAATTACCCACCGGGGGAGGAGGAGGGGTGGGGGGGGGGGGGGCGCACCCCTCCTCCTCCCCCAGACACACACGACAGGGGGCGCGATGGTTTACAATCCGCGACACCCTGCATATAGGATTGGAGCGGCGGCAGGTTGGTGAATGAGTGGAGGGAGGGGGGAAGATCTCACCATTAATGAGAGAGATAGCGTCTGGAGGAGGAGAAGGAAGACACCCGAATGCAAATGACAGGTCGCGACCCCCCTCACGGCAACGGTGACCGCAAAACACCGAGTGCTTTCCATCCACTTCCGACCCCACGCACGCACTTCCAAACATTTCCATGAGATATCAGGCGCCATGAATAATAACGAAGCGTTAAAGCGTCCTAATCAGATCGAAAATAAAAATGGTCCCAAAGGGGCACAACAGAGGACATGTTTCACTGTTCGTCAGGGGTGGGATTTTGAACAAATGAAGGCTAATGGAAAAACATTGGGGGTTTGTAAGCAACGACATCAACGAGTCTCAGACGACCGCTTTGGAGTCAGCTTACGCGCGTCACATCGGCGCAAGGGAGAGGGGGAGGGGAAGAGGGGCGGGAGGGGCGTCCGGAAATGCCACCCGCAGCATCACCACTGCAGCACCACCGAAGGAATGACCGGAAGTGGAGGCCGTGCCCCGCTCTGGGTGGCGCGGGTCGACGCGAAGATCAAGGCGAACATGTCCGACCAACTGTCGCCCACGGCGAAATCTCAGCGAAACATTTTGTGCAACATTTATACCGTTTAAGGCGCGACGATTTCAAACCATTCATTGGTGCATTCAAGGAGGTCCCAGTGCGACGTGTGAGTCCAAAGAAATCCTGAATTCTAACTTTTCGGTTGCACTACCATTTCAATTTTAAAAAGTGATACGTCCCTTCCACTTTTCTTCGTTCCAGTTCTTTTATTTATTTTCACACTCCCGAAAAAAGCTCTTCCGGCCTTTTACATTGGGTATTTTAACATGTAACAATGTACATACGAATACAAACACCCATGTCCTGAGTGGAGAAAAATACACTCAGGCGGGACTCGAACCCGCGAACAACGGTATAACAGGCGGGGACTTAACCCCGTCGCCACCGGGGATGTTCGGTTCTTAGCTTCGGTTCTCTGTTTCGGGTCTCAGTTAACCTTTTACGGAGTCATCCGCAAGTGCACATAAGTGCGACGTTCCACAGCGGAAACATATTTCACCTCCCGGTCAAGGCGAATGATTTTCCCTCTGTGGAGTTTTAATTTTCAGTACCTTTGCACTTTTCAGGATGGACACACGCGCACGTTTTAAAATATGGGAACAATAAATGCAGACTACGGTCGATACCTTACGAGGACTACCTACCCAGAATAGTTTAGAAAACTACGTATTAACCATTTTTCCATGATTAAAATGCAATCAGATTACCATGCTATGGAAAAACCTTCCCGAAATTTTTACTTCGCATATTTTTGGAAAACATTTGCCGCTTTTCGAGCACATTATGAGAAATTTTAAACGAATTATCGTTGCATAATTAAACACAAAGCGCTGATGAGAGGAAAACGGATGAGTGAGTGATCTGGGGCCTCCTAAGTGGCAACGCTGCACCGGCTATCACCTCCCGACCAGCCAGCTCTCCCAACTGCGCTAAACACAAAACGATACTCCTTTGAATATTAACCCGTAAAAATAAATTCCGTTAAATGTGACGGTGATTGTTTTGAAATACTGCCGCAAAGAGGTATACAAAAGCTCAAGATCGGGTTTTTGGGCCAATCCAATCGTAAGAGACAGTTGTTTCCGAAAATTGATGATAACTTTTTTAGCTAATTACAAAGAGCTGAAAATTAAAAATGACATCAAGAAACATTTAGTCCGCACCGCGTGAATATTTTTAATGAAAATCGGACGTCGTATTTTTCTCCTTAAAATGTCAAAGAACGACGGAAAACGTCGATAAACCGGGCACCTCCTCAAATTACGCCCAGCGAAGGAAGTTCTCCGCTAGCATAGTACAAAGCGATAATGCATGCAATGTTATATCGTTGAGGGTAACGTCGCACCACATTCCGTGATTATTCCTTAATCAATGAATTCTAGCTCAGAATATGTTCCGACTTACAGTTAGTCGGTGTTATGCGTCCACAAAAACTCACGTGAACACTCACTTCCGACTTCTTTAACCGTCGCTTTTTTCATCGACGCTTTGAAATCGACCCAATAAGTAACTCCGTTGGGCTGGAATGCACAGATATTTGTCAATAAACAAAACAAGGAATGGTCCACGAAGCAATGAGCAACACAGCAATGATATATATTTGGAATTATATTGCGGTATAATTCAAGAAAAAAATACGTAGATACTTAACTTCCACACAATATGGAGGTAATCAATGACTTATAAAAGAAACAGAAAACGTTAAATAAGTTTGTGTTTGATCACTAGATTGAGTTGAAGTTAATCAGAATCAATCATGTATCCATTTTTACGAGAGAATATAATTGTTTCACGGGAATTTTAATGCGCTAAAATACAATATTACACCACGTTAAGATTGAAACAAAGATTTTAAGAGAAAACATTATAAGGAGTTGAGTTTTTCTATGAAAAGAATATAAATAGAGCTCCCATGATGTTCATGATGATCTTGGAACTCCTAGATCTAGTTCTAGACTCCTAGAACTTGGATCTTGGAGTCCTAATCAGCGGAGAACATCTAATTTACTTTTACGACAAGAATAAGATTAGAATACCCAGCGAGCACTCTTACCACACAGCTGCTTTTCATGGACCTCAGGCGTGTCACATACGGAATGGAATCAAAGATCTGATTGAGCTGCAAAATTTGGTCAGTGACTCTCATGAAATCCCAGGTTTTCTTTATGTTTTCCACAAGTAAAATTCATGCCCTGACTTTTCCAAGCTTAGACGTGAGGGTGGCAGCACACAATAGCACACCTACATAGGTAGGTACCCACTTGGATCACGTCCAATCGGAGACCCTCCCTCAACAATGCACACCGGTCTTCCACTCCGACACCTGACCGATAACAGTTGTTAACTTAGGATACCATTAACTGCCGACATACGTCGCTTATTTGAAAGATAAACTAGGAAGCGGCGAAGTTTTTACATTTTTTAGAGGTAGCCCAGGAATTTCTTCCGGGCATCGGAGAGCGAAGTAGTCGACGGAGGGAACTAGATCGGACAAATGAAAGCGACGGAGTGAATGATTACGTCTGATCGACACTTAAGCAATGGGCAACGTGCGACGAAACCATGAATATACATGGACGTGTATAATATGTATATTCAAATTCAAATATATGTATATTCATGGACGAAACACTCCCACCCCCCCTTTGGGAGTGCCCATTTAAACAATAGAAGAACCGAAAGCGATGGGCCAAGCGGGAAAAAATGACAGAAAACAGAGGCGAATTGAAATGGACCCGAAGAGCAGAGACCCCACTTTTTAGAGGACAAGGGCATATAAACGCTTCCCATGGCTGACCCTGAACAAAATACGCGTAATATAATAGGCAAGAGAAATAAATAAGAGACCGACAATTGCAGCCTCGCGCGCGATCCTGAGACTCAGCAATTAAATAGACTCGTGCTGGACGTTTGTAATGCGAGGGAGGGATTTGGTTGGACTCATGAAAGCTCCTCCAAACTCGCTTCGCTGAACAATAGAGGGCACGATACGGGGTGCATGATTACAATGCAAAGCAATAAGCGCCAATTTGTGCACAATACCTGCAGCGCCTGTGGGTTGCATAACCCTCCGTTGAGATAAGCGTATTGTATTCATCCCTCCCCCTCCCTTCAAATCCTCCCGTTCACATTCACCCTCACGTCACACGGGCATGCAGTCCAACAGAGTCCTCTGGATTGCCACATAATAACTATGAAGTGGTGACAATAACTATTATGACTTGGTGAGGGGGTAGAGTGTGCAATCCATGAGACTCCGATTCTCCCACAATGCACCTACATCTACAAAATACCCTCCAAGCCACCTCAAGGGTGTGTGGCAGGGGGTGAGTAGTCACCAACATGCATTGCATGCTATGTAAAATATAAATGCAGGTGGCTCTCGCGGAACGGAGGAAAGAGAGACAGCGATGAAAAGAGAATTCGATGGCGCCTTTCCCTCGCCCTATTCGGACCCTATATCTAAACACACATATGTTACGTAAAGGTCTTACATGCGTCAATCGGGAGCAAAGGCATCTCCAGGTGCCATCACAAATGTTCTTAGTCCAACTGAGCCTTTTTGCGAATCATTGAAGATTCGACTTACTATGTAAATCCTCCTCTTCCCAGGATTAGTGGCCACCTTCATAGAGCGGAATGACCGTATTCACTCTGTTTCGAGGTCTAATGGTGCAGTGGAGGGGTGGAGGATGGAGGGGTGCTTGGGGGATGTAGAGGGGAAGAGAGGATAAAGAAAGGAGACTTAACGGGGGTCGCTTTCCATTCGTTGAACAGACCCCATAGGCACTAATGGGCAGCGCACTTTAAAATAGATCGGTCGCATTGTTGATGTGTGCTTGAGAAGAAAAGAACTCCGATAACCGCTTCCACGCTTGGAGTTTTCAATAAAGGTGACTGACATGAATGACGTTAAGTTTTTAATTATTTTTCGGCAAGGAACTTTCCTTTGTAAGCATTTATACTGAATGAATTTGTGAAATATTACCAACAAAAAAAAAGGGTCACATGTACTTAAATAATGCTACCTAACGGCAGGTTTTGTGAACGTTTCGCTGGTGCGAGGTTCGTTCCATTGATGGTGGCTCGTGCTCGCAGATGTGTTTGCTCCGACCTGCGCCAACTTCAACAACTTATTAGCATGGAAAGCTCCCATCGTCGGTGGGAGGAGAGAGGAGGGTGCGACAGTTCAGCGTCGTAGAGCACTCTTTCGCGACCGAAAGGAAACCATATGGATCCGAGAGCGATCATTCAAAAGAATGATCCATCCCCTCTCCAACCAAATACTTCACCCCTTCGTGCCACGATATACATTGTCTATAGCCCCAAAAAGTTCTCGACCACTGCAAGAAGGATAAACGATCACCTTCTCACGGAGCGTGCCTTGAATGGTGGAAGAGGAGCTCAAAGATAAACCAGAAGTCATAAAAAGATTAAAAAAGAAATAAGATCAGGTTTCACTTTTTGGAATTCCATTTTTAACAATAAATAAAACTTTTACAATCCACAATTTTGGTCAGTCATTCAAGCATTGATGATGATGCAGATGCATTGAAATCCGGGTTATACGTAATTGTCTTGACCAAAATTGTGGATTGTAAAAGTTTTATTTATTGTTATAAATTGATTACTCTGGAGAGGGACAATTGTGCAACCAAGGCTACAGAGGGAAGAAAGGTTTACGACAGAGGAAAATCACAAGAAATACACGAAGGCCAGGAGGTCACACCTGGCATTCTGAAATTCGAAAACGTTTAATAGAACTCAAAAGAGTTTAAACTCGATGGTTTCTTAACTTCTCGAGGGCTTAACTTTGTGAAAATCCATTCTAATGAATTCAAAAGAGATATGGTACTTTTTTAAATTCATTAGAATGAACAATAAAAATCTGTGAAAAAAGTATCATATCTTTTTCGAATTCATCAAAAGAGTTTTCCGGTGATATCGCCGATTTGGGGCGCACGAGGAGAAAGGAAGCAAAGGAGTGGGAGAGTGAAGATGGGGAAAGGGTACGCGGGTGTAAGGGTGCACCGCGTCGGAAGCGAGAAAGTACTTTGTCTTTTTTTAACTAAGGGTCTGATGATGATTTGCGATCAGTTTCTTACTTATTCTCGACGATATTATCGCGGTCAATTTCAATCCACGACTCATCCAAGCCGGAGTGAACCGAATGGCATGGACGCGAACACTTGTCACCCGCTGAACTATCCCCCGACCGGAGGGGGAGGGAGGGATAATGAATGGGGTGGTGAGGATGAGTGGAAGAATGAGAGGGAGAGAGGACAGGGTGGTTGGGGTTAAGGAGTGACGAGAGGGGGCAGCACGTGCGACGGGGAAGGGCGTGGGGAGAGACAGTAAGTACGAGCCGCCCGGGGCAGTCTTGTCAATTGCCTCCCATCCTTTAGGAAAGACGCAATGCACGTCAATCCTATTTGGACACAATTTGAAAATCAAGTTAAGAAAAAATAATTCTTTTACTTACAACTGAAAACGCTAAATAAAATATGCATTATTCTTTCTTTTTTTACAGCAAGGTAATTAAAGATACTATGAAATACGATTAAAAAATATCTATGCGAGAATTTCAAATGTCGCGCGCGGCTATGTGGTGTAAAGTTGGCAACGTGGCACACGAAAGTACGGGACATGCTAAGCAGAGACACGTGTTGCAGCCATAGACCTTGAATATAGGGCTATATTCAAGGTCTATGGTTTCAGCGTGTTGCAGAATGGACGATGTCGCCGGATTAAAAACGAAAGATTAAATAATTTATAGAAACATATTTTAATACTAGTTCGCATTCGAGTGACAATACATCTTCATTAAAATACTTATTTTGAATTCTATGGCCACGGGTGTGAACTGTTTTCGGAAAATTAATTTCGCAAGAATGACTTAAGAAATGAATCAAGTCTGTATTTAAGCAAATTTTTATGGCAATGTGTAAATTTAAAGGACAATATTTCAGAATGTATGTACCTAAGACATAAGTCATTCCTACTGAAAATAGTATAACTACGACCTATTATTTAAATTTTAAACGAGCATTAAAATTTAAGTAACTAAATTTCTCAATGACTAACGATTACCCGACCAGCCACCTTAAGCACTGCCCCGAAAGTAGAGCCGTACGGGGCGGACGGGGTCTCCTCCGGTAGCAAGCGCCTCCCTTTCCCTCTCCATGAGTGAGTAGTGAACTAGAGAATGGGGTGGGAAGTGCCCCGTAACCAAGGTTACGGCTCCATCCTCGAAAGGGATAGAGGATATATAAGAAGCGTCTGAGTGGCGGTGCGTGAAGCGTAGCTCCTCCGCGGCGGTGGTGCTGAGAGGAGGAGGTGGGTGGGTGGCAACGTGTCCCTTCTTCTTCCTGTAATGAGGGGCAGCAGAGAGGGCAAGACAGACGCGCAGGGAGCGACGACAGCCACCCCTTCCTCCTCTTACCCCCCCCCCCTCCCCAACAATTCCTTCGGTGTCAAGAGCAGAGCCAGAGTTGGGAGGAGGGGGGGAGGGAGGGAGTGGGGGTGAACACACGCACACTCGTCAATATGACGTGACGGTTTCACGCTACCAACGATATATAAAAAAATATTATATGATTCTTCCTTTACCTCTCGCTGAAGAAGGTGGCGGCGATCCACCGAAAAATTTACAAATTTTTTTCACTTGGAATCGGCCATTATTCCATCTTCACATCACCATTGTGTTATCACATTTTATGTGTTTCCTATCCTCTTTCTTTCACCACCTGTTTGAACGAAATATTTATTATTTACGCCTGTGAGCGGTTACGCTATATATATATATATATATATATATATATATATATATATATATATATATATATATATATGCGTACAAGATATAAGCGCTGTGACGCATATTAGATACTCCACAAGCCATATCGCTGTCAGATCCACCTCCAGCACGATCGCTTTCACTGCATCGGAGCAGTAGGAGTTCCAATCCTCGCAATCTGATATAATTCGTGCAGCGAAAGTCGAAGACGCACGCTCACTCTGGCATTGGACAGCCGAGAGGCGCCGTATCTGATGACGGGAGTGTTAAAAAAGGCGACACGTCCGTCATAAAGATTTCTCATAAGAATAAATGGAAGATGACGAAGTTTCTCAAAAATAAGGCGACACAAATAAAAAGAGCATTCAATGGAAGCGAGAGAGAGAGAGAGGGCAGAGACAAGTAAGAGTGAGCGGAAGACTTACAAGCATCTGGAGAAGAAACTTGGCTGCCAAGGAAACGAGCCCAAGGAATGTCGTGAGGTTTTATGTTCATAATCATGGTCACAGTGGAACGATAACGGAGTTTGACTGAAGGCTCGACATGAGAATAAAGTAGAAATGGAATGAATAGGAAAGGGAAGGGAGGAGAGCAAGGAGGCTTCACTGGAGGGGGTGGTGTGAAATGATGCGGTGGAGGAGGGGAGGGGGAAGAGGAGGGTGTGGGAGACATTTAAAGGGGCGTGGGGGAGGGGGTCGGAGGAGGCCACCGCGTTTATCGAGGGGGGGGGGGAATTGGCAAAGGGGGCAGAAAATGAGAAGAGCTTCTTCCGAGCGACTCGGGGGGCTTGCAGCAGCGGAGAGCGAGATGCGTCGCGCGAGAGGGAATAGAGAGAGACAATCGAGGGTGGTCGCATGGCAACGAACACCCACTGCCACATCCCAGCGCTGGCAGAATACCTAAGGTGATGATGATACGTGGAAAATGACAATACTACATTGATACGGTGAAATTGCTAAAAACATCCCGCGCAGAGCTCTTACAAATCAATAAACCGCACATCGCCATTAATCGCAAAATAACTTACAGAGCTTCGTAGCAAAGCTGAACGATGCCAGGAATCCGCTGGTAGGCACACGAACTAAGGGTTCCTCTGGAAAAGGGATTCACCACGCATGGGGCACCGGTAATTAATCATCCCCATCCCTAATATCCACGGCGACCCCTGGTTTGATTGCTATGTTCACGCATGCATCAGTAAGTAGCATTTAAAATGCGATATCAATTAACATCGTAAGAGCTCAACATGAGAGAAAAACGAAGAATATCAATCCACATGCTGTCACCATCACCTTTTCATATAACTAGTTGATCCTTTTACCACGAAGTTACGCGAAATTCGCACTCCGAGGGACACTGTCGGAATACGTCCGTGCATACAACATATGAGACTTCATCGCACTCCTCGAATTAATCATTTTTATCAAATATCACGAGTTCATTACATACATGGAGGATATGCCCGAATTAAAGGCAAACGAGCTGCCGAAAAAAACCGAAAAAGAAAAAAAAAGGCTTTCCACAGTTTGGATCCGCGACTGCAATTGCTGAAAGCACTGAAAAACCACCCGAGGAAGCATTCCATTGGATGACGGAAACGTTTCCCTCTCAGACGGCCAGCGCCCAATCACTAGCGTCGCAACGATAGGTCACGTGGACGAGGGAATCGGAATTACAAAGGCCCCACAACTCTATGACGCAGCAACAAGTGAGCGTGGACAGACGAGCAGAACATTCTCTTCCCTCTTTCGTGGGGAAGCAATCATCGTTGAAGCGATAATCTACAGATGGCATCATATAGGGAACGATATCCACAAATATAAACACGCCATCTTTACATTAGCTTTAGCATCACTATTAATAAATGCTCAATTCCTTTTCAACAAATCGAGCGAGCACGTCACCGCTAACGTTGTTTCTCTAATCCGTGACCATGAAACCGATTCCGTTTGCAAATGGGAAAGGGTTGGAAGGACGCAGATAAGACTGACGACGACCCCTGGAGGTAAAGGGGGCACTGCACACAGGGTTGCTCTTATG
Organism: Pyrrhosoma nymphula; assembly: GCA_963573305.1. NCBI lineage: Eukaryota > Metazoa > Arthropoda > Insecta > Odonata > Coenagrionidae > Pyrrhosoma > Pyrrhosoma nymphula. The sequence goes on from OY754328.1 coordinate 46,094,901, forward strand.
GGATATACGGCCAGGGTGGAACACGAGCGAATCAAGAATGGGGGAGGGGGGGTAAGAAGAAGAAGAAGAAAGAAGATAAGGGGGAAGCACTAGCATCTGGCGCATTACTGGAAAGTAGATATAATTGCTAGATAGAGTTTTTCTGAAATATATCTTTTCGAGCATAAAATGGAACGTTTCTCTGATTGTCCATGTACTATCACTTTCAAAAGTCGGTCCACACGGTGAGTGCGGCCAACTTCGCATTCCGCTGAATTCGAATTTCAGGTATTGCCTATGTATTCAGCGACTACTAAGGGCCAACTTGACTCATTTATACTGAACTACGGAGACCCTCGTATGGCCTTCTCCTGCTATCGCTGCCCAGCGAACTCCCCCGACTCCAAGTGGTAGGCGACGGTAGGCGGAGATTGCAAAAGGGAAAGGCGTTTGGTATTTTTCCCAGTTAGGTGTTTTTCACTCTTACGAGTTTCGGCGGGCTTAATACACAAGAATACAACTAAGCGGGATTAATTTTATTTGTGATAAATCGATTAAATGGATCGGCGAATTGACCGCCATAAAGCGATCACAAAGCAATTTTTTGAGGATAATTCTCGAATTTGCGTTTAACCCTGGACAGCTAACTCCCCGGACCTTTCCCCAATTGAGAATGTGTGGGGTAACATTGTGAATGAGTGGCATTACTACGGAGAAAGAACCGAGTAAAACTTTCGAAGTCTACATACGGGATGTTTGAAATTCTTTAAGCCGATGCCCCCGTGTAATAAAACTTTTGGTTGGGTCTATGCAGTCACGATTACGATCTGTACCTGAAAATAATGGCGATATTACAAAATATTAAAGTTGTTCTCTGGTGAATGAGATTTTGCTTTAGATTTCCATTACCATAGGTAATATACTGAAAATGACTATCCCAAACTATCTAGTACACTTTTTATCCTAACCTTATCAAATATTGACTCATTCCTATTAATTTTCGCTACAAAATGAACGCCATGCCATCTTAAAATTTAAACCACGACTTCTATTTCATTCAAATCTATTCTAAAGAACGAGAAAATTTTTAATGTTGCTTATTTTAAAATAGTATATTTTATATATGAGCAGTTTTTCATCGTAAACATTTTAAATGGAGTGTATGTCTTTTCTGAGAGCGAGAAATCAATTAAGTTATATCTCCACTGAAGGCAAACTCATTCAAAAATTACCGCATTCATTTCTTATAAATTACAATCCACGTTTTGTAGCTTCATTCACCATAGTTTGCATTAATTTGATCCTTTTTAGGGTTTTATGCTTTTTAGTTAATATCGTAAAGTATTATTTTCAGTAATGAATGTGTTAGATATAATAGGTATGGCTTCACTTTGAGTATTTAGAAATCAGCTTCGAGCGGCGTTACACCAAAGGCAGGTTTCAATTTTAATTTTTCTCCATTAGCCTGTAATTCGTCTTACATTGTTTTTATTGGTCTGTTAAATGCACTACGACAGTGTTTAGGAAGTTAATACATAACAAAAAGATTCATTGACTGCAAGTATACCCATCACTCAGCTCTCCGTTCCTGAAAGGACCTCTAATTTCTAGAAGCTATGTTTACTATGGTGGCAACATATACTGGAGATGCAAAACTCCACTGACACCTCTGACTATGGAATCTATCAGTCACGCAATGGGGGATGCAAACTAAAGAAATTTTTGTGATACCTAAGGTATCAAACGCACGATGTAATTTTAATTAGGTAGCAATTTTTATGCTCTTTTGGACGAGATTGTTTCACTGCACAGGGCACAACCTACGCTTTCACGAGCACTGACGAAAAATGAGCTTCTGAAGAGATATCAGGGACTATAAACTGTTTAAATCTGTCAATCCTTTAGCATAAATAGTTTGGTTTAATACATCAATATTACTACCACAAGGCAATCAATTAATAAATTCAGTTTCAATACATTCTCGTAAGAGCAATGCCATACTGTGAAAAACATTACGTGCCTCATTGTAAGAATACTTAAAAGCTCTATGCCAAATGCAGTGTACTTGACTTCAGTCACAAAAAAGTTGTGATATTTTCGTGGCACAAATAACAGGCTTAGAGTTAACGTTTCCAGGCTTGGATTGTTTCCTTTCATTATGCCCATATTAATTCCAAAAATTAATTAAGTAAAGACCGATCACTAGTCATTATCATGAGGGTAATTCGGAGTGAATAGTGAATAAATCTCAACTTCCGATTGCAAGAGATGATCGGACTCCCATCAGTTACTCATCCCAGGTGATTACTTATCGTTAATTTTTCCCTTTTAGGTGTTTATGAAATTCTCAACTGTCTGCGTATCCAAGCATTATATTTTGCTACAGTTAAAAATGGAAAATCGTTGTATCAGTGACTAATGTGTGCGCTGGGGGCTTTCCAAAACCTCCAAATTTTCGTTCCGTTTACTAATTAATGATAAAAGCATGAAGACCATATCAATTGTTTTGTTCTTAAACTTTACTCAAAGGTGTCGTTTTAATTTACTGAGCAATATCGTTTTATTTTACTTTGCAATTATGGAGATAGAGAAGCAAATTTATCATCTCTACGTGTGATTCACTAATATAGATATTTGCCATAGTATCCCTTTTCCCGTCGTTGAGTCATGTCCCATCTATAGCACCTTAGGCAACACCACGTTTTATTTGTGCTAAGTCTCTCGTATATCTCCTTTCGACTTTTCGTTTATTTTTCTCTCCATCCTACTTGAAAACAGCGAAATTTCTATTCAAACACAATTCTTTAAATCCTCTGTTACACCAAGCTCCATACATTAATTTATCCTTTACTGAAGGACGTAGTTATACTTCCCGGAAAGGTAACCTGTTTCCCCAGCTCAGAAGTTTCCTTAGTTTTCTTCATTTTTGGCTATTACTACTTTATAAACTACATTGCCTGCGCTTTATATGATTAATTCACATCCCACATATGACGAACCTTTTCCCCTGCGAAATTGACATTGAGTCCCGTGGTTGACTGGGTAAATAAATCTTGGCCATCTGCAAATCTACCAAAATTAAGTTACCTGCTACTTTCCTTCCTAATTTTATCCCTTTTCATACATCTATTACCAAATTGTTAGCAAACAATTGAAAGTCAATGGTAATAAGAAGTGGCCCGGCCTGAATCCTCTTCCAACATATACCCATTCCGATTCGTCATTCATTACCCGTATACCGCTTCATCCCGGAGAGGTTTTATAATTAATCGCCTAAACTTCCAGTGTACTCCCTATTTCTGCAGTAATATTTATTATTATCGTCCAATGCACTCTGTAAAAAGTTTTCCAGCAGTCTAAGAAGCAAATAGAGACATAGTGGCTATTATCTATAAATAAATGTTAGAATACTCATCACCAGAAATGAGTTTCGCGTCCCGCTCTCTTTCCTTAACCCATACTGGTCTTCACCGGGGAAGTCTTCCGCCCTTTCCCCGATTTCATCTTAACAGCTATTTGAGCTATTTTTATTACGTGCGAAATAAAAATTCTGTTCTCTTAACATTATCTTTCTTTTCTCATTGTCGGGAAAGGTTTCCGAGCTGATTTTGCAATAGTGGATTTCGGAAACGTATTTACTAATACTTTATAAATTACTAGTTTTCCCGCATGTAAACGAGGCTACTATTTGTCCCCTTAGCGCAGGACTAATGATATTTGCCACGACGACCTTATGAGGAGAGTACGGGAAATCATCGCCTTCTTCCTCGCACAAGAAATACCGATAAGTCCCAGCCGGAAACACTTCATGGGTTCTTCGGCTGGCGAATTCTTATGGGAGTGGGGGTTGGGATTGTTTTGGATATTCGTTGTCGGAGGGAGAAGGTCACGCGAGGTCTCTTAGCGAGTACAAAGTAAACCCAAGTTGTGCTAGTCGTAGCAGTAAAATTGGCCCCCAGAAGTCATGGAACGCGTATGCAATACGTGAAGCTCGATTTCAGCAGAACTCGGAGATGGTCGCGCTCACCGTGTGGACCGACTTTTGAAAGTGATAGTACCTATACACTTATAACTCGATAAATCTGAAACTATTTTCTTACGTTTTTAATATGTATTCAAGTAGACAGACATATATTAGAGTTAAGATTTAGATTTTGAAATTTAGTTTAAAATTATAACGATCTTGGCGCGTACGTTAGGAACAATAGTGATATACTCAGATCAAAATTTTAGTATTTTTCGAGAAAATGTTAGTGGCATGCCACTTTCGTAGCCGGTGAATTATGCCGGATGCTATATTTGGGCATATGGTATGAGATGGCCACTTTTCGGGAGATTGAAAGAAGAAACATTGAAAATTCCTGGAAAGCAAACGGGTTCGAGGTTCGGGTGAGTGTGTTTTTTCCCTATACATCGTAATGGGGAAAAGACGAATTTTGTCGTAAACGACGATTATATTTTGTACATTACCTACGGCATCAATATGGTGACTTACGAGCGTCAAACGTGGAGAATCTATTCCAAGTGGTAACCATCAATGATTCATGTACCTATGTATTTAGAATTTTTTACATCAAATGTTCCTTTTGGTCCACCCGCCACCATGCTCATAGTTTTATAAAAGATGCTCACTTGTGATGGGCACAGGTGACCTCCCGCAGGTGACTGAATCGCTTGCGGCGACTGGAAAGCACCTCCAGTGTTCTCTTCTGCTACTATAAACTGCGGAGGTTTGGGAGAATCCTGAAGATTTTTTCATCGAAAATTCTGAACGGCATCTTCGAATTATTTTTAACCTCCATCACTGGACTCAAAATCTTACATGTAATCAGGGAGACTGACAAAATATAAAAATTTAAATTTTGATTTTGTTGCTTTGGGCACGATTTCCGGTGCTCATGATAGAGAGATATGGCGACCATTTTCTTTTAATAGCGGGATATTATTGTCAGTTGTCACTAATAATGTGGAATCATGAAATGAAAACGAGTTTTGCAAAAATCCACACACTCTTTACTATCATCTCCATCGCAATTTTAACGTCTTGGGACCATTGTCTCTAGCCGTAACGTCAACCTATCACCAGATGGTAAAATTATACTATTCACACCAAGACTTTGAGACATGGGTTAGCATAATAATAAATTAAGTGTGGAGTACCGCAAATCTCGTTTTCATCTCACAATCTCCGAGGATATAAATTTTCGATGATTTCTCTGGATGCTCGAAGCCAAAACTGAGCCTTATCAGAGTGACCGTCCTAAGGGTGGTCTGGATCGCGAAAAAGAGGGACAAAAATAAGATTTTTGTCCAATGGCAAGGAAAATAGTACATCTATGGTTATTTAACACACCGATTACAATGTTTTTGCTATTTTGCTAACTAAAAACAATTATTTACGGAGGTATCGGGGGAGAGAATATTTATAACCCGTAACCGTAAATGAGGAGTTTGTATAACAAGACCCTTAATACCTATGCTTAAAATGCAACCTGTTTACATTACAGGGCTACAATAGTTTAAAATGAATTAAAAATTAAAAAAGGGTAAAAATAAATAAAAAGGATGAACATAGTTTAAATAGTTCAAACATTGAATGGATCGCAATCTTCAATTAACTAAGAAAGTTTAACACCGAAACTAACTCATTGTTGAATAAACACTAATATGTAATTGGAATGCACATTTATTTATTTAATTAACAGCACTCGAAGCAACTTGTTATTTATATGAAATTTTCGAATTGCGCATCAGATTATCTTGAATATGAGAAAACGTTTCCGGAGTAACTTTGTGGAAATTTTGACAAGCACATTGAAAAAAATCACTTGGTTAAAAAATCCACTTTTTAATAATGAACCTTATCCTTGAAAGTGGCACTGAGTTGCCGAAACATGGGTCGGTTTTTCCATTATTAAAGTGAGGAATTTTTACCAAGTGATTTTTTTCAATATGCAGATTCTCTTGACTCGCACTTATGGTATTCGTCGGCTCAGGGTCGGGGGTATTCTTTTAAGGATGCAAGGAACTCACGAGGCAAACATACAACGCTACAATATTTGTTTCATGTGACATGTATGACTGATTAACGGGTCGAAATCAGTTTTTATTAGCGTAGAACCTTGGGACTTTTAAGAGCGTGATGCTCACGGCATTTACGTAAATCATTGTTTCGTTACTCCTTGACCTCTGGATGCGGAATGTAGTATCTACCATTCACCGTGTTTCAAATTACATTTGGCCGTTTCCAAAAAACAATCTTTGATTTTTTTGGGATCAAGGAGAAGGACGTTTTCCCCATTGTGGAATTGGACGTGCTCATTGTCCGTGAGACGTATTTCCTCATTGGTTACGAATACATGATTGGATAATTTAGAAATCTAGGCTGGATCATGAGGTAGTGGTTTCTGTTATTTCCATCTGACGACCATTCACCGCAGTTGATACATATACTCAACAATGCTTTAAATTAGCGCAAAACAACTTAACTATTTTATAATCGTGTAATTTTAAATATCCATCAAAATACGCGACAATCGCGTAAAACTGCGAAAATATCACAAAAATTCGCGTCATCGCAAATGTGAAAAATGTAGGTACTACCAAGTGATGAGTAAATTCGGCATTAGCAAACGTTTGTAATACATGATAATTACAACTTCACGATGCTCCAGTTAGAGCGATAAGAGTTTAACATAAAAAGAAAAAACTATGACGAATACGACACGTTAAGTTCATTCTGCTTCATCCCTTCTCCTTGAACTTAAACCTTTGGCCTAACGTGCGTAGCAGGACGAGAGCGCAGGGCAGAAGCGAGGCAAACGATGATGTGTGTCAGCGTGGGACACGATATGCGCTCACGACTACGACGACCCTCCGCGGCCATCGCTAGAACCCATTTCGGCGCCATTTGACCACGACGAGGAGGATCCCATTCATTCATTCTCTCCCACTGTGTAATACACAGTGTGTATGGTTGGATGGGGGGGGGGGGGGGGGGCAGGAAAACGAAACAGTTTCCCTTATCTGGGGGGTGTTTCAGAGTCATCCGTTCCGATCGGATCGGAAGGCTTGGATCGGATTCTACGTCACTTACTATCGAGAGGACAATCCGTGCGTTTCAGACTGCTTCCGATCGACTCAAGGAAGGCTTTCCGATCGGAACCGGGTCGATCGGGAATGAGGTGTCGGAAAGTCATACCGATTGCGTTGGTTGGTCTCAGGTGAATACCCTTATGATGTTGTTGACGTTAATTATTTGGCTATAATAAGATAATACCGCTTTATTTCATGAGTGCACATTTATGTGAACGTTCTGCCAGAATAATATAGGTGTGGGAGAATTTAATTAGCATGTAAATGGGGCAATATATGAGCAAGTTGTATCACTGTTGGCGCAAGTTTCATTACATATTATTTGGGCTAGTAATTTAGTAAAAGGAAGATGAAACGAGTTGGAATGCATAGCATAATAACGTATAAATATCTCAGGTAGCTTAATGTAGTGGAAACTGGTCCTTCAGTTTGGAAATATATCCATTTATTTAGTTATGATACGATACGTGTACGTGACCTAGCAATAGCATCGTAAGCCTTTGACATCAAAAGTAGACATGGTTATGAACTTAGTTAGGTTGATTCCATTTTGTACAACCTAAATATTATATTTCTACGTGAAATATTCGTTTGAAGTGATATATCTGCTGCGATTTCCGTAGTTATATTGGCGACGTGATTTTAGCCCAGGCGCTCAAACGGCAGTGCTGCCAACATCAACCCGCAGTATGATTTGAAAGCAACGTATGGCGCAAGGAAAGCGCAGACATACCCACTGTAAACGTCCTGAAACGGTAGAGAAAATAATGAGAGATAGTAACAGGAGAGTACTGTATTTGATGAAGTAAATAAAAGATAGTAATATTCCCAGGTTTGACACCCTGGCCCGGCTAACCACGTAACCGCCCGAGTCCCGCACGAGGCATGCGCCCATATATTGACTTCATACGGACTTAACCGTCCACAGATCCTATTGAAAAAAATTGTAGAGACTGGGAGTAATGTACTCTAAATGATGGATTACAGAAAAGTTACTCATATTCCCAGGTTTGACACCCAGGGCCATTACCAAGTGTGCCATTTTAGCAATAAAATGGTGTTATAAAAATAACCGGTTACGTGTACCACAGATAACAATCAAACCCCATTGTTTCCCGTTATTTCATCCAACGTGTCAAGCCATTGACAATCATCGACACCATAAAACCTTTCAATGTAGTCACTGTATTTCCTTCCAATGGACCTCCATTTTTACGGGCAAAATGTTAGATATAAACGGCATATCATGATGGTCAATACATTAATGAAGAAGGACCACATTCAAATGAGATAAACAATGAAAATAACACGTCGGAATTTGGATAACTCATTGAGTAAATGATGCTGTGTATCTGTTGTTGCAAGAGAGGGTACGTTTCGCGACTGTATCTATTATAAGTCATATGAATGTGACCTTAATAATCAACAGTGTACTCACGAGAAAGAACGAACAAAATCGTTTAAAATTTGCCTTCATAATTCCCGTCATTTACACAAATAGACAGGAGATTACATTGAAAAAATTACAAAAGGACAATTCTAAAATAATTTTAACCCACAATAACGTCAATTATAAGACAATGTATCAATTAGCACAAATAAATACCCATACATACCATTTCTCTACATTATGAAGTGTTAAACCTGGCGGGAGGTTACATTTCGCTGCTCACTTTTCTCTTCAAAACTGTGACGTTTCATCGCTGCTCGATGGGGATGACGAGTGACGTCATACCAACAGCGGAACGCTTTCCGATAGTAAGTGTGAAACGCACGGAAGACGACCGTAGGAAAGGTTTCCGATCGACTCGGATTGAATCCGTTTCCGATGCCGTCAATCCGATGAGAGTCAGAAACACCCCCCTGCTCGCGCGTCGGCCTCAGGCACGGCCCTCCCACCTCCTTGCCACTCGACGATTCTCTTCCATGCATAAGACAAGAAGTCTTCTTCTCCTTCAGCGACACACAGGGGGGGGGGAATCCAAGAGGATCTCCCCCCCGGTGGGTACACGACGCGCTCTCGCACGTGGACATATCAGCGGCAGGGGAGTGAATTTCTTCCGGGAGAAAATTTTGATGGACGGAGGAGTTGGGGGTTTCATATTCCCCCGTCGGCCGAATTTCTTGCCCTCTTTGAATCTCAAGACGGATACCACTAGCGCACAAGACGTCCGAAAGCGAGCAGGGTGCGGCACGACAAATGTCTAAAAAGCGGAATGGAACATTGACTGAAAGAAACATTTACGTGAACTACTTCCAATGTTGATTTTTAATTCTGATGACATTGCCAACATAAACAGAAACGACAAGAGGCGAGCGAGCATGAATGTAAAGCATATAATATGCTCCATATGGCATTGGAGTGAGACCATTAAGACTGCAGGGCATTGGAGGCAGGGAAGGAGAAATGGATGGGAAGAATTGCCGAGGAAGACCAAGAAAGGAATGATGCAAGCAAATGGTGAGACTTGATAAGAAAGCAAGCAATCGGAGATCTTTCTATACAAGGCGTTGAGAGTGCATTCTGCTTCCGGGACTCCACATCGCGTTAGGTTGTTTTCAAGACAATAGTTTCAAACACCCCCCCCCCCCCCCACTTAATCCAGGGGTCAGGTCGAAGTGACCGCATCGTCGCATTGACTGGGATCGCCTTGAGGTGTACGCTCGAGAGGTGTACTACCTACCCCCACCACAGCTTAGCGAGGGAGAGTTTGGGTTGGAGCGTGTAATTCCCGGCGTCGCATCCTACCCCCCACTCCCATCTAACTGAACCACGGCAGCTTTCTTACAACACGTTATTTAAGTACGTTTTTAATGAGGGTGGTATCGTCCACTGTCTGCCGCCCAACTTTTGTGAAACACGCGAGACGCGTTTAGTAAGTTGGTCAACCCAACGGACGACACAGTCTATCTAAATTTTGAAAAGTAGTGACAGAGTTATCCAACTATCGAAGAATTTTCCGCGCAGAATACCATTAACGTTGAAATGAAAAGGAAAATAAAAAATGACAGCAGCACTCATACAAGAAACTGCTGCTAGCTTTACGGGGAGTGGACAGTAACACCCCTATATATGTACAGTCACCGCATAAAGTCTAGCGACATCGACAAAAGCGCCGAATAAGCTAAAAGACGATTTTTTGTGGCTCCACTGATTCAAAAGTGAGGGGTGGGGAGGGGATATAGAGAGGAGGGGGGTGGGAGAGAGGTGAGAAAGTGGCCAGAGTAGTCGTGAATCGGAACCTCGTCTTGGGTGCTAATGAATAAGAGGATTAAGTTGCCGATGTCGCCAGACTTTATGCGGTGACTGTACAAGGTCAGCTGATTATATTTTCAATTAGAAGCTCGAAGACCACTAAAAATTACTCTCTGAAGTCGATGTTCGCAACAAGTACTGAGGCGAAGGCATTTGCTACAATGCTATTGAACCAAACCAAAGTATTACTGCTTGAGAGCATTTTCATTTTAATATCATCAAAACATGACCTCTCCGTGGATCCGGGATACTAGGCAGCCCACACGACGCATCCACAGGGGCAATGCAGGGGCGGCACGGTTCCTTCTTCCGCGTTGCCGCTATCCGAATTACGCTTACCGTTCTAGGAAGGGAAATGCTCACAGTTAATGTCCTAAGGAAGCACACCATCAAACAAAACTTGTGATTTAAAGCACTTAAGACGAATTTAGAAGAACGACGATCACGATTTCGCTCTCTGATGAGCGCTATTGAAATATAACGATAACGCGAGCGCCCCCGTTATATGGAGAATCGCAACGATGCCCCTGGACTGTGATAAACCGTGTACATACAGTGTAGTGCATCTTGGTGATAACCCACCCCCTGCCACACACCCTTGAGGAGGTGGATTGCAGGGTATTACGTAGACGATCTAGATGAAACAGTTTTTTAAAATCCAAACTCACGCGTTTTTTTGTTTCGTTGTTTTTTCCTGATTTTAATTAGTTAGATCTTTAGTAGGTTTGAATATTTTGAGGTTTATTGACTTTTGGTGCTCACATTTGCAATTTGGTGATTTAAATGTCCGAGATTCCGATTCTTAATGCTAGTATACACACATACTATTTTCGGGTATTAATATGCGTGATGGTTTACTCGTTACTAAATTTGTTTTCTGATTATGATAAAAATAGTTGGAAGTTGTGGAGAACCATTGGAGATAATAATGCACCTAGCAGTGGTTTATAATACTCTTATGTACTGATAATGAGACAGTTAAGTGTATGCAACTTTAAGGTGCATTTTTATTTCAAAGCACTTGAATTTTGTAGCACTTCGGCAATGTGGGAGCTACCTACCTGTTAGGGGGGCTTATTATGAGAAATGAAGTTATGTCCCACAATTATATATTATTTTGGAATCCTCTTTAAGAGCAAATACATAGGTAGACTACATACATACATGAGGTGCAGGAACAAATAGGAGGGATGAAATGAAGGGAAAAAAGGAGTACAAAAGCATGACCTTATTCACCAGAGGAGATCTTCGATGTTTCGGGTTGGAGGACTTCCGCATTGGATTGGTCCGTCTTTTTGTGGCCCCAAGATGCTTCGCGTCCGTCACCAAACCTATGCATCTCTAGATCAGAATTCGTATCCTCAGATTTAATGGTAAACCTTTAGATCTGGATAATAATCCTGATCTGAAGATGCGCTCTGCTGTGGACGTGAGCCGTCATCACCTAAAAGAAATCTAACGCACCGGACACCATAAGTCCTCCAACCCGGAACATCTCAGCACTGTGACAGCCTCCAGCTGGAAGGCACTAAATATTTACATCAAAGATACCGTAAATGAAATAAGGTATAAATTACAATGAGGAGTATGGAGAAACATGTGGCATGCTACGCTTTTATGATGGTAGAGCATTCTCAATTACGGCGAGGAAAAGGAATATATAATAAGAATCCTATTCTGCATGAAAAAAACTATGAAGAAATGCAATCTAAAGGTTAATGTTTTAAAAAACCAAAATAATGGCTTGATGAAGAAATCTAAAATAGTTAGTCATCATGAGACCTGTACGACAAAAACGGCAGCAGCGAGAAAATGTTTGATATCAGGGCATAGCTAGCAAAGGGCCAGTATGGAAGAATCAAGAATTATGTAGGGCTGACTGTACTTGGACTGGGTGGGCATGTATCAGGACCATTCCTACACTAGATGATTTATATTTACATAAAGGTTAATCACCATAATGAGGGAATTAAAAAAAACTGGGGAAGTTAGAAAAATAATTGGATTTTGCCACAAATAATTACATACAAATTACGGTCCCCCAATTTCATGTGCTAAACATTCCCATTGTATAACTTTCATTAAAGTTACTAATTGTAGCACACCAAAATAAAGAGCAGTAAACCATCATGCAAATAAAAACTCTAAAAAATTGAACATGTGTGTACACGCAAACACGATAGGAATATAGGAAGCTTGAATCCAACATATATTATAATAAGTAGGAGTATCAATCTACATCTACCTGGGCTGACCCTGGCAGGCCGGATTTAATCTCAAGATGTGGCCTGCAATGGTCTCGAAACGTTATCGCCAGCAAAGTAACCGGACGCAGCGAAACCCGGAAGACATTCAAATGCAGATAGTATACAACGCTGCGAAAGCCTCAAAACAGAAATTTAGAAAGTTGAATTTCGGCCTGCGTGTTACACAGAACACATGCATCAAATTTAATTTCTTTTCCGTCTGAATTGAGTGTTAGTGTCCTCTGACAATGAACCGGCACAAAAAGTCTTTCCAGATATTGCAAATAAATTAAAAGGCTATCAATGGCTCCGTGGGCGAGCGATTTTAGCTTCTAACAATGAAAATATGAACAAAATAAATAAAATCATCTTCTAGGAGCTACCTGGAAATTGGACTAAATACAAATCTGTTGACACACTGATGGACCCAGAGCGAACTCTTTAATACCATACGGATATTTTTAATTCTTTGGAACCGGCAAGAATGTCACCACATAGGTACATTGAATCTAAAAGCGTGCTCTCCCATCATGGCACTCAGGAATTTAGATCCGACCAAACTCTGCAATGGGACAAGACTTTGCGTCGGCAAACTTATGCCCGAAGTAATTCAAGCGACTATCCTCACAGGTAGTGCTAAAAGGGACAGCGTTTTCATTCCACGCATCTCTCTTGTACCAAGCGATATGCCGTTCAACTTTCAACGCCTTCAATTTCCGGTTTTCCTTGCCTTTGCGGTAAAGATTAATAAAGCTCTAGGACAATCCCTTAAAGTTACTGTACTTATAAACACTGCGTTACTCCCACGGGCGATAGTACATACGTTGCATGTTCAACGGTGGGAACTCCAATAAATCTTTACATGTATGCGCCGAAGGGTCAGACTAAAAATGTCGCTTATCCAAAAGAATTAGAGTAGATACCTAACAAATGCCAAATTCTTCTGACCATGGCGGAATTGAAAGGCCCATCATTTTACTTACTACTTTCTTTTTTAACTTAAACTCTACCTTAAACTTCACTTGAAGACCCCAAGAGTCCACGTCTTGAACCAGAGCAGGTGAGACCACCGTACGTAATATTGCCGCATCGATTTCATTTTACATCCAATTCAATAGATAGTTATGATTCATTTGCCACAAAATAATAATGATAAATGAAGTTTGGTTGAGTTAAAAATACTACCCCAGAATTGTTCAATTAGAGCCTGACTCTAATGTACACAATTTTTACGAATTTCTCGCGAGTACACTTTACAAATAATTAGTTGTTACCCGCACGAAGCCGGGTACCTCAGCTAGTATCCATAAAACATATAAAATACTTAAATCTACCTTGAAACCCACTCAAAATACAAAAATAAGTAATAAAACCAATAATTCCTAGCGAAACTACAAGTTCGTGCCGTTTTAAATGTTTTTTTTTAACCCGGGAGTTTTTCTTCGGTGGGGCTAAACTATATCATCTCTGCAGGGGATGTGGTTGAGATAAGAGATAATGGGGTCTGAGACGGCGCACCGCAGTCAACTCGTATGTACACAACGCCGAACGTCTCATCCTCGAGTCCAGCGGAATATGAACCTTGACTTGATAACATACGCGTCTCAAATAACAATTACGCTATTCTTTTCAGACCAGGGTGCGCACCACTGTTGAGTAGCTCGCCTCAAATCAATTTCGATTATCGAATCAGTTCAGGAGTGGATTTTTCAGAAAAGGCTTCAAATATGGATACTGTAAAGTATTTCCTCACTCTGTGGTAAAAATATTTCCTTTGTGTGTTAAATACCGTATTTGCACGCATCTAAGACGCACACGCGAATAAGACGCAACCCAGATTTTGAGGCAAAAAATCGTTTGATCACGCATATACGGGACACCCAGAACAAAAATTGTTGTTGCATCTGTACTGTTTTCATAAAACTGTACAGTTTTTACAAATGTTTTAGAATTGCGGTTCTACTCACGTGTCTGGTCAGTTTAGAAAATTCTGTGTTATTTTATTGAAAAGTTATAAAACTTGACCCTTCTATGATGTTTTAAAAATTTTAAGTAAACAGTATTTCTGTTGTTTTAACATTTAAAATCATCGCCAACTTCCCCGACCCTTCCTCGAGGCACGCAGTACCATTTTACCTATGCAATTTTGGCAATTTTTCAGTTTTTCGCCTTTTTTACACTCGTATAAGACGCACCCCACTTTTTGGGCCTCAGAAATCGAAAAAAAGTGCGTCTTATACGCGTGTAAATACGGTACTTAGAAATAATAACATGTTGAAAACATACAAAAATTCGGCAGATATAATAATGATTTATCAACTAAGTTTTACCAACCGGCAGAATACGGAACGTGGTTCGGGTGCCCCTCGTCCCATTAATCGTCAAATGGTGTGCGCCGATGAGCGCTGATTGTAACACCTCGGACGGAAAGCACCCAATTATTACACGGTAGGCTATTTATTCATTGAGACATAATTTGAGGCATTTTCAACAGGAGATTTAGATGAAGCAAAGGCTCAACGGCGTCTCATCAATTGTGGAAGGAAAGCTATCCCGGAGAGTCGAAATCCGCAAAAGATTGAAAAGAAAAAACTTTGTCCAGTTCCACATAAAATAATTTAAATGACGACCTAGGTTTCGTTGCTGAGCGACATCATCAGGTAGTTTACAGAACATTTTTCCACAGTATATAGGTACACTGGGGGGAAGGGGGGAAAAGGTTAGGAAGAGGAGGGAGAGGGTTGGTCTGGGGGAGGGTAGGGCTGGGGGAGAGTGGGGGGAGGTTGGATGAGAAAGGAAAGAGAGAGAAGTTAAGGAAGAAGGGCGTTGTGGAGGAGGCTGTTGGTTACTGTTGTTTGAGAGGGTTAGGCTGGGGAAGGGGGGGGGGGGGGTGAAGGGAAGCCCCCAGTGTACCTATATATTTTGGAAAAATGTTCTGTAAACTACCTGATGATGTCGCTCAGCGACGAAACCTAGGTCGTCATTTAAATTATTTTATGTGGAACTGAATCAAGTTTTTTTTTCAATCATGAAGGAGTTCCATATAGTTACGCCTCAAACCATTAACTTCCGCAAAAGATGAAAAAGCAGACGACCGCCGAGGAAACTCGACACGTTAGAGGCGCCCGAACACGGAAACTTGTAATAATAATAATAATAATAATAAAACGTCTTTATTGGGCGAGATTGGGACTAGAAAGTCCCATCTTCCATCTAACCCCATGTAATGAGAGGGCACGAGAGAAATAGAAAGTTAAACGATTCCCTCGGGGGGACAGAATGACACGGGACAGCGAATGACGCCCGTCTAATTCGTTGCACCAGCGGACAGACGACGTCACAATAGACATAGGAAGGGAAGGGAGGGAGGAGGAGGAGGATCT
Source organism: Pyrrhosoma nymphula (assembly GCA_963573305.1). Lineage (NCBI taxonomy): Eukaryota > Metazoa > Arthropoda > Insecta > Odonata > Coenagrionidae > Pyrrhosoma > Pyrrhosoma nymphula. Next base: position 46,110,860 of record OY754328.1, read on the forward strand.
CGGATCGCCTCCTCAAGTAATCCGCTGCCTTGAGTAGGTAAATGAGACGATCTAGCATTTTAACTGATCCCTTCGACGAGGGATTCGAAATCCGTGAGAGGGCGTGATCTGTTGGTCGATTTGAATGACTTGTGATGACGTTCTTAAGGCCGTTTAACACGAGGCACTTTGCTACGTTGCGAGAAAGAGGGGAACGGGATCACAGAATGAGCCATTTTCCCGTCTCTCGTCCACGTAGTTGCGCAATCAGTCTTAAAATTCTACGCTTTCATTATCACCGATTAGGTATTTTACCAGCTGAATGGCAGGTTTTTGGAGAGCACTTGTTGCAACTTCCCCATTCTTACTTTTAGGAAATCTCAGTCATTACCTTATGTCTTTCACGATTTACCTCTACGATCACCCATCATTGACTGCAGCCCCTCGTTCTCCTCTTTACACAACGCAATGCCCGCCGCACATCCAACCAATGCCTCAGACTTTGCAGTGATGTGTCTTTACGTGCGAGGGGTCGGAAGCCTGCCTGAGTTTCGCGACGAAAGTTTTCAGATTTCATTACCCTCCATCCGTTACCCTCCGAAGGATACGAGACCAACAAACGATTATGGTCCCACTCAGCGACCTCACGCACAGACGAAACGGAGAGCTCGAGGAAAACCCTTTTCTCCCGACTGAAAAACGGACCTGGACCGCGAGCGCCCGAACGGTTGCCGCCGGTATAACACTGATCCATTCGAACCAGGAGTCTCCATCATCAAGTCCAGATGGACACCGATGACCTAACTTCAGCGTTTCAAGCAGTAGGATCCTCAAGAAGGGCACTCATTGATGTCGTTAGCTCTCACTGGGGAAAGAACGAACGGATAATATAAAATGGGAGGCACGTTTTGTATGAAAACTAATAAAAAATTGCACAGCAGAGGGGTCGCAAAGGGCCGGTAATTCGCATTGTTTGCGCATTGGATCGCCAATTGGCAATCCCGCCCCCACTCCCATCTGCCTCGCCCCCCCCCTCCGTAGGGAGAGTCATGTAGTACCTATTCACGAAGAGAGAGGCCACCCTTTTTATTCTGCAACTACTGCCGCCGCCAGGGCCTGGGGAGGCGACCGAGCGTGACGGACCGGCCGCTTGTTTTGAGGAAGGGGCGACAGATGGCACGTCCATCTGGGCAGGATGAGGTGAGGTAGGGTGCGCGAGAACAACCCCCCTTCAGGGTGCCCCCCCCCCCTACCTCCCTCAATTTATCGCTGAGCCGCGCTACCCACTAGAGTGTCGAGGGCTTAAAATTGAGGCATTTAGAAACAACCACTTCACCATATTCACCGAGTTTAGTGCAAAAAATTATTTCACAAGTAAAAATAAAACAACGACGACTGAAATACAGCACACGATTTCAGATTTACTTTAAAACATAATAACATCCACATTACAATTTCGATGAAGGCACTTTCCCCATCCGAGTTATAATAGCGGCGATTTCGATGCTATCCCTTAATCTTACACGTTCTTCACGAGCGATAAAAAACTTCACACATAAATTAAACAAGAGTATAAACAATCCTCGTAGGCAACCACCGTAACATTCTAACTCGGTTTTTTTATGTTTGTTTATTTCTATCCGTTGCATGCGTAACCTTTGCGTAACTGTCATAACTAACTGGGAGTTGGGGTTTTGTAAATTAACCACACCAGACTCTAGGTTAGTTGACGTGAGTGCCATCGATGGGGAGAAAGTATCAACACCGAATACAGAGGTTATAAATGCGAGCCTCATTCATTCATTACAGTGATCTACCGGTTAGAGGTAGGTTGTGATGAAAGTCAGAGAATATACAACGAACTCTTACACTTTCTACCTCTAGTATTTCTTTCTTCATCTCAGCCATACTTCCAAGCTACAGCCAAGTCCTACCTTTCTTCATCCCGTCCATAAAACCGATTCTCTTCCTTCCCCGCTTACCCAACATCCTACCCTCTATCACGGCTTTCAGCAAACCATCGTCCCTCATTACCCCTTCCAGCCACCTACCCTGTCTTCCCCTAATCTCATCTATAAGTTTCCTCTTCTCGCCCGCCATGTCAAGCACTTCCTCATTTGTCTTCCTTTCCGTCCAACGCACCTTCTCCATCCTCCTCCACACCCACATCTCAAAAGCCTTCAGCCTATTTTCGTCTTCCTTTCTCAAGGTCCACGTTTCTGCCCCATACAACGCCACACTCCATATCAAGCTCTTCACTAGCCTCTTTTTTACATCCTTACTTAAGGTCCCCGTCATCAGCTCCCTTCTATTATTGAACGCTTCCTTCGCTAGCGCTATTCTCCTCCTAATGTCTTTGCTACTATGTCCTCTTTCTTCTAGCGTACTACCCAAGTAATTAAATTGTTCTACTTGCTCCAGTTTGTGACTTCCTACTCTTATCACCAGCTTCGCTTTCTTTGTCCTACAGAATCTAAGTGTACTTTTAACACGTTTTGCCAACGGGACTTTTGATCAATTGGCTGGCTGATGCGTTTCACAGGTTACATAAGATTAAATGGAAGAAGGGCGCTTCAAACTAAAAACTTGAATTGAAGAGATTCCTTCAGGCGTCACTTTGCGGAAAACTTCCACAGTGAAAATAACTATAGTTAATTTATATTACACGCTTTTTTCTTAAATAACCGACCGCGATTTCAACGTCTATGCGTCATTCTCAAGGTTCACAAAAATATGGTTCAAGGAGTTGGGGAGAGCGTACGCGCGGTTTGGGTGATTTGAGCGGGTGCGGACTCCCTTTCTCGAATTCGCATCGGATTTCGGAGTTCGTCAATTTCTATTCCCTCTGGCGCGAGAAACCGCAACGGCGCTTAGTTATTTTAAAAAAGAAAACGGATTCCAACAAATTATGGACCTGCGTTGAAGGCTAGACGCACATCGTGGGGTGGGGTGTCGCGTGCAGATCAGTCAAAAGGGCAATTGACGCCTCTCTCTCTCGATCATATAACACCGTATTGGTATTTCACGAGAACCCATTCACGCAAACATTGGCGGATTGAGAGACGAATTGAAGAGTCAAAGAGAGAGCCATGAGGGTAAACGGAAACCAAGGAGGTTAGAAAAGAAATGGAGGCGACATACCACTTGATTCTTGAAGGCAATTCCGCCATTGCAGTCGGTACAGTTTAGACCTTCCTCTGGCTTACGTGTCCGGAGGTCGCGTTCGAATTTCGTCAAATCTAAGTTCAAAACCACAGACAAGGCGATGTTTTGTGACTGGTTTGGCAACACCTACTCTGCACAAAACCCTTCAGAAGCACCCCTATTCATGCTTCACTTTCGCCCATGAGCGTTCACGGTCATGCCTACTCCATTTCATTTTAACCTCCTTGGGCGGAAACAGACTCGGGCGGTCAACTGTGAAGCGAGGAGAAAGATGAAACTACAAAATAAAAACGCGTAGTTAAAACAATCTCTTGAACCTAGACTCTGTTGCCCTGAATAATGTACGACGAACCGATGATATCACCGATTTTGGGAATAAATTGCTAAGTATGAGTGTGGGGGAAGGTTTACTGCTCTGCAGTACGAAAGCAAATGAAAGATGGCAAACGTCACAATAGCAATAGCCGCTAAGTTATTGGTTAATTATTATATCATTAGAAGTTAATTTAATTTTTCATTAAAGGCGATCTACCGGTCGTGGTAAGGAAGAAACAATTCCTCCACTAAATTTTACAGCCTATCGCTCTTCATCCCATCCATAAAGCTTATTCTCATTCTTTCCCTCCATCGCTTGCACGACACCCTCCCATCCATCACTGCAGCATCCCCTCGCCACTCATCGCCCCGCTCCATCTGACTCTCCTCACTCGTACAACCGACCACGATAAAAATAAACCACGCTCTCACACACGTGACGACTAAATACTGCTCAAGTGACTTCGATCGGAAGACGCCTCCAGGAGCGGAGAAGAAAGAGTTGCCGAAAAAGAAACAAGGAACGCGACGGAGATTCCCGGATGCAGAGTGGAGTGGGCCAAAGGCACGTATATATGAAGAGTGAATGACTTTGAATGGGAGCAGGAATCAATCTTTGAGGACGCGGACTCGACAAATTCGGGAAAGACGTGAGCAATCTAGAAATGGCAGCTTTCGATTGGCGACTAGCATGGGAGCAAATAATAATAATATCAGGAGTGCCGCCGCTCTCACAAGCTTCGCACCCCCAACCCCACCCCACCACTGGAGGGTGGGGGAGGGGGGCTGTCGTCTCTCCCGGAAACAGATGAATGTGGCGCGCGCGCGAAGGCGTTGTCGCCGCTTCGGATCGTCTGGGCAGCACATGCTTCGTCGTCGGGAGACTGGGGGGGGGGGGGGTGCGTGTGTCGAGCGGGGGGGGGGGGGAATGTTCTTGTTGGGGGAGGGGGAGAGGGGGTGGTGAACCCTCCCCCGGCGGCACTGACTGCGCGACCGGATGGGAGAGGGGGGAAGGGAACGCCCGTCATCGCCCCTAGGGGAGGGAAACCTTCGCGCGGAGAGACACACTCGTGTTTTATACTCACGTACGTTCACTTACACTTCACTTATAAACACGTGGCTAATTGTGATACGTACTCATACCGTGCGGAAACTCGAAAAAATAACTAATTACCCTAGTTTGAGGTTTTCCTTATACAGTTCATATCAACGCAGTCCATACCAAATACACTTCTTCAAATACCTACTGCAACGAAGAACAGTTTACGCGGACCGCACAGTGTGGAAATTCCAGCAGATAGTATAGCACCGACGACTCCGTACACTGACATGGAGGGATATTGTGCATGGATGCGCAGATTATGAAACTTAATAAATTAATAATCGAGTAACCAGCCATTATGAAAGCAGTGAAACCTGATGCTTGCCGGGGACTCGGTGGAGCATGTTACACAAGTAACTAATAAAAAGAATGATATTTATCCCACTAGAATAGATTGCTTATAAATCGGAAATCATAAATTTACAATACAAATAAATATAGGCAGTATATATTTCCCCGAAGAAAGGACGATCCTTCTTCTTTGGGGTCACCTTCAGCTAGGCGTCTGACTGATGAACAATGTTATAAAGTACATAGAAACAAAAAATGTAGGTACTTTTGTCAGGCTAGCACTATACATAATTATGTGTTTCATAAGCAAGCCAAACTTATCGAACAGTAAGTTTTATCGTACACTTTAAGTCAACCGGAAATGTCTTGATACTATGAGCCGATTTCCACGAAGCGAAGCGAAAGCGGAATTTTCAGCCAATCAGAAGCACGGAATTCTACGCGTGAATCCGCGCGGATGCCATTGTGTGTGTGTAAAGGGGGAGAGGCCGATGGATTGGAGATGGAGAGAAGGGGTGAAGTGGGTGTCCGTTATTCCGTCTCTTCTTCATAAAAATGTGGTCTCGCGATTCATTCGCTGGGATAGACGTCGTCCCCATCCCCTCCATCCACATTCCATAAAACCTCACAATTCTAAGAGGCAGTAATACTCGCAATTAGATGAACACACTTATCCCACTCAATCACTTCTTCATCGAATAGGATCACTCATCTGAGGAGGAGGGAGCGTCCAGCGCGAGTCGACGCACACCTACGGATGGCTACCACATCACCACTCTTTACATTATCATTGCATGCATTGCCATGAATATTTCAAAAACTGTTTATGAACAATCGGAGGGGATCCAGAACAATCTTCAAGTTATCCCTTTTTTTCATTCCAAGGTTTCGGAGTGAAGAGTGAGTTAACTTTCGTTAGGATTGATAATTACTTCTAAACTGCTACTATATCCATTCAACGAAGTTGAGAATGAAATGTATGGTTTGACCCTTGTACTTCCGATAGTAGAAGTCAATAGCATTTCAAATAGATAATACAATTTGTGTGCAAGCATATATGCATAATAACTTGAAGGCAATCCACAAAATATTTCCGAATATAGTGAATGATAAATTGAGTTGGATACATTTATAAAATCAACTTCCAACGTTATAATATCGGCTAACATTAGGGATCCTGACAATATTTGGTAATATTTCTTATTGAGAGAAAAACTAAAAAAATGTAAAGGGGTTTTCTTTTAATGAGCTGCACTTGATTTCAAATGCGTTATTGTGGAAAAAATACATGAATTATTTTTTCGGCCATACGTCCACACATGCTGAGAGTCAAGACTAAAAATATATGGCAACGGCTGCTGGGTTGGGTTCAACACACGGGGATAGGCTTAAATCTCCCTCTAGCTGCGAGGACTGAACCCTTGCTGGCAGTCGCCTTCGCGCATTGAGCCATATTTATTTATTTATTACACTGATATTGGAATTAGACATTGTCTGGCGGCAATATAACATTAGTTTCGGTTGAAATAAAATTAATAACAAGGCTTAAAAAATACATATACCTACATAAAACAATCCTCTCGTTTTTTGTGCAACATTTTTTTAATATTTATATTTCTTGGTAAAGGTTTTGTGAGTTCTTCTGGTAATTCATTCCATTCCAGGACCCCACGATTTAAGGAGGAGTATTTCGCAGCATTCGTTTTTCGCCTCTTTAATTTGAGTTTCAGCGGGTGGTTTCAACAATAGTGTTTTCCTTTCCATCTTTTTCAAGCAATATTGTGTTAAGGGTTTCTAATAGGGTGAAGTCGTCGTCAGGTTTTCTGTATGCAGCAACAACATTGAGGCTTTTCTTGTCCTTTAAATCTCTCACTTTCACATACATTAACTCACATTCCTCTCGAACCCATTTGAGAGAACTGTGGAGACCGTCTCGTACACATATAAATATACCCCCTCCTCTGGACATTCGATCTCTTCTATAAACAACTAGATGGAAAGGGAATATTTCGTTTGAGAATATATCAGGGTGGAGCCATGACTCAGTACCTATTACCAGGTCAGGATTGGAAGAATCTAAGACGGTGGAAAATTCCTCCCTTTTATTTAGCAAACTTCGGCAATTAACCAGAAGAACTCTCAAAACCATACCTTTTTTGTCGCTGCAAATCATCTGCCTTTCCCCTTCCCCGCTGTGTGGCCCTGTTGTCTCACTGGTGGTCCCGCCTTTGATTTCATCCTCTCTTTCCCTCCTCCCACACTTTACTCCAACCGCGACACTAGGACAGGTTTTTACTTCGTTATGACACTCTTTAGAACTTGCTAACCCATCCCCACCCAGTCCATCGCTGGTTTTCTTGATTAGTTTCCCGACAACACTGAATTTACGACATCTTTTAGAAAATTTCCAAACTTTTGCGAACCCTTTCTATTTAAATGCAGTCCATCTCTTCCCAGGTCTCTTTCATTCAGCCAGTAGTTTGGGTCAACAAATAATAGACCCTGTGTAAAACACACCCAATCAATCCCTTCGTTTATATTTATGACTCTCGTCACACTTACGCCTCTTCTCCATATGATACCATTCACCAAATTACTCCAAATCAACCATTAAATTACTCCAAACTTTAACTGGAACATTACTATGAATACTAGTATATTTTCTATACTCAGTGGACAATGCACAAGAAAAAAACAAAGTTAAATTTTTCAGAATTCTCAGAATCTATTGAGCTACCTTTACATGAATGTAAAAGATTATTACCCGATGATTAATGTTACATCAACCTATGGTATTATAGTGTATGTACAACCTATGCATACATAGTTTGATGAAACCTCGATTAACCCAGTTAACCTCCTTTACCCAGCTAATCACCATAAACTCGTTATTATTCACGATTTTGGATCAGAAAAGTCATAAGCATGAATTTATTTCCACTTTACCTCCTAACACGCTTATAAACACAAGTATCTAACAGCAAATATTATATACACGGATACTGGGCGTTCTGGCTGAATAAATATACAGTGACGAAAACAATGCTCAATGTACCTACTGTTAAATGAAATAGGCAAAATTAGGTGCTAATAACACGAATATATAATATTATAGATACACAATTTACCGAATAGATTTTGAGTCAATCTCCTATTCATGCAAACACTATTATATCGGCCTCTACCTGAGAAATCCTTAGAAATATATACTGTGGGACTATATTGGTGATTGTGAGGTGCGGCATAGTGTTCAAGAGTATAGTATACCATATACCAAGAGTATAGTTCAAGAGTATAGTAACCCATAGTGGGTTAAGTTTAAGGAACTGAAAAGAGTATATCTAGTTCATGTGAGTAGTATTAAAATATCTGCATGGTTTCACGTAAGTAGAAATGAGCGCCTGACTAATATAAGTAATGAATTATGGGATAATTACATTTCCAATCTCCGTTACATTTTAATTACTCTTTCAGGTCAATGGAGAGTGGTGGTGTTTGAACACTTGGTGCGTCTGCTCCTTTGTTAGGTAGACCAAGGACTAGATAATCCAAGCTAAGACTTCGTTGATCATATTCCATCAAAATCAACCCCGACCATTGGAAGGACCGAATAATAAGGTAGTTTTTCTTTATTGGACTTCTTCAATATCAATTCACCTTGTGAATTTGGTCAAAGAATAGTGAAACTAATTGAGCCTTGAATTCTGCCATACCTATTTTGTTTTACTGCAAGAGCCTACAACTCATCATGCTAAAAACGCTTAGAGTAAAATGTGAACAGATGTGTCGAGGTGCAACTGCTGGTTCGCCTTAGATCCAATCATCGATCATTGTTAAGTGAGAATTAATTTGGTATTTTATCAGATTTAAACAATTGTTTTGCACTCAGTTGGAGATGGCAGACATTTATCTGCGGCTATTTCCCAGGAAAATGGGCAGGAAGGTGGAATATTGCACTGAGGAGATATTTTCTCAAAAAATTCTCTAAACATCCTCGAGGAAACTGTATTCATTGACCCACATAAACCATACTTGTATTTTTCCCTTATTCATACTGTCTCAATTGTGAAACATAGAAGAGAGTCGCCAAAATGAGTGAAAATGGAGGAAATGAATTCCTATCCCAAGGAAGAAAAGAACCCATAGGTGCGAAGGCTTCAGAGCAATAAACCTAACTGCAGTGCATCGAAAATTCTGACCAGAATTATCTGCAGGATAATGGAACATATAATGGAAATATTCCAGGATGAAGACCAATTAGGTTTCAGGAAAAGTGGGAGAACGAGAGAAGCTATTTTAGCCCTTGACATATCATAGAGCAGAGGATTGGAGAGGACCAGCGCACATATATTTATTTTGTTGCATCGACCAATGTAATTAGCCATTGTGCCGTTTTTGGTTGTGTGAGATAAATAAATAAAATAAATATATTTACTTGGTTCATCGACCTATAGAGAATACATTCGACAAAGGCGATTGGAACAGAATGCCAAATACACTGAAGAACACACACGTGTCACATAGCGACGGAAGAGTCAATGTAAAGGTCAAAGGCTTCGCTGAGGACATATTCTCGCAAAGGTCACGGCTGCGGCACGCCCCCGCCAAGGCGTGAGAGGGCGCGACCTCTCTGTCTTCTCCTGTCGACGGGACGAGGGGAGAGGACATTAAGGGACATACAGTTACGCCTCTCGCGCGTGAGAAGGGTGGGAGGGAGGGTTGGGCAGGGTGTCTAAGGACCCTCGAAGGGTAGTTAAAGCGCAAGGTTCTTAGAGTATACCCTAGAACCTTGGTTAGAGCGAACCTCGTAGGAAATTCTACATGGCCATCGACGCATCGTTTCAATTTTCTCCATAATTGTCACCAAAATGTTTGACCGGAGCCGGAGCTAAGAAAGAAGCCGAAGCTGCACCCTGAGCAACTCCCCAAGACCTCTGCTCCAAAGCCCATCCCACGACGATAGTCACTGGCGCCATTGGAATACGTAGCAGGACAAGGGAATGGGAGGAGGGAAACCCGGTGTCATCGCCCTGCTCGTTGAAGAAGGGCGCCGAGGGGCTCCACAGCATAAGGTCCATTCTGACGAACGGAGTACCTACTGCATTGGAATGCCCTCCACAAGACACCCGTGCAGGGATCGGGATTACATTGAACACCCTACGCCACTGAGGGTATTCGAGCCCTCAGGATGGGAAGCCAGTATTCTATAGCCACCACACAAAGCAGATAAGTCCCCCTTCGAGAGACAGTGGATGCTTTCGTGAATGGATAATTTTTTTTCAAGGAACTTGGAATTTTAGGGCAATTTTGAGGGCCAAAACGCTAGAAAATATATTGAGTTGGAGTAGGAATGAAATGCAACATTGGGGGGAGAGGATTTCAACGGACGTGAAGAAGAGGGCGCACATTAGGAAAGGCCTTAATTCAAGGGTTGAATAAACTGCGCGAGAGAGTTAGTTTTCAGACACCTGGGGTTTCCATCGCCACCTACTGCACGCTAGTACATTTTTAAAATATTTTCTTTTCCACTCAACGTTTAAACGATGGAGAAATGGGGTGAACCCCATTGGTGAAGAAGATACTAACCACATCGGAAAGGAAAAAATAGCAACAATTTTCAACGAAAATAGACCATTTTCAACCATGAGTGTGGTGAAAGGAAGAGATACGAAAAAGCCAACTAACGTGAGCGCCATGCAAGAGGATGCTTCACCTTTGAATCCAGTCGTTTCTCTAGAGTTTATATTCCGTATTACTTTCGTAACTAAAACAAACGATTCCATACGCCTTCGCAGGCGACGTCGTTTCACCGCCAAGGTCCCGCAGTCCACCTGAATCGCCCCTTCCCCCTCTCCACCACCCACCCACAGCTCCTCGACGAAATCCTTTTAATATTTCTCCATTTGGATTCAGGAGGGAAAGCACCCACTTCCTTTGGCTCCTCGTCACCCGGGAGTTGTCCGGAGCGGGGGGCGCGGTCGAAGCGGCGGAGTGTTCACCACCACGCTCCTCAATCCCCGCACACCTTCTTCCGCCCAGCCTCCACCTCATTCCGAGCGAATATATTTGACATGTGATTGTGTATTTTACGCATCGTCGTGTTATTGATTAATCATTTATTGACTCCTATGCGATCATGCACGTGATTGAAATAGGTGAGGGGGGGGGGAGACATGAGTGCTACCCATTGGCTGAGAGGAAACAGGGCGGAATCCCTCACCACTCCCCTTCCACACACTGCACGGTGCCACTCGCTCGACGACCCCGCCCGCCCCTGACTCCACATAGCACTCGGTTTGGTGTGCTCTGCTCCCTCGAGACGACGCACCTGCGCACACCTCGTGAGAGCACCTGCGCAGGGAGGCCAACGGCGACCTCTTCTCGTGACGAGCATTCTAAGGTGGGGTGGCAAGGCCCGAGGGGGATCGTCTCAATCCTAGGGGAGGGAGGGCGTCGGAGGGGGGAAGGAGACGAAAGGTTTTCGGGAGCGTATTTGCCCCTGGGTGGGGTGTCAATTGTGAGCGGGGCGGAGGGAGGGAGGGTGTAATTGTGGCAGGGCGATGGGGCGGGAGAGGGGAGGGGGTGGTTTGGCCAAGGATACTCGAGGCACTCGCAGGGGGAAATGAGTTGGGAGGGGGGGGGACGTGATGAGAGCAAATTTGAACCCCGGAGGGCAAGGGAGGGAGGAATACAAGAGACACAGACGCAATGAAAACAAATAAATGCAGTGGCGTCACGGGAGAGCAGCGGAAGAATAATGCAGCACACGCGCGCGCGAGACACACACGGATCCATGCGGCCAATTTCGCTGTTTCCCAAGACAATCTAGGGATCGTGTGCAATGACCATTTAGAAGTAAATACATGTAGTGACATCGTGCCACTTATTCACCTAGACCCTCCTAACATCCTGACCAATATCACCAATCACCAACAAATCAACCTAAAGCCATTCAGCCTCCAAGGTATCTCCAACCCTGAGCATACCTGAGAGTACCTGATTAGCATAATTAGTAATAATTCGTAACCACCTCGATAAATTCAATCTTTCTTCAATTCAATTCAAACCAACTTTATTCTAGTCCACCTTGTTGTTAGCCTTTTTAATAATAATCCTGTTTTGTGAAGGAAAAAAAATTTCCATGCAAAAACAAGAAAAAAAATCCCGAGCATGATAAAAAATAAAAAAATAAAAATATATTAAATAAAAAGAAATAAACAAATTAAAATAAAAGAAGTAAACCAATAGTAATTCAATACACTCAAATAGAAAAGGTTTAAAATAATAAACGCACACAAACCCCGCCCTTAAAAACTTTCCCTAGTCCAGGGAGTTAAGTTGAAAAGGGAAGCTAAAGTCTTAAAAAACAAATAAGACTAACAAAAAGCGGTAGCGGTTGAAACGGGGTGTTTCTCATTTCTACAAGGTTGAATATTCAGTGAGCGTTGACGAAAATTCTTTGAGCTGAGCGTTCCATCCTGCGGAGAGGCACAATGCAACGGGCGGGAAGCTTATGGACACAAAAATGCTCGAAACAACAAAACCTAAAATCGGACGATGTATCAACACGCCGCCGCTGAGACTCAAAAGAGTAATGACAAAGAGTCTTAAGAAGCCCCTCCCTCCATTCATTTCCCTGCTGCTCTCAGCGGCTTCCTCGTCGCCCGCGGATTTTATTGATAAAATCGCGGCCCACTATTCGGCGGCCAATTTAATATGGATTCTCTCTCTCTCTTCTTGGCATCGCAAGAGGAGAGAAAAGAAGGGATAGGAGAGTCAATGGAAAAATTAAAACTAAAAAACGCAAGACGATCACGAGGAGAAAGAGAGGCAGAGGAAGGGGAAATAACATAAACCAATAAACTCTCACAACTCCCTCTCTCTTCAGGGCAGACATGAAAGGGAACACCATTTTATCCCTGAGCGCGGAGCAAACCCTCCCAAACACACAAGACACTCTCCCTCCCCACCCCCATTACACATTTATTTGCCAAAACGGAGGTTTCCGGAGTTTCGTGAAACTTGGGGAGTTGCCACAACAAAGACTTGCCCGTGGTAAACTTTTGCCAGCAACAAAGGGTTAATGGAGGCGCTTCCGACCCTGGGTCACCCCCTCCTCCCCCCAATCTTCCCTCCGGCAAAGGGGTCGGAAGTGGTGGGGTGCAGAGTCACAGGATAAGAGAGGGTTGTTCACCTCCGGATTCGGATCTTAACCGATTCTCCCCCCAATCTCCTAAAGGGGGAATATAACAGCCGAGACAACTATTCCTGAGTCTGCATGATGATTGTTCCGGCCCTCCCCCGGAGTGGGGGGGGAGAAGAGGAGGAGGATCTCAGGACCTCAGACGATTTTACAACAACGGATTCTCTGAAAAACCTCGAGACTCACACATTAACTAAACTTCATCGCCTGGAGTTCTCTTGTGAAGGCCGAGGTGCAGCTGAAGCCAAGTTTTGACGTTCGTTTCACCAAATATAATGTCACTCAACTATGGCTCAACGTTACTATGGGGTGTTTTCAGCAAATAAGCTCACTCAATAAACCAACAGTACACTCATGTCACAAAGATGACGAATTAATTAGTTCTTTTCGAATCCCTTATTTCATAAATACGTTCACATTACTATTCATAATTATTTATTCCCAAGAATAAAATGTCAACTCCACACCACTTGGGATTTGTCGGCCCCGGTGGCGACGAGGTTAATTGCTCAGAGGTGCACTTAGTGCTTGCTACTCCGAGGGCCGCGCGTCGAGCCCCCCCTAGGTCGGTCTTTCCCTCTGCCCAGGTCACGTGGGTGTTAATGCGTTTGTTCGTTGTCGTTCATACGCCCGATTCAAAAGGCTGCGATTCAAGTTGCTATTTTCGGGATCGTGGAAGTTAATAATAAAATGAAAATAAAGGAATTTAACGTTGCCTTCAGCAGGAAATTCGGCTCTTGCTAAATTACTCTGTTCCAAATGAACTTCAGAACATCCGTCTCCTACCGTTCCTGCACAAACTCAGGATTCGCAAGTCCGCCCCAAATGCTATTTTTTCGTCGCTTTTTCCGTCTCGCTCTACGACTGGCGACGAATTCGAAGGTTAAGGTGCGATGAAATGAAGTGCTGCTGGATGATGTCAGGCGACGAGTCATAGATACTACCTACATACTTTCAATTTCCCAAACAACGCAACAAAAGGAAGTTTGAGCGAGGTATTTCCCAAGTCATAATGGAGACTATATTCGAATTTTATTTTTGAAGTGAAAACTTCTTATGTCGCGTTGAGCACTTTTGTAGATGGGTAAAAGACATTGGACTACCGTCACCGTCACCGCTACTACATATATGTATAATTATGTATATTCTGTATATACACAGTATACTCGCTATATACAGAGTACTTGTGGATGGGTACAAACCATTGGACTCGCATCACCGTCACCATCACCGCTACTAAATATAGGTGTAATTGTATATTCTGTATATACACTTTTGTGGATGGGTAAAAGCCATTTGACTCGCGTCACCGTCACCGTTGCTAAATATATGTATAATTGTATATTCTGTATATACACAGTATACTCGCTATACCTATACACAGTACTTGTGGATGGGTAAAAACCATTGGACTCGCGTCACCGTCAAATAAACTATATTACCTGATGATGACGCTTAGCCGTTGAAACCCGGGTCGTGGTTGAGTTTATTGTTATGTGGTTTGTAAAAGTTTCCTCGCTGTAATAAACTATATTATAATTTTATTCATATTACATTATATATATCTAATATACGGTTTAGTTCATTCAATTTGGGTTGCTACAAATATTGTGCCGGATAATATAATAGTCCATACTCGTGCAGGAGAGTGTGCTCGATACAAGAATAGTGAAGGTTAGTACAATATAACTCAATTTCTTTTAATACGTTCAATTTGAGTAGCTTATTCATATATACATACACATAAACTTTGCAGACGATAAAAATCTACCATTGATTGAATTTTTAAATAGTGAGTTTGGTTTAACGATGTCTAATGATCGCAATCTTGGCACAACGAAATATAAAACTACTATTGATGCAGTATTTACAAGACATTTAAGCAAATTCGAATCAAAATTATTCGTTTCTTACTTTAGTTACCATAAGCCTATTGTATCAGTTTTAGATATTGCCGATGATGATGGCGGTGATGATGAAAGAGTTGTTGAAATAATGGATGAAAGTTGATTATTCTGAAGTGTACAATTTTTAACTAAAATAATTGTGTACAATAGCGCAATAAATGAATATTTAATTTATTATATACATGAAACTACTTTCTACTGATTAATAAAACACTTCATTAGAAATTATTCCCTACATTAAAAAATGCTCACGTTATTTCAAGTTTTCACTTCTGTCGGCACTCCCCGAGTGCCTCTTACTTTTTTTTTTTTAATTTAAGCCTCTGTAAGAACTATGAAGTAAATATTGTGATATCGTTGGTTGAAAAATATATAGTTATATATGACAAAAATGTTCGGTAATTAAATAAATACAACTAAATAAGTCTCTAACTTGACTCATTTTTTCACGCCGTACACAATAGCCTTCACAATCGAAGGTTTTTTTGTGATTCTATAGTAATTACTTCAATTCATTTTTATAAATAGTCGATAAAACATACAAACTACACACTATTAGTTTTTTGACGAAATATAGGAGTTAGAAATATTTTATTTTTTGATAAAACTAATGTTTTCAATATTTCACATCTGGAGCGCACAGCCGTAATATATCCCATGTAAGACAGCTTGTATTTTTAAGCAAATTGTTCGAAATGTAGTACGGCAAGGGGCTTATATTTTGTTATCATTGAAAAGATGAGATTTTTTTCTTCAAAATGAGGTCAAATTGTAGTTGAATTGATATTATCGCTCAAACTACCTTTAAAATTCTCAGCGCCACCCGTTCGTACGTCACTGTTACAATGTCCCCAATTTTAGAATGGCAACCCCTAAATTTCGGGATTCGTGTCCGCCCAATCCTGGGATAACGGGACTCTGAACAGGATTAGGATCGTGGCTCGCATCTATCTCATCAGCGTACTGCCCTGCGAGCCGCCTCGGGGTGTGTGGCAGGGGGTGTAAGAACACACGAGTCAACAAAGGTCTCTCGTCGGGGCAGTAGCGATAAATTACTACATAACAACGGATCGGCAGAGGTCGACGAAGGCGTCGTCAGTCGCTCTTCCCCTTCCTCCCCCCCCCGCCAATCCAATGAAAAGGATTTAGGGGGATTAGGTGGAGACCGACCTCCTCATAGCGGGGATGGATGGACAGCAGAATACACCGCCACGCCCTCCGAAGGAGACAGCCCTCCCCCTCCAGCAACAAGACAGCCAACTTACCTGCAAAGAGAAGGGAAACAACATTAGTTTGATGCGACCGATGGAGTCCAATAGAGAAACTGGAATCTCTAAACGGAACATCATGTTTATCATACCTATTCATGCAATGTAACATAATAACAAAACATCATAGCATAAAATTAGAGAACTCCTAAGGCTGACCAGTGTTGAAGTTGCCATTAATCATAACATGTAATTTCAATTTTCATATAAGACGTAATACTTCTTTTTACAAACAAACACATACATTTATGTCCTGACATATCAGACCAAGAAAAATAAAAAAAACAATTTTAAAAACAATTTTTGAAGGAGATAAGTTAGCATTACGAGCTTTTGAACATTAATATTTGCTTCCATTTTTATTTCTTTACCATAATTTTGTACGCTTGAAGAACGGAACAATGCATCAAGGACGATCGACAATGGGTAATGTGGCGACTCCTGAGCCGTTGGTCATGAAGCACATTCAGCGGTATTTAACATCCGATGATTGGTTTGCTGCAGATTTCCACTCCATTCAGAAAACAGCTTCGTCCGCACATGAAGTATTCAGTTGTCATTGCGATGAGCATAATGATGACGACGGAGGAGTTGTTGGGGGAGGGAGGGGAAGAGAAGACCGGAATGGAAGGAGAGGAGGGTAGAGGGAGACGGCATATCTCTCTCATCTCCAGCCTCCCCTCCCTTGCTTCCGCAAGAAAAGAGAGGCGAGCACGTGACTTAAAACGGGGCAAGGGGGAGGGGGGAGTGGTCGCTAGCATAAGGCGGGCGGTGGGAAGGGAGGGGAACCTCCTCGAAGCATTTCTAAAGCCCGCTTCACACGATACTTGATCCAGCACAAGTTCGAGGATACTCGCTAGAATGATACCTTTCCAGTATCGTGCGATACAGAACCCGCATGCTGGCTAGCCAGTATCATCGCTATCATACTGGCTGAGCTACTTGATTTCATAAATGATGCGGTACCAGTTTGCTGCTATCTCCCAGTAGGACCTAGTAGCCGTCGACCAATCACGTTAGCTTTTACAGTCGCAGTGCGATATTCACTTTTTTTAATCAGCGCCTCACTTATTCGCGGGTGTTACGCACTCTTTGGCGGTGAAATTAATGAGCGGTGAAAATGTCTTGAAAACCCCTGCAATTACTGCAGAAGCCAAAAGTCGCCTTCTTTTATGGAAATTTTTCCTTTTCTTTTAACAGTTCGCAGCAGTTGACGACAATACCGCTCCATCGTAAGCACAAGTTCAATGATCGTGTTGAAACCTTCTATCACGGATTCTATCATACTGGGCTCCGTCCTCAATATCAAGGAACGGCTAGCATACTAGGTCTTGTGCTGGATCATGTGTCGTGTGAAACGGGCTTAACGTCCGTCGCCACAATTTACCTCTCCCCTCATAGTAAAAAGTGACAAGCGACGAAAACCGTAAAAAACATAACTCAAGAGTTAGTCTTTATTTTGCTGCTATACTCAATATTTACAAATGCTGGTACCGAAATATGGCAGCTATTTCGTTTTACAGGGTGGCTTGTGATATACAATGTTGAAATTCCCTGACCTCTCCCTGATGAATTTACCAATTTCCCTGGCCGATAGATCGCAAAAAGATCACCTGCTATTCGAAAATTTTATTCCAGCTCAATTTAATTTTTGCCAAACCCTGGAATTTTTGTTAAAGCTTAAAATAACACATAAAAGCCTAGTTCAGGCACAAAGACTACATTCTAATAAAAACAATACAAAAATAAATCAAACCTTCAAAAATAAAATTCTCACCCAAATTATTCACACTTTTAATACATATTATTTGCCTTCCATTGTTGTGTTGGATGACAAATTACCATACGTATAATGAAAGTTACAAATACTATAACACCCACCATTGATAGCTTTTAAAGTAATTAATTTCACAGTTTTACTCAACTACAAATATCAGAGAAATATTTTGAGGCTTCTTCAATATTCTGTTCGACGTTTACATCAATAATTTTTATGTAAAAACAATAAGAGTTAACGCACCGAATTTCAGCATGGCTATCATGGTTGGAAAGGTATGGAAGACGATAATGTGATTGCGGTCGTTATTCCAAAATCTGCCTTTATTCATTAGATACGATCTTATAAGGATGATTTAGGTCATCATTCTGAAACGCGGCTGCATAAGTGTTGCCGCTGCGCACCGACACTAAGCCGAGTGAATCTTTGCCGTCAAAGTGGTAACGCCACTTCAACTGCCCTTCGTGAAGGCCTGTAGTCGGCTGCGCAGCCCAATGCGCCCGCGGCCGGTTTTAAGGCGTTTTAGAGGCAGAGGCCCTCTGTGGCGTTTGCTCTTGGAGCGCCTATTTTCGCTCTTGATGCGGGGATCGGTCAGAACTAATGGTGGAAATTGAAGATCGAAATGGTGAATTCGTTGCCTATCGTTGCAAAATTGAAGTTTCACGAGAGCAATAACGATGAAATTTCTCCAAAGTGTTTTTGAAGTGCAAGTTGTTTTAAATTAAAGTGCGTGGTCATTCATATTCCCGAATAATTACTTCAGGTGTTTTCGCTCTTCATTTACAGATAAAACGCTTAATATATGTGATGCTGGTGACTGCCATTCATGGCTGGATTGGAGTTTAGAATGGTATACTTTGTTGGGATAGCTGCTCGCACAAAGGGGATGTTAATTCGTTCAGTCGCCTCTGCAAAACTTTGACTATTCGCCAAGTATGAGAAGTAGATCCTAGAATTCATTATAGAAATCCCATTTTCTCCCTGAATGTAACCAGAATTCCCCGAGTTTTCCGTAACTCCTCCAGAAATACGAAAATCCCTGACAATTTTAGTTTTCCCTGACAATGGCCACCCTGGTTTGATTATCGCTGTATTTTGTTAATTCTTACAAGCAATTCGCAATTACTTACTTAGTCCATCCTCTTCTACCTCTCGGGTAGAATTGCGAAATGTAAACGAGTTTTGCAATATTCCACACACCTTTTTATGGCTCTCTTATTTCAATGCCATGGCGTTACTGTAAAGAAAAAAACTCTTACTTACAGGAAACTGTAACCTATCAACTAAGTGAAAACACGACAGATAAAATTTTACCATAGACAATGACGTCATGGCAACGAAACCGTACTTGGGATAATGATAAAATACGCGTGGAAAATTGCAATGCTCGATTTCATTTCATACTTCCTGAAATCTCCCAGCAAATTAACTTTCGACGAGTTCTTTGGGTGCTCTTGACAGAAGAGCTAAGACTTCCCAGACCGAAGTGGAAACCGTCGCCATCTACGTATCCACACACCTACGTGTTTTCGTAGTGCTGAGCGATATTTCTTCATCCCACCAGTTGGAGGCGGCATTTTTGAAGTTAAAACTTCTCTTGAGAGGGTCTACTCTACGCCTGCTCTCGGCTTGATTTCCATGGGAGTAAACGCAAAAGCGTGACACTCGAAGCGTTAAATTTTAAGCGTTCCGTTCCCACTATCTATAGCACATACGAATATAGTACGGCGAAGAGAAGAGAAAGAGAATGTGCGCCCTATATATATAGTACATACGAATTTATTTATTATTATGTAAATTCACTTTAAAATTTTGTTTGTAAATAAAAGTTTGGGAATGCACGCCAGTGATTTAAAAGATTCAGTTTTCAAGAATAGTACCTTATTATTATTATCGGAAACAAATGTTATTAATGAAAATAACGTCAATATTGATAACTTCACTTGTGTATCTCAATTTAAGCGAAAATATATAAGATCTGGTGGAGTTTCGATCAACCACAATAATAGTGACATCGTCAACGTCGTCACTCGAAATACGAGTGTAACACTTAATGCCAGACAGAGTGTCAATGAAATTGCCTCGAGCAATCTTGTAGGAGATTTATGTTCTTTACAATGTAAAATAAATTAGAAAGATACTGTAATTATAATCTGCGTTTACATTTCACCAAATAATACTGTACAAAATGTAATAAAATTCTTACATTTCCAATTATTACCGTACACAAAAATTGGTTCGCGGATTCTCGGCGAAGACTATGATAAAACACCATATAATAAGCGGAGACTTTAATGTTGATTTTGGAAAAGATAATGCCCAGCCATTGCTAGATTTCTTTGAAAATGAATTAGGTTTGACAATGAATAACAATAGAAACGACGCAACAACAAAAGGTGGAACGACAATAGATGCTGTAAGAATAAAACGTAATCTTCAGAAACTTGGTGGTATTCCATCACAACAATTTATTACAGCGAGGAAACTTTTACAAACCACATAACAATAAACTCAACCACGACCCGGGTTTCAACGGCTAAGCGTCATCATCAGGTGACGGCTAAGCGTCATCATCACCTGATGATGACGCTTAGCCGTTGAAACCCGGGTCGTGGTTGAGTTTATTGTTATGTGGTTTGTAAAAGTTTCCTCGCTGTAATGAATAGATGCTGTATTTTCTAGATATATACATAATATTAAATCACATATTTTTGTATCCCATTTTAGTTATCATAAGCCAATAATTACTTTAATTAAAGATTGTAATAATGATGTAAATAATTTGTCAACTGAGGAACAATAAAAAATATAAAAATGAATAAAAAATGAAAAATAACAAATTTTATGCAAAAATTATTATGCTTTTTCATCTTAAATAAACCTGCCATATTTTACTTTAATATACACCATCAATCAAAATTTATTAGTTGAAGTTTTCACTTCTATCTACCGTCCCAAGACGGTAACAATTTTTTTAATACATTAACGCACGTGTCGAACTGTGGAGCATTATTGTGATTCTATACCCCTCACGACACCCCAAACTCAACCTCAAAATATCACATATGGATGAAGGGCCAGTTAAGATTTAACAATATCCCGATATGGAATATAATTACAATGTAGGTACTCATTTTTTGCTTTCCGGACGATTATGGTGGTCTGTAAATCCTTGCGATCGCTCTTGGCTGGTTTTCACGTTTCCCGAGGACCGATAGAAAAACATAGAAACACCCATGCCCTGGAAGTAGAAAAGGAGCAGTGTATCCACGAGAAGACGAGATTTAGGTCAGTATCGTTTTCCGAACTCGGGTCTCGTCTCTCGGTCTCGTACTAGACTCTCGTCACGTTTTCAAAAGACAAGTAAATGAAGACGTTTTCCGATATAAGAAGAGTTAGTTTTTGTGCTGGATACAGTGAGTTCAAAAAAAAAAAAATTCGCAATCATGACATGACCAGAGCTCTTTGATAAAAATGTTTATAATGTTGAAATTATGCTCGGAAAGTAAAACTAAGATATACATCAATGTGAAATTTAAATGTGAAAATAAAATTTAATGAAATTTTAACGTAAATGTAATGGAACCATCAGTAGTAATCTTCATTCGGGTATTCTGACGGCTGATTGGTATGTTCTTAGACGGTCCTTATTCTAGCGTCTCAAAATCTGAGATATCATCTAACTTTCCTGTCTGGGATACCATCTCAGTTCCTCTTTGGCTTGCGGAGAGGACGGTTCTTTTTCCATTCTCTGAGCCACGCTCAAGGCCATGTCATACTGCTCACAGTGTTGAAGTCTAGTCATATTGCCGGTGAAAAATGAGTTCTCTCTCAGTGAATGAGCTGTGCATTGAGTGTCGTGCTAATATGAGCAATCAATGTTTCACTTGCCGTAAATCTATAAGGAATACCGTCTTCATCTCTTGTACCGAGTGCAACAAGCTCTTTCATGGGCAGTGGCTGCCAGTCCAGCTTCCTTGCGATCGCTCTTGGCTGGTTTTCACGTTTCCAGAGGACCGATAGAAAAGTTTTTCACCAGTGTGTGTCGAAAGCCGGGAGCGTGTGGACGCGGACATGTGCCGTGTATGTACTTCGTCGGAAGTCGCGCGGGAAATAAACACAGATTCGCTTGAAGGTGTCCTCGCCCTTTATTAATGACAACCTGGGACACACGGCCCCGCGTGCACATAAAGGCTTAAGCTCCTAATTGAAAACTGGAACACTACAAAATCACCGAATGATTGCTTCGATTCCTCTAAAGCTTACGGAGTTATTGTTTTTCTCGGAATCTCAACGGTATTCCCCGCTTTTCCCGGTTCCGCGGTCACCCTGGGAAGACTGCTGGACCCCTCGCTGCTTTCGCCCCCTTGAGACGAGCAGGGGACACTTTTCTTTCACGGCCTCCTTACTCCACGGCTCCAAGTATTCTGGCTTCTTCAATAATTGGATGGACTGGGAGTGGGTGGGGGGGGGGAGCGGAGGGGATCGCGGGGGGGGGGGGGGCAGCCCTTTCAATAGAGTGTCGCCTCGGCTCCGAGGTGGGGTGGGGGTGCCACGCCCCCTTTCCTTCGACCACCTCGGTTCGCCGTCGCGGGAAGCCTTAAAACGCGCCTCCACACCGCCTCACCCCGACACACACAACGAGACGCTCCGCGAGCCTTTGTCCGAAGCGTACACTGCTGACCGCGATTCAGCGGAAAACGAAAGCTTTCAAGGGAGCAGAGAAGAAATGCAATCATGTAAAAACACCCCTGCCGCACCTGAACTTGACATTGGATTCCCATGAAAACCCTTTCTGAAAAAATGCGGCAACAGCAACTTTAGAGGAATTAACTCCTCCATGCTTCTAGGTCACACATGGACAACACCACGTAGGTGTTTCGACAAGTTAGGCATGGCTCATGACAGTACTTAATTGAATTCTTACTATTCCAGGCTATTTCGATCCTTGTCAAAGTGAAATATCACAATATTTCAATATTATTTCTTATTGCTAATGAATTCAGAAGGCGAAATGATAAACAGCTAATTAATAAAAACAACAAATAAATAACGGTGACGTGAAACCGAAAAAGTTAGCACCATCACAGGGAACTATAAAATTCTTCTTCACAGGAATTCGTGAGCGATTAATTAATCATGAATCAAGAAAACAAAAACTAGTATAAATGACTAGTTGATTCAGTAAGACAAAACACATGCCATACGATATAATACAATCGATACATACGATAAAGCTTTATTTAGCTCCAAACTCCATTATTGAGTTAAAATTTGAATACTTTACAATACTGAGTTACTTTACAATTAATTATACATTTAGTGGTGAGCACCACTTCGGACCGGCATTAAGTTCAACGAGAAGAAAGTCTAAAAATATTAAGTGCCGTGCAATTCACTGTTGTCGGGGACTGATCAATGTTTACAAGGGTACAGGGGCGGCATCTCCAAGCGTATCCCACCCACCCAAGTTCCCCCTCCACTCCCCCTTGCTTCAAACGGCCGCTCGACAAGCAGCCCCTGCTGCGAGGGGTGGAGTTGGTTTCCCTCCCGCACACCACAACGACCGCTGGCGTCCGCAATAAACGCCAACATTCTCAACACGCTGGATCCGAATATTATTACCCGTCAGGCATCTCAAGGAGATAAACTAGATGACGCCAGTTTCAGGGCAACAGGGAGGATATTACGCCAACTATTCATTATCTCTATGGTTGATATAAGCAACAAAGCGAGATAGACTGCCGAACTGATAGGTATACCTACACGCAAAATTCCTGCTTCCCACGCGCCGTTAGCGATTAGAACAAAAGAGCAGAGCGAGTCAGGAAAAGACACAAGTCCGTAGACACACAATTCACTCTCGTCTCCTCCGTCCCCTTTCTCTTTCCTTGACAGCTATCCTAATACACCCTCGGCCTTTAAGGCGCCGAGGCTCTCAGGGTAAGCATCTCCTGGGGATGCAGATGGATAAGTCTAGCCTGGGGATAGATACGTACACTTGGCTCAAGACAAAATACAATTTTATTGTGTCTTGAGCAGTATTCTTTCATTTGCTGTTATCATTCGAGTTGTCAATTGATAATCGAGTAGTTTTGAACGAAGTTCATTCATTCATTTTAGAGTGAAGTGAACGGAATTCAGTCCTTTAAAATTCATATGATGTTTGTTATGTATAAACAAATGACGGATACTCGAGCTGAGAGAACAATATTAATATCTTTAATGGCAGTTCACCTCAAATGTGTAAAAAAGCATACTGTTTCTGTGTATTTGTATGGTTAATTTTAACATTGTAGCTTCGACGAATTATTCGATGGAGCATACGACGCTTGGATACATGGGAAGTTCTTTTGGTATAGGTACATACATAAGCCAAATAAATGGTCAATATAAGGGATCTCATAAATCATCGCAATTTGGCTTTGGAAAACCTTGTGAGGGGAATGTGAGGATGGCACTTCATGTGAAGGCGAAGAGGACAATTTTTTGAGCTTATATTTGCGTGTCGTATAAGACAGTGGAAAAGATAGATGAAAATCTTAAAAGCGAGGATGAATGAGATGCGTGTAAAGCGGTTCTTCTATTTCACCGTATTTTGTTTACACAGGCTTGGAGAGATCGGAAAAATAACAGTAAGACGCGGTATAAAAAACGCCAGTACACAAAGAGAGGGATACATACGATGAAGGGAAATGTGTTTCATGCTTTAGCTCAACTATTCTAAGTTTCAAAGAACGTTACTCAATTTTACAAATTTTCTTTCACGTTCAGCCATAGACGTACGCCTTCTTCAAATAAAAAGGTATCACCGTGGAAATATACCTGTGGAAATTGCTCATTTTCATTAATTGCAGTTAGGTATCACCGTAATAAGTATCGACACGTCGATCCCTGCGATTATCATTAATTTTAGTATTTAATGGGAAAATATAGCACTTCTCTATGAAATTTTTGCAGATATCCCGTAAAATAACGTGTGAAAAAGATCGTGATAGTCGTTTTATGTAAGGACAGCAGGGGCACATTTACAATTGCGCGGTATTCAGATCCGAACATTCAAACTGAGATCAAACAGCGTTCCTCCTGGACGCTATCCAACATTCAGAATAGCAAAAAGCGCCCGAGCTGTTGCCAGAAATGAAATAGTGATTTCCGGGAGCCAACTCAACATTCGGAAGAGCAAATAGCGACTCAGGCGCGATTCTAGGGGAAAAAAGCGCCTTGGAAGGCTATTCTGGCAAATAGCGCGAGCGCTGTTTCATTTTGAATAGCAGGCGAGGAATATTAGTCAGCGAAATAGAAAATACATATTAAGAGATAAAGGCAAGAAAAGTTGTGGGAGTAAGGAACATCCCTTCGGAGATGCCGAAGAAAGAAAGAAGTAGTGGAAGACAAAGATTTTTCGAAGTTATTCGCACGAGGAGGGAGTATGGCCGAACATTTTTTAACCTCATTCCGGAAAAGAAGAAAGCGTCGAAATGCGAAGACTCTGCATAATACAAAAAGTTTGATTTCCCACGCGGCAAACATTGTACTTAGAATCATTACCAAAAGCTTAGAGTCGGGGACATACTATGTACTACCAACAGGGATTCGATTGTGGTTATGAGCTCGCTTATAGAAAGGAATCTAGAGTATACCTACTAAGACTTTTTTGCTAGTTTTGTCGATTTCGAGAAGGCATTTGATAAGAGTTAATTCGGAAAAATTACTGATGACACTAATGAGAGTAGACTAGAGAGTAAATTGAAGACTCATTCGGAACTAGCACGTGGTTTCTGACAAAATCCCCCAGAGGGGGTGACTGACTGAGAGGGTGCCGCACGAGAGATCCCAGGAGCAAACCCATGGTGCGCACGCGGGAGTAAGGATCAGGGATACCAACCTTTCACTCAGTAATGGATTACCTGTAAGCGATTGTAATCGGAAGTTAATTAATCGATTATATCGATTAGTCGGAGGCTAAATAATCGATTAACGTGCCATTTACGTGCTGTGTTTGTGCGAGTTTCAATGAGTGTTTCAATTTCAAATTTCAAGTGTTCAATACTATGGAAAAACTTGGCTTGGACTACAATGACAGAAGAATCATCTACCAGCTCTACAAGGACCAGGCGGTCACAATGCGCACGCAAGATGGAATAAATATGGAGGCAAAAATTAACAAAGGGGTCCGACAAGGATGTAACCTGTCACCATCACTCTTCCATATATACATGGAGGAAGCAATAAAATAAATAGAAAAACAAGGAATCAAAGTGAATGGAGAAGAAATCAACATGTTACGCTTCGCTGATGATATCGCGATCGTAGCAGAAAACGAGGAAGACATACAGAACTCACTGAACACAATTGAAAAAGTGTTCCAGGAATACAACATGAAAGTCAATGAGAAGAAAACCAAGATACTTGTGTGCGGAAGAGAGAAAGTAGTGGCCGACGTCCGCCTCAAAGGATAAAGATTAGGGCAAGTGGAATCATTCACCTACCTCGGGAGCACCATTACCTGGAATGGAAGAAGCACGACAGACATCAATCGTCGAATAGCCCAAGCTAAGACGGAATTCATGGCCCAAAGGCCGCTACTCTACTCGAAGAGCATAAGACTGAAGACTAGGAAACAGTTCGTGAAAACATTCGTGTGGACAGTGGCACTTTACGGATCAGAAGCATGGACCATTGGAAAAACTGACCAGAAAAGAATAGAAGCCTTCGAGACATGGTGCTGGAGGAGGATGCTAAAGATCAAATGGACGGATAGGGTGAGAAACGAGGAGGTAAACAGAAGAATTGGAGAAGAAAGGACACTGTGGAGCACCATACGCCAAAGAACAACACGGTGGATTGACCATGTTATGAGACACAACGATTACATAAGAAGCATAATGGAGGGAAAATTTGAAGGGAATGTCCCCAGAGGAAGACCAAGAGACAAGAACTTGGGGCAAGTCAAGAGGGATACGGGGAAGAAGAACCATAGGGAAGAGAAGGAACTGGCATGGGATAGGGCGAAATGGAGGGCTGCAGTATACCAATCCTAGGATTGTAATACTATGATGATAATCGTTTGTGCCTGACGATTCAGTAAAAAGTTCAGAAATGCAATCGGCAGCTATTCCTTATCACCAAGGAAATAACTTAAGGAGTAATTTATTATTTTGTTGTCATAGTTCTCCACATTCTTCAAATGAATTTTTCATTAGCATCATATAATGCTTAGTGAACCATGGGATGCTAACTGTGATCGTGATTTCAAGGAGAAGCCCTCAAATGTTAGTCTGCTGCATTTTGTAAATAGTTTTCCAGATGGAATAATGAAAGAGCAAGGTTCGTCCCCATGACTATTGGACTAGTTTGGCTCAATAATCGAATAAATATAAATAGTATAAAAAAGATACCGATTCCAAGGCTTCACAATCCTTCAGCAGCAGTGCACTGGAGGAGTCGCTTTACAGACATAGCCCAACATGATTTTTCCGAAACCGGGTTTCTTTCAAGGAATGGTATTAAATAACATTCATCTTTAGCCATCGGTGGTAATAGTGAAAAAAACTACGGGATTTATCAATCAGGGCTCGGGCGCAATTCAGTCAGCTAAGAAATTAATTCAGTGGTTAGCAACTATTGGAGTTTAAACTACGAGCGACACAAATGACACACATGATGTGAACAAGACTTAAGATATAGTTTACATATGAATCCATCGAATAAAATTCTCTAAAATATCAAATAAATAGTATTTTGATTTTTATTTAAAAAGTATCTCCTTATGATCAGGAACTCAATCACTTATAAAATCGTTTTCCTGTTTCATAATAGATGGCAACCCCCAAAAAGTGGGTGATAATCGGTACCAACAAATCGATTACCAATTATAACCTTCCATAATCGATTAATTTTGGTTGAATGATCGATTAATCAATACATTTATTCGATTACTTGAATCCCTAGTAAGAATCACGAAAGTCACTGTTTCTGAACAGCTCGAGTGAGTGACTGAGTGATTACTTTGCTCTATTCTCCCTTTCCTGGCTTCATTCCGTTTCTCTTTTTTTTTCGGCAAATCTTCCCATGTCGACCTCCCTCGGGTCCACTTCAGATGAAGGCCTTGGGGTTTTTTTTCTTCTGATACGCATGACAGTTGCTGATATTACTCCATTTATCCGACAGTCATCGCCTTGACGATACACCTTGACTGTAAATATATGCCACATCTGCATATTTTTCGTATCGATATCGAGCCCTGAACTAGCCAACTCGCCACTGAATTGGTCACACTCACCGTGACATGTTCCTTAATTGAATCGACTGATAGAAAGGTCGGACAGATTACACTTCCGCAATCCTCTGCTACGCCGCCACTTCCATCTCCAAACAAAAATATCACCTTTTATTGAGTCGAAGCGAATATTCATGCCCTCATAAAATTCTCAGCTGTTTACTACATTGTCGCAGTTTCAATGACGCAGGATCCGCTAGACATGCCCCCGGGAAAAACGAAACTAATTACAAGGAGATAGGAGAATGCGAGCTAAATACATCAACAGCTATAATGACATCACTACTTACAACAAGATCGAAATCAGAGACATAATTATGGAATTCGTTATCAATCAGTAAAGACTACTAGTTTGTCTATCCCCGGACAAAAACCAGTACATTAAGAGTATGCAGGGGTAAGCTTATTGATCCTCATGAAGTAGCGAGTTACCTTTGGTCTAAACTCCAATTTTTACATACAGCACTGGCAATAGCACCAGCATAACTTCCTTGTATTGTCATATGAGTCTTTCTCATGACAGACGGACGTTCGAATCTCCCCTTTGGGAGGGGAGTTAGAGGAGGAAAGGAAGCTTTTTTTTTTAAAAGGCAGATGAGGCACGATGTGTCGAAGGATAGGATCGTGGTTTCGACGCAAAAGCGGCCGCGCCATCGGGTACTACAACAACAAGTGTCCGTCGAGTGGTTTGCTCCGTCGCGGCGTCGTCCAAAGCAACGCTCCCCCATCCACTCACTGATCGAGGATGGCTCATTACAGACGTCCTTTCCGATATGAGACGTGTTCGCTAGATTTTCCCCAGGTCTTGTCGGAGTCACACTTAAGCCACCGAATAGCCACAAAGGGAAACGTGCGTGGCTACTAAAGGGATTCGTACGAATTGGCAAGAGGAGAAATTAGGAATGCAGCACACCCTCGATAGTTTGACACCCTACGAACCATCATAAAGCTATCGCACAACTGGATGAGCAATGAATGATAAATACACGTTCATAATATATGATCGTTTATTACCAATTGAAATACGAAGTTCAAAGTGAATACAATCAGCAATAATTTGAAATCCTTTGAATGAATTACTTCTTTTAGGAAAGAAGTTGTCCATTTTTTATTTGTTTTCCCTCCGGAAGTTGCCTTTTTAAACTTGCAGCCATTCAATTCTCTCCTGTCGAAATACTGGGAGAGGAAGCCACAAAACTCACTGTAGAGATTAATACAACGCCACGCGTCAAAGAGCCGAAAAACGTGGAGTTACTGGAAGTATCGAACTGCCAAGGGCGGACTGCCCAGAAGGTCACCGATTAAGCTTTCCCATCTACATCCTGACAAACGCACTACAAATGAAACGAACAAAAGAAACCGGTGTCCCCAAAACAATGACGGACGAGTCGCGCATCTAAACGAGAGATCGCGAAGAGATACTATAGTGAAAGCAACACTTGACCAAAAGCCCTACTATTCAGTTCAGATCAACGTCGACAGCGAATATTCATTGATACGCAGCGATTGTCAACTAAGGTTCTGCATTCTCTCACGAATTTTCAACATTGGCTGCAAAACCATCCAGCCACGTAAATATCTGTACACAGCAAAATCGATGGAACTTACACGAACCGAGACCAAACAGCGCGATTAATGGCATTGAGACACCTGACGATGATGAGGTTAGATCCCTTCCAAACGCATTGTGAACATGGTGCGAAATAAAAAGCTTAGGGAAATAATCCAATTTCCATACCATTACCTTAACAGTTACTATATCCACAACATGTCGCCCTTATACTGTGAATTATAACTAACTGCAAACCAAGTCACACGACATCACAAATATGCATGCGTGATAATTCCGACAGAGGCGAGAGAGATTTCAGTCATCATTCCCAAACACGAAAGCGATCCGTGACTGTGGCGTCACGAGGGAAAAAGACAAGGGGGGGAGCGAGAAGGAAAGGAGGAGATGAAAGCGAGGAGTAGGACGGTTGCTTGGCAACGGAGGGGAGGGATCGCGTGGGTCGATCGCGGTGGAGGGGGGGGGAGGGGTCGCACCCCCTCCCTCCCCCCCGCCCCTATTGGCCGTGCGTGAGAGAGAGAGAGAGAGGACATCGGCCCGACCGTCGCGTCGGTGGGTCAAGGCTGACTGCCTCTGCCTTCCGAGTACGAAGGTCGCGGGTTCGAGAACCACGTGCCGCACTCCGTAGCGAGGGAATGCATTGGTGGCCTGGAGGTCGTTGACACGTCCGAGGGCACGGAAAGAAAGGCGCGAGCAGTGTATTGATGATGACAGAGGGAGCAGCATTCCAATCAAATTAGTTCCGACAGATCGGAATGAAAACATCGGTGTGTAAGGTAAAGTAGACTTTGCACCCTTTAACTACGACGATTGTACAGCCAATGGGTTGTGAGTACGTGGTCACGAGGGTACGCGGTGTGGAGGAGATGAGACGCGCACTCTTGGCAGTTGGCGTCAT
Organism: Pyrrhosoma nymphula; assembly: GCA_963573305.1. Taxonomy (NCBI): domain Eukaryota; kingdom Metazoa; phylum Arthropoda; class Insecta; order Odonata; family Coenagrionidae; genus Pyrrhosoma; species Pyrrhosoma nymphula. The sequence continues at coordinate 46,141,617 of OY754328.1, forward strand.
GATGTACTAGGAGTAAGTTGAATAAATGTGTTGTTAACCCCAGACTACGGAGTTTTCCTGCACGTTCCCTTCCATCCTCCGGGGAACCAACAGTCCGATGCCGTAGATCTTACAGGTGCGCTTCAGCACACTCGAACACGAACGACAATGAACGGAAAGATGCAAGTACGCCTGAGGTTAAACGCTCGCTAGCCCTCTGGTTGGTAGCATTCTTTGGGTACATACATTGTAGTCACGGCCGTATTTTTTGTGAACATTTGACATATTCTTTCACATTGGACAATTAAAAATGAAGATGTATTTCATTCAACGATTAAGAATTTCACATCACCCACGTTTGATTCCTTAATGGAAATTCACAAGAGAAAAACAATCGCAGGCGCGACTATCTAAGCAAACTTATTTTCAAGCTCACTCCAGCGCCCACGTCCACTTCCTCTATCTGCTTTTAAGTGAACTTCCCATTTGTGTGCATCCTGTTCTGAAACGAATGGAAAGCGACTGCGCCGTTGTGAATAGCGCAGAGCGCACTAGAGTCTAGAGCGAATGTGAACTCCCTGACATTCCAGAAATGTGCATCAGTCTACGTTTGACAATAAACCAATGGCAATCACACGTATTTAATGGCAGATCTACAACTAAATAATATTCTGCAACCCACCACAATAGTGTGTGGCAGGGGGTGAGTTATCACCAACATGTACTACATTGTAACACAACAAAGTTGAAGAAGCCACCGATATTGGTGCATTAGATAAAAACGTGCACACACTTGCCATGAGGTGACATTTAAACAACATGCATTGCACTTTAAGCATGCCAACAATGCTATACGAACTATTTGTATTAATATATTTTGCAACTATATAAATGGACCAAGATACAATAAATGCACCTGAAAAATACTGGCAGCATATTCAAAGTGGGGTCTAACAAGGGAGACGCAGCTAACTTCCCTAACTGTATCGTCGCACTTGCCAAGTATTCTTTTAACAAATCCCAATTAACGATTAGCTTGGCCGCTAATTTGCGAATATGCTTACTCCACGAGATATCATTAGTCAGTTTAACTCCGAGGTATTTAACCGATTTTACAGTCTCAAATTAGCTGTTGTGTATGCAATAGCTGTTACAAGGGGAGTTTTACCGTTTCCTAAAATTTATGACAACGCATATTTTCTACTTTAACTCTAGCTGCCACGCATCGCACCACTACTGTATTGGCTCGAGGTCCTTACATCTACATCTACAAATTACCCTGCAAGCCACCTCAGGGGTGTGTGGCAGGGGGTGAATAATCACCAACATGCATTACACTATACCCTAAAGTTAGTGTAACTACGACTAATTATGCATTAGCATAAATCGCTAATGCTTGTCATGAGGCGAAGCCTCACAAGCATGCAACACTACACCACCGATGTCATCAAAATGGAGAGTGACCTCAATATACATGCATTCTACAACTACACAGATGGACAGGGACTCAAGACCCATGTAGAAAACATGCTAGGCGTGCTGTTAGTATGTACTAGGTAACAGATAAGGATTCAAGTATTAGGAGTACTACTACTACTACTACTAAGAGCTACACTACCTAACGACAAACCTAGATAAAAGTCTCATGGCAGCTATTATGGTCCCTTATCGTTCGTGGGAAAAATGACATCTAAAATCTATCCGTTCTGCAGTCTAGTTCCCTAATTTTACTCTCATGATCTGATCTACCGTAGTATGTCGGATTTCGTAAAATATTATCAACGTCGTCAGAGAAGAGACCGGTTTGGAACTTACATAATAGATTGAGTCTAAATTTTAATCGACGGTCTGAAAGCTTTTCCCATCCCAGTTGCTGCAAAAGGTCAGTAACACTAACGAGATTATCATAACGGCCTTTAACATATCTTGCCGATCTTCGCTGCAGGCGTTCTAACTCAGTTTCCAAGCCTATCTCATAAGGATCCCAAATACTGGCGGCATATTCTAAGTGGGGTCTAACGAGGGAGAAGTAGCTGATTTCCCTAACTTTATCGTCGCACTTGCCAAGTACTCTTTTAACAAATCCCAATTTACGATTAGCTTGACCGGTAATTTCTCGAATATGTTTACTCCACGATAGATCATTAGTCAGTTTAACTCCGAGGTACTTAACCGATTCTACGGTGTCTAGTTTTATGTTGTTTATGCAATAGCTGTTACAAGGAGCGTTTTTCCGTTTCCAAAAATTCACAACAACGCATTTTTTCAGGTTTAATTCTAGCTGCCACGCATCGCACCACTCTTGTATTGCCTTGAGGTCCTTAGTTAGCGCTTCCTTGTCATCAAAGCTACGAATTTCTCTATACACCACTGCGTCGTCAGCAAATAATCTAAGCTTACTGTCAACTTTGTCACCGATGTCGTTTATGTACAAAAGGAACAGAAGCGGGCCTATGACACTTCCCTGTGGGACACCCGATGTGACTTTTACTTCATTAGAGATAGCGCCATCTAATACAACCCTTTGCACGCGATTACTTAAGAATTCTCTAATCCAGGAAATTACGTCGTCGTCTAAACCGTAGGATTTTAATTTCATGAGTAGCTTACTGTGGGAAACTTTATCAAATGCCTTTTTAAAGTCAAGAAAAATTTCATCAACTGGAGCGTTATGTTCACCCGAGACTAAAATATCGTGAGCAAAAAGTGCTAATTGAGTTTCGCAAGATCTTCCCTTTCTGAATCCGTGTTGTGTTTTTGTTAACAAGTTTTCTATATCGAGGTGTCTCATAACTGAGCTAACAATTATATGTTCAAGAACTTTGCAAGAGATAGATGTGAGAGATATCGGTCTGTAGTTCGATGGCTGTTCCTTATCACCGCTTTTGAATATGGGAGTGACATTTGCAATTTTCCAGTCCATGGGTACTTTGTGTTCGTTGATGGATTTACTAAATATATTCTGCAAGTAGGGTGCTATTTCACAAGCTAATTCTCTATACACGCGGGCAGGAATTTCTTCAGGACCTGGGGATTTATTTGGACTTAAAGATTTTAGCAAGTTTTCTATTCCTTGAGTGCAAATATCGATAGGCGGCATCTTTTGCTGGAAGTGATCATTTAAGTTTACGGATGTAATTTGTGATGACTTGGTGAACACACTTTGAAAGTAAGAATTTAATAAGTTGGCCTTGTCCGAGCTGCTTGTTAACAATTCGCCATTTTCGTTTCGTAATGGAATAACTGTTGATCTATTGCCTTGAACTTCCCTTACGTATGACCAAAATGCCTTTGGGTTGTCCTGTAATTGTTCTCCTAATGTTTTTCTTTTAAAATCCATGAATGCATTCCGAAAGGCTTCCTTTGTAGTGGCTCTAGACAATTTGTATTTTTCAAATATTAAATTTTGATCACTAGTGGACAAATCTCTACGGAGTTTTTTCATCTTGGCGTGGCATTCTCTCTGACGTCTTAACGATTTTCTCACTTCTGCATTGTACCATCTTGGTTCGCTGCCCTCTTTTTTTACTTTACTTGGAATGTATTTTCTGATCCCTGAATGTACGATCGAAAGAAAAGCTTTCTAACTACCCTCCGTGTCTAACTTTAAGCTTGATTCCTGGAATACGGAAAGAGAATTTTTTAGATGACTCTTAAACGCATTGAAATCGGATTTTTTAAAAATGTAGAATTTTCTTCTTTGTTTAAAACTTTTAATGATACTCAAAGAGAACTTTGCAGTAACTACTCTATGGTCACTAATGCCCTCAACAGTGTTTACCTTAATTACTTGTTGCGGTATATTTGTTGCCAATAAATCAAGAATGTTGTCCCCTCTGTTAGGCGTCGTAGATATCTGATGTAGGGCATTTGATGAGAACGTGTGCAGCAGGGACTCGCATATATCTTTGTCTCTTCCTCCTGATATGTAACTGTAGGTCCTCCAATCTATAGAGGGCCTATTGAAATCTCCACCTATGATTAAATTTCTTTCGGTGTTCCTGGATGTGATGTTCTTTATTTGTGCTTCGAGTTCTAAAATTGAGGTGACGTCGGTGTTAGGTGGCCTGTAGTATGCGCACACGAATATTGTTTTTGATTTAGGGCATCTAATAGAGCACCATACAGATTCTATGCTGGTATCTGGGACGGTTTCCGCTCGGCTGACTATGGTTTTCTTTACAGCTATAAATACTCCGCCTCCGGTTCGGTTGGACCTATCTTTTCTGTAAACTTTGAATGATTTAGGAAATATTTCACTATCAGAAATATCGTCCGTCAGCCAACTTTCAATGGGGGTTCAACTTTAGTTAGCGCTTGCTTAAGATTAAGGATACGGATTTCTCAATACACCACTGCGTCGTCTGCAAATAATCGAGGTTTAGTGTCATTCCTCAAATCCAGGAAATTACGTCGTCGTCTAACCCGTAAGATTTTAGTCTTTTAAGCAAATTTCTAAGGAACATTTAATCTAATGCCTTTTTTAAGTCAAGATACATAGCGTCCACTGGAACGCTATATTCACCCGAGACTAAAATATTGTGGGAAAAAAAGTTGTAAATGAGTTTCGTAAGATTTTTCCTTTCTGAATCCGTGTATTAGCAAGTTCTTAGTATTAGCAAGTTCTGCATATCGAGATGTCTCATAACTAGACTTACAATTTAATGTTGAAGGATTGTGCACGAGATAGATGTGCGGGATATCGGTCGATAATTCGATGGCTGTTTCTAATCACCGCTTTGATACATGGACGTGACATTTGCAATTTTCCAGTCCTTGAGTACTACGTGTTCGTTGATGGATTTACTGCATATTTTCAGCGAGTAGGGAGATATATTTTAAGCTAATTCTCTATACATGCGGGAAGGAATATTTTTCAGAACATGAAGATATTTTTGGACTTAGCGATTTTAACAAATTTTCTATGCCGTGAGTGCCAATATCGATAGGCGGCATCTTTTGACGGATGTAATTTGTGCTAACTTGGTGAACACACTTTGAAAGTAGGAGTTTAATAAATTGACTTTTCCCGAACTTCTTGTTAGTACTTCGCCCTTTCCATGTGTAGTGGATTAACTGTTGATCTATTGCCTTGAACTTCGCTTACGAATGACCGTACTTCTTTTGGGTTTATGAGATATAGGCGTATAAAGATAGCTGCAGACGGCTGGTGTTTGGTGATATGGTAGCATGGAGTATGGTGGTACCCACTTCAATCTCAATACATGGAAAAAAAAATTTCATCGGTATTGTTGTTATTTTTCATCGATACTATTCTGAAGCATTATAATATTCTATTTCGTCATTTTTCATTTTTTTCCGTCACTCGGATGTGACATAATATCCCCTCCCCTTATCCCCTTTCATTTCCCCTTTTTATTACATGCTGTATTATTTTCCCATATCTGTAATCCCTTCATTCTTCGTAAATTATCGCACTCCGTATTTACTCTCGCATTAGAGTGATAATTCTTGTGAAGCGGAAACGGAAGTAAATCAGTGCTTCATTAATTTGGGGCAACTTGAAAAACTCCCTCCGGCGCGCGGCGAAGATCTAGTTTGAGACCCGATCTATTAGTCGTATCTACGCGGCGGGCAAGGCAGCCCTGACTCTGGGGCCGCCTTCCTTCGTCGGGCGACGGGGAAAGTATCGCCGATGGAATCCTCGCTATGAGTAGAATTAGTCCTGGCACCGAAGGGTGCATCGTCTCCTCCGCGACGACTTTCCTCCGCTGTGAGATTTACATTTTCTTCAAAGAAGGAACAGGACGATATATATTGAAAATACTATGGAAAAATCTACCTGTATATATTTCGAAAATATACTCTTCTGTTTATACCGAAAAACTTAATGATAAATAACTTATCTATATCAGAAATTATATTTACCAAGCATTGTGTTCGTCCACTTCGCAAATATTACAGACTTACCTAAAGTGGTCGTATGATTTAAGGTGGTTGGTGATACCCCTTGAGAGTGAGAATGGAAATCGAATCCTGAATTCTGTTCCCATAATTATGCAATGATTCTCTCCTTCGTCCGCATATTTTTTCCGATGGCCCTTTTCCTTAGGATTATTTCGACTCCATTTTGCCTTCAGGTCTAACTCAACTTCATTATAAAATTGCAGATGCGTTATTTAAAAATATATTTGAACTGCAATGGTGGACTTCAGTGCATGGGTGAATGAGTGCTTCTGGTAGTTATTGAGATGGAAAACTTTTTTACACTTCATTGTCTTCTCTTTTCCATTTCATCGTGTAATAAGCTTGTTGTTAGCGGGAAGGCGGGGACAATCTTTTTCCTACAAATCCCCATGTATTTACGGCGTAATAGAGGATAATCCGCCTCTCATTAACGACACTCACTTCGGAGATAGACTATGTTCCTCGCGGCACCCTGAACCACTCGATGCCCGAAAGAGATAGAATGGCTTATTTAAGGCTGGACTTTCGAATGAGAAAAACCATCAGATTATCCGTCATCAATTGGCCAGGGGCTATGGATCAAAGCGGTCATCTTTAAGTGTTCGAGCCACTTGTTTTCGACACGGTTTTGTATCTCGTGATTACCAGTACGTGAGCCATCCTCCTCTTCGAAAACATATGATTGATTACGTGGGCCTTAAACCGCAGCTTGCATAGTCATATGCCAGTATCCTTTTTTTTTGGACGGGCATGCCTTCCCCTCTGCCCTGAACACACAATCCTACTCCAAATCACTCCTTCGCTTCTCGCACACTCCCTCCTCCTTCCCTGATTCTCTTTGATCGTGCAATTCTCGGATATGTGACCACATCCGTTCACACGAGGTGATATCGGTGGAGTTGGCTCTACGTAAATGGATTGTTGTCACAATTCAATAAGCTTTAGCACGAACCATAAAAGCCATTATTATATTTCCCTGACTTTTATTGTAACATTTCTTAATGATTACTCTTAACATATTGACTAATTGTTAAAAAAAATAATTTTCTAATCTTTTTATCATAGAATATTTTCTTTTTATTTGTCTCAGCAAGAAATTCATTTCGAGACTGTTAGGTTATATCCTCTTAATTGATCGTAGACGAAGTATAAAACAATGTTATTTTACGTAATCAAGTTTTTAGCTTTTTAGCACAACACGTGAAGTAAGGTATCGTTGGTGACTGGAATAAAATAAGCATTAAATATCCTGAAGATTTTCCCTTCAGGATAACAGTGATTTACAAAAACCTAGCGATATTTCTCGGTTGACTGCTGGGATATCTCGGAGTGGAGGGGACTTAACCATGAGAGGGAGTGGTGGAAACGATGCCCCCCCGTTTGGTTTCCGTTCGGGGGGTGGGTGAGGGGGTGGAGAGGGTAAAGGGCGCGGAGTCACTTCCGGATGACGTGGGAGGCCCCCCCACCCCCACGTTGCTAGCCCGCCCCACCCATTCGTCTTATTTTATGAGCAGTGGCGGCATTATCCTCCAAAAAAAGCCACGGAATTCTTTCTTTCTTTCCGGACGCCGAGAAAAGGCGGGGCCGAGGGTGGGTGGGTTGAGCGAGTCGTGTATCGCATCTCGCGTGCCTCGGGTAGTTACGGAAAAATATTGACCAGGCCGCCGCCGCCTTTTTGGCCAACTTACTCGGGTTGGGGGGGGGGGGGGGGGGAGGGGGGGGGGGGGTTATTTCCGCTTCGTCCGCTGCTGCGGGAGAATTCCAAGAGGGAAGGTTCTTTCGTAATCATTTGGGAGGGGGAGGGGGATCAGAGGGGAGTACCCCCTGCCTCACCTTACTACGTTTCAGCCCCACCAACACCCGCTCCCCTTCCCAATGAATCCCCATCCATTTAATACCAGCGAAGTACGTATGCCTGTCAGCAATATTCCCGCCAATGTTACTTCTGTCTTCAAGACACTTCTCTCATGAAGAGAAACCTATAGAAAACGATTCGTTATTCTGTCGTCTTTTCAAGTGACGACGCAGCTTTTCTTCTCTCCAAGCACTCGGTCTACTTGAGTGACTGTGAAAATGATGAGCGAACGTGGCTGTTTACTCTTACGGGTAGAATTTATTGGCAGCGGGAAGCCTTGAAATTCCATTCCAATAGTGGTTGCTCTGTTTCCAAGCGTTTCCTTTCAAAATGCGACATATTCCGACGAGAAATACAAAACGTGGAGAAGCAGTTGTATACAGGAGACCCTTTCAAACGACAGATTGCATTTTGGTTTTCGTTTGCGCGAAGGAAAAAATGGGAGCTTTGCGATTCCGCTCGATAAAAGTTGTGATTTCCAAATAAAATAGGCTATTTTAACTCCAGTTTTGATGATTTGTACTACAACTCCTCGATATTACTGAAGTGGTTCATTGTGCAGCCTCCTGAATATCAATCTGGATGAGCGAAAGAAGTCATCAGTGTTGTCTTTTAAGATTTGGTTTAGAAAAAATGAAGACGTCGGTGAAAATAACTCGTATTTTCCGAAGGGGGGAATCCACATCATCAATAAATGTGCCACTTCCGTCCATTGGGTAGAGGTCCGGCTTTCCGGCTTCGGCTTTCGGTGGGAGTGAGAGGGGAGGGGGTGGTTTTATGGGGAAGGGGCGGGAGTCGTTTGAACGGGAAGGGGTGGGGTGGTTTAAGGGGTGGCTGTTAAGTCCAGCACGATTGTATCTCAAGAGATAGAGAGAGAGAGTTGAGAGAAACCATGTCCTAGGCTCAGAAAGTCGAGGAGATGAGAATGTGTCGTTGCATGGAATTGCAGTCACTTTTCAAGAGAAAATGGAATCCAAGGGTTCGTCACACCATAGGGTCGCATGTGCATTCCGAGTGTGGCGCTTTCAAAGACATTCTCCCGTCTCTGGGCACGCGAACCCATGGCGTGCTCCGTCACACCTTCTCCCCCCCCCCTCCGCACCAAAAGAGGAATATCGCGTGCCTTCAATCTGAATATGCCTCTCTCGGTCACGCTCACCACCCAACCCCTCCCCCACACACGCAAAAGCACACTCCGGCGAGAGCACGTGGTCGAGAGAGTGAACTGCGCATGCGCGTGTCCTTCCGCCACGTTCTGTCTCCCTCCCCACCCCAATCAACACATCAATCGCTGGCGCGCGTCGACACCAATCATCGCTCATCAGATTGATTGCCTTCCACCCCCATTAAACGGAGGAGGTGCAGAGGAGAGTAATCGACATTCGGCGCATTTTCCTTTTCGCTGCACATCGCAAGGGCCACACACTATTAATCTTTCTCACACATCTGGGTGTTTTCAACTGATCGTGGGGCATTTTCCGAAAGCACATACAATATTATTATTATCTACAAAAAGAGGAGTCCTTCGAGGCGGGCAGTAGTACTTTTTAGTCGCGAAGGAGGGAGGTCCATACAGTGATATCGCCTCGTAGACTGGGCCCCGAGACGACGAGCCTCTTCGCCAGGGCGACTGACTGCCCGCCACGCGAGACCCAACGAAGGTGGAGAGGAAGTGAAATAGTTAAAGCTCTGGATAGGAAAGTACGGGCAACGTTTGATCTCGACATATGCCGACAATCGAGGCTTCTGATTGGTCCCCGCCATTTTCGTCCTATGCGAATGTATTGTTGGCATCAGTTGCTGGCTAGAAATAATTGGAGTGGTTGTTTTTTCCTAAAGCAGCGGAGCGTTTTATCTATCTAGTTATCAACATGCCTCAGAGTTCTGCAGTTCGGTTGTTCAACGCAGGCGAAGAAAGGGAAGAAGTTACATCTTATCCCTTCGGGAACAGGGAATGAAATAAGAATATAAAAATGTTTGCAAAGGATATCCAGAGCTGACTGGATTCCAGGGAAGGATGACGATAGCGCTAGAATTTCATGCCTTTGAGTCTCTTATGCATTTATCGTACAGTAATTTGGACTTAATATTATAGATAAAATCATTTCTGCAGAAACGTGCAATTGCAAACCACGTGCGCAACTAGTTTATAGGTGTTGTTTTAACTGTGTATAGTTGGTGATAGAATTGTCTGCCTTTATTTATTTCACGCGTGAATCATACAGTGAATGGATGTTACTACATATTATTAATACACACCATCTGTGGAGAAAAGTGAATTTACAAACCGCGTGCTCAATTATGAGGTGTCGTCTACGTGGTGAGTGTAATAAATCCATTCAAATTGATTTGGTTATGATTCTCCGCGGAAATACGCCGTCGTGAAGCTACAGCTGAAGTTATTAGGAATGATTGATTGATCACGAGTGTTAGTGCTTCATGCTTTATCGAATTCATCTTGAATGCTTCAGTCATTATCTAAGTATATCTCCTTTTTGTTGCAATGTAGGTTGAAGGCTGTATTGACGATTAGTTAAAAACTCGGCGTCAATTTCGTCAGTGACGATGGGGTTTTTATGTTTTAGATGATTTCGGTTTCCTTAATGAGTTACCTACTCATAAAATTAAGCCAAAGCGTTTCGTGACCAGCCGGTTTTTGAGACGTACCACGCCATTTGATCACGTTTTACATCGCCTTTCTGCTTATAAGTCTATCATCTTCCATTACGGGTTGCATATAACTTTAGTTGCCCTGTATATGACAAAAGAATGTTGTTTCAGCGCTGAGAATGATTGACAGCATTTTTTTGTGAATATTCTATCATGACTCTGATCGATTAAAATACTTAAAATAAAGCTAATATCTCTGCAGTTACATTACAAAGTTGATCACCGTCTGTTCTCTGTGAGAAGTCACTTCATGGTCGAGGAAAACTTGACGTTTTATTCCCATTGCAGGCAAATATTCTATACCTAGGGTCGACTTTGATACTTAATTGACAAGTAAGCTAATATTTCTGTAGTGAACTCACATTTTAAAATCCGTATCCGTCAGTTATCAACGAGAAGTCACTTTATGTGCGGGGAGAAAATCACGACGTTCCACCCATATTGCAGACGACGTCGTCTGCTGCCGTTTGAGGCGTCTGCTGGGCTCGTATTTTACTGGCAGACTCCCGCATTTTGGAGAATATACTTGGTATAAAAATTATTTAGTATTATAAGCAATGTAATCATTGACGGGTTATCATGGCTCAAATTCGCTTAAATATAGTTTATTAATTTTTATCTCGTGCAAACATGTTTAGTCCCTATCTCTCCCATGTAAAAATCGGCCAAACATTGCCGCGCGCGCAAGGTTGACCGTACTTACCTATCCAGAGCTTTATGAAATAGCCTACTCGCGCGCCAGGGACTCTCTCCGCGCTGGTAAATCAGGAAACCACTCCACGCCCATCTCACGGATATCGGGATCGAATTTTAGAGGAAGGAATCCGACTTCATAAGAACTTCAACAAGGACGACGGTTAAAACATCAGCGAAACGAAACGTAACCATAAGAGGACGGATGACCGATCTGTGAGCGCTGGAGGAGATGTGTTGGACGACGGACCAATCAATGGCCAGCCGACCCTCTCGGAATTCGAACCCTCCTCGCAACGCGGGCCGCTAATTCGAGGGCAAGGCAGGAAGAGGACGCGCACATCGAACCGCTGAAAGGAGTGAAGAAGCTGAAGAGAGGAGAGGTTGGGGAACGAGCGGACGGACGGCCAACGCCCCCTTTCACGAGAGACGGCCCAACCAGGGCACATCAATCTCAAAGGGGGGTAACTGGGGAGGGCATTATTAAGGGTGGGCGGTGGGGGAGGGGGAGTGGAGGGGAACCGACTGGAGGACCACATCGTCATTCGATGCGACGATGATGCATTATGGGATTCCCAAACAGGGAGGGGGGGCGGGGAGGGGAATCCCATAATTCACGCGGCTCACAGTTTGGAAGGGCTCAACGCACGCGACACACACACAGCGTTAAGTGAGAGGCATTGGGGGGGGGGGGGGGGGGGGCGGTGGCGAGGGAGTCAATGAGGGAACAACGACGATGAAGGTCTTCACGACACGAATCGTTCAATTTGGCATCGGACCCCACCATCGCTCACCCCGTTTCTTCACTTACGGGTGGTTCTCTTCGGCTCCAGGGTTGTCAGGGAGGTACCACGACTGCTCTCAACAAAAACAGTTTGCCTAACTCGGCTAAGTCAGTTGTTGTAAGAAACCTTTGTGCTCATAGAACCCGGAAATCTTCCTCACTAGAGAGATGCGACCAATGAGAATCGACTCAGAAGACATCACCTGCATTCATAAAAAGAGACGAAGGCAAAAAAAAGCTGTAGGTGTAGCTGAGCCTTTCCAGAATGGCGGGAAAACCGTCGGTATGCATGCACATGAGTAGTTTCGTAGTGTCGAACGAAATTTTTTATTTGGAGCCATTTATCCACGCGTTAATAAAATTCGCGACTGATTTCCAATTCCGGAATATCCCCGAACTTGCGAATCGACGCTATCACCATTGCACAAACACATCGGCGGAGGAGGAGCCTATAGAAATCAATGATTGTCACCGTACAATGCTATTCTGTAGATGTCTGTTACCATATTTTCCATTGTATTACACAGCGTTTAGCTAGAAAATATCGCTATTTTGTCAGCCATATTTAATAACTAGTAAATGGGAGCTTGCAGTTTTCAAGCGGAAGGGGTAAAGTGTAAGATGGAAAAAATGTTAATCATTAAAAAGGAAAGCAATAAGGTCTTACTGCTCATGGAGATGATTGTATTTGGGTTCACTGGTGACCTAAGAATATAATAATGAGAATCTAGCATTAAACGAATGGGTCCATGATATATTTGCTTTCTTCTTCTTAGTAATCGCTATATTTCTCCTTTAATTTACATGCCACTGAGCAATATTGAAGGAATATATTGTTAATAGAAAATAACAGTTGAAATTCAATCAATATACGCCAAACTAAATACAATGGATTTTCACATTTCATTTTTATTTTTGTTGATCTCAATTAATATAATTGAAATAAACCTTTCTGCAAATGGCGTGGAACTTGAATTAATTATTTCAAAAATCCAAGCGATAATGCAGCATAGTACATTACCCTATTACATGCTTTGGACTTAAATAACGGCGTTTCGAAGAATAACTCAGAAAGGAGGTGCAAGGATTAACATTCCTGGTAATACAGAGGGAGGGAAACCCAGGATAAGGTGGAAGGATTGTTTCAGAAGTAAAATGGAGGTATCTGGTGCAATCCCAACGGATTCCGTAGACATTAGCAAATGGAGGAGAGTATCAAAGCTAGGGTAGATGCCAGGAAGAAGTGGAAGAAATTACACCCAGTCTTACGGGTGGCTGGAGCGGTCATCATGAGTCGTTGAAAACACATTCTAATCACTTTTCAAGTAAGTCGAAAAAAATATTCTTAGACCAAATTTCACTCAAGTACACCTGTTTATACGTTGGAAATCACCATACATGCAGTAATGCATATGATTGAAGATTATATTTAAAATTTTCGCCTTAATTAACGCATTGCTTTGACTTGGATTTTCGGCGAAAAATTCGAAATTTACGAGAAAATCAAATCTAAATACGATTTTCTCACTCGGCATGATACCTTGATATTTGTTAGCAGATATTATAATAATATGATATTTATTATTTCGCATTTAGGCGAAAATGTGTACATAAGTAATCGAATTGTTTCAAAATGTATGCCGTGTGCCATAATAGTACTTGTTAAAATATCATTGAATTTCCAGGAATCAAAATCGGTAGCATGCAGTTTTTTCACTTTTATCGATAGATAATACTAATTAGGTCACGTATGCAAAGTTTCACGAATATCTGTAGATAAACAAAAATCGCTCCAGCCACCTTAACAGCAATGCATTAAAAGCATCTGTCAATTTAATAATGCAAGTCGATGGCATAATATTGTTAAAAGCTATTGAAATATGCTCTAATAAGGTTAAATTCCCTTAAATGCAGCCTTTATGTCCAGTATATAAGGTACTGCAAGTCTCGGAAACAATGGAAAAATTGCCTATCAACGAAAATGAAAATAGATCGAAATTTGCAATAACTTTGCGTTTAAACATAAAATAATTCAGTTTATCGATCGATAGACAAATATCGGTTGCAAGAATTAATATTTTAATGATTTGGCCTCATTTTGGTCGAAGAATGGAACTTGTATCTCAATTATTTTATGTTTATTTATTTGTTACGTCATTAGCGTGTATTGTTAGCCTTAAATACCTGAAAAACCTATGAAATTTATAAAATTTAATGTTAGTAACAGTTGAAAAAAACAAATTGGTACAGCTTGTATTCTAATTTTTTAAAATACAATTAATTGACAGTTATAATTGTTTCATGTTATTATTGAATCAAATAAACGTGAATGTGAAATTAAAAATGAGACTTGACATTCATAGAAGTATATATGCAATACAAATGCAGGTATATTTGGAAAATAGGTTCTTTATATCAAAAGATTGTTCTATAGTATGTCAAAAGAAGTGTTCAGCAGGATTCGTTGAACCGCGTGTTTAAAGTGAGTTTCAAGAAAGTGGAAAAAATGACTAGTCCGCCTTCTTCCGGATCCGGACGTCAGTGCACCACATAAATATGCTCTAGGTATATCTCTGCTCTATTGGCGTGGCCTTAGCATTTCCTGATTGGCAGAAATCGAAACCTTGTGCATGGTCCCTAGGAACACAAATCTTGACAGAGAATTGCCTGTCATTATGCCATGGTTTGAATTGACGTTTTCGGTTGGAGAGATTCGTTTTCTGGGAGATGTTTCGAAACCAATGGACTAAAGGGAGAGTTCTTAATAAGTCGGAATAGCGCAACTGGGGCGCTAAACAGCGCTCGTTTTAAGAGCATCGCGTCGAAAGCGCTTCGGTTCGTCGGAGAGCAGCAGGTAAGGACGCGACATCGGGCAAGGAAGGCATCGGGCCGCCTCCACTTTCGGAATGCCGTGACACAGATAAACACGCTCTCTTGCGGGAGATTTCTTCGCTCTCGTAATTTCTAAACTCCAGAGAGGCCTCGTCTCCCTCCCTCTCTCTCCCCACTCAACGAACTGCGCCGCGGCAGAGAAACGCGAAACAGCACGCCGTGCATGTTTTCAACATAACTCTCGAGTCTCTGTCCATTAGTGTATTTGAAAAATACATATATATTAACGGTCCCTCTCCATAGTGATAATACCTGTAGTGTATGCTTGTGAGGCTTCGCCTAGTGACAAGCATTAGCGATTTATACTAATGCATAATTATCCGTAGTTACACTAACTTTCGGGTATAGTGTAATGCATTTTGGTGACTACTCACCCCCTCCCACACACCCCTGAGGAGGCTTGCAGGGTATTTTGTAGATGTAGATGAAACGCAATCCCCCTACTGCCCCCCACTACTTACGGAGCCCACTGCTTCTCCTTGGACAAATAATTATGATACTGTTAGGAGGAGCAGGGTTGAACTTTAGCGCCAGCTGGGATGTCGGCGGAGGGATATACTACAGGTGATTTCGTGCGAGAATATTAAGACGCGACGGATATCAGGAGCATTTGGCGGCAGCTGGAGGTTCACGCTGCCTGTTCAGGGGTCGCTGTGCGTGCCCGAGTCTGGAGAAGGGCAGGGTCTCGTCCGAAGTTATTTTCGTTCTCTTGATCAGAACAAAGTATTTTCGCTTCTATTCTCATCCCATCGTTGAATCTTAGCATACTTATTCATTTGAATTAAAAAAATATTCGCATATCAAGTTTATTTCATCTAGCAGCCGGTATCTTTTCACCGAATCGAACGACATTATCGCTCCTGATCGGGGGACCCTGGTTACCTTGGACCTCGGCACTCGAAATGCACTTGATTGTAAGAATGAATAGCACCTTTTAGACAAAAAAATGACAGGTTGCTATTATCTATTGTCTCGCTGCTGCGAATAAATTTCGTCTCTAAGACAACGTTAATCTCGATATTTATCACTTTATGAAAGATAAACTTTCGCGGCCCATTTAATAGTTACTTTTTAAAATAAAAGCAACGTCGGATCCTTGAATAATCGTACTTTTTGGGTGGCTCGCGTCGTAATTTACGTCTGTCACGAACCTTTCTTCTCCATTTGCGGGAGACTCTGACCATATGCTCATTTGATTCAGGCAAGCTGATAAGGTATCATCTTCAACAGTTTCAGGTCGAAGACTTACTTCCATTAGGATATGGGCGAAAATGTTGTCAGCAGAAACAACCAATCCCCGAAACACGAAAGAATTTTTTCGCATCAACCTAACCGCGTAAACCTTGAAATTCTCCTCTTCAACAGTTGAAGAAGCTTTCAACACTTTCCTCTTCGGGGTCGAAGACAAAACTTTCACGCGACGCTAATCTTCGCTCGGGTGCCAAACGACGCCGAAGCGGCGGCGCTCCGAACTACGCCTTTTGACCGCCAGGGGGGTCAGGGGAGGGTGTGGCCGAGAGAGAACTACGGCAACACAGAGAATAAAATGAATCAAAGCATATTCTGTCCATTTCCTTCATTTCGCTACTCTCACCAATATATCCCCTGCCTGGATAATCCTCAGCGAAATTTCAGCTTAGACCATTCACCTTGAAGAAGGAACATCAAAATAGATCTTAAGAAAGGAAGAACTTTTGTCTCTTTTTGTCTTGAACTCTGGAAAGGGTCTCTTTCGAGACTATTAAGACACGCTCACCAAGAAAACGTTACCACGGGAACAGTAAAGCATGGAGAGGAATCCACAGAAAATCCCGCTACCGCTAATATATTCCATGCGAGGGGGGGGGGGGGAGAGAAGGGGGAGGGGTCACGTGACACCGAGCCGCCATAATGTATCGATACTGTGGCTCGGGTGTCACGTGGTGGGAAATGCTCAACCAGCGCTCACCTTTGTCGGCAGATGCTTCAGATTTTCAAAACCTTGTATAAATTAAAGCCCTTGATTAGGATTTCGATACGTCCAGGGCTTTTGTACACCGATGACATCTATATTTAAACTTGAACAGCAGAGTGCGCACCGTCTGCTTGTTTTCGTTTGAATTTCAACTGCGCTTTGAAACAGTTTTCGAAAATATCAAAAATATTATTCTTAGTGAAGGTAAAAGGATCCAAAGAACACGGGAAACAAAACGCTATACCCTATTAAAGTTAGTGAAACTACGACTATTGATGTATTAGCAAAAATCGATAATGCTTGTCAGGAGGCGAAGCCTCAAGGATCAAGGAAAGGCCATGGATATAATTATAATTATATCCATGGCCTTGGCGAAGCCTCACAAGCATGCACTGCCTATACTACACATATGCTACCAATGTTAGAAGGATCGTTTGTATTTTGCAGCTACATAAATGGACAGATATACACGAAAGCACGGTGTGCAGTTAGTACTAGGCAGTAGATAAGGATATAAGTATTGCGGAGTAAATCAACTAACTAGCTACACTATATATTAACAAACCTAATTGTCTCTTTGGCAGCTGTTATGGTCTCTCATCGTTCGAGGGAAAAATGGCATTTTAAATCTGTCCGTTCTGCAGTCTAATTCCTTAATTTTTTTCTCATGATCTGATCTGCTGTAGTATGTCCAATTTCGTTAAAAAACGTACGTAAATTGTGAAAAACTTTAGAGTGTATCTTAACCTCTGTATTTCAGCAGTTAACACCTACCGCTCACATAACGAGTTCCAACAACAAATGGCGTTCATTGCCTATAAATGTGAATAAGGCACAGGGTAAAAATAAAAGGGTGGGTCGAGAGGGTTGGCTGAATTGTTGGTGACTAGAATGATTAATTGCTTGAAAAAGTCATGCTCTGGTATACGTATTTTCTTGTGGTGAGGGATCTTGCTTATTACCAAGGGGATGTGAATCATGTTCAATGTAGTCATTTATTGTGGCATTGCACCATGCTTACCCTAAAGTAAGTGCCTACGCGAGTGCATCTAGAGGGGCTGCAAAGGCTTGATTCATCGCTAAATGATTCTAAAGCCTTTGCAGCCTGTCGTCTTAGTCATTCCTTGAGGCTCTCTGAGGAGTAATGGTAACATCTGTACGGCATGCCCCACACAAGGATGAGGAGTGATACAGAGGGTTGGCTTCTGTTTAACCAAAGGTCATGTAATAAGAAATAAACTGATGATGCCTTAGTTTTTCCCTCTGAAACAATATTTAAAATATTTCCTTTTGGACTGGAGAAACCTTCTGATCATTTACAAGAGGCCCTCGGAGAAGTAAAGTTTTTGTTTCCCAAATAAATACTGCTTCAATTGTACGGATTTGAAAAAAACCATGAAATTTGATCATGAATGTCAACATGATGGTATTATGTAATGCAATGCGTTTACGGATTATCAATTTGAAATATAACTATGGTAAGTCTACAATACATGCCTCATGTGATTTCAGTACTTCTTAATTATCGTAGTTACTTCCTTTTCTTAGCTCTTTGAAATGTGTGATGCTGCTGAAATACTTCCATTTTTGAAAAAGAATTTATTATTAAAATTTCACATTTCAACAAAAATTTAGAAATGATTTTGCTCGCTAGAGGGAACCTACATGTTGAATCTCCACATTCCTAGTGTGGCTAATATTTCACTCATAGGAATTTGAGATGAGATAGATGAGATCTACTACCTCTAATGCTTCACTCTAGTGATGGGTCGGTCGTGAGAGATCGAATTCCGAGAGCAAGTTCTCTTAAAAGAAAGATCGATGAACGACTTCTCTCCAATGACCGAGGCGATCTTCACCGATCGCGACAGGAATGATTGCATGACATCAAATATCGATCACGAGACTTGAGACCGACCAAAAAAATCTTGAGTGAGTTTTATAACGAGAGATTCCAGAGTTACTCGCTCTTTCGTGAGATGTAGGCAGTTATTCGATGCTCCGCTCGGTTGCGCTAACAAAGACGCAGCGTAATAACAGTCAACAATTTACATCACGACATAGATATCTTGCATCGAGAGAGTTTTACCAGTTTTGCTGGCTCGCTTTTTAGTAGAATAATAACATCATTAAAAATGAAGACCGAATCCGTTACACTGTCGGCAAAGAGACAGCTGGGTTAAGATTCAAAAGGAATGCAATGGAAATTAAACATGATCCAGGTACTTATCCGTTTGTTAATTCGCCAAGCAATGCATTATTTGTTACTGCGTTGGCTATGTAGTGCCGTTATTTATTACGTGCAATAGGTTAATCGTCACTTGTAAGTAGTATAGTACAATACTATATCCCTATGAATTGTTTTCCTTTGCCGCGACGAGTCGTAAATTGTGTGATAATTAAATATCTGAGTCTATGACGTGATCGCTTAGAAATCAAACCTGATACCCATGCCGCTGTATTATATATATACCGGCCGTTTATATAAACAACTGTGATTCATATTGCCAATGTATTTTAAAAATTCAACTCCGCTCCTCTCTCTTCAATCACTTTTTCTAGACTTTGATGGTGTTGCTGTCAATCAAGAATGTTTCCAGTGCTTCATTGGATGTCCGTTGGCTTTCCCTTCGTCTGAATTTTCTTCCCATATGTCTTCCGAAGTATTGGCGTGTTAAAATCACCGGTGAATTCATCCAGAATTGTTTGTTTTTGGAATGCAGTTTGCTTTTGGTGTTATTTCAAATATTTTTAACTGCAATCTCATCAGCGAATCCTTTTTTCGGAGAATAAAATTTCGTATGTGCCAATAACTCTCCTTTTCATTTAGAGGAATGGTATTTGAAGAACTTGATTCAGGGAATAATAGCGTGATTCCAGTTAATATAGGTTAGATCCAAACACCGTTCGAGACATGATAACTGCAAATTATGATTACCCACAGGTAATTTGATTCATACTTTCATCATTATACTTTTGTAGTGAATAGTAAGTTAAAAAAATGTACATAGGCTTGATCAGTAAATATCAGTATGAGTTTCCGGAATTTCATTTGCATTTGCACTGAGTGTAGCTTCAATAAACGGTACAATGTAAATATCGTAATACTGTAATTGGTTGTAAGCAAAAATGAATTACATGAGTGGGCCATTACATCAGCCTTAGGCATCCCATTGAAATGGGCAAGGAGTTATTTCAATCAAAATGTACTAACATGTTTAGTAAGGTAATATATGACTTCATACCACCGATACTGTGTCACTTTAAATTGGCAGAAATGCTGTATGTGAGCAATTAAATAAATAAAGACTATTTCTGCGTGCAATAGAGCATCATATACTGTAAAATAGTGCTGGAAATTTGTAATCATCGTATCATCCATCAAAGTGTGTATTCGAACATGGCTTGTATACAGGAGCTTAGACCATATTCATTTAAAATTTAATTCCTTGGAAAGGACAAATTAAAATTTCTGATAGTACTAATTACTCATTGTACATCCAAAATCCCTGGTAAATATTTAGCAGGAAAATTTAGAAGGAACCTGCAGGAAGTTAGCAGAACATTCATGAGGATAATCAGAAACCTATAGTGGCAAAGAAAATCTTATTTTGGTTTAAAAACTGATGCCTATCTTAAACATTGGTGGAGTAATGCAATTATAGCATTGGACTGTTATCAACGTCTATTCATTCCACATTCACTTTAATTCTTATATTTGCCTGACCATGACATTTTACCACCATTATAATGGTATACAGATAGCTTAACAGACATATATATTTCAGTGGTCATGACCAGCAGGAAGGGTGGAGTGGTAACTGCAGTTACCACTCCACCCTTCCTGCTTCAAAAATTTCTTTCCTTAAAATGTTTCAATTTAGTTCTGCGCATCACATCCATTCATTTCAATTGCCTATATTTTTCCTACCTCTCCCAATGAAGCAAACCTTTCCCTTCAAAAGTGCCTTTCAGGACCTCATTTCCTCTTAATTACCTACTATCTGACATAAAGTGGACTCCTAAATTTCCTTCACTGTTATATGTAACTTCAATGCCTAGTCAAGTATCTCTTAACTTCTCTTCTATCTTACTTTCATTATCCTTCTCGAGAGCCACTCCTCATATAACTTTAGTCTAATCTCACCCTCTCAACATTAGCCAATGGTTTAGATCCACCGAAGTCCACAACCCTTTATAAAACCTTCCAAACCAACCTTTTGTTTACATCCTATATCAGGACTTGAGGCATTACATATCCCCCATAATTCTTGAATATTGCTGATACAAGACATTTAATATCTTGAGTAGGACACCTCGTTCCACTAAAATTCTGCCCCAGTTACAACTTCATTCCACTATTTGTTTTTTGCTATTTGTCTTAAGCCTCTAATGGTTTCTACTCAATGACCATTCTCAATCTATACTCTGGAGTGAGATGGCAAGCCACTTACCATATGAGGAAAAATATCCACAGATGCTGAGTGGACTATGTTCCCTTCGTTCCTGCTCTTCGTCCAATCTGGCATGTGTGAGCCTAACAGCTATAATTACCCTTGTTAATTTCTACTACAGGTAAACAATACATCATAGCATGTCCTTTGATAACAGTTGATTAATATTCATAAATTTACCAAAGATCATGACAATAGGAGTCGACTTAAGACTTAATCATATTGGGGTTTCAAGGAACATATTCAAAATAAGCCAAGTAGTAATTGTAAAAAACCTACACCAACATTTATTTCACTTATTGATTATTAAAAATAAATGGATCTATGAATGGTTGCACAACCCTTAGTTTTCATCACCCCTGATGACAATGACTGAGTCAGACATCGAAACGTCAGCCTACATGGAGACCATCACCCTGTTGGAAACCCGAGAAAGCTTCTTAGGTTCCTCATATCAGTGAAATAAATAATATTAATAATATGTAACAGCATTCATTAAGCATGAAGCATTATAGACCAAATCCATTTTACACTAAAATTTTGTTATAAGTGAAAAATCATTGATTACCTACCATTGCTTAATTATCCATTCATGATCCTCTTCTCCATTAACTTCTTCAATTTATAAAAGGGTGTTACCAAAACTATGAGTGCATACTTGACTTAAATTATGACAAACATTTAATTTAAATGAGGGCATAAAAAATAATTTTATTCTGATCAAGTTGACTTTAAGTCATACAGGAACGACATCTGTACACTTAAGTTGACTGCTAAGTAATTGAATACCTGGATAACTTGAGGCACACAACTTATCACATGATATTGTTTGCTCTCTGCTGTTAGTGATGTCTGTTTGGATTTGGAAACTGGCTCTCTTATAATAATTTACTCCATAATACCCTATATTGGCATATATCCTTTGCCTCTATTGCATTCATACATTACTTCATTCACACTCTCTCCTATTCTTAAGACTCCTAATCTTCCTCCTTTAATGTCTCTTCCACCACATCATGAACCCACAATTTTTTCCATCTTCCTCTTACGCTATTCACTCCTCAATCACAATCCTGTTCCAATACTCAACTCTAATCTATTATTTAAACATTGCCAAACCCACAGAGAATAATCCTTTCATAAAGTCCATTACGGTAGCATGAAGGAAGAGATATTTTCAAAATGTCAAAAGAAAATTAATAAAAAGATATTAGCTTTAGTTCCCATAAGTATTCAGTAAGTATATCAAGCAAAAATCAACATGAAATACACTCAGAATCTTTACTCTTAATAATCCAAGATGGTATGTATATTGTTATAGCAAATTCAATGATTGCATGGGGGAAATAAACATTTGTCACAGTATGCACAGCTGATTTTTCTTCTTTGAATCAAAACTAGGTATGACATACAACTGTTATCACTCATATGATATGTAAACACTACTGTTTTCTGATTACAGTTCTATAATATAGAGAGAACTGGCAGAGTGGATATTGGTCTGAAGTTATTGATGGCTATAACCATTGATAAGCACTAAACCATTGTGTAAATTAATAATTGATCAGAGGCTATTCCTTGCAAAGATAATAAACATATATATTGAGGTCAGATATTTAGTAAACATTCTTATAACCTGATTGTTCCATGTATTTCATAAAATCTACAGAGTAAACTAGTTATAATTTTGCCTAGATATAGTATTCCCTACCTGTTACATGATATAGTCTAGTAAATGGCAACTAGAGTAGCAATCAGATAGCAGAGAAACTCACTGACGCTTGCATATTTTATTGCATTGCATTGGTGCTTCTTAATGATAGCAGAAATATCATCTAGAGGAAGAACGAATGTAGTGGGTTTAAAATTAGCACTGTCAGTGCCAAACAATTTAAGAAGATTCATCACATCCTGCAATCAGTTTTTAAATCCCTACTCATACACATCATAATAACAAATATTTTGTGTGTATTAGGCATTTCTTATAGGTAGCTTAGAAGCAATATATGTTAACTGATAAGAATTACGATATGTATAACTGTTGAATACCCTGTAAGACATAACTATAATAATAAAATCGTTTTCGTAACCAATTAACATCTCCAATGTACGGGCAAAAGCATTTTGTGAGGGGGGAATTAATATAGCACTAAAGATTCAATACTATAACAAAGTGCATTTTTACTGAATATACATTTTATTGAAAGGTACGCAGGTA
This sequence comes from Pyrrhosoma nymphula, assembly GCA_963573305.1. Lineage (NCBI taxonomy): Eukaryota > Metazoa > Arthropoda > Insecta > Odonata > Coenagrionidae > Pyrrhosoma > Pyrrhosoma nymphula. The sequence continues at coordinate 46,165,044 of OY754328.1, forward strand.
CATATACAAACCATCATTTAATAATATGCTTTTTAAACATTTAGAATCTATGTGGCATTGCGAAAAACATATTTACTGAACATCAATATAATTGACTAGTTTGATTAGTTATCTAAGTGACGAAGTGCATGGTGAAACCCCAACGATTTTAATCGATGGCAACAAACGAAGCATGTTTTGTAAGGAGCGTTTTACATTAGATATAAATCACTCAAGTGGCTGAAAAAATGCATATATTTCAACAAATATTGAGAATAGTAAACGTGAAGTCCTATTCAGTTCACTTTGGCACAAGAAGTGCTTCACGAGAAGAAAACAACATCACGACAGAAGCAACTTCACAAAAAAGTATTCATCGTAGGACTGATTGTTATTATTAGAATCACAGATATATATATGCACAGCGAATGTCTTGGACTCCTGTATTTGCACTAATACTCTGAATTTATGCTTTATATTTACGATGTAAACAATAAACGACGAATATTACGTTAACCTATGAACAAATCTTCGATTTTGGCATTTATTAATATTGTAAGCACTCGACGATCACGAGACAGTATTTCAGAAGCACAGTAACTAAATTATAGATATATAGTACGATGTAAACAAACCTTTACCAAAGTTGAACGTTCGCTTTTTTACATACAATTCACTCTTAGACAAACACAGCAGCAAACTATGAGATTATTTCAGGGGGCACTGTAACTTAAAAATCTACGACGTAAACAAACAAAAACCCACCATTAAAGGCTATTTTTGAAGCACTAACTCTTGGTAAATTTACGACATAAACTATAACTTTAGCATAAGTTGAACATACACTTTCTTCGTGTAACTCACGTCCAGAAACACAACGCAATATTATGCCATTTCAGAAGCACAGAAACTTTTATAACCTCCATGGTGTATTTCCTGTCATAACACAAATCTACCTAACACAAATAACCTTTAAATATCAAAATATCACCACAAGAACACACGCAATACATCACAGCACATATAACATTTGTAATCACTGAATTTCCATAATTGCATTGTCACTTAAATACACGATAAACCATCGTTTCAATATTCTCGACAAATATTACGTCTCGTGAACAAGTGAAACAGACTGTAATTGAAAATTGAATTTTAGTGCTACAGTCGGATAATTTGCTTTAAATTCTTACAGCCAAAAGAAAACGTTGATCGTTTCGAACTAAATACCAAAATAAAATTTCGCTACTAAATTACTATTAATCATTGGTTTCTATAATGAGTTGTTAATAATTTGTGGTCCATAAAATGTCACTCTTCAATAGTTTTGTAATCAAGTGGAATATTCCTAATATTCTTCGTATAACTATACTTAAAATCACAAACCAAGAGCATTGTGTAAAAACAAAACAAACCTTCGCACGATTGCACAATTGTGCCTTCAAGTGTTTCCAAAGAATTACCCACAACTCCACGGAAACCGGCACTGAACGAGGTAGCTGCACTGAAACTCTGTGCCTGCTCTGTGCTATCAAGAGCAAAGCTGTACACCTCGGTCATGCTTACAGTATGAAACTCACGAACGACCAGATTTTTTATCTATCACGATTTTCCTGAAAGATCATTGATCGTAGGCAACTTGGACTGCTCACTAGCTGGAAAATCGGTCTCTCTGATCGACGATGGAAGATCGAATCACAAGCGGGAGTGACCGACGCGACCGAAATCTCTCAAAAGACCGACTTTTCCCATCACTACTTCACTCATTCATCCAAGGTATAATACCATCACAGGTATGCCCATGGAAAGAATTACTGCAATTAACTCCCCAAAACCAATCCCATTCTCACTATATTTGGACCTTCTTTAAATCTTCGTACCTTCTTCCCACCTTCCTGTCATCCAGAATTCCTAGCCTCTTCCTCCATCTCACACGTATTCCATCTCATCTACTTCCTATGATGTTTGAATTAGATAAAAAATGTACCTCTAAAGGCCGTAACAAGTTCAACCATAGAAGCTTAGTGAGGCAATCGGTATTTAACATTTTTATCGAGTTTTTTCGCTTGAATTTGTTGTTTTTGCAATGTCAACAGGTACCAGGCCATTCATACGTTCAAGCTAGTAATGCTACATGCATAATTCCGTTGAAAAAGCTGTGAGCCCACTACAGGGAGAGGGATGTAGGCAAATGCCTTCCTCGAATGTGAATACAAGTGCTTTAGGGTATTCTTCATTTTATAAGGCTGTTTTATTGATATGTTTGAACATTTTTAGGGTTTTTCTGAGCAGGAGTATTTATTAGGGATCAAAAATGTGGAATAGTTTCAAATTAATTGTTAAGGTTATGCAAGCATCACTGCAAAAATCAATTTGTCATATGAAGTGTATATATTTTCTGTAATTGAAATTTTTTACACGAAGACAGTTGCTACATTGTTTGTATCACCCAAATCTATATTCCTTGCCTGCCTGTGATATATTCCAGGGTGGCTATTTGGCCAATAAGCAACCAGGGAGTAATCCCAGGAGAGGTGGCTCCTTGAAACTTGAAAGGAAAGAAAAAAGAAACTTGCTTATTGCGTTAAAGTTTTATTTTATGGATAGTATCCTATCTCGGTAGGATCTCGTTCCTCCACTGAACGATGCGTTCCAAAGCAACGCATCATCCCGAAATCTCCACCTAATCATAGTCTCCCCCCACCTCCCGACAACTACCAACCTTTTCGCTCCATGCAGCATCTTAACCTCCCTCCAACTGAAAAGCCTTTCTTCCTCTGCCTCACACTCGCCTAATTGTCTGTTGCCGAATACTTTTGTTTCGAATTTCACTATTATTTTTTTACATTTAATTTCTTTTGTTTATTGAACCAAATTTAAAGGCCTTAGTTGCTGTTTTCGGTGTTTCAAAAAATAAATAACAATACCCAGTAAAGTCGCAACGTGGGAGTGTGCGTAGTGAATGTTAGGAGACAAGCAACCACCGCCTTGAGACTGTTTTGGATGAAAAAAAAAGCCCACGGTTTGTTTGATGATACTCCACTTGAATCTGATTCGATGCTTACCCGTTTTTTGTTACGGCCGTCTATTTTGTGAAAGAAAATAAGAAGAACAACTTATGGTCCCCCCCATTACCTCCAACTACTCCTTCCTTTTTGGCCGGAAATGACGTGCGGAGAACATTAAATCATAAGCCTATTTCTTCGACATGTCGTGCTTCACATTTCAGTGCCAATCCAGCAGAGTTGAGGGTTCGAGTACTTCCCCCCCTCCCCGACTATTCCACCCCCACCCCCCTCCTCCCCCACCCCTCTTCCATCCCCAAGAGGAGCGCAGGAAGAGCGACACTAGTGGGAGTGGGCAACGCGGGGGTCTGGCTCTAACCCCCACCTCTCCTTCCCCCCCCCCCCCCCCCCCCACAACCCGCTTTCGCCAAAACCGGCCATTCTCAACACTCACCCTGGGCGGCTTCCGAACAGACCGACAAACCCTTCATATCCCCCACAAACCACCCCTCATCGCACGTCGGTCAAAACACACCCCCGAAATCAACAATAACCGCAGAAAAACGGACCAGCCCTAACTTTCGCAATAAAGAACAATATTTGAGCGCGCCATTCATTCTATGGTACTACACAATGAGATTTTCATTTACTAGCTCGAAGTTGAAGATTACATCAGAGGTGACTCAATTATGAGATCCGAATTCAACTTATCAGTTACAAAACTAAGAGAGAAAAAAGCCCCAGGCATCGACAACCTGCCGGCAGAACTGATCAAAGCAGCTGCTCCACTTACGTGCAGTTGAAAAGAATGACACAAGACCGTAGCGTATGGAGAACTGCCGCCAACCAACCTTTGGCCAAAAAGAAAACTTCAGCCTTTGCCCTTGTGCGGAACAATGTTATCCAAGATATTAACCCGACACTCCCCGCTCACTAAGGCATTTCGAGGTTCATCTCACTTATTTCCCCTCAGACGGGGGAATCGAATTGGTGTGGTGGGTATGGAACCGGCTTCACATCCGGGACCCCCGAGTTCGAATTCCGACGGTAGCGGTGATTTTTCAGTGAAATCCCGACCCCTACTTGGGTGCTGTGTGCACTTCTCTGTCCACCGGATGGGAAGTTAAAATGTGGTCCTCTCGGCGAATTATGCTAAGAGCATGCTAATTCCGACGCCGGGTTTCTCTCCACCCTTCTTTTCATTCCTCTTCCCTTCTGAAACTCAAAGCTGATTGCAGTGGCGAAAATAACCTAACCTATCGGTCGCCTCTCCAGCGGAATAAGAAAAAAAGCAATCTTACTCTTCAAAGTAGTGATGGCACTAAAAGAACACAACGGTATCATTGCAACTGTGTCGCAACCGAAACAGTTTCAAAACGAAAGAGTTCCGCGAAACACCCTGTTGCGGACAACAGCTAGTGGCACACCAAACAACAGGCGATCGATCGGCGCTGTTAGAACATGGCTGGTACATTCTGTATTCTATATAATTAGAAATATTTCACTTAAACGAAGTAACGATTTCATTTGGATTTATGAAGGATAGGTACACTTTATGTACTTCACAGTTCTAATTCTATGTGCAACGACGGGCGGGCATGTATTGGCTGAAGTAATCTGTAACAGACGCGAGTACTACACTTTAAGCGCGTCCAAGCAGGGATCGAAGGTTTCGCTGAAAAATCTCCTCCACTGCAGGAATACGAAACCGGTGCTTCCGGATGGGAAGTCAAGAGCCCTCACCCCTGCACCGTACTGACCCTATCCCCATTACATATTTACATCCGCTGAAACATAGCGATGAAATTTACTTACGTGACGATTTAAATCCGCGATGAAGACCACCAGCAAGAGTTTTATATTTCAACTGCCGAAAATGTACGGGCGGAATCAATGTAATGGTGGTCATCAGAATTTGTTCAAAATCTTTCGAAAACTTTTCAATCGACACTCGGTTACCTCTTTCCGGCAAATTATGGAATTCAACACTGAATTCGTGATTCCGTCGATTAAGGCCAATCGCAACTGATAATAAAAAAATGTGGTCCAGCCTCCCTCGCCCCCCTCTCCACACGTACGTCGACAATAAGTCCTTCCTTCTCGAAACAACCACCACCGGAGCAACCACCTCTTCCGAAATGGAAAAAGATGTTTCGCACGTGGACGCCGTAACTCCACCCTGCGCCCTTTCTGTCCCTTCGGGGGGGAGGGGGCAAAAGGGGGTTGGGAGCTCTCAGTGGCTCCGCTGGGTGCAATGCGAGCGCCACCCCATCGTAAAAACAAACGAAGGCCTCCCCTCCCACGAGCAATCGTAAATCTCCACGCGAGCACACCCGAGTCACGTGACCTGGTGGTGCGCGAGCCAACGCAAAGGTGCTTGGGGGGGAGGGGAATGGGAGGGGAGAGGGAGGGAATACCATCCCAGACCCACAGTCGACGAAAGTAATGAATCGCGACAAATCGGTAATGCACGGGAGAGGAAATTAGAGAAGACGAAAGACGGCCCACCCTCCCCATATAATGCTATCTGTTAAAATTGATGCACGGTGCCGCCTTCCGTTGTTCCCTTGCTCCACGCCAGTTGAAAAACGAAGCGATTAAAATCACCTTTCACTTCATCTTCCTCTAATGGCATCCAAGAAAAGGAGGTACGCACTGAAATTAATAAAGCCTTGACGATTGCTCAGCGACGTAATTCCATTTCTCAAAAAGCATTAGTTTCGCAATTCCAATTCCCGGTTCAAAGTCGGACATAACTCTCCGACAACACGGCTTGACTCATAGCCAGTGATGTCACCACCCTCAAAGGGACGATTCAAAGGAGGAATTTTAGAGGGGGTAGTAAAGAGGGAGGGGGGGGTAGTTAGGGGGGGGGGGTCGAATCCCGTGGTGCGCGCGGAGAGCCAATCTCTCGCGGCACGGCCGGAGGAGAAATGGTGCACTCGTGTGTGGTGGTCTCGCAGCACCACCTCTCTCTTCCCCGATGCCATGGAATGCAAATCCGAAAGGGAGAGGCAATCAGTGAGTCTCCGAATACGAACGTGAAGAATGCGCTTGTCGTGCGGAATAAGAGCTTTTTTTACCGTTCGCGGGATTATGACCGTGGACTCAGAGAATAGCGCTTCATAAAAGAAAATAGTGTGCGCGATGCACATCTCGCTAAGGGAGAATGAATGTTTTCTTCGCCTCAACGCAACAGAAGGCAGGGGGCGCTCCGAGAGACATTCCATTGCCCTTCCATCCTACCTCCTCCCACCCCCAACGCCCCTCCCCTCCAACCCAAACACGGAAAAAGCACGCGCGCTCTCTTCGTTTTGTTGCTAAACGCCACCATCTCTCTCTCTCTCTCCACTTCCGATGTCTCTCGAGAAAGCCGTTGCCTCTTTGTCGCCAAGGGAGGGTGCGCGCGTCGAAGATCTTCCCACCCTCACACCTCCCCCAAGCTACACCTCGCAGACCAAGGGTCTGGCACTCACATTACTCCTATGGTCATACATTTCAACCAGAGCACTCTAGCGGTCAGGCGCTAACTATCAGCGCAACAGCACGACAGGTATACGCTTTAATTGAGAAATTACCTATTTATTTCTCAGGTGAAACTTAAAAAGGTGATTGTATAATCAATTCTGCATCCTGAAAAATTCTGGAACCAGATTGCAGCGCAATAATGCTCTTGGCGTTTTTACAGTGCACTTTCCCGGCCATCTTCTTTGTTTACTTACGGTTACGATGGCGATGTCACGTGTGGTCCCAGGCGTATTTTAAATGGAAGCTGATAGACGTCTTACAAGAAAAGGAATAATTACTGCATTTTTTCGCAAAAAAATAAAAGATTTACCGTAAAACGGCTTGACTTTGCCCCAAAAAGTTTGACTTCATATTTTCTTTTTTGTTTAAAATAATTGAAAAAAATTTGCATTGTTTTCATTCTTTCAGGTTAGATTGTTGATATTTCACAGTTACCGAAAATCACCTTTTTTGACGAGTTTAGTGTTCTGCAGATTTTTTTTTGTTTTTCAAAGTCGTTGGAGCAAAGTCAAGCGGGAATCGGGTGACTTTTCCCCAACATTTTTTTCCTATTGTACCACCCAAAAATAAAGCGTTTAGGAGAAAATTTACATCATAAGTATATTTTCAAGAGTATGTATTTTCATTCTAGCCCTATGAAGCTTTGATTGAGCAATCCAAAACTTATATAAACATCATTAATATCGCAAAATGTTCACAAAGTTATCAACTTTCGGTGATATTTCGGAAAAAACTCTTAATATTAATTAAACGGAAGGCTAGCATGTATAAGAGACCGTATCAACTTGAAGACTGGGCCACTAATACTCATATAAAATTGTTGCAACTTTTAAAAATGACAAAATATACCTATAAAACAGGAAACAATTATAAACGTTTGAGTTGTAATTATAAGCCAAATTTGAGTGCACACATATCATTAAAAAGAAGATTAAAGAACTTAATTATGGGGGATGGTCATTGCCCCATTGAAAATATAATTATTCAAATGGCATTTAAACTTAACTAATTATGCTCCCCATCACCCTTCTAATTTCTTGATATTGAACTAGCCCCTTCAATTGATGGGCTTTGGAGGATCAATAGCCCCAATCACTTCCTCCCATGTATATCCAATGGCATCAGGGGGGGATGGCCGTTTCCACGCTTTTAGAGCTTTAGGCATTGTTGAAACAATAACACCATTTTTTTAAATCTTCTCTACTTTCCCTGGAAAAAATTACCCTTCGTTGTTCACCAAAACGTGCTCCCCTACAAGTTTTTGAAGTGGTTTGAATCTTTCTTCTCCCTCTCTATTTGAGTCAATCAGTCTTTCAAAGTTATATTCTTTCCTCTCCTGCTCGCATCGTGCAGCCATTTGATCTGTCTCGTCTTCAGAACTTTCATGCATGGGTTCCTCCTCATCAAACTCCTCTCTCTCCAAATTTTGTGGGGGTTTGACTGAACCTCACCTCTACCTTTTTGTTTGAGACGATTGGGTGCTTGTGGCTCCGTTGTCGTTTGTCATGAATAACGTATCACCATCTACACTTTGCCCTGGGACTACATTAATCCTCTTTTTCTTCCTTGGTTTAAGCACTCCAGCCCATTCAATTTTTTTCGCGACTTTATGAAAGAACGGTGTATCGAGTCATGATCAACTTCAGGAGATTGAACAACGAATCTCCTGATTTTTTCTATAGAACATGGAACTATTCTGCAGCTTTCAAATCTCAACCTCTCGAAAGTTCTTACCAACCTGTGATATAATTGCTTCCCATAGCTTTGCCAGGAGATGGGGGAAATATTGCTTCTCAATACACGTGGATCGCGGACCAGTATTTATTTCCTTTAATTGTCCCAAAAGGTCTCGCCACTTACCTTTCATTGCACGGAAAACTGCTTTATCTAAAGGCTGAGCTAAATGAGTGCTGTTTGGAGGTAAACAGGCCAACTTTATGTTATTTTGTTTTTAGCAACTCAAGAGCAGTAATTGTGAAATGACTTGACAGGTTGTCTCCTGTGAGAATTATGATGCCAGCTGTTTATTCAACTGTGGGATTAACAGATCTCTCACCCATGCAGTGAAGGTATGCCCACCAAACCACCCAGTGGAGCTGTGGTTATACTTGGTGTTATGAGGTCCACCTTGACACCAAGTGGTTCACATTTGGCTGGATTTATGAACCACATAAGGAGGCAGTAGCACTCCACCGGCACTGCCGCAAAAAAAATGAAAACTGATGACTTTGAAGAGTTGCACACTTTCTGGGGGGAATTTCATTCCACATTTTGCGATGATCTTCTTGAGTCCAGGATCATTTGTCAAGTTGTGTCACCGTAGTTGTACACATGAGATGGAGGAATGCCCTCCAGTTATTGTTCCAGGTGGGTAAAGTATTCATCAACAGCCTCAGGGGTTAGGTTGTTCCTCTTCTTGGCTACGTTTACTGCAAACCTGAGGGACAGCGATGAGTGTCTTTCCAAAAAACCGTCAATCCAATGCTCTCCAGGGTAAACTCCGTCCTTAACTTTGTTCACCTTGTGCCCTATTTTCATCAAGTAACATGCAACCCCGTATCATTAAGCCCTAGTAATTGGAAAACAACTATCATACATAGAAATACTCTAAGCACTGTTCCTCCTCAGAATTAAAAATAATTTGTCCACCGACTTTTTTTATGAATCTGTTTTTAAGTTTATTCAAGAGAGCCTTCCTTGATGTGCAATACATATCTTCTTTCTATGGGTCATCTGCTTTGCCCTTGTTCCAAACATTTTTTCATAGTTTCGTAATTGTAATCCTCATACCTCCTAGCTCCTGGCTTTCATTTATATTTTGAGGGCATTTTACTACACCGAAAATGAACGAAAATAAAGAATGAGGCTATGGGAGAGCAAAAGGAATTCAGAAAACTCAAATTCAGTGGTAATTTGACGATAAAACACTGCAAATTCCCGTGGAATGAGAAGCCAGATATACCTAGGTGACTTTTCCCCAAGATAATTTCTGGGGTAAAGTCATTCCGGAATTCTCTCAAAAGGTGCTTTTTCCTCGAAACTTGCAAATATCATTCTTCGGGGTTGATGTGAATAAAAATATGAATCATGCAGCTAATCTATGGTAAAATGCAAGTAAAAAAAATCATGACTCACTTTCTGGAAGTGTCTAGGAAACCGACAATTAGCAACTTTTTACACACAAACTTTATAACCACAAAAACACCCTCCTCATAAAATCAACAGTACTTTTCACCATGACATGCGAGACTAATGAATAAACCTCTCAATGTAATGCAGTGTTGACAAAGAGTCCAGGAAAAATAAAAAACCCCTCCCAGTCAACAACATAGTATCTATTTCTCTGAAATGAAACATTGTTGACGAGGTGGGGAAAAGTCATGCCGCTTGGGGCAAAGTCAGGCCGTTTTACGGTATGGCAAAAGCATACAATCTTTATCTGTTTCACGCATACGTATTATTATTTCATTTGCGCCTGAAACAATTGGCGCTAGTAGTAATCCATACGAGATATCGCAATTCCGTCAGACCCTAGTCGCAGACCCTCGAGGTCTGTAGAGTACTCTACAGACCTTGGCAGACCCTCACACGAAAATGTAGGGGTGCACGAGGGGTCGCCTTTTAAAGAGACGACGAGGAGGGGGGGCGGGAGGGGGGGTGCTTGCGTGAGGGGCGAATCGTAAAGAACGAATGGTGCACGGGAGGAAACCCCTCTCTCATTGTCCTCCCTCTGCACGCATCACCTTCGAATGTTCCGCCGAAGCGAGTAGGTACTGTAGAAGAAGAGAGGGGGGAGTGAATTAAGGACAAGACCCCCTGGCTTCCGCACCACGCTACCGCCTGCCCTAAACGATGGGACGGAAGGGCCGCGACGCGAGAATATAGAGATCGAGGAGAAAGCGATGGCAAACGGATAACAGTCGACTGCTGGAGTGCGAGAGCATTTATCAAAACCCCCAAAGAGTGCTCTCACGAATAATCGCTTCACATCCATTGACCACATCCACTGATGACGTCGTCCGCGGAACTACAACGAGTGAACAACTAAAGGGGAAATTTTAAGCACATGACGAAAGCGTTCCTCACCTTGATAATAACACTTGACCGCGGCGAGTTCATTTCACAACAATTACAGATGCCACTGCAACATCCACTTACCTGAAATGAAAAAAAATAACGAGTTAGTATTTCAGGAAAATCATCATGATGAACAAATTATTTCGCAAACACATGAATTTTCGCGCACCAAAGCGGGCGGCGGAAGGGAAGGGAGGGGGGGGAGACATTTTTGGAGGCGACGGCGCGTGGTGCACGGGGGGAGGGGAAGAGGTGGGGTGGAAAATATGTCGTCTGTCCGTCCGCGTTTGCGTTGTTCTGCTGCCGCAGTGATCGTGTCATGTGGCGTTAACTGCGTTTCCATGGGCAGGGGGCAGCACCGGATAAAAAATAAGGACGGCAAACCGTACACGAGTAAGCACTTGCAGATTATTTATTTTTATCGTAGAGTAGCTTTGGGGTAGGTGGTGGTTGTTTGACGGGAGTAATGGCGATCGGGGCTGAGCTGGTGGTGGCATTTGTTTCACGAAGTCGAAGACGTGGACGGGCGAAACGGTGGATCTCTGTTTCACGTCCATGATGCCATGAGAGAATGAATGAGGATGATTGTCCCGACTCAGTTCAATTATTTCCTCCACCATTGGAGACGATTGTGAAGCCACGCTTCCGCCAAAATTCAACGTTGAACGACAGTCACAAGATGACCCACATTTCCTCAGGTGCGAACCACGCACTCAACAAAAGACGAGCAGAAAGCGTCGTCGGTTCACTCCAAGGAGGTTAGAAAAGAAATGGAGGCGACATACCACTTGATTCTTGAAGCCAATTCCGCCATTGCAGTCGGCACAGTTTAGACCTTCCTCTGGCTTATGTGTCCGGCGGTCGCTTTTGATTTTCGCCAAATCAAAGTTAAAAACCACAGACAAGGCGATGTTTTGCGGCTGGTTTGGCAACACCTACTCGGCACAAAACCCTACCCAAGCACCCCTATTCTTGCTTCACTTTCGCCCATGAGCGTTCACGGTCATGCCTACTCCATTTCATTTTAACCTCCTTGGTTCACTCCATCGCCTGCGACGTCGAAAGGAACGGCGGGCGATTCAAGACGGCAACGCAGCCTGCGCCTGGCCTCTGATTGGCCGACGCAGTGTGCGGCAGCGCGAAAGCGGATGCATGCCAACCCAGCCTACGTAAGCGCGCGTCGGCGGGTTCACACTCTCCCGCCCGCGGCGCTGGTGATTGCCCTCTCTTTGATCGCACCGAAGCGACCTTGACTCGATACTGGTCCACTTATTGCAGTCGCCATGGGACCAAAACGAGATGGGGGAGGGAAGGGGGGTGGGGAGGGAAGGGGTGGACCCCCTCCCCTCCTACTACGTCAGGTGCGCGCCGCGATTGAAGTATTGCCCGCGAGAGGGGGACGGGGTCGTCGGGAGAGAATGGGTTAGATATCGCAAGGAGGAGGGATTAGTGGGTAAGGTGGTGAACGGGGAGGGAGGGTGGAGGGGGAGGAAGAGGGTGGAGGGGGAGGAAGAGGGTGGAGGGGGAGGAAGAGGGTGGAGGGGGAGGAAGAGGGTGGAGGGGGAGGAAGAGGGTGGAGGGGGAGGAAGAGGGTGGAGGAAGAGGGTTGAGGGGGAGGAAGATGGTAAGCAATGGAAAGCACAAGAATGAGAGGGTGGCCGCGGAATGGTTGGTTTCCCACTGACGGCGTCGCACAATTGTCTTTTCGAGAGGCTGCGCTGATGAGGCGCAAGAGGCACGCCAGACCAACGCACAGAACGCCCTGCGAAAAGCGAACTCGAGAGGAGACGATGCCGACTTTACCTTTGAATGCCGACCTCGGTTTCCCGTGACGCACTGGGATTCGCACACCGCTTGGGCTTAGCTGGCCGGACGGAGACATACCCCAGGACTCCTCTGATCGAGCACCTCGAACAACTGAGCCAAACTGTGGCATTAAGTCCGCGTTAAAGAAACATTGTTAATTTATTTTAAAATATTCCTACTGTTGTTGACCTTGAGGAAAATACTGAAGTTTACAAAATTAATATCGTAAATATGATCAGTAACTTAACTTTAAAATACGAATGAAAATATTTTGTTAAGAATTGCATAAACTGAATTTTATATGATTAAATTGTAATTATAGTTGGATCTAACTATGACCTAATGATAATAATGCATCCATAATTAAATCATTCAACTTGAGCACTATATAAATTGGTGGATTACAGTAACACTGTGAAAATTTAACCGTAACAATTTCTAACCGTTTAAAATTATGAAACATATTGAAATTGTTAAAATTTGTCTTTCCAAATGTAAATATATGAAAATACTGTTGTAAAAGAGCGACTTTCGACTTTTCTTTTTACTTTGAATTATATTTAATTTATCTTAAGAGGTTGTTGTTGTTCGCCAGAAATATACAATGAAAACAAGAGTTAAGTTATCTCGTTAATTAGGCTCCCTTTATTATAAAGTAAAGATTTGATTTGATATGCCCGTATCTTTTCCTAGGTACAAATCACCCTTCACAATAGAACATTTACACTCTTATTGATACTCTGTTTCACTTGTAAATTTCGCCTTTTGCCTTCCGGCCACTTATGATTTCGTTAATCACAAAGAAATACCCTTCACTCACAAAATATTACCCTTCACTTATATTTTGTTTGCCTTCACGGCCACAGGATGAGATCACTAATCACACAAATAATACCCTTCACACGCAAATATTATCCTTCACACACAAATAGTAGCATGCATACAATTTTGGATAATGTCGACCTCTGACACACAGGCGTCCCGGAAGAAATCCTGTCAGCAAACAAGTCTCGTTCTGCAGACGTGGAACCGGCTTCAATTCCAAACGATGTTGTCAATAAGGATCCGAAGTGTCTTTCTCGTCTTACCGCTGCTACCGCGTGTACTCTCAAGATGAACTTTTTTATGGGTGGTTTTAACTTCTTAAACCTTACTTAACTTTCTGTCGAGTCACTGATCAACAATATACCCTAAGGGCAGACTGAATCCACGGACAGTAAATTTCTGTAATAAGAAAATTAGAAGAAGTATTCTTTGCTTGTGACTCGAGTCTCCCTCGTCTTGCGTCTGCTACCGCGTGTACTCTCAGGATGAACTTTTTTTATGGGTGGCTTTAACTTCTAAAAACATTAATTAACTTTCTGTCGAGTCACTAGCAAAGAATACTACTACTATTTCTCTTAATACAGAAATTTTTTGTCCCAAGCTGCGTGGCTTCAGTCTGCCTTTGGGTATGTTGTTGATCAGTGAATCCCGATGTGAAGCTGTGTCGCCCGACCTGGGTCGGTTTTTTGTCCCTCCAGCTCTTTAAGGCTCCTTGGACTTGCCTCTCTGGGGTCTTCATGCCCCAGTCTTCCTTGTCGCGTTGCGGTAAGGGAGACAAAAGGTCCTTTTTTTTAGGACCCCTTGAACGTATGTAAGCTGCCAGTTTCCCTCATTGGAGCCGTCGGCACTTGTTCGGCGGGAGATCCTCAGGGTCTCAATTCGCGGTCGAAGATATTTGTCCCAGGATAATGTTGTCTCAGTCGCGATCTTTCGGAGCTCTTCGAAGCTGGAGGTACTGGAATTTTCGAGAAATTCCTTGGTTCGTAGTTGCAGGTGCGTGGTGAGCGGTTCCTCGTCAGCTAACTGGTAAAGGAGGTCGTTGTGGACCATCCACCCGAGCCGTAGCGCGGAGCGGAGGCAGGAACGATCGGCGACTCCTATGGCGTGCTCTGCAGAAGCGGGAAGGAGACCGCTCCAGGCAGGTGCCGCGAAGGATCAATTAACTGGCTACCTAGCGAGCTTCACAATAATAAACTTTAGAGTTGATGTGCTTCAATAATGACTAAATGCGCGTCCCCCGCTGCTAAATAGACTAAAGAAGAAATATTACGTAATACCTATGCACCGCGAAATCGATAATAAGAAGACAATACGTAAATACTTAATATGGAGTCGTTGTTACGTTACACTGTAAAACTTAAAAAAGATTAATCAAGAGGGGTAAACAAATTTGTATATACCCTCATAAATAAAGAAACTTTTTATTAAAAACAAGTGAAAGTGCTCACTGAAGTGAACAGTTCCTTTTGAATCGCTGGTTCGCGAGAACTACCCATCGCTAGTGTAGACTCGAAGCTACTTCCAGCAGTACAGGGGGGGAGAAGTGGTGATACCCGCGCAAAAGCGCCATCTAGTCGGTGGGCGCAGAGTAGTGCAGACCAAAATATCACGAATAAACCCGTTTCGCTCCGTCAATAATTGACGGAACGTGCAACGCAGCTGACGGAAGGACTAGGCTGGGAGTCGCATGAGACTCGGGAGGCTACACTTGAGCGTTATTTGATAAATGAAGATCAGACAAGTTTCAGTCCGACACGGATGATATTATTTTATAATACCGCACTATATCTCCACAACAGTCAGACGCGACAAAATAAGAGATGTATATATACCTACCGCCGAACCGATGAGTAATGCACTAAGATAATGCACAAAGGGTAAGAAAAAAGACTTTGCTGTTCCACAAAATAAAATATATTTGCGACCGGTTTCGATACGGCGTATCATCTGGCCAGATGATGATACGCCGTATCGAAACCGGTCGCAAAAATATTTTATTTTGTGGAACAGCAAAGTCTTTTTTCTTACCCTTTGTGCATCATGAAGGAGTTCCACCATGTTACGCCACCCACCATCGCGCACTAAGATAACTTCTTTCAAGAATAACACTACGGACTCCAAGTAAAGTAGAGCGACAGAGGAAATTGCCTAATTCAACTTTTTCATAAAAGCCGGCTCTCGCCTTATTGTTTTGGAGGACGTCTTGTATTTTAAGGGGAATATTTCCCAAAAATGGGAATTGCCTCCACTGCACATAGGTGCTCTTGGGATATTGGACCTTGAAAATAGCTGGTTTCGCTTTTTGGGAAGTTTTCCCCAGGTAGAGCTTATTGACGATTCTTTCGGGGTAACCGCTACTGGGAGCAATGCGCTTAGCGGTCAGTAACATTTGTTTGCCTCTGACATGGGGATGCTCTAATATGGATTCATATCGGGAATCATCGAATGGGAATGGGAGGCTCTGCGAGAAATTAGTGAAATGTGGTGACTTGACGTGAAATGAACTATTTGGTCTGCGTAACACTTTCCCAAACATGGAGAAATCAAGTTTCTTACGTGATTGTTAGACCTAAAGAATTGAGAAACTACCCCTTCGTGCACTACCTCACTAATGAATTTGATGCGGTCGTCACACTTCTCTGAAAATATCAAACACATAATCGACATACCGGTGCCAATAAAGAATGATTTTCAAAAGAGGATTGTTTCATTAAAGCAAATAGTCAATGTTGAAAATTGTCATTGCAAATGCCCGCCAACAATGGAGAACCCACCCCCCACCCATTGGGGGTGGAATTAGGGTGAGGGGAGAGCATCGCTGCTGCCAAGTGAGCCTCAAGAACTGCGTCTTCGAAGACCGAAAATCAACATCAAACGAAAAACAACACGCACATAAAGGATATAATCACAGGAATTATGTATTTTTTAGAGGTATGTATTCCAGGCCATTGGCAAGAACTAGGTCATCTTCATCGACCCATAAATTCTCGTGAAAACTGTAATAGTGCACATGTGAGTCAATAAATTATTATGGAGCGGCAACTTTTCCGTTATCGTAGAAAAAAAGTTCCAGTAACGAAAACAGGAAGAGATAACGAACACTAAAAACAAAATACTGATAGCTAGCTTTCACACAATTCACAAATAGCTAGGAAAATGTTCCAAAAAGAAAATGGTAAAAGACATTTTCCGAAAATACACCAGTGTCGATTGCTCTGGCGAAAACAACACCGAAACGTCATCTTAAGTTAAGCAAGACCAAATATTACTTACTATGCCAAAGGACAGCATGGTGGGAAAGTCCTCATTTCCACACATCCCGCTATTGATCGCTCGCTCGGATGTTTTTTCCCGCGGGAGGCTTTGAATCGACTCGGAAAGAATATCGACAGGGGAGGCGACGACCCCCACGAGGAGAGATCAATCGAACCCCCTAGGGGGGAGGGGCACGGGGGAGCAGGGGGGTGTCCGAGGCCATAGAGAGAGAGAGAGAGTGAATAATTGAGAGGGGTCCTTCGGTCGACGACCCTCTCCTCCGACGAATAAGACGACGAACCCCGCGAGCCAGAGCAACTGATGCGGTGGAATGCGGACACGGTGCTCCACGAGACGCGATGCACGCCCCATCGCCCAGGCGAGTATAACACGCCTGCCTTCGAGGCGAGAAAGGAGAAGGGGTCATCAGGAGAGCAAGGGTCGGCTGGAACGCCACTCCCTGCTCCTAGGGATTCCCCGAAAATTCTCCCTCGACTGGACAGGTTTGAACAATCTGACGGGGTGAATGTGTTGTGCAACAGATTACCGCACGTTTGCCTTCTGCTGTCCAAACTGTGCTGTACGGCGGCATATGCAGCAGTTTTTGAAAGGCCACGGCATTTGTCTGGGGTATCGAGTGAGAGGCGCTGCAGGAAACACGATCATCGTAGCTCAATGCCATGGGAGTTTTCTTGGTAACCTTCCAACCGGAGTTCGACCTCAGACCAGCAAAGGGTGAAACTTCAATATTTAGACAAAAAGGTCCTATGATGGCCCTGAATGTCTTTCTCTCTTTAGACTGTGTTGTTCTCTCCAACTCCATATGAAGATTGGTGATTGAGCCAGTTGTCTTTCAGACTTTTCCCCTTCATTTACAGTTATTTCTTAAACTCGGGCAACGGCCTGGCACGATGGAAACACCCGTTCCCGATCAGTCAACGAAGTTAAGCATCGTTGGGCTCGGCTTGAGTTTGGAGGGGTGATCCTCCGATTCGTCCGAATGCTGTTGCCCCTGTCTGCACGTGGAAAACAGTTTAAATGCGAAATGACCTTAGTCATCGAAGCACGTTAAACAAAAATACTACTATCTTAAACGCATTGCTGTTGGCAATAGAAGATGTGCAATCCTACGGTTAGTACTTGGTAAGAACAGTCTGCCTTACCTTGTTTACAAAATTCCTTGGCCAAGTGTGATTGGCCTTCAATAATAATTTTGATAAAGATTGATGTTGAATGTGCTTAAATATTTTCCATGTTTATCGTCAGTTTCGTAGAGGGGTCTGCCACAGACCCCGGCGAAACTGACGAGAGTGTTTTCTTTAAAAGTGTGGGCGGTGACTTGTGCATATATTCGAATTGAAGGCTGAGTGCCCACTCAGTACGTATCCTTGGTTAATTTATTGATCAGTTCAATATCTGTTCTTTGAGGTTAACACACGGGCACGCTTCAAATGGTAGCAAATCGTGGTTTTGAATTGGCGAGAGCTTTAAGGCTTAGTTTAGTTTATCTTTTGCTCAATCTTTAATCGTTTCCTTACCGTAGATCCATCCTTTCACCTAATAAAAAATCCCTTGGCGGGCTTTTCCGGCAAGAAAATTACCTTTCCAAAATCCCTCTTGGTGGAGGGTTCAAAGAACGCGGAGATGGATAAAACAGGAAATTTCCCTCGCGGGAAATTTTGCATTAACAATCTAACCAAAGAAGACGCTATTGATTGATCAAGGAATTAGGTTTTGAGAGTGGGGATACCTTATATCAAATGATAAATCAGCTAAGGCGCTATTTTCGAGAGACTCGTGAGCAATTAACAATTAAAAAATCCTCTAGACTAATAGACTACTAGACTATAGACGGAGTGCGTCGACCAGTAGCGTAAGCAATGCGTTCGATCTCTAGACAGGAGAGGAAGTACAGCACTTATGTCTTGGCTTTTTAATCGGAAAAGATAAGTTTCCACCTCATATCGAACATGACGAATTCCTACAAGAAACCGACAATCAAGTGTTATCTTGGTTGCTCGCGCAACCCCACCAACTGCGGAATGTAGGAAGGACGCTTGGCAGTTCAAATAAGGTCGCTGAAGACACGGCCACATTGGATGGTTAGAGCAACAGACAAAAGTAAGTGGACTTTCTCTCGACAAGATGTGATAGCGATCACATGCTTCTCTCTTTCATTTCAATGTTTGTGTTCTTATAGTTGCCCCATTGTCGTCAAGGAGACTATGGGGAGGGGAGAGAGGGGGGAAGGAGGAAGTCCAACCACGGCGATTAAAATCCTCAACGACCGCTCGTCGAAAGCGCCCAATAATACCTCTCAAATCAATAATTTTCAGGTGGAACAAGAAATTCAGACATTCAGCATTTGTCTAGGAGGGACACGGAAGAAAAAAATCCTAAGACAACTACTCTCAAGTAACACCACTATATATATTGGTAAAAAAAGGAAGGCAATATGCTCACCAGTTTAATGTTTACTATCCTCTTTCCTAATGTTTCACTCAGTGCCATAGTTGTCCCATTTTGACTCTCATCTCCCCCACTATAAATTACCCTAGAAATATCACTCCCCGCTACCCTTCTATCTCACCTCGCACATCCCCCGAAAGATCTATTTTCTCTATCTCCATTTTTTCCTGCTAAATATTTTTCTAGTTGCCCAGCTCTCAACATTTTCCTAACATTCCAGGTTCGTATTTTTACCACTGCTTTCCTCTCCTCTCTCTCTCGCTGTCCTTGTAACCCCTGATTATATCGTTGAGCAAGGATTTCGTGTGATGACAACCGCGGAGGCCTTGCTTCCCCCGCTGCCGGTCACGACACCCGCCCTTGTGGTCCCGTAGTTGCCAGGATTCAATTCTCAATGATTAACTTACATATTCACGGTAATTAATAGTTGAAAGGGCTTCCCCACCTCCGCTTCCCTTCGGTATTTTTAAATAGATGCCGAAACTATTCGGTATGGATGCGAGTATATTTGTTTTTAATTTCGGAAATGGCACCTACAGGTAGGTTTCTCTGCCTGTCTCCACTCCTGACAAACTAAGGACTCGTTTTAATGGGTCAAAAGAAATGTATAAACAGATATCCCAATTAAGATCAGAATATCCTGTATCTAAAGGGTAATAAATGGCGAAAAATTACATCCCGTAGAAACAAAACACTCATTTAAATTATTGCCTTAGTTAGTATACCATCATTTTTTTCCGATTGAGGCTTTCGCAGTGCTGTAGTGTGCAGGCATTTATTAGCATGTCCCTCGGGTTTCCCAGCGTCCAGTTATCTTGATGGTGATAACAGTTCGTGGCTCCATTACAGACCACATCTTGGGATCAGATTCGAATTCCAACAGGTGGAAATGGACATCTATTTATTCCTTCCTCGAGGTGGCCTTCCGGTAGCGCGGCCAATCAGCTCTCCGAAGAAACCGATTTATGGTGTTTGACTTCCACGCACTGTGGACTCGTAATCTTCGTCACGGCAGTGCTTGAGGAAGGCCAGGGACGAGATGAGTTTCTTCTTGCGAAAATCCTCAAGTTTCCAGGTGAGTGCTCGAATTCCCTCCCCGTAGAGACGCTTAAATTTCCGTTTGGGGCTTTCGCAGCACTGAAGTGCATTGTCTTTATTGTGAACCGTTTCCTTGGTCCTCTCGCCCTTCCTGCTCGAGCGACCCCACGGACACCACCATTGACTGAATTCCAGTTCCAATTGATTGGTCACATTCGTGTGAATCCACGGCATCTTTACCCATCGCCCAGTCCGCGGAACAGCGAAAGCTTAAGCTATTGGGAAAGTACGAACAACGCAACCAAAACAGACCTATTCAGTACACGAGGAAGATTACTTAACTAATCATGTTTCGACGGGAAAAACATTATTGCCAAGCATTTAAGTGAGTTTGAGCCTTGTGAATGCCAACAATTGGTTTGTTTTATATAATACTACAATGCCACATATCTTCCCCAATAGTCTCAGATGTCCGCATCGGTCGAGGACCATTGCCCGTACTTTACTAAGGGACAGCGTATCATTTACAAGGTCTCCGCTGATTTATCTTGGTTTCCCAGTCGTATTGCGGCACTATGTTGCGACCGCATGTTTTCTCAAACATGGTACATGCGATCTCCGAACATGCCGCTCACGGCCACACTATTGACGACGGGAATCTTTCGAGTCTCGCAAAAGAAAAAAAAATAAGACAAGAATCATACGGGAGGCCATGGAATTTAAGAACAATAACAATAGCTTTAATATAGACCAGTGAATCGTCGAAACTAGTACTTATGAAAAAAAGTAGCATCAAGAACGTTCTGCACCCACTGCCACTCCCTCCCCTCTGACCTTCTTGAGAATATATATTCGTTCATGATTCAACAATATTTTGTTTTAATTTACACTTTTATATTTAAACTAACCGACCCCGGTTTCAGCAGCTATGTGCCATTATCAAGGCTTGATAATGGCGTATCAACCTTGATATTGACAATCAACCTTGATAATGGCACATAGCTGCTGAAACATGGGTCAGTTATTTTAAATATTAAGTGTGGATTAAAACAAAATAATTTTAAATCATGAATGATTGTGACTTCCACAAAGTTAAGCCTGATGCAATTTTCTTAAATATATATTCGGATGCGCAATAAGGGTTAATATTCGTTAGCCCTGTTGAGGTATCTGGCGAAGGAGAAGAAATGTTTGTGCTCTCAAAGTTAGACGCGGAGGATCTCAGAAGAAGATTCTTTACATAAAAGTAAACATGTTTTTCAAA
The DNA here is from genome assembly GCA_963573305.1 of Pyrrhosoma nymphula. Classification (NCBI taxonomy): domain Eukaryota; kingdom Metazoa; phylum Arthropoda; class Insecta; order Odonata; family Coenagrionidae; genus Pyrrhosoma; species Pyrrhosoma nymphula. Next base: position 46,186,290 of record OY754328.1, read on the forward strand.
ATTATTTTCTCGATTAAAGCAAGACATGAAGTCGACAGCAAGCCATCGTTATTACTTACTTAGCGATAATATTGATAATAACCAAAGAGAAGAAAATGAATTGCAAGAATGACTGAGGAATAAAAGAGAAGTATCAGGCATGATGTGGTGGGATTTCAATTTAATGAAGACGTATATAGCAATTCATGATAATTGCAACTGACGATGATGCAGAACATAGAATCCTAGGTCTGAATAAATCTATTTACCAGAGGAAAATTGCAATTTCTGCCTTCATTACAATGACTGAGTAAGAGTATGGATAAAATATATCAAGTGAATGTTGGATGACCATTTATGGAATCCTGAAAAATGAACAGCTGGAAAAAGAATCGAGTGGAGATCTGCAGCTAATCGATTTTCCGATTGAATGACAACAATAATTGATGCTTTGCGTACATTGCGGTAGGATGCGTGGGGACGTCGTTGGAATCAACAGTCGAGGAACTTGTGCGGTTTGATCTGAAGAGCAGTCAGTAACAATATATACGTAACATTCCTGCACTATAAGACTTAACTTACTTAACTGTTAGTTGCCAAAATATCTGCATATTGCACCCCTTCGTTGAATACAGTTTACTCTCTCATCATTAGAACATAAAAAAACTAAACATCTGTAGCATACTACAAATTTTATTCTCGCATAAAATCACATGATATCCTAAACATTTCATTACTACAAATTTCATTTAAGAAATAGAAAGCAGTCAACTAAACTAGTGAATATTAATGCATCCGGCATACTGAATCCTAAAAATGATGCCAGTAAACACGCAAAAACAAATTAAAGTCGAGGGATCCAAAAAAATAGCAACTGTAAATACCAAAAGCCAATAAAACAAATGAAACATTAGCTCCCACAATAGCCCCCAAATTAACGACTAAAACCCAAAAAGAGCTAAATAGTCCATTTTACCGAGTTTCATTGTCTTTATTTGATTGTATTTTTTCCATACGCCCAGGTATGTTTATTGGATCGGGTGAAATTACAACGGCCCAGCCTCGTTTAATTAAGAGCCTGCGACAAACGAGCAATACGCAACGAGGGTCCATATTATAATTCGTAAAAATCAACAGGAACGGATTTTATACTTTCGAAGGGTAGGTAACCCGTGGGAATCAGCATCGTGTTCCTGCGGCCAGAACCCGCTTCCCTCGGATGCCGTGGTCCTTCCGCGCCCGCGTCTCCCGGCCGCCGCACCCGACGCCGGGGCGTGGGGAGGAGAACGCGAAGGCGTCGTCCGGTGAAAAACCTATCTGTCTTCCAGCGAAACGTAGACACGATGACGAGGCGATAAAACGCAGAGAGAAGTGGAGCCGCGCGAAAAAAAAAGAAAGCGCACGCGCCTTCCTCTCTAGGCGTCGCAAGATCTCCTCTTCCGGAGAAGGGAGAACAAGAGAACAACAAGGTGCGCGTGTGAGAAAGAGAGAAGAACGGGAGGAAGTATAGACGGGGAAGAGGAGGAAAGATGCATGAGTCCAATCCCAAAAGGGAGATATATAACGGAGAGAGGGGGGGGAGGCGTAGTGGGTTGAGGGGGGGATTATGAAGCTCACGTGCGGACGTCGGTGGGGGAGTGTGGGGGGGGGTAAGGAAGGAAGGTAAGGAGGGGGGGGGGTGGAAGGGAAGGGGGGGAAGGAAGCGGGAAAGGATGCTTCCTTTAAAATCCACCAGGGTGGGCTGAGGGGGAGGGATGCGAGGGGGAAAGGCTTTATGGTCCATGCATATAATATGACACGCATCCAAGCGCGCACACATGCACTGCATATCGTAATGGTTGCACGCGCGATCTTCCTTTAGAGCTACAGGAGTGGGTGGTTGGGGGGGCGGGGGATATAATCGAGAGCCGACCTCCTCCTTCTTCTCGCCGCAGGGGCGCACGCGAGACACCCTCCCTCCCTCTTCTTCCCCCAGCCCCCCCCCCCTGTTACTGGATGGCGGGGACGAGGAGAATGGCGGCGGCACCCTTCTTGTCCGAAGGTCGCGAGTTCGAATCTCGAAAATGTGGGCGTTGGTTACTTCCACCCACGTCGTGGATGCGCTCCTCCATTCATTCATTCTCTCTCGTCCTAAAAGGATTGGTTAGTGTGAAGTGCAGACACCAATTCCTTTCTTAAGTCATTACCGATTCCTTGCATTGCATCGAGGAGGAATCCGTCCTCCTCATATTCATCTCAGGAGGAATTAAGCAACGAACTGGGATTAGCCAATGGGTCGTCCGATTCTCGACGCGACGAAAAATGAACAGGGCTCCTCTCATGTATGAAGGGAAACCATTTATTCAAAGGTTTTAACATCCCCCTCGATAGACCCTCTATATGAGTCGTAAATTACCGTTAATGGGAAATTATCACTAGTAAAATAGCGAGGCTGGTGCCAAGAGAATCTTTTAGTATCTATTTCTATAATCCACATACGCCGAGGAAAACTCCTTTTTAATTACAAAGACGAATAAGACACACACAAGAACTGCACTAGAAATGAGAGGTTTTCGTGTTTTCTCTTATGACGAATGCAACAGTGTTAGTAACGTAGCATGACTGAGACGAACTTCTACGTGAGATGTGATGAGTACAAGCGGAGCATGGCAAACTTAAGACTGCAAATCAATCTTAGATTTTTTAATTTGAGTATTCTGTCAGCTGATTGGTAAGCATTTGGACAATCATTGTCCTACATCCCAATTTCTGAAACATTTCATATAAGAACCGTCTATAATTTCAAGGTTTTTAAAAATTGTGATCGTATTCCGTGGTCTTACTCAATAGTGTTTTTCACGTGACACCATCACTTCAGAGGCCGCCCCACTGGGGTCAGACGCCTTTTGCAGCCGCCTCACTGAAGTACAGACGCTGCGCGGACTACCATTTGTCTGCCTCCTAGCCTTCGACCAATGGGTGACCCTACCAGGAGCATTGCTCCCGCCAGTTCAGCTCTAAGGGCTATCGTAGCTCGCAAACCCATACAACAAGACAAGGTTGTAGTCCACAGAAAGATGGGATATCCGATAAAACATTTCATTAAGACTTACAAAAAAGTGATTTCAAAACAATATTATATATGTTCCACGCCGAGACTTTTGTTGTGAGTATTTCTCACCCCAACCTCACCATGTTTAGCCAATAACTTCTACATGGTATATGCATTTTTGAATGTCACATCGGTAGGGTTTTTAATGCAATGTAAAATATAAATTATTTTTTTATTCTTCCCTTTTTAATTCAACAGGAAGTATCTCCTAGTATACATATAAATATTACCTAGAGATATGCAGTAAACTGTGTTGGGACGATCCCAGCCAAATTTCTTTTATTTTCGTAACCATAAGGTTTCGTGTCCATTTTGATAATAATGTTTTTACATAAGTTTTCACGGGATTCTCCATTTTGTAGAGTGCAATTATTTCCTCATCCATTCATTAAAATACATAAAAAAGAATCAATTTCTTTCGTTCTTGCAATAATTGACTGCTAAATTTCTGATCCATCTTATTTTAACGGTGTTTTTCGCTATATGCGGTCGGACATTTAATATGTAATAGTTTCGAAATTTGTCGGTTATTTTGTAGTCTTTCCATCTCTTCCATGGCAACCGTCATTTAACCGACGTCAGACGCCGTTATACCCATTGAGATGTTTACACTGGCCGGAGCCCGGAGACCGGAGCATTGTACACGTCTTTGTTCCTTGTTGCTTGTTTCATACCGACACCTACTAGTAAGGGATGAATGATTGCGACCTTGCTATTTGAGAACAAAATATTGTTTTAAAGGTAAAGTTAACCTTTTGCCGATAATAATGATAATAATTTTTACATAGGTAACAGCTTTCGCCAATTACTACCAATTTATTATACATATTTAAACAACACACACTACCATGCCGTGGATGGGGAAAAACCACCCAGGCGGGACTCGAACCCGCAACCTTCGGGTTGGTAGGCGAGAACGCTACCCCGCCACCATCGAGGCCGATAAGTTACGTCTCTGTTCTTTCCTGTTGAAAACAATAAAAACTAATCACTAATGGCGTCTTCGCCGTCAGCAATACTTTTCTACAACCTACTGTATTCCTTTAAAATTCCTATATCAATACGAGATTAATTTTAATGGTTAAGATGCATCTTTAGCTAAGGCATTCAAAGCATTATCGGCAACTTTACCGTATCTGACGCGACACGCCCGAAGGTTGCTCTGGAGACAATCTTTCCTATTGTGCCTTTATTGCTCGAAGGTAATATTATTCAGAGCGCCAATTCGCCTTCAATTGTTTCCCCTCATTCTATAGTTCGGCATGAATTCTAGATGGTGTCTGCCTGAAATCCTTCGTCCCTATTGGCTGCAGTGTTGTTGTCGACACGCTCACTGAGTTGCTCATACTCTCCAATGCATCTTCCTAACACCGCATTCATTAACAAGTAACTCCAATCGTTCTGTAACAGAGTCGGATCTAAACATGTAAATAAATTTGGCACGGAGTTACGGCTAACACTAACGCGTTGTTGAGTTACATAATACCCGCACTGAAAAAAAGTAGTATTTCCCTCTACCATGTACATTTTTATCAAACAATAAGTAGAACAATTATATTCAGCATCTTAAATTTCAATCTCACTCATTTGATGTCGATTATATGTTCATTTTGACGTTAATACGGAAGCACGATGCTTCACTTAAGCTATCATTTAAAGGCCAATGCACAAAGACAAACTTATCTACAGGTTGGACTTCATTTGCAACTTCCCGTATTAAACAATGGCCAACTATATGTTGCTCATTGGCGAGTGAAACATTAATTGATTAAACTGAAATTGATTCAAATTAATTGGGCAAGCCTACTGAAGTTGGATACATACAAAAAATGTTGATTATGAAGAAAATCTGAAATATTAAGATTTTATCTATGTTAAAATTCAATGAATATCCTATAAATACAACTGTTTCAGGCTGGATATGCCTACTTGATGGAAATAAAAAAAAGCCCAAAGATGGTCTGAGGCGGACAGAAACTTCAAATAATATTAAATAACGTATGGAATAATTAAATCACGGTATAGTAGGGAGTAATTACCTAAATAAAATGTTCTGAATTATAAAAGTATGTATTAATTCATAGGTTTGACTAAAAAAATTAGAATTAAAACTTTATGTTAATAATAATAATACAGATACCCACTTACTCATGAATCAAACGTTTATAAAATTATAAAGGCGCACGCCGATTCGGCTAGTTGTTAAATTTACAATATATTCGCATTTATGAAAGTCGATCAATGAACACCACGCTGACGATCAAGACACTTCAAAATTGCACACACTTCCTTTGTTTCGATAGGTACTCTGCCTCCTTGGAAGATGGCTCTGCAAGCAGTAGACATTGATCAGCAGAATTTAAAAAAAGTGAGTGGAACAGAGTTCAAAGCAAAGGGGCTATTACTCGTCAGCATAGCGAATGTGACAAAATTCCACCACTGTAAACTACGCGTGAGAACGTCATGTTTGTCCGTCGAATATGTCTGGGCGTTGAGGGAATTTGCTCAGTTTTCCGGAGGTATGAGTAGAATGAGCGTCACGTCTACCTTAGCGATGATGGCTCGCCCGACCGCCACTGAGGCGGCATTCTTCCCACGTCAGGAGGGCTATTACGGAACCGCGAGTCACCGGCGACAACTAGCATTTCGGCGACTCAGGCTGAGTTCTCACCCTGAGCGATTACGGATCTTAAGTCGCCGGCCGTATGGTGACTCGGAGTCGCCGGTGACTCAGCTCTCACCGCGAGCGATTACGGAACACCGTTTTGTCGCCTTCGGCGACTAAATAGTCGCTTCCCCATGTCACCCTCGACGAAGGTGCTCACTCTTCGAGTCGCCGGCTTGATTCCGATTCGCTTGGCGATAGTCTGCTGTTTAAAGATGTCTTCCGTCCATATTGTCTGTTGTTTACGCAGGAATATAGAGATGATAAGCCATGGATTTAGGTTAAAATGACGAATTGCCGGTGAAGTAGTGTTGATTCCGAGGAATAAATTTATCCGAGTTCATCGGTACCCTGTTCTTCTCACGTGTGTTTTGATTACGCGAGTGCAGTGCGTAATACCTAATGTGTTCTATTGTATTCATTTCGCCGCTATCCATCGATGTTTTTAATCAGTTATTCGTGCAACCATGGTGATACTTAGTGATATTTACCTACAGTGAATATTGTAACAATGTAGATTCATTGTTTGATTAAAAATCATAGTGGTGTTGCGTTATCTTTTGGTTGTGATTTGGATAGTGACAATGTTTTATCGCGAAGTTGTTTTAGCAGAAGCTTTATTGTGATTGAACTGTGATGAAATTGGCTCGAATAATATGTCTATGTTATTCATTTTGCTACCCTTTAGCTCTAGCGTACTTGATTTTGGTTACTATTCCTAAACAATGGATTTGTTGTTTGGAAGATTGTATTGTTTGCTTTCGAATCAACTCTTGATTCTGTCGACAAGTTCGTTGGCTCTATGTATGCCCATTATCTTCATTCTATGGACGTCGTGAGTCATGATTTGCTAGTGAAGGGTTAGTGCAAGTGGTGGGTAAAATCGTGTTGATGTGAATGAAGTTCTATAAACGGAGACATATAATTAGTAGTATGTTATTGATGTGCTCCTCCATGCTATTGATGCAAGTGATTGGGATCGGTATTTGATACTTTTTAATTTATCGTTGGCATACTTTTATCAGAAAAGTGACACAAATAAATTTGTCAAGTATTATTGTTTTTCTTACATTTACCTCGATCCTCAACGATCATAGTTACTTTACCTTACCTCAATTGATACCTTACCTCAATTAGTTTCATGTGTAAAATAAATCAGGGATTGTAATCGACGAATAATGGAATAATAGTCGTACAATATGGTACAATAAATATCAGATTTATAGAATTAATGTTTTGAATTTTAAAATACCCTTTCCTTTTGGCATTTACTTGCCCTCCAGACCCATATTTAGAGGTGGATATATATTATACTACTACTGAATCAAGGTAAACGTAATTTTTTCTTTAATATACCAACTCGGTGCTTTATTTTTCTTAATTTTTTTACTTGGGCCTATTCCGTCAATACCTAGTATAGGTAATTCACATTTCTGGCCAAAAATGCGCCAGCTCAGTAGGCAGCAAGCAAGTCTGCAGTGAAAGGCAAGGAAGCTTAAAAGGAGAGTCAATTCAATACATCAAGTAGTTACCTGTATATTGCAAAGTCATTGTATAGAACGCATTTAATAAGCGGGATACATGGTCACTGCCTTATGCTGAGCATGTTTCAAATCACACATATGTGGTGAAAATGTTTTAAGTGAAAAGCATATGCTGAAAACAAATTGTGCTGCTGTGGAATACAGTACTTAGGGAGGTAGTATACTATACTATATAGTTGCCGAATTATTTCCCATTGGTATATAACCGTTTCATTCAAGCATTTTTGGCTAGCTCATGAGTGAAAATGATTCAAGCTCACACGCTGGATATTTTCGAGTTATTATCGTATCCATTGGTGCCCTTATTAGTTCCTAAATTATTATTTCAAGCTATTTATAAGTTGCTTCTATCGGCCACGAAATAGGTACTATCAATTTTGACCGCTTCGAATGAAATTCCACTAATTCCTGCAAATTCTCGTACCTAACATCCGAGCATCAATTTTATTGCATTGAAATATGCACAAAATATTGTACATATCTGTGGAAGTACTATTTACTATATAGCTAAGTGACGATATCACATTATACTCGTAATTTTCAAGTCGTCTGCTGCACCACGTGACTTGTAACAAGGCTGCTTATTGGCTCAGAAAACTGTACTGGAGATTCTCATACACTCAGAAGTCGCCCGTCAAGTCGCTAGCGAGATACGAGTCGCACCCTGTTCCGTAATCGCAGTGGCGACTTGCGAGTGGCAAGTTCGAGTGAGTGACGAGTGAGTCGCCCAAGATCCGTAATAGCCCTCCAGGAACGATGATGCTCGCGACTCACGAGGGTCGCATACACCCCTAGGATATCGATATGCAGTGGGTTGCATTACACCGCAGGATAAGGCTGGAATTCATCGTGGCTGACCATCAGAATCCCTCTGTCATTAATCTACATGGTCAGATGTTAGGCTTGAAAATGAGCCTTCATCACACAATAAAGTAGCCACTCAGAAATAATGTCTCAGGAAATGAATTAGTTGACAATTGGCGAACTTTCATTGTAGAATAGACTATTATTAGGATTACTAATATATTACGAGTAGCAAAATCATTGAGCATATAATGTACGTTCAGTTATGATACCCCTCGATATTCAGAACTTGCTAATACAAACGTAACAAGGAGTCAGAAAGGGAAAATCTTGCGCAACTCAATTAGCACTTTTTGCCCACGATATATAAGTCGCGGGTGAAGTTAATGTTCTAGTTGAATCAAGTTTTCTTGACTTTAAAAATGCAATTGATAATGTTTCCCGTAGAAAATTACTCATGAAATTAAAGTGTTACGGGTTAGACGACGACGTAATTTCCTGGGTTGGAGAGTTCTTAAGTAATCGCGTACAAAGGGTTGTATTAGACGGCGAATATACGATCAGCGGTAGTTTCCATCGAGTATAAAATTCCATTAATGCATTATTAAAGAAAAATCAATGTTTATGGAATTTCGGTTAATAACTGCTCATGATTAATTTCGGCCATCATGAATATAATTTACTTGATACATAGGTATTTCGCCAGCCACCAACTCTTTATTAATAAAAAGACTTGAGCCACAGTACAGCTTCGAAAAGCAAGGTAATATCATAATCCATGTTTTTGTCATTTTATTGACCTGAGAAGAAAAGAGAGAGACATCGAAATGCATTGCTATTTTTCTTTTAAAGAAAATGGGACGTAATACAGAAAGAGTAAGACGTGAAATGATAAAAATACGCAGAGAAAAACTCGATTCGCAAGAGAACGTACACTTGTCCACGTAGTTCTACGCCATTTCAAGGCGGAAGAAAGATTGGAAGCAGTCGTGGAGAAGACAGGAGGAAGAGCAAGAGGAGGAAGAGGAGAGGGGTGAAGGCAGGGAAGGAGAGAGAGGCGGGGGGACCATAGAGCATCGCGGGAGATTCACTCATGCATTCGCACGCATGTGCGTGCGTGGCGAAACGAACGAACGGATAAGGCTGCCTCTCTCTCTCTTGCCCTTCCACCCTCTCAGGGTAGGGGAGGGGGGAGGGAGCACACGACGAACGAAGGACGGCAGTTGAGAGACACGATCGGAGAGATGGAGTCATTAATTCCAACGAGGACGAAGGATTTCAGGAAGGGGTCCCTCTCAAACCCCTCCTCCCCCACCTCTAAATCCCAACCGCCACCGCCAAGCACACACACACAGGGGGAGATAGTGGGAAGCGAATGAATTTCAAGAGAGAGAGGGGATGATTTTAAATTCAAGAGCGGATAATTAGTGAGAGAGAGATGAGGCCGGAGAAGAGAGGGGAGGGGGAGAGAGAGAGAGAGAAGGGGAAATCAATCTTTCGCTAATCGTCCGCTGTCCTAGCGACTGCCTATCCACCCACTCCCCCTCGCTTGCCACCCCCTCCTGCTGCAGGAGGGGACAAGGGGGCGGAAGCGACAAACGCACCCCTTCCATTCCACCCCCCAATCCTCTTTCACCTTTCACAGATGAGAAATCCCACGTGCCCAACGCATTCCCCTGTACAAGGAATGGAAGTTCTCCATTCTTCAACGTGATTTTTCCTTTCAATTCCCAGCTTACATGCAAGAAAACATTTGACTACAAATGCTACTTTTAGTACATTTTACATTAGTACATTTCTAGTACATATTACGCAGGAGAAACCTCTTCGACGTAGAACATAGCTGTGCCTAGCAGATAAGTACACAATGCGAAGAGTATTTGGCCAAGAAAGAGCCCGCAAGAAGTAATAAACTTTTTCGAACACTAAAACACGAATATGAAACAACAAAACACATTTCCCAGGACAAATAATGGGGAATGTTCGATGTAGCAGAAAGGAGTGTTTTCATTTGGCCTGCAAACAGAGCTGTCTCTTTACGCAACACCCTATCGGAGTAGAACATTCCACCCTAGCGGAAAGGAGATATACGTGGCCAACAACAATATTCAGGAACACAACACAAGAGGCATCCATCAACTGCAGGTGGCAGGCAACTAGCAAAAACTTTCATCTGCGCCTGAATTCTTCAATTGCGGCGATCGGAATGGTCCTCACCAAAGGGATGGTGAAAAATGACCCAAATCATCGACAGCCGGTATTACTGAAATGCGAGCTTTGTTCTCTAGCAAACAACATGACTTCCTCAAAAGAGTCTTCGACTCTCACGTGGAGGTTCTTCGGCGAGAGATTGCCGGCTACACCTTCGAGCTCCTGGTCGCCACACCCTCTCACATTCTGCATCTATATCGGATTACCCTGTCGTTAGGGGCTTTAGTGCACCGGTAATGATAAAGGAAGAGCAGGGATAAGAAAAGAAAATACTAAGAGGACGAAAGCGAATCGCATATTAACGGAGTGAGTCTTCGCCCTGTTCTCGTTACTTAGGGCGCGCGAGAGAGAGGAAAGGAGGAGTTTTTTGAACACACGTCAGTTCGGCATTGCTCCTCTTTCATTTTGTCGCTTCTATCAGTCTCACGATGCATTGTGCGCATTTAAAATATTATCATCAGCGTCATCCGGAAACTCGCCCCATCTGAATATCTAAGCGTACTATGTAGCGACCTTCGTGGCTTCAGGACGCACTCAGATATCACATCTCGCAGCGATGCGAAGAGAGATAGACACCCCTTCCTCTTCCCCCTCCCCCCACACCCCCGCACACGTCAGTAGCGAAGAATGACGAGTCGCGCGGAACGAGGTCCACGTCGCGAATGCCGTCGCCCGGGGCGACCCACCTCAAGGGGTGGGAGGGAGATGGAATCGCGCCGACGTCGACAGACGCATATTGGGGTTGGGGGGGGGGTGGATTTCGGGGCGATCGGATGAGATATTATCAAAAGGGGAGTGGGGGGGTGGAAGAGACCCGAGAGGGGGGAATAAAGGAGGGGGAAGGATAGGGGAAGGGAAAAGGGGAAACTGCTGAGGACGGAGTTTGAACGCCAATGAGAAACAATGCACACGGAGCTAGTTTACAAGAACTGAGAGTCCCACTTCAAACGACGATTTACGGCGAAAATAACGTGACTCCGAAGGTAGCGTGGAGGTGAATATTTTTATAACCGTACGCTTTCACATACGGCTCTACATTTTAATGCGATGATTTTTGAAATAATTTATTATCACCACTTCGTTTGAAATATGACGGTCGACACGACACAGATTGAAGCCAACGGAGTTCACCATCCTTGGATTCCATCTCTATACCCACGGGGACCAATCGGGAGAAAATTGTTGCACCCACACACACATACATGGGATTTTGGCACATGTGAGGATCGAACCGAAAGCATTTAAATTACAAAGATGGAGTCTAGACATCAGTGACATCCGAGACAGTGAGAAAATTCTCAAGTCGTCCGCCAGAAAGGCGCCAATTATCCGAAGCAAATTCGTTCTATTCAAAGGAGCCAACGCCTAAAAAAACAAAGGGAAGGAAGAAGAACAAAAGGCTGAAAATGAGGTACAGATGACGCGATAAGTTTCCCGGAATCAGAACCAAAATAGCAATGCGGGCTCGCTCACAACAAAAGGGGCACGACAGCATCGCTACATGAAAGGGGAGTATATTTGTCGAAAACGGGCATTATAATTTAAGCTGAAAATGAAGGAGGAAGAAAAGGAATCACAAGACAATCCGAAAAAGACTAGGGCGTAAGAACAACAGTGATATACATTTCACCTTAAAAAACACTTATTTCTATGTTAGTAAGACGAGAAACCATGAATATACATATTACACATACATATTACATATACATATTATGTATATTGATGCGTGAAACCATAATACACGAACTGGACAAGTCAGTCGATCGCAAGGTAAACACGTATTATTGGAATGGTTTCTCCATGTTTTTCGGGCAAAGCTGCGTCGGTGTATCTTTACGATGACGTTTCGCAGCCAATGCAGGCCACATCTTCAGATCAAGTCCGAACTTGATCTGAAGATGTGATCATTCGGACTTGATCTGAAGATGTGGCCTGCATTGGCTACGAAACGTCATCGTAAAGATACACCGACGCAGCTTTGCCCGAAAAACATGGAGAAACCAGCACAACAGCGCTGCGAAAGCTTCAAACAGAAACGCATTATTGGAAACTGATCGTGAGCGTCATCAGAAGACAAGAAAACACGCAAAGCTATAAAGGCCGTTTTACATGGGGCACGTAATTGCACAATCTGATGTGTGTTCGAACGTGCATTTCAAATTGCGTCGTGTAAAGAAGTGAAATGCTAGAACGCATGCGCAAATGCATGAACGCGAGATGGCAAAATAGCCCCTGTTCTAATTCCGAGCTCGCATTCTCGCAATTTCAACAAATTGTTTTCCGATAGATGTCGCAGTAGTAGGGACCGGAAGAAGCTGAGTGACGATAAGTGTTTGTTGTTGGATTGCATTGTGTGCAGTTGTTGTTGCTTGTTGTCCTTTGCGGAATAAGTATGAGCTGGTCACACAAGGACGTGTGGCAACATGTCAACAACGATGCGCACAGAATTTCGTTTCTTCTTTGTTCTAACAAGTGACTCGCTACTCGCGCACTTAACAGACGACGAAATTTCGTGAATGAATGCTTGCTTACGAACACCGTGTAAAGCGGTAACGCATTCGTCTGCGCAATAATTATTGCACGCAAGATTGAGAAATGAATTCAGTGCTAACCTGCGCAATGACGTATGTCCGAAGGCGCAGTCAAAATTGCGTCGTGTAAAGCGGTGAATTGCGAGAACGCATGCGAGAATGCATGGATGCGAGATGGCAAAATAGCCCCTGTTCTAATTTCGTTCATGCATTCGCGCAATTGCCCGCCATATTAGAAATTAATGCAGCTCTAACCTGCGCAATGACGTGCCCCGTGTAAAACGGCCTTAACAGCCGAGACAACAACCTCAAAACAATCCCTCGAGAAAAGTCGCCTGCCTCTCCGTCTTCTCCGTCGTATGAACTGAGTTCTTGAGAGAGGAGCCCAAGATCTCATTTGTTTTCATTCAAACATGCAAATTCTAATCACACAGAGAACAGAGGATTCAGTCACAAACGCATCTATTTTAACAAAATGTCCCCATTACTAACGTGCGTATTGCATCCCAAGGTTAACGAATCACTTGCGCTTGCTTCTGAATGAAATGTTTCGTTTAATAATAAAACATTACATAAGTATGGTGACGAATAAATACAAGCTTACAAGAACACCTAAGTGAATAAAAGATAAAACTTTGTATTTTCCACAATGCTTTTAAAGCTACCACAACCGTTTCGACGTTTTCACGTAATTTTCAAGAGGAATATATTCAACTATCGTTTCCTCTTGAAAGTGACGTGAAAACGTCGAAACCGGTTGCGGTAGCATAAAAGGTATTGTGGAAAATACAAGGTTTTATCATTTATTAATATGAATTTCCACCGAGTAAACTCGTTAACGATTGAACTACATCTATGTGACCTCATATTAAGATAATACGAATTAAATCACAGCAATTATCAATTTACAAAGCACAAAGAAGATAGACATACACGATCAAAAGAAAAAATGACGATAGTCTTATATATCTGCTTAGAGCAGTTGTCCACCAGGATTAATAATCTGAGGACTGGGTGCCTTTACTCTCCGAAGTGGAACGCGGAGGAGACAACGTACGTACAAGGCGGGTGAAAATGCAATGGAGGAGGGGAGAGGTGTCGTGTCTCGGGAGTTTGCAGAACAACTCCGCGGGACTCTTAAGCTGCATTAAATGAGAGGGGGGGGGATGCAAACAGTCATTATACGGAGTGAGAGGGGAGGGAGTGGGGGAGAAGGTATCCTCTATAACTCGAATATTGGAAAAATGGGGTACGGACAACGCAACCAAAGCAGACCTTTCTAGTATACGGCGAAGATAGTGAGTTAACATTTGCCTACGGGGAAAAAATTATTGCCAAGCATTTAAGCTAATTTGAGCCAAGAAATGCCTTAAATTGTGATGTTTTAAATAATACTACAATGCTTTAATGCCATTTATCTTCCCCAATCGCCTCGGATGTCGGCATCGGTTGAGGACAAACGTTGCGCGCACTTTTCTAATCTGGAGCTTTAGTCTCCTCCTCCTCCCAGCCACCGGGAATCGATCTGCCGCCGAGTCTTTCCCGAGGAAACTCCTCGCTTATCTCCGCAAAGGGTGTCCACCCACCCACCCACACATACACACGTGCGTCATCGCCGTCGCGGTCCAATACACGAGCACTAGGGCGGCACTTATTTTTCCAAAATTGAGAAATGTAGAGAAAAAGAAATATTTACGAACGAATTCACTTTTCCTACACGCTCCACTATTGCCTGTAGGTTACGGTTTTTGGTCAAAAAAGGTTCACCATTTCAAGAACTTTATTTACTAGGCAAGCAGCAGGAGATTTAAACGGGGACATGTACCTAAAGCTTTTATGCCATAGGTTTAGTGATAAATAGAGAATTATAGTGCGATTTTTTGGGGATATTTTCACCCCAACTACTCTGATTGTGAGTGAACAACGAATCTTGCATTTATGCCATAGGTTTAGTGATACTTAAACAGAAAATTACAGTGCGATTTTATTGGCGGTATTTTTCATCCCAACTACTCTAGAAGGACTCATGCGTTGTAATTATATTTAAAATGACACATTTAAAGGATTATTGCAATCCTATTCATCAATTTTAATTTTTTATTCCCGATGAAATGCAACGATCCCGTTGTAATTGAATTCCTAGTATCTCGGAAACGCAAAAAGATACATAAAAACCGACGAAATGTTGGCTCTATAAGACTTTAAGTTTCACATCGGTGGAGTACTTTTACCGTCCGAAGTACGCATCTTTAGTCTCGAAGTCTTTAGGACCCTTGAGGCCCGGGTTCGCGATAACTAAGAGTGACGAAAGTTTAACATGTTAATGAACACTCCACAACGATCATTTTTGGTGGTGGAAAGCATTATTTTGCTTAATTTCTAAAAATAAGAACCACGCTATCGAGAATCCTCCCCGTATAACCGCACTCACCATCGAATGGCACGCGTGCGTCGAGAGAGTGTAGGAGAGGTGATTATGGCACACGCGCGCACATATGGATATAAGAAAGGGTGCGAAAGAGGAGGGAGGGGCGAGGTCGCGGCGCCGTTAATTGAGGATCTCGTGGAAAAGGGGTTGTTGCTCTCGCATCATGGCGCATGAGGGGCGGGAGGGGGTGGGGTTGGGGTTGGGCTGCGTCATCGAGCTGGAAGGGTCCGGAAGGAGGGGGCGCTCCTCAACAAAAGGTCACCCCACCCTTACTCTCTCTCTGGATTCAGCAGAAGCTCCCAGAAGGGGCGGAAGCAGCAAGAGAGCTCACGGGAGCCGAAAAACGGGAGCTGCCTCCCTCTTTGCGCTGCACACCGAACAGGTGAGGGTAGATAAGGGTGGAGGAGGAGGTCGCCCGGCAGCACAACAAACGACTTTCGCTCCCCCTACCACCTTCACTCCATCGCTGGAGCACTTGGGAGGCCGGGAAAAACATTAGCAAATAACATATTTATAAATGCACTTGATGCTGCCCGCGACTTTACTCACAGCAAAGCTGCATGAATTGATGTTTTTATTTATTTATATAACGAATCGCATACATAGAAAATACCTAGACAAATGGCCATTAGAGACAAAAGTGGGCACTATCACCTGAACCAATGAAGTCACCGTGGAGCTTGGTGAGAAATCACCGAGTGGGCATTGTTTTTTTCACTTATTTCGTAAATATATGTAAATTTCCTCCACGCTTTGTCCTGGCAACAGATATTATTATTGCAATTGCCATAGTTGAGTACTCTACCTGCTGATTGGTAGGTTGACGGTCAGTTCTTTCCCCTAACTTACTGATTGTAGGAAGTCCTTTTTATTTTCCTACACATTACTTGCTCATTATCAGATCTCTTCCTAGCCACTCACACCCTCTGCCTCATCTGTACACCAGTGTGAAATAATTAATAACTCTGCTCTCCACATAAAATTTTTAATTTAAACTAACGACCAGAGAGGGCTGGGGGGGGGGGGGGAAGGCATCTCGGCTGCCCAGAGCCTGCGTCAATGGCAATGGTGGAGTGCTAATTACTAATGAGATGGAGGGCGAGGTGGGACGGGATGGACGCTCTTCAGGGGTCAAGGCATGCGCTCGATAGCAGAGGTGGGAATGCAAGACGTCATTTAGCAAGTAGGAGTTTTTGTTAATCCCTTTGACCATCTCCATTTGCTCTAGAAGGTCTTTGCTCTAGGTCATTTGTTCTCAAAGAGGAGGACGGTTGGTTCAAAATCACTGGAGTGATTTTCCTAAAACAAATAATTTGCACATATGGAGGCTGAATTCCTTTCAGGAGTTTCAGGATATAAGTGCAATACTTCTGGAGGAGTTTGGGGAAGTGATTTTAAGCATTTTTTGTCCAGTAAACATGGGGTCGCAACTCCTTAGGTACCTAGCTATGGCAACGCAAAAATTTTGTCACAGGCATTCTGCAGTTACCATGAAAACCCCCAAAAGCAGTGACATTCAGCAATACTTACAAATAAATACTGGTCTAAGTTGTACTTGAAGATTGTATCTTTCTTTTTAGCCGAAATTTACGCATGTTGATTACATTTTCCAAGACGGTAATTGAAATTGTCAAAATTTTTCTTCTTCAAAACATTATATTTTTGAATAACTTTTTTATTTTGAGATATACGAAAAACTTATCAGATACACAAAAGTTAGCAAATTTTATTTCATCTCCAAAATTGGTAAAATTATTTTCATATCGTAATTTTTAGCCAAGATATGGCATCTTAAACGGTACCGTTACATGAGCACATTTTTCGACGGCTCCCTTCCATGCATGGAACTGATATTGATTTACCGATAAAGACAATTACCTTCACCAATCTAAGCTTAAGTACTTATTTTTAAACGTGTTGAAAAGAATAACCAACCACTGAAACCCCAATGGAGGTATTTTTGTGAACCAAATGAAGTAAACAATCAAGCGGCAACATAGATCTCAAGCGGAGATTATCTCCATGGATTAATTGTTGATCATCGGCGCTGAGATTCAATGTTTAAGAAGCTGATCGAGCTATTAATTTCTTTTTAGGTTACTTAATCAATTGAGTGTCTTATATTTAGGTAAATTGTCGATGAAATACGAGACAAGAGGCATCACATCAGAACCATAAAATTTTTTAACGTAATATCTGAGGGAAATAAAAGTGAGAAGTAATAATATCACATGCCTTTCGCCTATATATTTGCTTATTTGCCATGACTATAAAATTTTTTTGGCAATTAGGGTTCAGAAAAAAGGAAAAAAAAACTTCTAGAGTCGCATATTGTGCTTTTGTTTTAAATTTAAAAAAACTCAACCAACATCGATGCATTTTGTTATTGAGTTTCAACCCTTAACGTTGCTCTTCTAGGTTCATAACGGCTTTCTTCAATGGGGTCAGTTTGTCCAGTTAGCAATATAGATATGCATACCATGCTTAAACTTCGCTTTTTTAACTTTCGTACCCAAGGTTTTTCATTCAACCGCAGGAATAAAACTCTTAAAAATTTACACCTGGACAACTCCGAGATCAGTTATAAGCAAAACCATGACAAATGAAACGCCCAGATAACCGTTCTTTTAGTTAGTTTAATAGGACGAGGGAACTATGAGGAGAATACTTTCACTTTGTCAGTAAAAAACATTTGCTGTCTCGTAAATAATGACACATTCCCTTACAGTAAAGGCAAACTGTTTTGAAAAAATGGAAGGTATACCTTTTTTATAAGACAATATCATACAATAATTCTACACGATGCCTGCTAGCTGAGTATTCCAAATCAAACGTTTACTTGGAACCACCGCTGAAAGTTACTTCCCCTAAGTGTCGTGGTGGTTTTTCTATTCACCAATATGAGGATAAAATTTGGTTCCTCCTTGCAACTCAGCTCCGTCGGTATATGAGATGTATCGGAAGAAATGGCGATTGCCAAACAACCATTTTCAAAACTCCAGCTGTCTGGCAAGATTCCTCCGTGGAAGATGTTGAAGACGCAGCGAAATAAATGCATGGATACCTTCCTTTAGCAATACTCTTTATACATTTGACTGCGAAATCCTGAGACACATGCTTATCCTTCTTGAACTTGCTATAAGACTA
Source organism: Pyrrhosoma nymphula (assembly GCA_963573305.1). NCBI lineage: Eukaryota > Metazoa > Arthropoda > Insecta > Odonata > Coenagrionidae > Pyrrhosoma > Pyrrhosoma nymphula. The sequence continues at coordinate 46,204,690 of OY754328.1, forward strand.
CGCTACGACTACGGTGATTCCCTATTGCTCACACAACTCTTGCGGACCAAATTCTCGTAATACATGCGAAGGAAAAAATGAGGCTGTGTCACAATGGTTTTGAAAACCAAAAAGAAAACACTTGTTAACTCGGAAATCTCCGCAACGGAAACGATGTTAGGTTCTTGGCAACAGTATTTTAAATGCAAACCAACAGAACTAAAGGATATCTTCATATTCAGCACTTGTAACCTCGTGAGTCATTGTAAAGGTCTCGTCGGAACGCAACAAAATTCCATGAAACTCTCCAATCCTGTCCGCATTTTCATTCTCAATACTTAGATAAACATATCCAAAAACTAATCATTAAAATGATTAAGTATCCTTAGTAAAATTTATTTGTTCAATCAGCCTCTTAAACAATGAGAACGCCAATGATTGACAATTAATCCATGGAGATCTTTGTTGCCACTTGATTTTTTACTTCATTTGGTTCACAACAATACCTCTATTTGGGTTTCAGTGGTTGGTCATTCTTTTCAAACCGTTAAAAAATACGTACATGATCTTAGTTTGGTGAAGGTAATTGTCTTTGTCGGTAAATCAATATCAGTTCCATGCATGGAAGGGAGCCGTAGAAAAATGTGCTCATGTAACGGTACCGTTTAAGATGCCATATCTTGGCTAAAAATTACGATATGAAAATGATTGTACCAATTTTGGAGATGAAATAAAATTTGCTAACTTTTGTGTATCTGGTAAGTTTTTCGTATATCTCAAAATAAAAAAGTTATTCAAAAACATAATGGACGGGATGCAAGTGTGAAAGATAGGGGCGTGGGGGGGAGGGAGGGAAGGGTGGAGTTTTGACGAGAGCAAGAGCCTTATAAAAAGTATCCACCCTTCTCCACTTTTGAGCCCTTTCCCTTGCGGCGGAGTTAAATTTAGCACTGATCAGGTCAAGCAAGCATGCTTCGTCCGATCGTAAGTCGATGGGCCACGATGACCTTGCATCCACCACAGGGGGGGCGTAATTGGGGGAGGATTCGGAGTGAGGAGGGGGGGGGGAGATAAAATATTTCACCAAAGAATGATAAAACGGGGCCTAAACTTCTCAGGCCCGGTTCCACCAGCAACAATCAACGGTCTAGCGTTGATCATTTGTTCATTTTTTTACATTCCACAAACGATCGTGCAATCGGTCACTCTCTCGCGAATTCCATGCCCAACAAATGGCTCTCGTTAAATTATGTAATAAGGGATCACCGTAGTCATTCTTGATGCATAAAACATTTTGTAATCCTCCACAGATTTATTTGAGTACCTACCGTAACTTAAAAACGCCACTTATGATCAATATGCATTGGAACTACACAGATGAGTGGGGATCACTGAAATGTTGACGAAACCGGGTTCGATCAAATTCTCGTTCATTTTCTTCAGTGGCGTGGGAAGAGAGGGGTTCGTGAGGGCTCGATGGGAACACCATCCAAAGTCAATGCAATACAATCGTCCACCATGAAGATATCTCAGTCCTTTCAAACCGTGCAGTCAGTTTACACGCTCAATGAGAGTGCAACCCCCTGAGGATAAGGCCACGAGGGTGGACCACGGGGGTGACCATGGGCACGGCTACAGACATTTACAAGCACTGTATTCATTTCTAACACCAAATCCGGACCAAAATTAGGGGGAGGTAAAATAAGATTTTAATTAAACAACGTTTCCAACAGACCACATCAAAATCGCCAAAATGGGACGACGAATTTCCTCTAGACTTCAGATTCAGGGTAAGATGATGATTGAAAAGGAAAATAAAACGAATTTTGTGCTCAATCGACACGTCACTTGCCGTTGAATTGTCCAATTGTCCCGAGAGGGTGTCAACCTTTTCTTGTGGTGCCAATGGAAGAAGGCATTCGTTCGAAGCCCGGACGCGCGGGGGGCAAGCAGCGGGATGTGGAGGGAGAAGGCCTCGAAGGGACGAAGCGTGCAGAAGGCAGGGGCGGCCGCGACCGGCGATCGATAACAACCCCCTCCCGAGCACCGAGTTTTGCGGGGGCGAATATGCGGAGGCCGAGAGGGGGTTGGAAAGGAGGTGGTGGGGTGGAATCAAGCCAGTCGACTGGCAGAGGGGGGATGGAGAGGGGAAAGGGAAGGGAGGGGGGTGAGAATTGAGCGGGGGGAGAGGGTCCGGGCCGCAATGAGATCCACCGTTTTCCATGGAAAATAAAAAAACGGAGGCTGAAAAAACAACGGCCCATTATGAAAACCAAGGAAGCCACACTAAATGAGAAGGGCAGAAGACAAATATGAATAAAATGCTGCGTAATGCGCTTGACATGTCGCCACAAATAACCCGGCATCCAAAATGTTCAACGGAAGATTTCTGGAGCAGGAACTGTTGATGATCGGTTGCCGCGCGGCTCTCTCACTACCTCACCTCCCCGTTGCCGCACACCATAGAGGTGGCCTGCAGGGTATTTTGTAGATGTAGACCACACGTGAGGATCGCGAGATGAAGACACCGCCGATAAGCCTCCACTCGAACAATATAACCGCAGTCATCGAGAGCGAATGACCAAGGACTTGAAGTGAAGGGACACTTATCGTCCACTAAATTGAAGACAAACGAGAAGGAAATTCCGCGAGGAACAACAAACAAGAGAGAAATGGACATAAGCTAAGGCATGGAAGTGGCCACAGCAAATTTGGACACGAAGAAAAAAGCAGGGCGAAATGCAGTGAGGAATGCGATTACCTTATGCTTGAAACAGGTTCAATGTCAAGTAATGCACGCATGGAAACGAAAATCAACTCAGCCGCTCTTTTAGATTGGCATGACAATTTCGAGTCCATGCGACGTAACTTGGGCAGAGAGCAACTACTCCAGTGGCGTAGATAACCTATGACGCTGAATGGAAGTCGAGAGAGTTGAGGGACCGCATCCAGAAACCTCGCTGAACATACGGCAGAGACTCCGCCACACGACATATCCAGAAATCCCGCAATCTCCGTATTGCTCGGTGGGCACCCGTGTTGCCGCGTGAACTTAGGATTACATTGATCACGCATTACATGACGTAGACGGATGCAATGACAGAATTTGTTCCTTTGTGCCGGGATCGGCAAAAACTATGGGTGGCACTTGAATTACGAATATCTAAAATTCCCAACTTGTCAACATACATGATGGAACGTTATTTGTTTACAGTAAATTGGAGTCATTACTGTAAGTATTTAAACTAGTCTTAACAGCTCATTTCTTTGTCATTATGTTATTAACAAAATGGAGTCCACCGAGTCCGCCAGGTTAACCGTCGAGGAGAAGGATCCGCCTTGTTGCCGAAAGCAAGAGAATACTGGAGAGCAGGAAACCCGATGCTGTGAGTCTTTCATCGAAGGCTAAGGCATGATGGAAGGTGGTCGGAATGAAATTCAATCAGCACAAGGGCTTACAAAAGGTAAGCGAATTTAAATCACCAATAACGTATAAAAGTTATGCAGGAGCATTTTTTTGTTGCATGATTCAAATGTAAAAGCGAAATGTTAGCCTAATGACGTGTATCGCATTTTATTAAAATGTATACTTCGTCAACAGCGAACGTGGAGGCAGATTAAGAGGTGGTGGGAAAACAAAAGACGGCGAAAAGGAAAAGCGATTAGGCCAATCGTGAAGTGATGGGAGCAGGGGGAGTGGCATACATCTCGCAGAACAATCGACACGACTCCAGAACTGGAAATGGAATCCCCACATATCCAGCATACGCACCACCCAAACACACAGGCGATAGTGGTGGACAGGATACTAACAGGAGGCATGCACATTATTGAATATTTGACACTGGTGCTCTTTTCATTTGTGCACTTCACCGAATATTAATGAGCATCAAAGGATACGAGCATTTAAAATGGTGCGCTTTTCACATGACGAGCATCATTCAATAATGCCTCCACGGCGTTACCTCTAATGGTTTGACAGTTTCACCTTCACAACATGCTTGCAATTGGAAAATGTGAATAATATTCATAATTCCGAATTAAAGTTTCGACAAATATGTCTAATGATAGCCATGCAAATGATGCGTAAGCATCGTTCGTACAAAATCGTTACATAAAACTTTGTTCTGTATGAATGTGCCTCTCCAATGTCACCCGTTCACTCTTGCTATTACTGTTGCTTGGGCTTGTAAATAATTGATCGTTTAGTTTAATGAATTAATGCTAATAATAAATGGAAGCATACAGTAGTACTGGCTATGTTACATCCATCACTGAGGTTTAGCTAGATTCATACAGATATGGTTAGTGTGTTTATTTGTCCAGCTGGTCTATTATCTGCTCATGAATTTTCCTTCTTGCCTGAAAGGTTAATGCTCAACATGATTGCTCCGTACTAGAGAAATCCACTAGTAATTATAATTAGTAACCATTGGAAATGAAGAAACTACAATTATGACATTTAAAGCTAATTGCATACACCTTAAAACAATATGTAGAATTGCCGTGGCTAAAGAAGCATTTTCAAAGAGAAGGGAATTGATAATGTAAGAGAAACAATTGCACTTTTCCACAAAATGGTTTATTGCGTACAACGCGTTTCGGCTCACAGAGCCATCATCAGGTACAAGACAAAGTTATAAGAGAGTACATTGCATATATATGTCTTTTCCGAGGAGGGGGGGTAGTGGGAGGAGACCAGAGGAGGAGGGGAAGGAGGAGGTAGTGGCTGGGAAAAATCAGGAAAATCCAAGGGAGGAAAGGGGGGGGGGGGACGGACTAACCCGTAAGAGAAAGGCCAAGAAACAGCAAAGGGTGAAAAAATGTGGGTAAGGGGGGAAGAAGGTAGGGAATAGGCATGTCATTAGAATATAGGGAAGCGGCGCTAGGGAAAGGAGGGGGAAAGAGTGCACCTGAGGGTAATTAGGAAAGGGGGTATGAATAGGAAGGAATAAGGTGGGCACCGCCCGGGTAAGGAGGAGAATGGGTAACAAACACTTGTTCATTTAAAAGAACATCCACATCTGATTGTATGATTTCCAAGGATTCTAATACGTCCAATCTTGTGCCTTTACTTTCAAGGTGGAGAATTTCAGGTTGAAAGCTGCAGGAATGAGACGTTTCTATCAGGTGTTTGGCTAAAAGTGACGTTTCATCATTGTTTTTCCAACACCTTTTGTGTTCCTTAGTCCTGATGTTGAAGTTTCTACCTGTCTGACCGACGTAATATTTATTACAAGAGTCACAATGTATTTTATAAATGCCAGATTGAAGGAGGGGATCTATTTTGTCTTTATTGCTGCTTAGAATTTAGAAGGGAATTGATAAGGAGGAGGGTCTGGGGAGAGACGTAAAGAAAATACGTGAAAACTGTAATACGGAGCGAGGCTCTTTATGGGTCGGAAACGTGGTCATTACAAAGGGAATATGTACGTAGACTTGAGGCGTTTGAGATGTGGGCTTGGAGAAGGATGGAGAGGGGTGGCTAGGAAGACGAACGAGAAGGTATTGGATGTGGTTGTAGAGGAGAGGAAGCTGGTGGCAGAGGTTCGGAGAAGGCAGAAGAGATGGATGGAGGATGTTTTGAGAGGAGAGGGCATGTTGAAGAGAGTGATAGAGGGGAGAACGGTGGGGACGCGTGGAAGAGGATAGGAATTCTGGACTTAATAAGACGGGGTAGAAGATATGAGGAATTTAAGGGTGATCTAATGGCGAGCCGTCGATAGGAGGGAAAGTAAGATGATGTCCCATTTTGTGAGACGCTAGGAGAGGGACTATCCCAAAACCTACCAATCAGTTGGTAGAGTACCCAAATGAACACTCCTTTACATGGCTTCATCGCATTAACGTCACAAGTTGATTAAATTTTATTTTCACATTTTAATTGAATATTGATTGATCTTAGTTTATTTCCAGAGCATAATTTCAGCATTCTAAACATTTTTATCCAAGAGTTCTGGTCATGTCGAGATTGTAAATTTCTTTTTTTTTCTTTTTTAAGTAACTGTATCCGACACAGAAACTAAATCTACTTATATCAGAAATTGCATTCATTTATTTATCTTTTGAAAATGAGAGACTGGAGACCGCGACGTGACCGAGACGAAACTTGAGACGAAACCCGAGTTCGGAAAACGAGACTGAGACGAGACTCCTCTCGCGGTAACACTACAACAGCTAAGAGCCAGTCGTTTGCATCACCACTGATGATGAGGTACTCAAGAAAAGAAAGATAACGACGATAAATTAGGAGAACTCTGCCGCTTCCCCTAATTTAAATTCCAGACGGAAGCGGAGCAATAAGCATAATAAAAAACACAACGAGCATTGGCACGCAACGGCCTGAAATAAAAGGGGCTCCGATGTTAATAGTATCCACGAGGAAGAAGGTATACCTCTGCTGATATATTTGAATGAATTACACAGGCATTCGCATGTAAAAAAATGCCTATATTTCTTTTTGTGCAGCTGGTGCACCTAATAGCCAGTGTGCCCTTATATCCTGATATATATTGTAACGGAATAAATTTAAATAAATAGGCACATAAAGCGTTAATAAAGCAATTTATTAATAATGAATATGGACAAGTTTGCGATGTTTGTGATAGACTTTGGTTTCAAAATGATTTAAAATCATTTACCAATATTGACAGTACAAAAAGCATAATATTAATCAGGAAAATTGTTCCGGTTCCGAAATCGGAATGTCAGATATGTGCAACCTGTATCACAAGCATTCACAAAAATAATATCCCACAACTATTAGCATATAATGGTTCCAAATATCCCCCATTTCTAGATAGTTTGAAAAATTTTCCATTAGATTTGGTGACTGAAAGATTAATATCACCCCGAATCCCTTTCACGCAAATAATGCGACTGCGACATATCCACGGTCAGTTTGGAATTTATGGTCAAGTGATTAATGCTCCAGTTGAGGTTAATACAATGGTGAGTAAATTACCGCAACATGTCGATGACGATCACTGTATATACCAGGGGTGCCCAACTTTTCTGTATGTAAGATCTACTTTTTATCTTAAAAGTGTGTCGCGATCGACTTATTGTCATAGGCGTAGTCTAAGGGGGAAGAAGGGGTGGCAAATGCATACTATGTTTATACACTGTGTTTCAGCATAAGGTGCATTCCAGCGAGGTATGGGTAGATGTGTAAAATATATGTTCAAAACTATTTTTTATTTTTAAATCACTTATTAAGTTTTCGAGATATAGGCTCCTGAAGAAAATAAATTTCCAGACCCAACTTTTGATAGCAGCATTCCGTACATGCGGTACCTAAAAAATTCGATTTTCCGACACTTTTTCGTGATAGATTTTTTACTAACTTAAACTGCAATTTAATTTTTTTATCAACTGCAATGTAGGTATAAGTTTTTGTACTATTTGTTCGTAAATATAAAAAAGTTGTTATAAAAATGCACAGTATGACTGATAATTTGATTACCCACAATATTTCACTTTCTCGTTTTTTTTTGGGCCAAGAACATTTATCATGAGAGAAAAATACGACTTACTTTTTGCTAATTTATCAATAGCTCGCTAAGTACACCTCGTACTGAAATATAGATATACGGCTTATCTACCTACGTAAAAAAAACATCAACAATAATTATTTAAAGGGCCAAAAAACTCATGTCCAGGGGAATTAAAAGAACATGGTTAATTATTATCAATATTTATTAATTCAAAGTAGCCACAGATAAATACAGATTTAGAATTTACTTTGTTCCCTTAACATTAATGGGAAGACTGAGTTTGCATGTCTCTAACCAAGGAATCATAATCAAGTGTATATCCTGACAAAGATAATAATAATGAGTCTTCTGTATGGGAATCAGTCAGGACAGAACGTTGTTTAGTCTTCGTTAGCTTCAAGTATGAAAATGCCGATTCGCAAAGGTATGTAGATCCGAAACAAGAATAGATATATTCGCTACATTTGGTGACACTGGGATATTTTTCTCGGTTGACATATTTCCAAAAATCTTCTTCAGATTTTCTGGCTTGTAAGTTTAAGTCAGTTTGTAAAATTATAATTTCATTTTCTAATGCCTTTTGATCCATATGAAATATGTCTGAAATTTTTTGGCTAATGCGTTCCACACTTAAATCTTTTTTAAAAGGAAAAGATATAAATTCCACCATTTCTTGAATTTTTTCAAAATCCTGGAATCTTACCTCAAAATCTTCAATTACTTTTTGGATTTCCGCGACGTATTTCTCGATCTTATACTTAATATTTTTATGTTTTTGTAGGTTATCCGCCATATTTGGAAAATGATTCAGATTATTTTGTTGCAGATCTTCTATTAGCAAAATAAATTTTGTTTTATATGCGTCTAAGCAGCTGATCATATCAATTACTGTTTTATTTTTACCTTGTGATTCTAAATTTAAATCACTTAATATTGAATTCCTTTCCTTCAAAGAAATCATACCCAACAATTCTTCTTTAGATGTAAAATCCTTAAAAATCATACGAACGAAAACAAGTAATTGTGCTGTATCACTTATATCTGTCGATTCATCACACTGAATGGAAAAACAAGAACATCTATTAATATCATTAATTAACTGCTCTTTTACATTCCCACTCATCATTTCAATTCGTCGCACCACTGTGTTTCCAGACAATTGTAGATCTTGAATTGCAGCAACAATTTCACTCTTGTTCTTAAAATCGTTAAAAAGTGAATCTGACATTTCCGAAAATATTTCCTTTACAAATTCACCGTCGGAAAATGGCCTGCATTTTTTTGCTAAGAGATAGATTACTTTGAATGATGCAGTAGTTACTGATTGTGACTTCAACCTTGGCTTTTTAAAAACGCTTTGTTGATTTGTTAATCGAGTTTTAAGATCCCTAACTTTATGTTTTCTCAGTTCAGAATTTGGTGGATAATCTGTTTGATACTTGTTATGTCAAGCTAAAAAATGTCTCTCCAGATTACCCTTCTTAGCAATGGCTACCTACGTAAGGCATATTAAACAGCAGCATTTATCATTCACCATTGTAGAAAAGTAATCGAGCTCCCATTCTTCATTGAAGTGATACGTTTTAGATTTTTTCGGTTTTCTACTCATGTTCATGGGTATACTAGAATGCAAAAAATATGACAATTTTAAGAATAGATATTGAATTAAATATTTTCCTAGAAAATTCAAAAACTAGTGAACTGCGGCAATTATCTCCGTTACATTGAGAGAAATAATAACAATCCTGCATACTACAATCGGGGACAACAATACAAGTATATTAAAATCAAATATAGATATATTCGAATTTACAAGAAGTATGTTAAAGTTACAATATATTTATTACGGTTTACAATACTGACCTCTTACCTTAGATAGAATTACTGTTATTCCTAATATATTTGTAATACTGTCCCTTATTTTTCTCCCGGTGTAATGACCGCAGTTTAGAGATCTGTTGCCGAGAATGCTCACTTATCAAGTAAATAGATAAGTAAGAAAAGCAATTTAATTTAAAACAAAGAAAATGTACTTACATTTTAAACAGAAGAAAAATTTAAATCCAACGTGGATACCGAGGATAAATAATATTGCTTAATAATGACACAGTTACTACAAAAGAAAAGAAGCTACCGTATGGCACTACCAAATATTCAAGCTGACTGACTGTGTTCTTCGATGAGTCGAGTTGTAACTGCTGCGTTCGCGCGTTGTGTCCGGTGACAATGTAACACATAAGTCAAAATGTATTGTGCTGGGTGAGCGGAGATAACAGTGTCTGGCTGTCAGAATTCTAGGTATTCATGAACTTGGCAAGTTCCCAGAATACATTCAACTATTACTACAAAGTTTTGTCTTCTAAAATCGCTTCAAAGTCACGGGAGTACACGGAATTCTTCCCCAGACATTGCGAGAGATCGAAGATCGACCAAAATTGGCCTCGCGATCGACCGGTCGATCGCGATCGACTTGTTGGACACCCCTTGGTATATACGTTCACATAAAGAGAAAAAAAATACAGAAGTCTAGCTTTCTGCACGGCGTAGTGAACAAAAGAGTGATTAAAGCGTGGGTGAATTATTTTATACAAACATCTTTGTATAAAATGCACGATACTACAATTGATGAAATATATTTGAAATATCATATATATCAGAATATCGCCATAGAAGTTTACATTTCTCCCGTGTGGTCTTAAGCACACCCAATTTTTGTTGTTGTTGGTTGGCTCACGGTAATATTCACGATTTCTCATCAATGTTCATTTCATCCGTTATTCATGATATTTTGTTTGTCAATCTCATCCTTCACCTCATCAGAATCTTATGATACGACTGTTAAATTGATTATTAAATTGTGTTTGCATAATGATATGATTTTGTTTATTGGTTTTTCCCTCTTCATGGTCCCGTATTTCCCGATGAGAGTCAGCCATTCTCAACGTCACCCCGTATCTTACGGCAAGCAAGGAGGAGACTTTGACCTGAAGTCGTACGGGTTTCTTCGTTGTGCTGCATTGGATCACCTTTATCTACCAGCTGTGGAAGAAGTTGAATGCTTGTTCTTTATCGGAACCTTCGTAAATATTAATCTCAGTGTTTCCCTGTACTGAGGTGTTCCCTTTCGGTGTTGGCCTGATGGTCGTTAGGAGAGTGATGCGGCACTGTTCAACGGATGCGTAATTCCTCCGATAGGAAAAAGTCGGTACAAGATGAACCGTTACAACATACGTTCATACTTGACATACGTCCTAGGGCTCACCAGGTTTCCCGGAAGACCAGAGCTCGCAAATCACACATTGCCACGGTGGAATTCAAGCCAGAAGACGACAGAAAGAAAGAGCGCTATTCTTCTGTTCCACCCTTCGAGATTATCACATCAATTCTTCGAGACACCATTCGGTCAAATCGAAAACAATAGAGTATTTGCGTAAGTGAGGTATTTTGTTGAATTTTATTGTAGCGAGTAGTGTTTGGTTTCGAAATGCCACGTACGAAATACCAAGGTATAATTCCTACTAATTAATTTGATAAATAGCTTTTAATATGCATTGTTTTAGCATCGAAATTTCCAAGGTCTAAACGTAGTGTGACGTCATCTCCCATATAAGCAGAAGTGAAATAGCCTCGCTGTGCGTTGAGAGTGAAATTGTATTTGCCTTTTCGAAGTTATTTCGATATTTGAAATAAAACTTCGGTGCTCATCATAAAAGTTGGATTCGCAAAGGCAAGTCCCAATAATTTTCCGGCTGTGGACGCGTTAATGATCGGAGATTTCCTGAGCAACATTGCATTATGGCACGAAACAATACTCTTTGTAGCTCTTCTTTTTCGCAGTAATTTGTAATTGCTATCATCAGGCATCGACATGGTAATTTTTGGAACTATTTAGTCTGTAAAAAAGGATATTTACCACACAAGGCAGTAAATACAACACAGAACGAATGTAAACAAACCCGGCAGCGATTGTGGAGTAACGGCGATTACGTCACAGCAGATTCAATATGGCCGCGGTCCGTTTGTGCGCAAGGTTCGAAATGTGATTTTAAATCGCTTATTGTTTAAAAAGTAGGAAAGTTACGACAGTAAAATTTTTGATTGATGGTTTTTACGCACCAAAGAAAAATTTAACATAGTTTCCAAAAATTGTGCAAATACTCTATTGCGCTCACACGAGTGATGGAAATGAATGTACAAGTTCTTCATTTAATAATTACCTAAAATGCCTCGCTAAAATAATTAAAATTATTTCCCAATTGCATTAATATTTCTCCTGAAGTTAAAGTGGCTCTATTATGCGACTAACGATTACAAATAGTTGTCCAAATCTTTTGAGCCTGGCCATAAGAAGATCACTGCCAGGGCAATTACAGCGCTTCTCGTCAGAGTGTGAATTGCCAAAACGGGCCGATAGCGGACCTTATAGCCAAATGGTTCGGATAGTCTTTCAATCGCATAATGCGCAATAATATAATAAGATGAAAAACGTTTTGCCTACGTCGCAGCTGCAGCAGAGAACGCGGCAAGGGCTCTCTACTCGATCGGGACGTCGTCGCACGGCAAAGCGGGGACGGGCTCGGAATTTCCGGGAAGTTCGGTCGCCCTCATGCGATGACGTCATTCCCACTCACGCAAATTAACACTTGGCGCGCACTCCTGAACTGAGCTCGATGGTCTTCCGGGACTGCCAATTGTACTTCATCGGAGGGAGGGAGCGGAGGAGGGGGACGCGAACGAGCCGAGAGAGCGTTCTATTTTATGAATCGTCGCTCGAGTTCACGTGTGACATTACTTCGCGACATCGCACTCGCTGTAAGCGATCATACATCTCTGGAGAGGTGACACCACGATGCTGTGATTGATTATAAGTTAAACCGAATTTCTTGGTCACCTTGTCCCACAATGTGGACGCCTGCGACAAAAGGGAGATGATGCTTAATCGTCACCTAGATACTCGACGGACAGAATCAAGCATCGCGCAACTTTGTTGTGCCTGGGTCTCAGCGACAGAACCAATAATAAGTATGCTTGATTGGATACCGCCTCTGAAAATGCCATTTGATTCCGTACACACTTGTGGGCGTATAGTGAGAGATGGACGACATCTGTTTTCGAGTTATAAATACAAATAATAGAACTAGAAGAAAGTTTCTTTTTCAATTTTCCGATGAATATTTATGGAGCATAATTAATGCTCTGCACTATTTTTTTAAATTCGCTAATTATCGTAATCGTTCGTCGCTCACTGCATCAGATTAAAACTCCATATGGAAAATTCTAGCTCCAGACGAAAATTTTCATCTATTACCTCTTGATTACGTCCATTCCTCAGATGAAGGCAGCAATTAATTTAAATTTTATTTATCCCAACGTCCAAAACCACACCTTCCCCCCACAAACTTCATCATCCGCCTGTTCAAAATTGTATTGAAAAAAAAATGCCATCTCCTTTAACAATAAAATTTTCCTTCAAAAAAAAGGAACCGCCATGGGTACTCGCATGGTACCATCATATGTCAACTTGTTCATGGGCTACCTAGAAACCACTTTCTTAAAAAAACCAAATACTTAAATCTCTCTTCTGGGCCCGCTATATTGACTACATATTCGTCATCTGACCTCACGGCCGTGATTCTTATCTTCTTTTATTTCCACATTGGATTATTCCTTCACAGTTTCCTTCGCATCTTACATTTCTAACTCCTTAATTATGATCCTGGATATTGGTATCCAAATTTACGACAGTAAATTCATCACCTCCGTCCACAAAAACCAACTAACCACGGCCAATACCTACATTTTAACAGCTGTCATCCGTCTCACACCAAACGATCAAACCCTTATTCCATCTCCATCCGCGGCCATCGTATCTGTAACAATGCTTTCCTCTAAAATAAATCTACCGAAAATCTTTATCACTCCCTCAGAGAACGCGAGTACCCCGAAAAACTACTTTTAAATGATATCCTGCCTCCCACTGCCAAATATACCCCTCGGACCAAGACCCACCAACTCGATCACCTTAATCTTGTCACCACATTCTTTAACAGAGCACTAATAATGAAAAACATACTCAAATACCTATATTCTATCATTTAAAACAAGACCTCTACTTCCCTCCTCTTACCCACATGCCCCAAAGTTTCTTATAAGCGTCCCTCAAACCAGCGAGATATTGTAAAATCCACTATACCCTCCGTTCAACCCACCGCTTCAATCACCCCCCGCCCCCGGTGGAGGGGGGCAACCGCCCCGCCACAACCACTTTCCTCAACCTGCGAACGCCCTAGGTGCAAATGCTGCTCTCTCTTCCGCCCTTCTGCCTCCCCCAAAAGATCTTCCTCTACGACCGATTGTATGTACCACCAGCAACATCATCTACCGCCTTTCCTGCAATTTATGCCTTGCCTTACACGTAGGCAAATGCACCACCCCTCTCAATATTCTCATGAAAAATTACCGCCATGCCACCAAAACCCCACCCGTTCTTAATCCAATCCCCAAACATACCGCCTCCCACTGCCAAACCTTTGGCAATTGCTTTTCACTCATCATCATAGAAACCCTTCCCGAATCCGCAAGTAATCTCGACTTGAAAACTCGTGAGTACGCACATATTTGGTTGACTAGGGCATTTGAAAAGCCCGGACTACACCTAGCCAACTGAACAATTAGCCCAATAGCCACCTCTTTCTCCCAGCCACTAGCTTTGCCCTTTCCTCCTCAGGGGAACAGAGCTTTAGCCATTATTCTACCGCCTACGATGACGGCTTGACCGTCGAAACGTCCAAGTTTGCATACCTTTTACATGTTTCTGTGTTTTTTAAGTTTATCAGTATTTCGTCTACAAGCACAGAAACATAATTATATTTTATTTTAAAGAAGGCGGTTGCGCAACAAAAATTTTTAAAGTTTCGTGTGAATTTCTTTCTTAGTATTTCTGTTTTACTGCTTGTCACACCTGTTGCGTCTTTGACTAAAATACAAATTGACAAAGAATCTCTCGAGAGATAATATATAATGTAAGTCAAAAGGGTGGATATTGAAAACATGGATACGCAGCGCGCTCAACTCGCAGCACAGATTCCGACGACTGTGGTGGTGCGCGGTGGGGGAAGTATGACCTACTACTCATCCCCCAGAAGATACGGATTGGGAGAAGACGACTGGCAACAGGCGGCTGATTCTCACTTACCTGGAAAATAAAATAAAATACTTTCTAAGACATGATGCATAGGCTAAACTGACGCGCCGTGAGTGACCACGTGTTACAGAAATGTGAGGAGAGCATGAGTATGGTATGTGATGATGATAGTGCAGAGAAATTGTGATTTTGTGGACGCTGAGGACACATTTTACGTTGCGAGGAGGGTGTTGTTTAGTGGCTTTGCCATTGCCAAGTAGATTTAAGTAATTTTTCACCTTTGTTGACGATGCCGAATGGTAATCGCAGTTGGGTGGTCGAGTGCAGCAAAACACAGAGAAATACGGGCACAAAAATGGAATGTCAATCCTTCCCTAATAGACCTTACATGAAATAACTAAGGAATAAATGGACCTGGAGCATCCAACAGGCAAAAGCTACTAGCTATAATGTAAATTTGATGGAGTATGCATCACGTATTATTTTCACTTTATCCTCGTGGTTATGAATGTAAAGAGATCAAACAACTTGCGCTGAATGTGTAGGAATTTACAAGATATACATCACTTCATTACAACTACATCTTGTTGCCAGATACTTAATTTTCCGCCATTTTCAGACCTTTAAATAATTTTCTCAACGTGCATAGATCAATAATCATAAATATATTCGAACTTAATATTTAGCGACCAATAAATGCATTACTGACTCATAATATTGCAATGAAAGTATCGTTGAAAAGCTAAAGCGAAACGATTTATTACATTTTCCTATCTGTGACAGAACACCGTGGG
This sequence comes from Pyrrhosoma nymphula, assembly GCA_963573305.1. Lineage (NCBI taxonomy): Eukaryota > Metazoa > Arthropoda > Insecta > Odonata > Coenagrionidae > Pyrrhosoma > Pyrrhosoma nymphula. The sequence continues at coordinate 46,220,103 of OY754328.1, forward strand.
AGCGAGGAAGGAACAGTAATATGTATATGTTATACTCAATCCACTGGAGGAATAAAAATCAGTATGAAACCATAGTTTTTATTCCATCAACATTACCAGCTGAGGGCAACTTATCGTCGTCATCGAAGTCCAGCATCAGTCAAAATCATGGCAGATTCGACAGGAAAAAGCGAAGGAAATTCTACTCTAGGTACAATTGATAAAAACGAAACAAGAATTATTCCAGCATCACCTCCTTCTGAAACAGTGTCCACGTTCATTCAGTGTTCGTTTGATTTTGAAAAATACGAATTCCTTGCCACGTCCGATAGGCAGTCATCTAATAATTTAGGAGTTCAGCCCTAATTAAATAAGAATGTTTATATAGAACCTTTGATCAAGGAAAAAGTTGTCAAGTCTCATAGCCCATCATCTCTTGCTCGGGAGAGCGTTTCGAGAAGTAGCTACTGATGTACATGGTAGACTCCCAAGGTCTAAAGGTCAAGGTCAATGAGACTAAAGCAGGTTGTACGACGGGTTGGATTCGCCAATAATACAATATCAGCTAGTGAAGAGGTGCTCGTGGAAATCAAAGCGTTGGGAAATCCCTTCGCCGTTTTATTAAATGTAGTTACTATCGATCTACTGTAGCTATTACTGTAGCGTAGATTCCAACTAACTTCTTAGCACTTGTTAGTGTGTCCTAAGTTTTCACGATGTCAATCATACCCATTGTGTATTTGCTACGAACTATCAAACGCTTTTTCTGCAATAAAAACTCCCTTGGTCTGAGGGTTCAACAGTGATAGGCTACCACGGAGTTTTGCTGAGTATCTAACCTTTCCCATCTGCCTAGCAATAAGTTTCCTCGTCAAAAATGATATACGCTCATGATTAGGCTCTTGAACCGGTCACCGCAACCAGCGGTCACGCCCACGTACGGAAATGATTTCCTAGTTCCGTTGTAATTTACTATTTCCTACTAGTGTGGATGTCATTGTCACACTCGTGCATTTGGGAAATTAGCGAGGGCACAATCTAAGCAAAGAAAGCCAAATTGCATTTTTAAGATGATTAGGACTGATACAATTAGAACACCTACGATGTTATTCAGAGATTTTTAACGGAAGGAAATGAAGAGACGTATTCTTAAGCCGAATATAAATAAAACGCTCGAGTCCAGTCCTTAGTAGCCTTCACAGCTGCGTTAGACATTTAAGCGAATTCAAAGGCCGGCGGCCCAAATGACTCCTCTCAATGCACCGCGGATTCGGCCGCCACTTGTGTGACATAATTTTTTACATTTAATACGACATTGAAATTATTATTATCATCACGGTGTTAGCACGAACTCGCTTGATTGTGATCAAGAAATTACGAGCGTTTGAATATCCATAACACTCCGTCAGAGGAAGGTCCGTCCATAACTCCGATCCGTTCGCGTCGCAACCCATTCCGTAGCTCTCCCGGCGCCGTCAAAGAGTGCATCCATCTGTCGTGTCTATTTCCAGAGTGCCATTTTCCTTGATTTGAAACAATACTTTACCACTTGCCACGGCCATGAGAGAGAAAAAACCAGTTAGGAAGGGTCAAAAGTTCTAAGTGCTCGCACCAAAACTCACTCACCTCTACATTTGCCCAAGCATGTAAGGTGATTCGTTTTCACCGATTAACCAAGATCGAGTCTTCCACTTTTTTCCCCTCTCAACATAAGTTTCCCCTATAAATTACAAGGGGGTAGTTCAGCTTTCACTATCCAAGCTCCGGCAATTTTTATTCACATTAAAAGTTCCAGGATGGATGGTGTTTCTTTATTGGCCCTGACTTACCTCACTCCAATCCAAGGTCATCTATCTCGTCCTCCCTCACAAAGCCAGCGCTTTTATTTCTTCGATCTCATTGACGACTCAACGGCAAGCATGATTTGCTTAGTTTTGCCCAAAGAAATATACAAACGTAGTGCATATTAATGCCACGAAAATATAAGGCCATTCCCAAAGAAAAACTCACGGAAAACTTGAAGGCATGGAAGCAGCAGAATTGGATTTACTTTGCGCCAGATAAACAATCTGGGGGTATTTAAAGGAGAGCGCAGATGAAATGGAGGCATTTCAAATTGCAAAAGGGGAATGAGAGGATGAGGAGCAGAGCAGCCGTTGACGGTTTGAGACTAGATTTGGCGCTCTCGGTTTGGCGAGGAAGGGTGGGTGAGAGGAGAGGAGAGGCGGAGAGCGGATGCACGGGTAAAGGGTTTTCAGATGCCGAGACACGAGCGAGGGTTCTTGTCGGGGGAGGGGGGGGGAAGGGAGGGGAGGGGAGCCAAAGGGGAAGGAGGAGAGCGGCGTACACGTGACTCGGGAAGCTTTTAACCGAAATTAAAAAGAAAGTCGGGGAACATGCTTCGCGCTTCCCGTACTTTTTTGTTCTTCGTCGGCGTGGCCCACACACAACACACACACGCCATACAAGGTAGAGAGATGAGAGCCTCTCGCTGCGCAAACACGCGCCCCTCCACAAACAAAAGAGTGCGAGAGAAGAGATGAAAATACGCGAAGGAAGGGAAAAGATGAAATTGCGAAACATTTCAGGAGGTGAAGGGACGGCTACGAAGAGGAGATATGGGGGTCGATTGGGTGGTTGAAGTAAGGGGGGCGCATGCGCAAACACGCACAAAGTGAACGCACGGCAGTTCCTTTTCCATGACCGCCTCTAAGAATTTGCAATTATGAAATATTACGACGACTGTGAGAAAACACAGACGGAGGTACTTAAATCTCGGCTTTATCGGTGAAAAATGTACTTTCCATTGAAAATCAAGGCAGATTGTTACGAATAAGTACGACAGATGTTAAGATAAATGTTTCAAGAAGCTGTCATTATGGTTTTTCGCGTTAGATATTTTTTTCTTCGTTTAAGAGGTCCCACAGTGAATTATTTTTGTTTCAAAAGATGTCCGTAAGTTTATTGAAACATTATAGGTTTATAATGAGACAGATTCCGAAGAGTTCCGCCACTCATGAAATCACCAACAAAGAAAATATTATAATCCTACTATAATTGAAATTGGGAATGATGGCCACGGAAGGCAAAAAAATGTCCACGACATGCCCTGAGGATGATTAACGAGTCGTTCATCGAATCTTCGGCAGAAGTGGAGAGTTTGACCCGGTCGGAAACCTGAACAACCACCAACATCCCTAAATCTAACTCTTCTATGACGAGCAAAATTGTATATAGATGATGAATACAACTTAAGCATTATAATACAAAAAGCAATTTATTTATCACCCATTAGCAATGTTTTCATTGGTATCAAATACTGAATTGGAATCCGTATCAGCGACCGTTTGTTGACATTTGTCCTTCACCTGTCGGTTGTATTTTTCTCTTGCTTTATCAGCTATTTTTCTGTTTGCGCCGATGCGCACTCGTTTTTTTTGTGCATTCGAATCTCCCTCATCGACCTTCCCCTAACCTTGCTCATCGCGCCGTCTGGAGGGTGGGGGGGGGAGTGAGGGGGTGTGCCTATGAGGGGGGAGGGGCAGTTGCAGCTGAGTCCTTTTCATCGCGCGGAGAGGAGAGCGAACGTCTCCCGAGTATAATTGGTTTCAGGACGGAATCCTGATCGGGGATGTTATCCCGACGGCCGGTGAGTTTTCATCCCTTTCCAGCTCTCCACTCGTTCCTTTCCTTTTATATATTTAATTAATTCTCGTGGGTCACGCGTCACGGGTTTTCAAAGCCACGCGTTCCTCACGTAACCTGACTCTAAGTTCTGCTGTACGCTTCTTAGTAGTGCTCTGTTATTACAAAACGGCAATTACCCCTCCCCCGTCCCCCAAAAAAAATATAAGAAAAATGTTCGTACCATGTGTATTTAACTACGAATAATGGGATAAATGATGGAAAATTAAACTAATCATGGACATTCATGAGTTTCGCCTTTTCTGGACGAAATACGGCGATTGAAGACAAATTAATTACGCCAGAGACGATTTCATTCCCCGATAGGAATCTGGAATTAATAAAAACGATAGCTTAGTATTATCCACACCAAAATTTAATACCGAATATGTTTTCGGCAATACATTAATCAGGATCTCTTAAGGTTTGGAAGCAGTACGTTTGTCACAAAGACGAAGGGATTACGTTGATGAGGAAATGAAAAGAAACAAGGTGAGAGGCACCTTACGGCTCCACGTCATTCCCTCCCTCGCTTTTGCCGGAAGAACTATTGGAGTCAAGAGGGGAATAGGCATCATTAAAAATGATCACTGATCAGAGACCTCTTGGGCACAATTTGACACATTTCTAACAAGGCCAATTCCTTTTTCCTGCATATGTTATGCATCTGGGACCATATCACTCTGTTGGCCACATTCTAATAAATGTTTCTGGAAGTTGGAAGTCACATCACATTTTTCAAAACACTTTTCACGCTCGTCTACTCCAGTTTGGCCAATGCCTTAAGATAGGTATATGTACATGGCATTGGGAAGATCCCCGGAAAGTTACTGGGTTCAAAGCTATGAAGCTGACGAGATAGGTAATACTGGTCTCTATTGAAGTAATATTAATAAAAAACCATAAATGAACTTCTTGACCATTTTTTGAATTATTTTTGCCTTTTAAAAATTGTGACTCAAACATTATTTTGAGAACGCTTTTATAACCTTTTATAAATCCAAACCAATTTTGTCTAATTGATCGAAAAAATCTTTGGCATTAAAAAGAATTCATCCTGTTGCCTATGGACTATAAAACGGATAGTAAATATCTTTCATAGTCATAATATTCTTAATTCTACACGTCAATTTACCTAGGAAAGGAAATGTAAGCAAAATATTTATTAATAATTACTTGGTTCCACAACATTAGGCCTGAAACAACGTCTTACATGAAATCTTGAACTTGGATAAGTTTTTTGACGATATGAACGAAGTTCATACTTGAAAAGAAAACAGAACTTCTTCACAGATTAATTTTGGGTACGTTGCGAGACGCCGAGTAATAGCATCATCAGGAAAATTAACCAATCGGGTAAGAGAATGGCTTTTGCAAAAAAAAATTGATGATATTGGGATGGAATCAACTATGGGCACACATTATTTACGTCAAAGGCAACAAGCTTTGCGTTTCTATGTACTTTTCTCTCTCTCTCTCACACACACAATGTTTGCAAGATCAATAGAATTTTACATTGAGTGTTTCGGCCTGATTAAGGTACGCTCTCGGAAAAGGATAAGTATTTTACACGACAACAGATGGATAGTGGAGCCAAGACCCACAACCTACGCGCTGAGCATCGAAACATTTCAATAGAAGCGGCAACAAGTAAACACGAAGATAAGCAACGAGACAGAGATGAATGATCGGTCCTGGAGTTATTTTTGCGGATATGGACGAGCTCGCTCTCTTTGTCCCGATTATTGCCTCCTGAGAAAGCGTGAAGAGGCTTTCTTCATTCACCTGTAGCATACAGAATCCGTAAAGAGCTCAGGGCAGCCAATTAGCAATGCCAAGGAGGAGGAATGGCTAACCTTAAGGAGTAGTGCAGCAACGAGCTTCAAATGGGAAAGAGGAAGGAGACGATTAAAGTGACTATGTATTTTTTAAATTCATATTTCTTCCCTCCTCCACATGCGAGGTCGAATGCCGGATGGATTCTGAGGGTGAAGGGCAGAAAACAAAAGAAGGGGACTGGGAGGCCGATCGGAATTATCGAAAGAGTGAGACGGGATTCCGAGGAATCAAATTGAATGCCACGGACATTATTCAAATCAAGCAACCGGTTGACACAGCGCAGCCTGGTTTTCCGGAAACTCGTCGAATCCCTGTATCTCCACTCCGCTTTATTCCTTTCAAACGCGACGTATAGCTAAAAATATAGATCCTTGGCACGTTTGAAACGAGGAATACATTTAGGAGTAAACAATAAAGAAATTCCTCAAAGAAGCACGTAAAATGCAGACATTTAATGTAACAGAGAGATGAAGCATACTAAGGAGTCACCCGCCATGGGGTCACACCAACGTAATAGATTAACAGAGATTAAAATCATTTGCCTGGACTTGGATATGAACCCAGATCCCCCGAATGTAGTGCTTTAAAGGGGTCGTAAAGGATAGGCTAGGCTCGAACCTTTTCCATCCATGGTTACACAAAATAACACTACTGGCGACACCACTTTTTCCAAATGGACGTCCGCTTCAAAAATCAATGCGTGCAAGCAATTTGGCTTTATAAATCTTTGCAAGGGCAAATAGAAATAAAAAAACTTCTTTAAGACGATGAGCAATTTTTATGCATGGCATATCCCAGCTAGGTGGGTCGCGCGGTGCTCTTTTGGACAACGGCCTTCGTTCAATAGCTGCACCGTTGTGTATGCTAGCCTCAAAAGATAAGACATCAAAATAAAAGATTGCTATTGTAAAATGCTGAATAACCCCCCAAATCCCACCTCGGCGTGGCTAACATTAATGATGTGACGAGCAATGAGACAGTGAAGTGTCTTGGCCCTTGCTCTGCAAGTGTTGGTTTCATTCTCATTCATCCTCCAAGTCTATGGTGAGTCTTTTACCCAGAATTCCTCCTTATTTCATAGCCATGCAGCAGTACACCTTGTCTCTCATTCTATTTCTCATACACTATCTTCGGCATCTGGCCACAACGCCGGCTTCGCTGGGTATTCCTAACCTCGGCCTTCCAACAGCCGCAATTGTCCCACGGCGAGTGAGTCTTTCCAGCACTCGTTCGACAGCACTTGGAACACGAGACTCGATTCGAGACCTCATCCCTATTTTCCCCTCGACGAAGAGCGCGAAACGCCAAGAAATCCAAGATCCTCGAATCGACCCTCGATTCCCTGGGCGGAACAAAAATAGACGCTGAAGACATCCATCGAGGGATTCCGGCAAAAACAACACAACCCCCCTTGATTACCCGCCATCCGTGGGGAAGATTGATTGATGGGAGGTTTGCCAAGGGAGGCAGTGGGGGTATGGATGGAAAGGGAGGAGGAGGAGGAGAGGGGCAGGGAGGGGAAGGAGGAGAGGCCGTCATGGGGGAGGGAGATAGACCCCCCCCTCCCCCGTTTCACACCACGCTTACACTCGCCTTCCACGCGCACAAAAAGTAAAACTGCGTTCACATGGGTGCGGAATCTGCGGAGCGCGGAAAGGCATGCAGCCAATCACAGAGGAGTCTCTTCCGTAAGGGGCGGGGTCAAGCCCGCGGAAGGTGCGGATAGAATATTTTGATATTTTCCGCATTCTATAGGCTGAGCGTTACGTCAGATCCCTCAAAAACCGTCGAAAAACAACCTGCACGAAATGAAAACAACAAAACTACTTCGTCCGTAAAGCCGCGAAACTGAAATTATCGCAGACAACCGATATGCATTGAATCCCAGGAGAAATTACAAAAATGGCAGAAGAGGATAGCGTGAATGAGATTTTAATCTCTTTGGTTAGGGAGAAGCTGTGCTTTGGGATCCCCAGGGCCCCAAGCACCACGAAATCAGCGCGAAAAACCTGGGCGGATATTTGCCATAATTTTGGTGCTAACGGTGGGTAAGATTAACGAGAGGGATAACATGATGAGTAGGTATAAGAACATGAACTAGAATATTTTTTCACCCTCCTGTTGATGTATCATGTCCTTTTAAGTACTGTTATCCCCTTCAGTTTAATTATATATGTTTCAGAAAATAAAAGTTGAGAAAACAAACCCAACGTGATCTTGAATATTTTCGGGACCCATTATCTTTGGCATTTATTTGCTCGAATACACTGTTTTATAATTTCATATATGCCTACCAAGGGATAAATGTACATAAAATATATTCATGAATGTTCAATAGAAGACTTAAGGTGATTGTAGAAAACAATTGATGAACAAATGGGATTCAGGAAAGGTCGCTCTACACTTGATGCTACTTTCACGCTACCACAATTGATTAAGAAGAGGAGGGAATTGAATTTGGAAACTCACATTGGATATTGGATTCCAAAAGACCTTCGATAGTCTTACTAGAATTACTCTTTGTGAAATTTTGAATAGAAGAGGATTTCCTTATCATCTCGCCAAAGCAATCAAGTCTGTATCAAAATTTCTTAGTTGTTATTGATACGGGAAAGCAGCTGACAGCACTAGTAAAAACGAAGGAGTAATACAAGGTTGTTGTATCTCCCCACCTCTTTTTAATATATATCCATTATTGGACGACATTAGTGAAAATATGGAAACTATATTTTAAAAAGAGGTATAGAACCAACTTCAAATGTTAGGCTAAATATTATGATACCCAGGAAATTCGAGATCATGTCCGGGAAAAAGAGAACAGTCGGAAGTCTTAATCTTGGGCCTCATAAAAATAACGCCGAAAGCCTTCGTCAGTAAAACCATCTCGAATTTCGTCGAATTTCCCTTCACAGAGACAAAATGCCGTCAACAGAAAGTCCCAAATATGCCACAATTACTTGGAAATCCGACACCCCGGCAACTCACGGCTATAATTAACTCATTATGGACATGTCCACCGTGCGATTTACATTCTCAGTATTTTAGCATATTATCTCCTAGCCCCAGCACGCATCTGCAGGAAAAAAATATCGACAAAACACGGAGGAAAATTCCAGCGTCGAATAGATGCATTAAAGAAGGGATTACATCTTCCACGATCACAATTAGAGATTCGACCTTACACGACAATAATCGGATATGAGCTCGCTCTAGTGATAAATATACAGCTTAACTATGTGGAGCGCGGGCAAGGTTGGGTGAAGGTCAGGTTATTCACCGTCCTAACTTTTAGACAGTAGTTTAGGCAGAGTAACAGGATAAGGTGGTTAGGGCATGTTGAGAGAATGCCTGAGGATAGGATGGTGAAAAAGATATACCTTGGACATCCTAGTGGCAGAAGATTGAGAGGAAGACCTCGGAAAAGATGGTTGGATGATGTAGAAGATGATCTAAGAAAGATGAGAATAAGAAGATGGAGAACTCATGCAGGATATCGTGACGTCTGGGCTAACATTGTCAGAGAGGCCAAGGCCCTACAAGGGCTGTAGCGCCGACGAGTAAGTAACTTACTTTAAGACAGATTATCACCCAATGGAATGGAAACCGATGCTGCTGCTCCCACTTAAACGGCACCCACCACATGGGCATCGCCGCCAGAGGTGGTTGAGAGGTCTCGACAGCCGAGCTACCCTTTTCCCAGTCGGAGCCAAAGCCAATCGATCGATCGAATCGAAGCCCAATCGAAGGTGAGATTGAGAGAAAGATCACCGCTAAATGGGAGGAGAGGGTGAAGAAATCATTTATTTATTCGACCACCTCTGCAATCGTCCCCCCCCCCTTAATTAACCCCCCTTTTAAATTCCCCCCATTCTCCTCCTAGTGCCAACACTTCCCGTTCAGAGAGCAGCATCTCGTGTCCATCCTGCTCGTCATACAACCGGCGCAACAAGAAAGACGAGCGTGATGCGAGTCCTCGCAGGCGCTCCTATGACAATCGCAACACAACTTCCTCTCGGACCGCTAGTTAACTACGTCTTACTCACTTCATTCGTACATACATTTAACGCCACCATCGCCACATTTTTTGCTTTACTTAAAGCGCTGGTAGCGATCAACTTTATCTCTCAATATTTTCCTTTTTAATTTTACTATGACTTATTCTAGTAAGACACTCAAATTGCATTATAATGGTTTGAAAACTTTACTTATTTATTTCCACATTCCCGAATACAGCTCTACTGTCCTCTTTTACATCGCGTGTTTCAACAAGTAACAACGGACGAACACCAACACCGCCGATTTTGAGCCGCATAATCAATTTTTAGCATGACAAAAACATTAAGCCACATTTATTTAAATATACTTTCAATTGCTATCAGTTTTACAGTGTAAGGTAAATCACAGTTACCATTTATGCTAAGTGTAAATATGCAACAATATTTTAAAAATAATATTTTAACAGTAAAACTAAGAAAAAATTTCAATGAAATATATTGCATAATTCACATGGAAGCCGACATATTATGGTTTAAATGTGAAGTATAAACGAGACTTATACGTTATATTTCTTCCGCATCTTAGTATCTGACACAGGTGGTCTTTTTATATTCGGTGTACCTGACGACGCATTTGTTTGACCTGATTGTAACATTCCAATATTGTGATGTAATGCACTTTATGCGTAATTCCTCACTCAGCTTCAGAATAAATGTTTACACTGATCTTTTGTTCTACAATCTCTCAGTACATTAGCCGGATCCATCAATTGCAGCCAAATATCAAATGATGCAAACATTTTGTACTGCCGCCCACCTACGATACGTAGCGCGCGTTTTGTACTACCTCGCAACATAACACAGGATATCTACTTCCCATTCTTTTGACTTGTAGAAACTTACTGACTCTGCTATCATTTCTGCAGTATTGGCTATTTCAATACTGGGGATACATAGCACTAAAAAGCAATAAGCTTTTCCTTTTTCCCCGAATGCACACCCTACGTCCTGCTTTCACTTTTCAAGATTGATGCATGCACCACTCTCATCTTAGATTTTGACGCGCAAACTACTTCAGGTACACGATTTAAGTTTTTCCCGGTGAATAATATTCAGGTATTGTTCTCGGGCTCTGCGCCAGGTAATTGGCGTCATATTGACCGACGTTTCAGAAAACGAATTGTTTTCCATTCTCAAGGCGTTTTACTCTCTCTATGTAGGATTTTACTCTCCCTATGTAGGATTTGGGCCAATATGAAGCCAATTACCTGGTGTAGAGCCCGAGAACAATACCTGAATACTTCAGGTACGTTCACTTCTGGTTCGATTAACAGCCCTCACAATGGTTATGTGCCTTCCTTTTAGTTTTTTTTTTACCAGGCACAGCAAAGCTAAATAATTTCTGTTTTTAACTTTTATGCCTGAATTTCGATAGCGCCTCAATTCGAGGATAGAAATTATTCGGGGAGAATAACGTAGTGCCGACACTCGGTATCACAATCCACTATGGATACCTTCTGAATGAACTCCTTCAATCGAAGAATTATATACAGCTATGCGTGGAGAAAAATAGTTTACTTGCTTCATAAAATAGAAACACTAAATTTATTCCCCTCAAAATGTATTCCGATACAATTAGTTCCGATTTATCGGAGTCATAATTATATACACGATCAGCACCCTTCGACACTTGTCAGGTCATCGTCTTCATCCGTAGAAGACGCCAATTGTCCCGTAACTAGTTGGACCTGAGTAAATCTTGGTAGAAATATACATATTTTTTATAGTTTTTAGACAAGAATTTCCTCATTATTTTTGTATGATGTCTCTTTTTATATGATTGCTGACGCTGGATCAAGTGAGTGAATCAAGAAGAGGCATTAAACTCTGCTGCTGCAGAGGCATTCACGTTTGAAACGTCACTATCACTTGAAGTATCACTTGAAGTAGTGGGGTGTCAATTATAATTCTCGTGCGGAGAAGATATCCATCACAGAGTCACACTCTAAAAGATCTTGCAAACACTTTTCCACTTCCTCAGAAGAAAAACCATATGCGTCGCCAGGACATGATGCTCCCCCGAGAGACTTTGAGATATTTTCACTACTCAAATGAATGCCAAAGCACGCTTGACACTTGAAAAAAAAAACCTGACACTTGGCTAAAAAAAAACAAGGGATGAGGAAGGGGATTGAAAGTACCTTGTTCAACATTTCTTGTGATAACTGAGACACCAAAGTAGGAACATAGTCCATCACACACATCACTTGGCAGAAGGCAAACACAATGTTTACTCCACTTTAGAGCGTAAAATTGGCGCACGTAATTATAATATATCGCAACATCTTCATGGTCAAATATTAATTGTCATTTCCAAATTTGGCATGGTAACAAAAGATGGCAAAGAGGGCCAGTACATGTGGAGTAAGGTATAAGGAAGTACATGTGGAGGAAGGTGGGTTCTCAGTCGATAAGTTACGAGAGAGAAATAAACAAGTAACTAATAATTTGCTTCGACAATGAAATTTATCAATAATTATTTGAAAATATAATGAAATATACCATCATATAAGGAAATGATTCCCAATAGTGGCTTAGGAAAATGTAAAAAAGAGAAATACTCATCTTGATTTACAACAGAGAAAGTATTTGGAAATTTCATGTTAAACATTTAAGATGACATAAAAAATAATATAAAAAAGAGAACAAAAAAGGATATTTATACAAATTCTGCGGCGCTTATAGGTAAACATGCCAATATTTCGCAAGCTAAATTGCTTATTCACAAAAATGTATTGCAAAAAAAGCATACCACAAAAATTCAAAGATACAAAATTAAAAAAATATTAAAAACATTGTAGAAGACGGCGAAGATGGAATTTCCAAAACGGTCAAAATGACAGACCACGAATCCGGCGCTTCCCATGACTTTTATTAGAGACCATGTTTGAATTTTATTTAAAATGGAAGCAGTTGAGTTGTAATAAGCTCTATCTAAACCAACATTATATAATATTCGCGGGTTAAAGAGGTTCCGCATTGTGTGTGTGAGTCAAAATAAATACTGAATTCCACATTTTTTATATTTTGTCCAAAAATCCTGATTTCACTGATGAAATGCGTTACCTATAGACACCCAAAAGTAAGGAACAAAATTTTCAGATTATTCCACGAATGTATTTTTAATGAGCACTTTTTTCCAGCCATTGGAGCCGACTGCAGCGCCATTTCCTACGAATTACCGCATTTTGACTTCAATTACGGCAGTAATTCCCTCATAACAAAAAAATAAGGTGGTAAGATGCCTATATTACATTTTTATTCAATTTCTCTGGATTATCTCCTTCTTATAAATAGTTTTCCGCAAAAATGGCATTTATATTTAATGGAAAAATACTATTTTTCACCGTGTTTCTCTCATACTCCCATTGAACACCATGTAATTTCAAGTTCAATTAGAGAGTAATATAGCGTGGAAAGGTATTATTTTGTTGTTCATATCAGATAGAGGACAACTTTTTCTACAAGAAGACATAAAATGACATTTAAGTCATTTTGGGGTGGAACCACCTCAATTGAAGAGAGACGTGGCAAATAACAACCAACGATAACCGTTATTATCTTAGCCAAATTAAACATAACGTAGTAAAATGATGAGCGACATATATCAGCTGAATAGCCTAGCTGGCCTAGCCTCTGTGCGAGGGACGAAACAACACAAAATCCGTTCGCATAGGAAACATTTTAATTAAAATTTAAAGGGTTTCAAGCTAAACTAAAATAAATGGACACCCTCATGAACTGCCTCACGCCATCTTTGTTAGCGTATGTGCAGAACCTGCAGAAAGAGACTGGAAAGGAAAGAGGAACGTTTAATTGGTGACTTAACGGGTTCGGTATATCTGCTGTTTGAGATCAAGTAAGTTAATTGTTTTAGAAGAAGATATATAAGTATATTATATATAAACGTTGCCACAAGTGGGGCGGAATTAAATATAGACACAAAAAAAGGAACACTTACAAAATGAACACAGACGGAATGTGACACACACAGTGTGTCACCTTCCGTCTGTGAAAAAGGTTGCTAGGCAATAGAAATATCAGAACGTATTTTGTGAGTGTTCCTTTTTTTGTCTATATTTAATTCCGCCCCACTTGTGGCAACGTTTATCTAGATTATCACGAGTGAGATTTTTCCACAAACTTGTTTATATATATATATATGTATACAGCGTGTCAGTCAGTCATTCTGTATCCATTTTGTTTATTTATCTCTCAATTCTTGAGCTAGAGAAATTTGGTTTGGTGCATCAAATGTGGATTCTCTGTCTGTATGATTTGGTAGTAGTTTTGGATTTTTAGCAGTTGGTGGTGCAAAGAAAAATGCAAAAAAACCGAGGCTATTAAGCTAATAATCCGTAAAAACTGCTTAATAACGATGAATTTATTTAGGTTAGCAACGGTGAAGTAAACAAACAGTACTAATTAAATTGCAATCAGTTACAAACCGTGTGGGCATATAAGCGTTGTTAATTTATCTTTTTCGGGTAAATGTTGATTGCACTACGATATCTGTATTACTTTATTTTCATTCCTGTCAAATGAAAGTGATTTACTTTTTAATTTTGGTGAAGGATCTTAGCGACATGTTTGAGAAGATTTGGAACCATTTTTCACAAAACTGAAGCATATGTGATGAAGTGACTTTGGCATAATACTACAGTTTAGTGGAACTTTTTTCAGTGGAGTGTACTGTAATTCTTGAAGTGTATAGTTCGTATGTAAACCACCAACCTTTTTACACTTACGCAGAAGCAGCAGTAAAGTATGTTCGTAATATTTACTTTCAATTAACGAAATTAGTAGGCAAGAGTCAAGCGTTAATTAGTTAGCGATTGACCTTCTTTGAAATTCTTTCTCTCTGGTTTCTTTTATTTCCCTTGGTATACAGCTACTATTACGCGAATGAAGGCGAAATTTGGCAACTAGTGAAGATATTTAGAAATTATTCGGGTGAATGTTTAAATGTATGCCACTCCAAAACAATAAGGTTCGTGTCAAATTTCTGTAAACTCAACGTTAATATAATCAATTAAGTGTTTTGGTAAAGGTGAGCTTTCGTCTCGCACTTGTTTTCGCGATTTTCACCCACTTTAAACAGAGATATCAGAACCAATTTCACCTCACTTATTGTGCAAGCTTTGCAAATTTGTTTAACACTTTCAACACAACAATGCATCAACTACTTTAGAAATGAGAAACTTTCAAACCTGAGAAGTGCGTTTTTTCCTCTCCGCCATATTGTGAAAAAATGCCGTTTCCTCTTTTCCACTGTACGTAGCGCAGCGATCGAGCAGTTGGTTCTCTAGCATATACACACCTTTTCTACACAGTTTCTTCCGTTTCTTCCCTCCTCCCACTCAAACTCGCCCCGCAACAGCCATTTACTACAATCCAATTCCATTCATTCCACCGCAGTAAACATTGCACATTTCACTTCAAATGAAGGATTTACACTTCCTTTTCACTCACATTCATTCCACTGTACTAATAACATTTCACGTATCACTTTAAATGGAGGATTTACACTTCCTAATTGAGCGTACACGATTGGCAAATCATGGCGACCATACACCACACACGCAAGTCAGAAAATGATTAATGCCAACTACTCTCAACAATTAACTTCCAACTGTTGACAGTTAATTTCCCCCTTCCACACTACCCGAGAGAACTGCGTCAACAATACTATATCATTAGCCTCTAACAAAAGCCCACTTATATTAACGTTGTGACCTGAGGGATTCTATTCTTAAAATAATACGCGAAATAACATTTTAGCCTTCTACCAATGCTCACCAATAATCACCAATAAGCGTGAGGGATTCTATTCTTAAAATAATACGCGAAATATCATTTTAGCCTTCTACCGATTCCCACCAATAATCACCAATGAGCGTGAGGGATTCTATTCTTAAAATAATACGCGAAATAACATTTTAGCCTTCTACCAATGCTCACCAATAATCACCAATGAGCGTGAGGGATTCTATTCTTAAAATAATACGCGAAATATCATTTTAGCCTTCTACCAATTCCCACCAATAATCACCAATAAGCGTGAGGGATTCTATTCTTAAAATAATACGCAGAATAACATTTTGCAACTTCAACCAATGCTCACCAATAATCACCAATGAGCGTGAGGGATTCTATTCTTAAAATAATACGCGAAATAACATTTTAGCCTTCCACCAATTCCCACCAATAATCACTAATGAGCGTGAGGGATTCTATTCTTAAAATAATACACAGAATAACATTTTGAAACTTCAACCATTCCCAGAAATGCCCATTTCCTCGTTATCGATCGCGCTAAAAATGCGTTTTCCGCTATTCAAACTCACGAAAATGAGTTTTTCACTTTTGATTATAACCAATTCGTGTTTAACTCCATTGGCCCGCAAACCTCTTTGTGGGGTGGGTTCAGGGCAAGTTACGGAAGGGGAAATCGTTTTCCGCTTTTCAAAATTACGGGAACTCAGTGAAAATCATCATTTTGAAACGTCCTCGACTACCAGATATGCCCATTTCCAAATCACGAAAATGCCTTGAAAATCATCATTTTGAAACGTCCTCGACTCCCAGAAATGCCCATTTCCACTTTACCATTTCCACAAGAAATGCGTTTTTCACTTTTGAAAATGGCCAAATCGGGCCCGCTTACCGTCCCACCCTAGCACCCCTGTTTCACTCCATAGGCCCGTAAGCTTGTTGGGGGGGTGTGGTAAAGGCATATTGTAGAGGTGAAATTAGTGTTATCCCTCTAACGGTTGTTCGTGAAAACCTCCAAATATGGCGTCGAAAACAGACGAAAAAATGGAAAAATTGGTCATTTTCAAACGTCTATATCTCAAAAACTACTAGTCACACCGGTATGATTATTACATTTTTACAAATCCGCATTCTTCCTCTACTCCCAGGTATCACATTCAATTTCGTCAGTTTCCTACGTTTTTCAAAAAAAAAATTTGAAAGTGCGAGACGAAAGCTCACCTTTACCAGTGTTTAGATATTGCCATTCCCTTGATTTAGTTTTATTGCATCAGATATACGATTAGCTAGCGTAAGTGAAATGAACCTCGAGAGTTTTCCATGCATTAAAGTGTCTGGATAAATACATATGTCGTAAACGTTTCAATACGTGTGTGCCGCTGTTTCAATAATGGTACAAACTTCAAGTCGAAAGTTTAGAAGTATTACTTATTCCATTACGAATGCTATATGAATGTGCGAGAAACTGACCTCGGAGATAATTCATTACCAGTATTTGTTAATGTACGTCAAATATTGCTCCCGTGCTTGCTGTTTTTGGTATGTAAAATTGCCAGTGGGGCACCTAAAACAATGCAATGTGCAAAAAATGCCTTACTGTTTTTCTAGAAACTCCAGCTTTGTTGAAACCATGCCTGCCCACGATGACCGAACATTAAAAGTTTTTACAAAGTTTTTCGGGACTCCCATGTTCACTTTTTTGTAGCGAGTCTATCTTTCTCAGACAGAGGCTGCCTGCAAAGCAGGCAACTGGTCTGCTAGTTCAGGTATATTAATTACTTAAATAACTTTTCTGATACGTTTCCGACATTTGCTTGTTGGATGACGCCACATGACTAACGTAGTTCCCCATAAGCTCGCGTATTGAGAGAAAAATTGGCGCTGCAAAAACTGAGAGGTAATGTCCCCCAAGTGGTCAAACACGGCGGTAAAGCTAGGCTCCATCCATAATAGCGGAAATATATCTGGATAATCCATGGATAGTCCATGCCGGCCATTTGTGTTGCATCCTTTTTCCGTGAGATAGCCTATACTTAACAGAGATTCTCTATCCTTAGATTCCATGGGTTGTTCGTTTATTTAGGGAAGTGCTTTATCTTGTGCCGGCTGTGGATCTGATCCAGATTAATTAAACAACTGTCCTTATCGACTAAAATACACCTCATTAACTATCATGTTTACGCCGTTATCGTGTTAAGCAGCGGTACAGATCTGCAGAGGAATGACAAAGCGAAGTATCCACCGCCTTAATATTCACTTATCAAGATTTGTATTTCTCATATTTTTCATGTGCTGCTTTAAAAAATAACGCATAAAGTACCTTTTTGGATAGAATTACTTGTAAAAAAGCGACAGTCATATCTGAAACTATCGAGGACCTCTTCATCTGAAACTATCGAGGACCTCTTCATGAAGTTACCAATATTACCACATTGGTAACTTTACACCTTCAGAAAATCAATTCCAATTTTTTCTGCTTTGCTTCGCCCGGGAGCAGACGATGAAGTAGCGTAAATATAAAAACGTAGTGATATTGATAAGAAGCACCAACAAAGGATGAAGAATCAATGCACAACCTGTGCGAAACAAGGGTACTGGAATACAAATTTATAAATGAGTGAACTTATGAATGAAAAAGCAGCTACCCCCAAAGTGTATCTCATCAACAATTAATACAAATAACAAGTGTGGCACCAATGAAATGCCTTGGTGTAGCTATCACCTCACTTTATTTACGTCTGCTTTAGACGGGTGCAGGGGAAAGATCTCACGCGACGCGACTGGTGCTGCTTCACCCCCCGCCCCCCAATTCTCTCCCCGGCGTGGATAAGAAGCCACGCCGTGTACGAAAGAGCGCATTCCTTTGGACTCGGACTCGCCCTCGGACGAGTTAGAGACCAACCCGCACGCAAATTCTCTTCGCTGGCCAAGCTGGGCGGCAGAGGGGGGTAGGGGAGAGTAGATGGCAGGAGGGGGGGGGGTGGGGAGGGAGCCCCTTCTTCCGAGGCACAGGCCATCGGAACGCCGCCCATCGCGAATTGAACGAGCAAGGACTTTCAGGAAAACACACCTCCGCCAAGGGCGGATACGACGACCACGATTTCGCATTGGCCTCTCCTGTCCTCCTCCGGGAATCTCTCGACCTCGCAATCGGATCCTGCAAGGACACCACCACTGTCCCGGGAACCAAGGTGAACAGAAGGAGGAAATTCCCTCTCTCTCTATTCGCCTTGCCCGAGAACAACAACCTTTGCAGCGAGCACTATCCCCTCTCCCTAAAGAGTGAAAGCAGATGCAGAAAGATTTTTCTCGGCTATAATGCGGCACGTTAGCACCTTTACCTTCAACCTTATGCATGCCCACGAATCTGTTTTCACTGATATATATATATATATATATATATATATATATATATATATATATATATATATATATATATATATATATATATATATATATATATATATATATATATACGAGCGGAAGATACCCGTTGAGATTCAACGGGTGTGAAAAACATTAAACTTATTTTTTTATAATAAAACCACAAAGCCCGAAGAAAAACAGTAGGCGTGGTCATTCGAGGAGTATGTAACCTATCTTGTATGTTGTGTTCGTTGTAGTAGACACGCTGACCGTTTTCCAGGTGCACGGAGAGATGAGTGACTATTGGTCCACTTTCATGCACGGGAAACCCAAAAATTGGACATACAGACTCATTACTACTTAAGTAGCAAAGGTTGATAGATGGTCACCTCGTCCCTCCGGTCCTCTTGAGCCGTCTTCTGAGTGATTAACAGCTTGATCGCTTCCCTTGTGTACATACATATATTTGCATTCCATGACTTAATTCAACTATTCAACGTTGATATGTGCGTTGATTATCTTAATCAGGATTGGACAGTAGAGTACAATCCAGCGGTTGACACGTCAAGAGGAGTAATGACAGCAGAAGCCATGTTTATTTGACCTATGAATCCTCCATCAATGGGACTGCGCCTTCGGCATAGCCATAATCATTGGTTTCGGTTGCTAAATAAAACATTTATGGTGATTCTTAGTGCACTTGTCGATTTTCATGCACAGATGTCGTTAATTGCGCAGAATTTCCGTTCTTATTTCGGATAAGAAGCATGTAGTGACGTCATTATAATTTCCGCCATCTTAAAGCAGATTGAAGGTTTGAAACAGATGGGTCTGTATTTGAACCAGATTTAGAGCTGGTTACCCATCCGTATGTTGGGTAAGGATGAAATTTGTGCGGATCTTAGCGTAACCCGAGAAACACCACGGGGAGAATCTCATGAGATCGCTGGTGGGCATGTCTTTGACCATCCAAGTCTAACCTTTGTCGTTTTTATTTCAAGGGTTCATTTTCTCGCAAATAAGACATTCATTTTGTCTAAAAAGATTTTTTCGAAAGGTTACTCTTTTGTCTATTAGGCATGTTGATGGATATATTTTTAAGTCCAAGGAACGGAAACATAGCGGCAAGTGAGAGTCTAGAATAGGCAACTCGATGATTGAGTGAATGTACCTAAGTTAACTGCACATTAACACTTTTAAACGTATAAATAATTCGTGACGTTACTGATGTGGGAATTGGTCTAAAAACAGTTCGCGAATGTACTGAGAGGCAGACGGTTTCACTATGTGTAATACACCTGAGTACTAAACGATAATAAACAACGCCGTGTTTGTTGTAGCAACAGAGGCATTATTACCATTGATATTCGCTGCACGTATATATTCTTTTAAGTTTGTAGTCTATTAATTCCTTTATGTGTAACGTTTACTACGTAAGTGTTCTCCCATATATATGCCCCTTTGAGAGCTACTTTGAGAGTAGACGTTGAAGAGTATACTTGTTAAATATACATTGAATTTAACGATTACCCCCCGAAGCAATCTATCATGGGGGCCTTGGGACTCCAGGATCTTCTTATACGGATTTTGTTTCTACGTACTATCATGGGCCTGCAGGAAAGCGTGATATTAAAATGCTAGAGGCGTGAATATTCTATGAAAATGAAATCTCTGGTTGTCAAGGAAATATATTATTGTTGATTTCAGGGAAAATGTGAGATTTTTCAACTGAAAACATGAATTTCAGACAAATACGGAGTGTAGAAGAAAATCGATTGACAAAATTAAAAATTATATTGATTCAGCCATCCGATTAAAAAAATTCCAGCCCTATATCTTGAGTGAATGTACTTTTAAAAAGCAAAAAATGAAACCACTGCACCGAACACAATGCTTAGCATGGACCACCAGGGGGGACCTTCGGGGGCCTTTGGGGGCCCTTAGATCTTTTTAATATAACATATGATACAACCAGATATTTATTCTATCTACATGCCAAATTTCAGCTCAATCGGTCCAGTAGTTTTTGCGTGATGGAGCAACAGACAGAAAGAGACCATTACATTTTTATACATATTAGTAAGGATCACACCCTTAACCCTGAAAAAATAGGGTTTCGGTTAATTGAACCCTACAGTGTTTGTTATCTACCAGTAACAAACATGTGTTCCAAATTTCATCAAAATCGGTCCTGTGGTTTAGGAGGAGATGTGGAACATACATACATACATACATACATTGACTTTTATATATATAAAGATATATATATATATATATAAACTTTGCCACAAGTAGGGCGGAATAAAACATAGACACATAAAAAAGAACAGCCACACAATCAGTTCTGATATTTCGGATGCTATAGCAACCTTTCTCACAGATGGAAGGATACAGACCTATCTATATCCGTGATCCCTATATACTTCTCATGCAATATACAGCACAATAGCGTAGAAAGAATGGAATAGTTTAATACACAAATATCAAATCCGCCATTATAGATGGTTTAGTTGTGCACTTGATACGCCGAAAAGCAGATTTACAGAAGAATACAGCGACACAAAGATACATTTACTCACAATTTGGGTAAGACTGTCTCACACTATTCACACTTACACATTGCAAAACATGAGAAACTCAGTACGCTATGGCTAATTTGGATGGACCACATATCGTGAATCTAAATTAAAACAGGCCTCATTCTTAGGAGCTCAGACCCCACTTCTTCATCATTCAGAAAAACACCCCATATTTCAAATGATGCCGAAATATCAGCCACGACCACGCTATTTTTCGAGATATTTTCCAAAATATAATAGGCGCAGTTTTCCACACGGGATTTGGTGCTTTTAAAGAGATATTTCTAAGCAAATGTTGAAGTTCTGATGCACAAATGGCGTCCGCAATAAAGCGGTAGGTAGTTACATTGTTCAGTCAACTCTTTAAAAAATAAATTCATCACTCATCTTTATACTTTCAATGAAATCGCAAACAAACCTTAGGTTGTGAAAGTGCTTTCATCGCACGGCGCGAAAAAAGTTTAGTTCACGCAAGAAAACAAAGTGTTTGCGTCATAAATATTTCTGAACCATTTTCACGCTACACACATCTCCTTAAACTTAAACATTGTATTCGAACATGGTCCCTGTTATGACACTTACTGAAACTATCTCAATTAAAGCATTCGGGGAAGTTCGCACACCCGCGCGACGACCTCACGGGGGTCGAAGAATGTGGCAGCGAGAGGTGGGAACCCCATTTCCCAGCGAGGATGGGGGAGGGAGAAAGGGGCGGGGGGGCAGGCTCGGATAAGAAAATAGCGGGAGCGGCAAAATTGAAAAACCAACCGCACCACGTCCAGCGGAATGCTCACGAATCCCGACCCGGGAGGATTAAGGAGGTTCCGCCGCGACTGTGTGAGTCAAAATAAATACTAAATTCCACATTTTTTATATTTTGTCCAAAAAATCCTGCTGCCACTGATGAAATGCGTTACCTATAGTAACCCAAAAGTGAGGTACAAAATTTGCAGATTATTCCACGAATGTATTTTAAATTAGCACACTATTCCAGCCATAGTAGCCGACTGCAGCGACATTTTCTACGAATTACCGCATTTTGACTTCAATTACGGCAGTAATTCTTCAATAACTAAAAAAATAAGGTGGTAAGATGCCTATATTTTATTTTTGGTCAATTTCTCTGGGTTATTTCCTTCTTATAAATAGTTTTCCGCAAAAATGGCATTTTTGTTTTATGGAAAAATACTATTTTTCCCCGTGTTTCTCTCATTCCCCGATTGAACAACATGTGATTTCAAGTTCAATTATATAATAAAATAGCGTGGAAAGGTATTATTTTGTTGTTCATATCAGATAGAGGACAACGTTTTCTACAAGTAGACAGAATATGAATAAAATGACATTAAGTCATTTTACGGAGGAACCACCTTAATGAAGAAATCCAAACGGGCATAACCTCTCGAGGAGATCCAAAGATAGATTCGGAGACACTTTCCTCGAAGGCACTCTCGAAAGAAATTGAGGACACGAAAGCGAACACGCACACACATCCTCCTCCAAATCGCTTTCACTCCACGCGGCACAACGCGCACTGACGCCGCCGTTGGGCCAAAAGGGGGGGCGGCGACACACTTCACTTCGTCGTCGACCGATCGACCGGAATAGTTCACACCAGGCTTGTGCGATGACCGATTTTGGTCATCGATTTTCGATGAAAAAATTTCATCGAAATGTTTCGATGACGATGGCTGTCATCGATCATCGTATAGAGTGTACACGATGATCGATGACTATCGATGAATATCGATGATCGATGAATGTCGATGATCGATGAATGCCGATGATCGATGAATTACGATGATCGATGACTCTCGATGAACTGTGCAGTAGTGATGGGCGATCGCTGTGATTGAATCACCGATACTGAAAAGTAGCAATCACAGCCTGTGACTAAATAATCGAAATCACTGTGACTGTGAATTCGGTGAATTTAGTCGATTTAGCTCAGGCTGCTACCGCTGCTACCAACTGCACCAGTGCAACCAAGGAATACAATGCTACCACTGCTACTGCGTATTAACTGTGATTTAACTTGGTCGCTACTTCTGTATCGTCTACCACAAACTTGAGGAAAAACATGAATTCCAAACATCCCACTGTGGCCCTGCCATTGTCCTCAAGGCGCAATAGATGGGGTGCTTATATTTTATACATACATTTTAGATCTATGGCGTTCAAATGAATGGAAACAAGAAGAAAAATTAGTGATATAAGAATATCGATCATCCTCATCGATGGTTCTCATCGACATCAATGATTCGCATCAACTCATTGACATCGATGATTCGCATCGACTTATCGGCCTCGATGATTCTCATCGACATCGATGGTCGATGACATTCATCGTCATCGATTACAGTCAGCGCAACGCGATGACTAAAATCATAGTCGATGACTTCGATTAATCGACTCATCGCACAAGCCTAATTCACACTGTCAAGTGAGCTCTGAAACACGAGGGGCAACACAAGATAGTATTTGGGCAATTATGGAACAAGCCAACCACACACGCGGAGAGGTCACATGACTGGTCACCGGCTAGAAATGTGCTGGTCTCGTTTCGTTTTGTGAGTGAATAAATTACTCTGCGTCGCCTGAAAGCGAGACGAAGTTGAAACGCCACTGCTGACTGGTCCTCTGAAAACCCACGCATCTGACCTCGTATTCATACCCACACCTTCCCAAGTTCTAATATTTCTAACAGATGAACCTTTACGAAGTTTGAGAGAAATTTTCCACCAATGAGATAATGGTGACCATATTCTCATCAAAGCAGCATTCCAGTTCCGATGATAGTCACGCTTATGACTTGGAATGATAAAAAAGTTATTGCGTCACAGCTGGAATTCATTCACTGATGTCTTACTGCATTCAAATAAACCATATAGAGCAGGGGTGTCCAACAAGTCGATCGCGCTCGACGAGGCCAATTTTGGTCGATCGTCGATCTCTCGTAATGTCTGGGGCAGAATTCCGTGTACTCCCGTGACTTTGAAGCGATTTTAGAAGACAAAACTTTGTAGTAATAGTTGAATGTATTCTGGGAACTTGCCAAGTTCATGAATACCTAGAATTCTGACAGCCAGACACTGTTATCTCCGCTCACCCAGCACAATACATTTTGACTTATGCGTTACATTGTCACCGGACAC
Organism: Pyrrhosoma nymphula; assembly: GCA_963573305.1. NCBI lineage: Eukaryota > Metazoa > Arthropoda > Insecta > Odonata > Coenagrionidae > Pyrrhosoma > Pyrrhosoma nymphula. The sequence continues at coordinate 46,244,535 of OY754328.1, forward strand.
AACGCGCGAACGCAACAGTTACAACTCGACTCATCGAAGAACACAGTCAGTCAGCTTGAATATTTGGTAGTGCCATACGGTAGCTTCTTTTCTTTTGTATTAACTGTGTCATTATTAAGCAATATTATTTGTCCTCGGTATCCACGTTGGATTTAAATTTTTCTTCTGTTTAAAATGTAATTACATTTTCTTAGTTTTAAATTAAATTGCTTTTCTTACCTATCTATTTACTTGATAAGTGAGCATTCTCGGCAACAGATCTCTAAACTGCGGTCATTACACTGGGAGAAAAATAAGGGACAGTATTACAAATATATTAGGAATAACAGTAATTCTATCTAAAGTAAGAGGTCAGTATTGTAAACCGTAATAAATATATTGTAACTTTAACATACTTCTTGTAAATTCGAATATATCTATATTAGATTTTAATATAATTGTATTGTTGTCCCCGATTGTAGTATGCAGGATTGTTATTATTTCTCTCAATATAACGGAGATAATTGCCGCAGTTCACGAGTTTTTGAATTTTCTAGGAAAATATTTAATTCAATATTTATTCTTTAAATTGTCATATTTCTTTGCATTCTAGTATACCCATGGACATGAGTAGTAAACCGAAGAAATCTAAAACTTATCACTTCAATGAAGAATGGGAGCCCGATTACTTTTTTACAGTGTTGAATGATAAATGCTGCTGTTTAATATGCCTTACCTCGGTAGCCATTGCTAAGAAGGGTAATCTGGAGAGACATTTTTTAGCTTTACATAACAAGTATCAAACAGATTATCCACCAAATTCTGAACTGAGAAAACATAAAGTTAGGGATCTTAAAACTCGATTAACAAATCAACAAAGCATTTTTAAAAAGCCAAGGTTGAAGTCACAAGCAGTAACTACTGCATCATTCAAAGTAAGATATCTCTTAGCAAAAAAATGCAAGCCATTTTCCGACGGTGAATTTGTAAAGGAAATATTTTTGGAAATGTCAGATTCACTTTTTAACGATTTTAAGAACAAGAGTGAAATTGTTGCTGCAATTCAAGATCTACAATTGTCTCGAAACACAGTGGTGCGACGAATTGAACTGATGAGTGGGAATGTAAAAGAGCAGTTAATTAATGATATTAATAGATGTTCTTGTTTTTCCATTCAGTGTGATGAATCGACAGATATAAGTGATACAGCACAATTACTTGTTTTCGTTCGTATGATTTTTAAGGATTTTACATCTAAAGAAGAATTGTTGGGTATGATTTCTTTGAAGGAAAGGACTAGAGGTGTCGACATATTCAAAGCCTTTAAAAAAATGGTGTATGATTTGAAAGTACCACTTTTAAAATTAGTCTCAATAACAACGGATGGCGCAGCTGCAATGATAGGTTGCAAAAATGGATTTATAGCCCTATGTCGAACTGAAGATGAATTCCCAGCCTTTTTGAGCTATCACTGCATAATTCACCAGCAAGTGTTAGCTAGTAAGAGACTAAACACAAAAGAGGTAATGGACATATCATTTAAAATTGTTAATTCAATTCGAGGAAGTTCCCTCAAACAGTTTCTTCCGTCTCTTTCAATTGCAGCTCGATGAAGGCCAACCTGAATTATTACTACATACTGATGTCAGATGGCTGAGCATAGGAAAATTTCTGCAGCGATTTCGTCATTTAATGCCTGAAATTATAGATTTTCTTCACGAACAAGATGGAAACTGTGACAATTTAAATGATGAAACTTGGCTTAATGACTTGGCATTTCTTACCGAGTTGGCATTTCTTATCTTACTTCAATATTAAGTCATTTAAATTTAGAATGACAAGGTAAAAATAAAACAGTAATTGATATGAACAGCTGCATAGACGCATAAAAAACAAAATTTATTTTGCTAATAGAAGATCTGCAACAAAATGATCTGAATCATTTTCCAAATATGTCGGATAACCGACAAAAACATAAAAATATTTAGTATAAGATCGACAAATACGTCGCGGAAATCCAAAAAGTAAAATTTGAAGATTTTGAGGTAAGATTCCAGGATTTTGAAAAAAATAAAGAAATGGTGGAATTTATATCTTTTCCTTTTAAAAAAGATGTAAGTGTGAAACGCATTAGCCAAACAATTTCAGACATATTTCCTATGGATCAAAAGGCATTAGAAAATGAAATTATAATTTTACAAACTGACTTAAACTTACAAGCCAGAAAATCTGAAGAAGATTTTTGGAAATATGTCAACCGAGAAAAATATCCCAGTGTCACCAAATGTAGCGAATATATCTATTCTTGTTTCGGATCTACATACCTTTGCGAATCGGTATTTTCATACTTGAAGCTAACGAAGACTAAACAACGTTCTGTCCTGACTGATTCCCATACAGAAGACTCATTATTATTATCTTTGTCAGGATATACACCTGATTATGATTCCTTGGTTAGAGACATGCAAATTCAGACTTCCCATTAATGTTAAGAGAACAAAGTAAATTCTAAATCTGTATTTATCTGTGGCTACTATGAATTAATAAATATTGTTAATAATTAACCATGTTCTTTTAATTCCCCTGGACGTGAGTTTTTTGGCCCTTTAAATAATTATTGTTGTTGTTTTTTTACGTAGGTAGATAAGCCGTATATCTATATTTCAGTACGAGGTTTACTTAGCGAGCTATTGATAAATTAGCAAAAAGTAAGTCGTATTATTCTCTCATGATAAATTTTCTTGGCCCAAAAAAAAACGAGAAAGTGAAATATTGTAATCAAATCATCAGCCATACTGTGCATTTTTATAACAACTTTTTTATATTTACGAACAGATAGTACATGAACTTATACATTGCAGTTGATAAAAAAATTAAATTGCATTTTAAGTTAGTAAAAATCTATCTCGAAAAAGTGTCGGAAAAACGAATTTTTTAGGTACCGCATGTACGGAATGCTGCTATCAAAAGTTGGGTCTGGAAATTTATTTTCTTCAGGAGCCTATATCTCGAAAACTTAATAAGTGATTTAAAAATAAAAAATAGTTTTGAACATATATGGTCGGAGAGGAGAGGAAGCTGGTGGCAGAGGTTCGGAGAAGGCAGAAGAGATGGATGGAGGAGGTTTTGAGAGGAGAGGGCATGCTGAAGAGAGTGATAGAGGGGAGAACACTGGGGAAGCGTGGGAGAGGAAGGAAAAGGATAGGAATTCTGGACGAAATAAGAGGAGGTAGAAGATATGAAGAATTGAAGAGGGATCTAATAACTTAGGAGGGAAAGCGAGACAATTTCTATTAGGTTGGGATACAAAATAGGGACTGTCCAAGAACCTACCAATCAGCTGGTAGAATACTTGAATGAAAGAATGAACATATATTTTACATATCTACCCATACCTCGCTGGAATGCACCTTATGCTGAAACACAAGTGTATAAACATAGTATGCATTTGCCACCCCTTCTTCCCCCTTAGACTACGCCTATGACAATAAGTCGATTGCGACACACTTTTAAGATAAAAATTAGATCTTGTACACAGAAAAGTTGGGCACCCCTGATATAGAGGATGAGATCCGATTCGTCTCGGAATAAAACTATTTTAACGTTGGTTTTATTCTGCTCACTAATATTTGAGCTTTAGAAATACAATTTGCTTTCAAAGATATTAATTTTAGAGACTTGCAACACCGTTTATTATCTACTGTTGGTAGCATTGCAAAAATATGGTAGGTGTTATTATATAATATATTATCACATCTTCGGGGCAGAAATATATTATATTTCTATCGATTAATAAGTACATAAAAGAGCACACAGTAAAACTTTCATCAAACATGAAAAATATAATAGCTCGTTATCAATTTCTGATGCTCTCAATAAATAAAAACATGCATAGTAATCCAATTTCCACGAAAGAAATCACGAAAAAGGCACATAGAAAAAATTGGAGGGAAAGTATAGTGGGAAATTCCGTGCCTGGGAATTTCGGTCAATTTGGATCCATGGTGGAGAAAACAAATTTGAAACGAATGGGCACAAGAATTCTTCTTCCCTACACAATCACAGCCGTAGCAGAGCTAACTACTGACACAATGGACGACTTCTTCACGTGTTCCCTTTTCAAGCTGAAGCCTTTTTCACGTCCTCTCCCCGTTCGTCATGGACAGCACTCGCTGCCACATCACAACAAGGCGCGCGGCGTTTGTAAGTAACGCGAAACGTTGAATAATACACTCGGCGAGCCGCAGCAAGGGTGAGTGGCAGGGGGTGTTAGGACGACAGCCATGGGAAGAGGGAAGGAAGGAATAGGGAAAGGACGGAATCGAATCAATACGTTAACGATGTGTCTTACGAAGGTGACAGTGTCTGGCTTTTACTCGGTAAAATTCCTTCATGATGAGGGTAAAGAAAACACTGTGATTCCACAAAATTATATATTTAGACGAACATGGTTTCGATGCAGGCCGTGGGGGGGGGGGGGGGTAAGGAATGTTGGTGGAGGGGCTCTTTTGTTCTTTGGACTAGCTACGACTTCCACGAATGAAACTTTCATTGTCTCACCGAATATCGTGAAATTACATTTTTATAATAAATAAACTTTTCGTTTTCGTGTTACTAAGGATTCAACTGTTGTCTTTAAGGTCGTGAAAATTCCCTTATGATCATACATGCATTAGGACGTTTTTAATAATCATCGCAGGGTGACTGACAGCTAAGAGGTCTAATGCAAAGTTTCCTCTGGTACGTTTGTTAACTACTTGGATTACAGAGTGGTTTGAAAACGCATAGAGTAATGCCTCGACAGTCGTACCAATTTCAATCATTTTCAAATGCCTACCGCTAATGTAAATGGATTATATTAGGACGTACGGTGAGGTGCCAATAAATTTCCTTGACACAGCGACTGCTGTTGACGTTGCTAATCAATCACTGATCAGCTGACTCATCAAAGAATGCTACTTAGCAGCCGACGGGTACGAAACTTAAGTTTGATGAAACCTCAAATCGGGTGGTACAGGGTCCTTCCTTTCATCGGACGTTTCGAGCAGCGACTCGACCGATCGTCTTTAGACATCCTAGAAGCCGTCAAGAAAGAAACGTCAGAAGTAACCTTATCTGGTGCCAAAATGTGTGTAAAAGCGGTAGTAAAGAACATTATCCGGTGGAAAATCAGAGAGATGATCACGCAGAAGATTCACCGGGAAAACTTGAAAGTGTATAAATCTGGATGAGTTACTTCTTTCAAAAAGTTTAAGTACATCAGGCACTGCACTGTTGGCATGCTCGAATGAAGAATTTCAGATAACTTTTAAAGACTCATTACTCTCCGAATACTGCCGTTTCAATGCAAATGCTTTCGCAAGACGGAATGCTTGCGGGGGAAAAATCGCAAGTCGCCCCTTCGTGTCTCCACAACCCCCTCTCGCGACGCCACCCCGTGAAATCTTCTTGACCACGTGACCACACTCACACCCCCCCTTACACACATCTTCCTCCCGACGCCCATCTCCGCATTCCCACAGGTCTCGGAAGTCTCGGGAAAAGAACTGTTGAGCGAGTGAGAGATCGCTTTCTTACCCCGGGGGGGGGGGGGGGATGAGGGGGCGTGATTTGGGACGGTTGGGGGGGGAGGTGGGAGGCAGAGAGAGAGAGGGACCGATTCGAGGGCGGCGGAACATTCCAGCGCCCACGGAATATTGGATCCAGACTATATATAAGTTGGGAGCCGATGGAGACTCAGAGAGAGGCTTGGATTACTTGATCAATAAAGATCAAGCAGGTTTCAGTCCGACACCGAGGAGATATTATTTTAATTCCGCACTATATATCTACAACAGCAACTACACAGAATCTACAACGCACTATATCTCCTGTAGAATAGTCAGACGTGACAAAATAAGAGAGATACACCGCCGAACTGATGAGTAATGCACTAAGGTTACTTCTTTCCAGAATAAAGTTACCGACTATAATAAAAGTAGAGCAACACACTAAGACACACATGCGATTCACTCTCGACCTATTCCAATTCCATCTGTTCCCTCCCTCCCCTTCTTCATGGCAGCTGTCTCCTAACACCCCCTGCCACACTCATCCGCGGCTCGCAGGTTAGCATGCAGACGCAGAATTCGAAACGCGAAAAAGTATCAAATTACAACCGAGAACTACGCAACCGATTTAATTGGCGTGCGAAAAAAACATGGTATTAAAAGCAATTGCGTTTGGCTCAATTGAGTAGGCACTTCAAAAATTAATATTTGTCGCGGGGTATTACAATCACACAATTTCCCACGATCACCACATCGATAATACATCGAGAAAGAATTGACAATTGCTTACCTTTTCGAAGAATAAAACGTTATCCAATAATAAGTAGTACCCCCTCGCTACTTCCCTGTGTGCTTCCTTACACTTATGACTTGCATAGGCAGGAATACTTTAGTGGGATAGATAAACGAAAACATAATACAAACATGGAATCATCAACGAAACGGAGATTGGCGAGGAGGAAAAGACAAGGGGCAGAATCACAAGCAAGCCACATCCTCTCACCTTCTTCCGGCCAATTGAAACGCACCACATGCCGCAACGTGTGTACTATATATGTACTATGAAGGAAGTGAGAGTCCAGGACTCGAATCACGACGCGTCAAATATTTCCGCAGTCATCTCATTAAGCGCTTACGAGGAATTATCTTTGCTGTCACACATAGAACGCATTTTTCACTAACCAGAACTCCTTCAATATGAAATATACGTCTACAACATTGTCCCCTTGACTCATTCTCCAAAAACTGTTGTAGATGGGAAGACATTGCAAAATGCACACATGAAGCAAAATCAAATCATTAAACGGAGTACGAGGATATTGTATAGTCCTATAATATCGTAATAAACGCTGTAGTTGGAATTTCCCACGCATAGCAATAATAAGAACGACATTAAAATGGGGAGGGAGGAGGAGGAGGTGGCTAAGTACGTATTTCCCAATTGTATGGTCTCCTGGGAGCGAGGAGAATGACCTTCAAACCAGGGTGTCGTGCGAGGACGGAAAAGTAATGGAAAAGTGACTCTAATACTCATTTAACTCTCATCGAAATAACTATCTAAGGAGAGTACATGAGACCTTACTTCAAAAAGGGCCATGCAATATTGTGTACTTATTCTGTGAATGTATTTTTATGGCCTGCACTGGGTGGGTTGGGCTAACGAATGGGAAAAATCCCATCTTCGGCGGTGGGGTGGGGATCACGAAAAAATAAAAATCAGAGAATGATGCAGCAATTAAGAAACCCCACTTCTTGCCCACGAGGCCTAGACAAAGGACGTTTGATCCTTCCCTCAATGAAGAGCGTTATGCATTACACGTTAGTGCCTGACCTGACACCACACTTCCTCAAAAAATGGAAGGAAGAGGCAAAAGAAGCGTAAATACATACTTTTTAAACCACATTGCAAATCGATATAGCACAATTTGCGCGTGTGACCATTATACAGGATCATGCTTTGATGAAAAAAAAAGATTAAGACATTAATAAGCGGACACTTTCAAGAGAAAAGACCACGAGAGCCATTTTAAGGCGATCCTATGGGGGGGAAAATATAACGAGAATTGATCCAAGACCATTTGTTCTCAAGAAAACGAAACTAAAGTGGGCTGTTTTATGTTCTACCCCGACTAATAATCCCACAAGAACAGAAGTAATAATCCAAATTATAAGGGCAAAATGAATTCATGGCATTCATTTTATAAAATTAAAAACCGCTCGAGTATTCCTTAGTACGTACATAAAACTTATATTCATTGAAAGTGACATCACTGGGGTCATTTGAAGCAGTGAACAAGGTCATGAACAAGAGAAAAACGCATCCCCCACCACAGATGAAATATGTTTTCATGCATGCCCATCACGCAATTCCCTCTCGGGTTAGGCACAGTCAAGAGAGCTTTATTCTCGGTGATGGGCCTGTAAAGCTGACTCTGCTTTCACAATTTTCTCCATACTGACCTATCCCTGCATACCTCTTGTGCTTCAGTCACACTCGTACACTCTTTGATACACGCTCTTAAGACCTCATACTAATATTCCTTCTCTTAATTAAGAATATCCTCCACCAAATTCACTTTTTCGGTCTATCCTTTTTAGCTCACCATTCCCTCCTCTTAATCATAAATCTGCCTCCTCATTCGACTCTCATCCACTCTCTCGCACCAAATGGCCAAACAAACGAAGCACGCGCCTCTTAAGGAGGTTCCGCCGCGACTGTGTGAGTCAAAACAAATACTAAATTCCACATTTTTTATATTTTGTCCAAAAAATCCTGCTTTCGCTGCTGAAATGCGTTACCTACAGAAAACCAAAAGTGAAGTAGAAAAAATGCAGATTATTCCACGAATGCATTTTAAATGAGCACTTTTTTCCAGCCATAGGAGCAGACTGCAGCGCCATTTCCTACGAATTACCGCATTTTGACTTCAATTACGACATTAATTCTTCAATAACTAAAAAAATAAGGTGGTAAGATGCCTATATTTTATTTTTATTCAATTTCTCTGGATTATTTCCTTCTTATATAGTTAAAATAAATCTTAAATAGTTTTCCGCAAAAATGGCATTTATATTTTATGGAAAAATACTATTTTTCCTCGTGTTTCTCTCATTCCCCCATTGAATACAATGTAATTTCAAGTTCAATTATAGAATAAAATAGCGTGGAAAGGTACTATTTTGTTGTTCATATCAGATAGAGGACAAGTTTTTTTACAAGTGGGCAGAATATGAATGAAATGACATTTAAGTCATTTTACGGTGGAACCACCTTAAACTCCATGCACGACCGGAGCATCCATTGTTTCATCAACCACTCATTTCTAACCCTATCCCTTCTCTCCTTTCAGCAGAGCAAACTTTGTCCCCCCCCCCTTTCACCCCTTTTAGCAGAACTTTTCCTCAACTCTTTGGAAGAAAAGTTATTCAATTCCGGCAACCAACACATTAGTCTTATTAAATACTGGTTTTTCGATACGCGGACGACATCCTCTGCCTTTGGAATGGAACTAACCACTGCAATTGAAGTCTTTCCTCAACCATCTGAACTCACTCCATTCAAACATATCCTTCACGATGGAACACGATATCAACGGCATTCTGAATTTCCTCGATTTGTCTATCTACATAACAGGGCAAAAACATGAATTTTCAATATATACAGGAAACCTTCTTACGCCGATCACATCATACCAAGCGATTCAGTTCACCATTTTTCCTACAAACATGCAGCTTTTAATTCTATGGTTCATCGCCTCCTACACATCCCCCTTTCACTCACGAATTTCAAATCTGAACTATTGACTATCATGCCTATAGTCGCAAATAATGGTTACAATCCAAATTTAGTGCACCCAATCCTTCGGAAAAAACAAAAAGTCCTAGATTTAAAACAAATTTTCCCCGCACTAACAGAAAGACCTATTAAATTCAAGTGGTGCTCTCTCCCATTCATTGGTAATATTTCTTATAGAATTTCAAACCGCCTACCAAGCTCCCTTAAAGCAGCTTTTTACACTCCCCTAATCCTTTCAAAACTTTTAGTCAACAGCAAAGAGACAAAATAGACTCCTAAATTCTGTTATTTATAAGATTAAATGCAACAGTTGCAATATGGCATGCATCGGCCAGACTGGTAGAAGTTTCAGTACAGGTATTAAAGAACACGCCAGATGTTACAGAAATATGGATTCCACCTCACCATCTGCCTAAAGGCCGTTTTACACGATGAAAGATTTTGTACAAACGAATGTACCTACGTGAGACTGTACGTTTGTCTCAACGAAATTAGAACAGGTTCTATTTCCCGTGCAGGCATTGAGACATTCGCACAAGCGTTCATACAATTTGCCGCTTTACACGATACATTTTGCCTCATGCAAGAGTTCAAGAAAGAGTTTGTACAAATAAATGTACCGTGTAAAACGTCCTTAACACCTTTTGGATAACAATCACACGAGCGATTTAATACCCGAAATTTTACACGTTATTCTTAAAGGAATGGACGCACTGGAACAATTAGAAATTATCAGACAGTCAAACACCTTTGCAAAGATATATTATTTCCGCATCCCTCCCCCCTCCTTTCAGATAAAATTAATCTTTCCCGCCTCACCAGCCCTTAATCATCGTGTCTTTCATTTTTTATTATTTTTTCTCCTCAACCCTGCCTCAATATTTGTTTTCTCCCCTCCTCCTCCGTAACTACAACAACAATAACAAACTCAAATAACAAACTTCTGTATATTATATGTTGTGTAACTGACCTGACGATGCCGTAAAGCGGCGAAACGCGTCGTACAATAAAAAACATTGTAGAAAAGTACTAAGCTGTCTTAATCATGAATACTGAACTACGAGTTACTTACTCTTAAGTCCGGATCAACAAGAAGGATGGGAAATATTAAACTGCGCTGTATAAGGCTCAAAATCAGTGGCTGTTATTCGCAGCAGTTGACAAGGCTGTTAGGCCTCCCAGAGCCTGCGGTGACCGAGGGAAAGGAGAGGGACTGCACCTCGATTATGTAACTGTGATAAGGGTGATAGCGACGTCGTTGCCCAGGACAACGACGTACGGACGACGGAAGGTGATAACAGCGATCATGTAACTGTGATGAGGGTATTAGCGACGTCGAAGTCCCGAATAGCGATGACGCTCGAAACTGATGGTCATAAGGTATCGAATATGTGCGAATACGTTGAATAAACTTGAATCACATATGTCCAAGCCCAATTAATTAACTTTTCCTTTATGAAATACCTTCATGAAGATCTCAAGTAATTATACAGAATAAGAAAATGTCTTGATAAGTGCTATTCTGAATGACATTGCGACCGGGGAAAAAAGAAGGATAAGCGCACTCATCCGGCTTGGCACACAACTATTTCAAGAGAAATAGGTAAATCGCAGTGTGAAAAGTTTTTTAATTTATATGTTAGAAATATCGTCTATCTGCCATTCAGTCGTGGAATATTTCCCATAATGGAATTAATATAAAATTTGTAATTGCTACTAGTCACAAGATAACATTATAATACACGATAGAATAATTTCATACTCCGTAATGCGATTTGCCAGCACAAAGGCATGTTTACATCGCTTTCGCTTAATCCTTCTTTAGGGAAGACGAACCCTTCCTTAGAATTTCCCAAGCATATGTATGCACAAGTATGCAAGGGTTGAATTAAAAAGAGCACATCACTTTAGTGTATCGTAATGGTAAACCTAGGTCAAAATCAACTAAAACAAGTTCAATGCCGCACCGTGAAAATTGTAAAACCACGTAAACGGGTTTTTCTACGGGTAAAATAATCCATAAATTTACATTACCCACGAAAACCTCAGGTGTTTATTTAATAGCTAATCATAAACAATTATAAACGCAGTAAAATCATTTCTGTATCATTTCAACTGAGACCAATATTAACATTTTTCTACGCCCATACCTCGCTTACATTTACCTTAAGTGGTCAAGCCACTACGAACTTTACAACAGTCAATGAGATCACCCAGCCCATTACTGCCAGTTGAATATAAAATCACAGAGTAGAAGAACATGGATTACAATTTAATGATAGTTCTCGACGGAAGGACTATTTGTTGTACTTGCATGAACAGTCAGTCACAAATGTGCATACGTCGACATGAGATATACGACTCGCCGATAGCTAATAAGCTTCAGTTCTATCACAACATTGGTACGGGGAAAGAGGAAACTCCATACATTATTTAATACTTGGGATTGCAGGCATTATTAACTTGGATAACTATAAAAATGTAATGCTAAAATCTTATTACAGCAGAAGACTCACCGCTCCGCCATAATATTATCGTTAGTCATTTTATAGATTATGTGGAATCTGTAGAATACATTGATTCGAGCATGTAATCGAAACGTTAGAGCTAATTATTCATAAAAGGCATATACACAACATATAATAATATAATGCATTAAAGATTAAAAGTATTATATTTATAATTGTACCTATTTAAGAATGTTTCGCCGATTTCCATTGGTTCTTCAGATTCTCCATTGTTACCAACATAAACAAACAATGTTTTGAAACGCTATTCGAATATAAGCGTGTGACGTCAGCCCATGACCGTCGTACGTGCGATGACGGTGCCTTACATGATCGCTCGATCACGCCGAACGTCATCGCATGCTGTGATGACGTTCACCCATCGTGATCGCTTTCACATTTACATAATCGAGGTGCTGGATGTGGAAACGCCTTTCATCGGCTACTCGCTGTGACGTCCACCCGCCATGAGTTTGGAAGGAAAGGGATGGCGCTGTCTCTCTTTTTATCAAAAAGGTTTCTCACGTCGATGTTTAGCCACCTACAAATCTCACACTAAATTAAGGAGCGCAGAAAATATTTTGTTTTTCAAATTCCACAGGAAACAGAAACAAGAAAGCGGCGAACTAAAATGGAGTGACTGGCGAATCAAAGAAAACTTAGGCTTCGGAAAAAACCGAGAATTGAATGGAGGGAAAGGGTAGGTGCGTTCGGAACGGAGCAAGCCGAGTCAATCTCTTGGAAGAGGAAATAAATAATAAGACAACACCGCAGCAAAATGAACATGAAAGCATGTACAGTGAAGTTAGAGTACGTATCTCTTCTAATCACTATAGAGGGCGAAGGTTGATTCACGGTCACACTCGTGGAGAGGAATTCTAAGCCTCTCCGTCGAGGGAAATTTAATCGGGAGGAGGGTAAGAGGAGGAGGACTTCTCTCTCTCAATTCGAAAAACGTTTCCACGCAGCCTTTCAAAACTTTAATTCTTACAAAAGTGGGAGCGAGGAAGAAAATACTCGAAAGAAGAAGCTGGAAACAAAAGACCGAACTATGCAGCGACTTCGAGAGCCCTCTAATGACTTATGAGGAGGGAGGGAGGGGGAGGGGAGGGAGGAGGGATCCACCCCTTTATGCATAAACTAACCCTCCCCCACAATTAATGTAGGGGAAGGGGAAGTGAGCGCATTTATTATTTCATCGCCTTCCACTCCTCGCCCATCCCTCGCTCTCTCTCTCTCAGCGACGGACGGACGTCCACTTGAAAATTTTGAAGCTTTCCCAGAAACAAGGGGATAATTCCAGGAAAGACCCCGAGGAAGAACGAGCAAGGAAATACAGAATTATTGTCCGATGGAAAGGCCAAGAATTAAAAGAGGGCTTTTTCATTAATGTGAAATGGATTGATAAGGTGTCGTTTGGTGCAACGTAAATTCCAATCGCAGAAAAAATCCTTGAGTTAGTCACGTCGCTCTTAACAAACACCGAGTGTTGTAACCAATGCCTATCTTGAAGTGGGACAGGGAATCGAACCACTGACTTTTGATTTCCCAGGCCAATGCGCAGACTGCTACGCTATCCCGGCTTCTTCATTCTCATTGCAATTCTTGAAGAATTCAAGGATAGATGTTATATACTCCTCAGTCCATTAACGAAATATATAGGCGGACTTCAAATACGCATTACCCACATAGTCGAATTCGGTAACAGCATTTGCTTAGAATTTTCATTGTAATTTTTATCCAGTCTAATTTCGGCGAATCGACCGTAGGAAAAAATAGTTATCTACGTAAATTCGGAAGACGGGGTACTTAGCGTAGCGGTCTGCGCATTAGCCAGGCGAATCGAACGTCCAGTATTTGCATTACGGTCGAAGTAGATTTTTCCCGTAGGAATTTATTCGTATATAATCGCCGTAATTCGGCAAGATAAAAATCATCATCGGAGCAGCTCGCTTTCATTCCATAGAGGCGGATTTTTAGGAACGGCTATCATAATCAGCACTAATAACTAAAATATCTGCCAAATCCCAACATCGACATAAACGTAAGTCACGAGTATAACAACGAAGTCTAAAGTAATACCAATTTTTTTTTCTTAAGCTTTCCTAAACTTTTCCCTTTCTCGCGACGAGAGGCAATGAAAGGTGATGGAGATTAAAAATTCTTCAAAGGTTCCAATTATAATTGCCGATATAAAAATCTTCCAAATCGTCTGATACTTCGAAGTTCCTGAGAACACCGTAGAAACGTTCCAATCGCCACAATCGATTTATTTATCGGAGGACACCCACCGTTCCTATTCCTCGTGAACACTGGTTATAAAATTAGAAATATGGCGGTATGCGGACAAAACAAACATCAACAGTCCAAAATCCAAGTAATAAGAATCCTTGATACTTAAAGCGTGGAATAGATAGTTCACCTATAACGCTTGTAATACAGGATTTTGATGCACTAATTCACGAAAGAAAATCATTTGTACAGGGAACTTCCTCTTTTCCAATCGCGATCCATCGAAAAAAACTAACCCATATGATTACGATCCCGAACCACTTTCCTGGATTTTTCAACGTTTTCTCATAATCGCACGATTATTGGTGCTGTCGTACCATACGTAGCACTCATAGCTCGCCGGTAACAACATTCGGCAACCCGACAACGAACTAATATACCACCGAAATTTTCATGAAAAATGCAAAAATTTTGATTTCAATACATCGATTTAGTGCTGCAAGTACCTACACGTCAAGATCATGACAATTTTATGATTTCGGGGCCGATTTCAATGAATCAAAGACCAAATCCTAACTCGAATATGTTGTGCCCGCAAGAATGCAGAAATAACCTTCAAATTGTCAATTTTCCCTTTTATTACCAAAACAAAATTCTTGGCGAAGCTTAGCTTTTGTTGTTGCTGTAAAACCTATGTCTAAGTAAGTACAGATATACCCATCACGCCATTCCCTTTCGGGGCAGTCACAGTCAAAGAACTTCATTCAAGTAAACAAGAAGTCATTCCTGTTAAGCCTATGAAACTGGCTCTCTTTAAATAATTTCCTCTTTAATGCCCTCTCCTTGCATACCTCTTTCGCTTCTATTTCATTCATGGGGCATTGCTTTACCCACCCATGCACCCATGGGGCATGGGGCATATGCTTTACCCACTACTCTCTCCTACTCGTCTAATATTCCTCCTCTCGAGGTTCTCTTCCACCACATTCACCCATGACTTTTATTGGTCTTCCCTTTCCTCTCACACCACTCCATCTACTATCATGCAAGTATACAAGTGTAGTTACTCGACTCTCATCCATTATATTGGCCAAATGGCCAAGATGACGAAACGCACTCCTCACTCTTATCACTGGAGCATCCAACCAACATTCTTTCATCTACCACTCATTCATTCATCACCCTAACCGTCATACCCCAATGCACTCCACAGGCACTCCACCCCATTCCCCACTCATATAGTCCAGCCAACGAAGACAAAAAAAGGCCAAATAGCGGAAATAATTCATGTAGAAGCCAATTGCGGCACAGTTGTAGGGGAAGGTGTCCTTAACAACATACTAAAAGTACTGATGGGTGGGAGTGAAGCTAACAGGGGGGGGAGGAAGCTAACAGGGGTCTCTAAAGGTCCCTTTTTCAGTTTTTCGCTAATAACTCTAACATTACTGCCTCTAGCGAAATTATGTCCAAATCCTAAATTAATCTACGTACAATTCTCTACAAAAAAGGTTCGATACACTTTTTTCTTAGGATCAATACTTGTGGAGATACGGACGGGGGGGGAATGAAAATTAGAAAAAAATGTTTTTCTTGTTAAAAATCAAGGTTAAATGATAAATGAACTATGCTCAGACCAAGCATTAATTATTTTAATTACCTCTACTCCATGTAAGTGTAACCATGTAATATCAGGGTGTCCGGTGAATCTCAATTTCTTCTTTTCCTGAATTTTTCAGGTTTTCCAGGCAAATTTTTGCATTTTCCAGGGTCTTGTTGCACTTCGTTTCTAACATATTTTTAATGAATTTCTAATAAAATAGCATATTTTGCCAATTTGAAAAATACAGGAAATGTCGGTACCTTCTTTGAGTTAAATAATACAGTATAAAAGGAATGTGGAGTATAACGAGTTTCATTTAAACCAACAAATAAACAAGAACGGTTTACTGACAACAAAATTTAAGTCAGGTGCAATTTGATCACAGTTAATTAGATTCAGGATAGCTTGATAAAGAACTTGCAAATAAAAGAAACTGGTGTGATTTTTTTCAATGAGTTAATTTCCGATTGAACATCAGCAACCAATTTCTCGGCTTTTCAAGAAATTACGTTTTTCTTTGTTTGCAGCTTTTGAACTTTTTGCAGTACCTCTTTATTATTCTTTTTCCCTTGCGGCCTTTCCTCTTCTCCACTAAGGCTTCACAGTACTTTGCATGAGCATTTCGGAAACTGTGAATTCATTGATTTGTGATTGGTACGGATCTAACACCCGAAAGAATTCAATTAGAACAAAATTGTATTTGTTGGACAATACACAATTTATAATTAGCTTTGATTGACCCTGTACAGTGACCCTGTCGACTTCAAACCTAAGGGCCGTAATTTCAACGTGCAGTGGCCGCAATATTTTTTTCCGCTCCTTCAAAAACATTTCTGCAATCATTAAAGCAAGGAGAGTTGAGATTATTGGGTGAGGATTATCAATTATATAACAATGCCCAATTATCCATTTAGGTTACCGGCCGAATGGTTTTCAAATAATTGCAGGAAATGCCACCGCGCATGCGCAGATGTTCAGATTTCTCGTAAATTTCGCAACACCAAGAATTCCAATACTCTGTCTCTTCGAACAGAATCAAGATATCCGTGCAGAATTCTGTTTCCGCTGACGGAGATAAACAATCACATGTCGGCATCAATTCCGATTCAATTCGTAGAGGCCATTTTACATGGAAATTGAATCGGAAAACCCGAATGTGAAGTGAGAGGGCGGTGGGGTGACGAAGCACAATCTGCAAGCAGGGGCACAGCTAAGAAAAGAGTACAAAATGAACAGGGAGCGCAAGGCTACGCTGATTGTGAGCCAAGCATAATGAAATCAAAGGTGCCGATTAAACCTCTCTCTTTGTCTTAAAATGGAAATCGGCTGCCGTGCATTTTCCAGGGTTTTTCGGAAAAATGCAAAAAATCCCTGAGTTTTCCAGGACAAAATATTTCCTTGAGTTTTCCCGGTTTTCAAGGTTTTCCAGGTCACCGGACACCCTGAATATATAACGGAAGAATTGGGTGCGGAGGGGACCACAATAATGTGCGTGTATTGAGAGAATGGGAGAATGATTGGAATGGGGTCACGGCTCCCCTCCCTACTCTATTCGGTATACCCTTCCTATCGGCACTCATCCCTTAGGGGCAGTTCAAGTACAACGTAAGACGATTTATGCACATTTTACCTCCCCCCCATCCCCTACGTAAGACATTGTAGAATTTTCCCAACTCCCTCCTCCCTCTCAGTCTTACGTAAGGCGTTGGATATTTCGATCGCTGGCCGGAACCAATGACACCTGCATACAGACAGCTTTGGTTGAGCATGGAGGTAATGCAGCTAGCCAGTCAGGCGATCTGGAAGCGATGTTCTGGAAGGAGCCAGTGTCTCAGAGGAAGAGAAGAGAGAGATATCGACTATGTTGACCAAGATGGTGGAACTTACTCCAGAAAAAGTTGAGGAGAATGCTTCCTTGGTGTCAACTTTGACAAAATTGCAGAATCATCTGGAATCCCTCAAGGAGAATGGGCCTACCACTGTTTTGTGGGTCCAGTACTTCAATATGGTTACCCTGATGAAGAAGTCCATTGATTCTGAGCGTCGTGGTGATTGGGACGGCCTCTTGGCCTGTGAACAGCAGATGATTCCATTCTTCCATGCAAGTGGGCAATTCCAGTACGCAAAATGTGCCCATCTTTATGTGCAAAACATGCTAAAACTGAAAAATAGCCATCCGCAGGCGTACACTGAGTTTGTAGAAAAGGGGTACTTCGCCATTAATTCCACAGGTACACCTTGGTCAGGAGTTTAAATACCATTTGACTTCTTGTAATGTCACCTTAGGATCCAGCACAGCAGTGAAACCTAGGTCGTGCAACAAGAATATTTTTACCTGGAATAGCAGTATTGTTTTATTCTCCTCTTTTCACGATGGATTTCAGATTCCACGACGTCAAGTCCCCCTCTCTTCCTCCCTCCCCCCCACCGCCACCCCTCCCCCCCTCTTTTCTGGATTCGTTTCGAGAGAGAAAGAGCGAATTCCTTTGGCCGTAAAAGGCGAGAGGCGGGCTGACGGCGAGGAAACGGGTTTAGGAGAGGCGGCCCCTTTCGAGACTATATCACACACGCGTGTGCTCGTGTTAAAGTAGCGGGGCCTTGCATACCCGTTGGGAGCAACTACGATTAAGCCGCAAAAAAATTGTTTTTTTGTGGGTTTCGTTCTCGTACAATACCTACTGCATCTCCGTCGCTTGGCTATGAGGCAGCGCTTGGAGAGTAGGTTGGATTTTGAGTTCACGTGAATCGGGCGCGTCACCCTCCCTTGACGAAGAACACGCGTCATACGTTGCCGACATATCAAATACAACAGCGTGTATTTGTTCCGTTCAATATTTTGCCACTCATGTTTGTGGTTTAAATGGTTTCGTATCTAACAGCCACATTTCGCGAGGACAGAAGATGACTTAAACTCACTCAACTAGGTACAAGTCTTTATCTCACCCTCAGATATAATAAACATAATTTATTTCTTTACCGGCAGATAACATCGGGAAATGAGTTGTTTTGCATATTGCCTTTCCACTCCTGTCACTGAGTGTCAGTCATTCAGTCAGACACTTAGAAGGAACCAATGGACATGCAACTTCATATTTTGTTGTCAAACAATACGCATGCTAAGTGATATTGAGTGGATCTTCTTAAGATATCACATTTTTCTCTTAAGATTTATGTTGATTCCTAATATATACCAAGACAAATCTGAAAATTGCTACCAAGTGATATGACCAGTTTGCACAATCGTAAAATCTCCCGGAATATATCCCGGTTGTTAATTGATTAGCGTCTACTGAACTGCAAAATGTCAACACACGGAAGTCAACGAAAACATTTTTGTCGAGATTTTTCAGATCGGAAAAAATGATCGGTCAACTGTTAATTATTTATTTGATTATTTAGTAATTCTTATCTTGGCTTGAAGAACTATTTTTTTTAATATTACGGTCCCGGTTATCTACTTGACTGTACATGACGCCACCGGAATATTTTCTCATCGCATCTTACTCGTGCAAATGCAGACGAATTGGGCTCGAAATTGATTATATTGTCACATAATTTCTTAGGTTTAGGGAGGTATTTTTCTTCCAACGTGCGATATCGGGTTCATTCGCAGATTCATTGGGAGGCATGGATTTCTCAGAACATCACATTTTGCATGTTCAGTAGCTTCCATGAGCCGAATGCACTACTGTATGAGTATGTTATATTCACAAGCGATGCCGGAATTAAGTGATAAATCTTCAGGAAATTCAGATGAATCAGAGAATAAGTCAAACATAACATTAATTTTTGTCAAGACCGGTACACCTGGCAATAATTCTCGTAAATTACAAAGGTACTTCATGATGGCATTTGCGTGTACCTGGAATTCTTTTTGCTCTGGATTTAACATCCATGAATAGCGGTTTGGGAAATAGCTAAATTTGGTGATTATTTTTAATGAGCGTAATGTTTTCTAAATTATCTTCACAAAATTCCAACACCACAGGAAATAATGTTACCTTTTAACATAGAAACTAGGCTTTACATGTATACAAGCTGTCCTGGAACACTTTCTATTGTTCACAGTTCTGGACGGAAAAATTGAATTGACAAGAACTTGTAATTAAATGTAATTAAATGTAATTAAAATGGATCATTCGCTAAATGCATTCAAATATCTCCAAGTAGTACAAAGGTCATAAGGGCACTCCAGCAATTAATCTTGAAGGAGAATGTTGCAACATAATGCAACCGATTCACTAACTAAATCTGGCTATTCCTCAGATCTATAATTATTAGATACTTCCATATAACACTTTCAGCAAGATTTGAGTTCTTTGCCAAGACTACACATTGCTGTCTCTTCGACGAATTCCATCACACTCAGCCGAAAGATTTTTTTATGCCAGTAATACAAACAATATGCGGAAACCTTCACTCCAATATTCTCCTTCTCCTCAGTTTGACATACCTATGTCAAACTGAGGAGAGTTTGATATCCTATCGATACACATCCCTAAAATATCACGCAGATGAAGGCTGGTTTGATTCCAATGATAAGTATATAGAAATCGAAGAAGAAGAAGAACGCATTGGATACCACTGAATAAAGCCAAACCGATGATAAAGTCGTACCACTCGGGTTCTCAAAGCAAGAAAATCAATCAAAAGTTAATTTTTTTAACCACTACTTCATTTTTTATGCGTGAACAATTAAAAAAAAATAAATTTAAGAATCGCATCAAGGTTTCTTCTGCAGATGACTCCAAACAAGAAAATTAGAAAATACTTTACTGCACGACTGCTTTCATTCCTTTAAAGAATACGGAGCTATCATTTTTCCTGGAAACTTAATGCAATTCCCGACGTTTTCAGGGAAGTTTCTAATCCCCCCTTCCCTCATCTGGAGGGGCTCTCACCTCGATACTCAGAGACACGAACTCTCACCGACACCGCGGCCCCAGTGCACAGTGGGAACTAACTGGTCACTATCCATTTCAAACGTTCCCCATCGCAGATTTATAAACGCTGGAAGCTCGCGGCAACTGCGAGACAAGGTCACATATTAACATAATCACTTCTTGGTCCTCAAATGCACCGCTTATGCGCGCGCATTATGACTTCTTGGAGGGCGATGCGATTACTTCAAGGAGGGAAGAAAGCGCAACGCAAGCCAATGAAATCTAGTCTGAATGGTATGCCTTGGCGTCATCCAGTCAGTCACTAAGAATATCCCACTTTTTATCGTAAAATTAAAGAATATCCCACTCACCACCATTGCCGGAAATATTATTCCTGCTCCGAAAGACAACTTGGAATACGAATGGAAAACTCACCTGCAAAAGAAATAGAATATTCAGTAAGTAAATGAGAAAAACAACACATGCAACAAGAATATCATAGAATACATAAAAAGAGTTGTTTTAGGCTTGATATCGTGGAATAACATAATAAAATAATATTGGAAATTTTCCACAATATAAACTTTAATTCAACCCGTTTCGATGCACTGCATCATCACCAGGCGATGATAATGCAGTGCATCGAAATCGGTCGAATTAAGTTCATATTGAGTAAAATTGCCAATATTATTTTATCATAGAATGCAGTAAAAAGTAAGCACACAAAGTGAGCCCAAACCAATCAAAATTAACATTTAATTTCACTCCATTGCTGCCTGCGACATTGGCGTGCAAACTCTAAAGAGCGACGACCGACTCGCCGGAACCGCGTTCACCAGAGCACCAAGACTTATCACTACGGAGACCATACGTCTTTATTATTAATAAGGGTAATCCACAATTTCAAAGGACTGCTCTTCAGATTTTTTTATTCTTTGAAAAATAATTTTTATCGAAAGAAACATTTGTTATGAGAATATCATAATACATTCTTTCCCAACCCATGATTTTTTATTCTTAGGTTAGCCCTTGAAACTCTTCAAGGAAATAAAATAATACTCTAATTGTAAATATTTGTCTCTCGTTGTGGCAGACTGTGCATAAAAACATTTGCTAGCCTCGAGTGAAAACTAACCCCGATTGATAGGTAGAGTAGCTCGTAGTAATACTCCCTACTAACACTGTAATCAATTTTAATTTTTTTGTGTAAACACTTTATTGTATTTTTTGTGTAATATCATTATAATTATGTACATTTTTGTGCAAACACTATCTTGTACGTATTATTATATTTTATAAATTTTAACTTGTGTAAATGATAATTAATGTACCAAAATGTCCGAAAGACCGATAAGGGTCTACAACAATAAACGTTTTATTATTATTATTATTAATACTTTTATCCTTATCTGCTAGTGAGCACTTACAGTTTGCCGGGCACGTTTTCAGCATAACTCTGGAATCTTTGTCCGTTTACGTAGTTGCAAAATACAGAAATAAAAACGGTCCCTCTAACATTGGTGGAATATCTATATAGATATACAGCGATATCTATACAGCGACACACACGGCAGAAGTCAGAGCAGCGCGAGGAGTGTGGCAGATTGCTCAGTGTAGCGCTGTGCATCAATACAGATTGATTGTAATTGACAGTTATCACGCTGATGCTGAACTGCTAATAATGCTGGTTGAAAATATACTGGTGGTATGGGGGGAAGGACAGAAATAAGATTGGGAGATCGGTCGGTGTCAGAAGATCTGAATGATTAACCCAATTTCTGAGACTTCGAAACACACCATTTTCTTCAAATGCAAGGGAATCAATTTCTCGCGTCTGTCCATTTAATGGAATCTCGAGGACAACAGAGCAGCAGAGAGGAACACGGCACCAAGCCGCCAATTTCAAAGGTGTGCGGCGCTACGGCACGCCCTCGGGAATTCACGGGCCCGTGCCGTGAGCGACGCACGGCTACGAGGAGTCTTATCGTCTGAGAGAGAGGCCTTATACTGCGTTAAATTTGCCCTCTTCATATTAAGTAGTGAATTACTTGTGCTGGTATAATTTAATATAATTATTCCGTCAGCTCGATCTAGATTGTTCCAAGCCAACATTTCGTATCGAAGATGAAAGCAACATCGTACAATTACCATACAATCCAATTACTATACAAATCTCCTGCCTCATGCCCTTGAGGTGGCTTGAAGGGTATTTGTACATGCAGATGTAGCGCATTTCATAATATATTCGATTTCCCACCAGTAACATAGGATTTACAAATTTTTACCCATACAATTGCATTTGCTGCACATGCAATACTTCAAGCGTTCCCAAAGAACCTGATGATTGAAAAGCTCTCGGCTATTCCTCCACCCAGGGGCGAGGATCTCCATTTCTGTTTCTACATGCTTGACTTCGCTCATCGTCATCGGTGATCATGGAATGCAATTAAGGATGGGAGAGTGGTTTTTCGAAATGTTTGAAGTAATGGAGAAACGTACCCGGCGGAAAACCCGAGAGTATTTCAATCAGTGGTGGCACATATTTATTTACCACCCGATACGGCGGTAAGAGATTGTCCGTTCTTAGCTAGTGAATAGCTACCAATGTAAAATATGATTTATTTGAGAAACTACGAACCTCAAGGCAATACAGGAGTGGTGCGAAGCGTGGCAGCTAGAATTAGACTTGAAAAAAAAACTGCGTTGTTATGAATTTTTGGAAACGGAAAAACTATCCTTAAGACAGCTATTGCATACACAATTAGATACTGTAGAATCGGTTAAATACCTCGGAGTTAAACTGACTAATGATCTCTCGCGGAATAAACATATTCGTGAAATTACCGGCCAAGCTAATCATAAATTGGGATTTGTCAAAAGAGTACTTGGCAAGTGCGACGATAAAGTTAGGCAAATCAGTTTCAGTCTCCCTCGTTAGACCCCACTTGGTATACGCTGCCAGTATTTGGGATACTTATGAGGTAGGCTTAAAAATTCCTCTACCATTGGTAGCATACCTAGTGTGTTGTGCATGCTTGTGAGGCATCGCCTACTGACAAGCATTAGCGATTTATGCTAGGGATCAATGGTCATTGTTACACTAACTTTAATAAGGTATAGTGTAGCGCATGCTGGTGACTACTCACCCCCTGCCACACACCCTTGAGGTGGCTTGCAGGGTATTTTGTAGATGTTTGTAGAAATAAAAAAAACTGCCAATGATTGATATTTGAACTCTTGGATACTATATGTGTACGTATGTTGTTCAACAGACTATATTAACACTATTTACAGATTAATCCGAATTTCATGTAGAATAGCATGGTAGTTGAAAAGTTAAAAATAAAACGATTCTTCAAATATATTAACTCATTTAGGAAAAAAGAGGCCGAGACCAACAAAACGTTATCTGTCAGTGTATATACGATACCAACGATGGTGCGTATTCGTCTGTTTTCGAAAATCATAAGCTATTTTAGAGAGTAAGCTAATTTAGTATGAAGAAATACCGTAGGCTTATCCGGTGGATGATGTCTTCTAATAGGGTGTGAAACTGGGTAAGGCTTAACTTTAAATAGCCGCCGTTTCGATGAGCAACTCCATCATCTTCCTCAGGGCAAAACTGAGTGCTGAGTTTTCATACTTTAGTTCAGTTGGCTCTTGAATTGTCGGGATTTTTATTCGTCTTCGCGCACTTTTACCTTTTCTGTCACCAGACTCAAAATTTTGCTGAAATTTTGTGTATCAATTCAGGTCCTTCTCCTCCAAACTAAATTCAATTTAGTTTGAAGGATTATTAGGCCTGGGGCCTTTAGGTACTAGGCGATCCCAATATCCGTTGGAGCGGCCAAGGATTTTGGCGTCCTCAGGTTGCTCGTCGAAACGTCAGCTATGGAAAGTCTAACCCGATGCCACACACCCGAGATATCGGTACAGATTGCATAGTCCAACATTTATTTACATTTGAAAACCTTCAACCGGAATCGTCCAGTTGAGTAGGATTACCGTAATAACAACCACGAGCCAGGTATTGACAACGGACGGTTATTGAAATTATATATAAACAAGCCGAAGACGGAGCTATTTGCATACTTGGGCCAAATAGTGAGGAACCAAGAGAATATAACACAGCACCGCAAAATTGGTTTTGTATAAAGGTTTTATTTTTCGACCGTCAGTTCCATTACCTTAACTTCGACTTTTGCATAACTTTTAATAGTTTTCTTAAGTCCATGAACAAATCACGTCGCCATTACAAACATCAAATAGACCCAATTCGGACTGTAAACCCAAATATATGCACTATCCATTTGTTTCTAAAGCCAATCCACTAATCCCCCACGGCACACCGACAGCATCTGCCCGCCGGCCAACAGCGACGGCCACATCGCGTACAGATCACATCTCCACGACCGCCGTTCTCTCCCGAGTCGGCGGAGTGACTCGGGAGAGGCTCGCGTACCGATCGGTAGAGAGCGATACAGAATCACCCAACAGAACCCATCACGCGACACACAATAACGCAATATTTCCACTTGAAATGTATGGTGTGGAGAGAGAATTTTGTCAAATTTGGCCACCCTGCAACGCGCAAAATTAACTCACTCAGGTATGCCACGTAAAAGGCTTCAACCAAAAGCACACAGGATAAGAAACGGGTAACAATGCATCCTCGACGTATATTTACCGAGTGTTTTTTACTGAGAAGAAGATGAAGTCACGAGAGTTCGGGCCGTAACACCGATGCTTTTTCACAGCATCCGTATTACCTAAAACTGGACGAAGGTGTAACCACCCATGGTCCCTCAGAATAAGGTTTCAATGCCGGCCTGCTTTCCATATTGCTCAGGGACCCAAAGTCAATAACGATGATCCATCGGCATATTTCGACTGACATAGCTCTCCGCTGCACCTCCTTCGTCGGATCCAGAGAGATGAACGAAGCGGATGGAATGAAGATAAAGCGGCCTCTCCCACGGCAGCCAACAGACACGTCGACATATTTCATATGATGGGCCAAGGGGGGGAAGGGCAAGAGCCATCCATCTGATCTACCCTTCTCCTCCCCGCGTCACCCTCACCCATCCCCGTCCGTCCCCCACCGCAGCAGCCCTTACTAAGATCGCATATCCTTCATCCTAACCCTCTTTTCCACGCACTTGTACGCAGGCATTCGGTCGGGGAGTATTTATAATGAGATTTCTAGCCCCTCCCTCTCCCTACACCCCTCCCTCTCCCAGCCCTGCAATGCAATGCACGGCCCGACAGAGAGAGATAGAGAGAGGTGAGAAATGTGAGCCACTACACACGGGAATGAAAGAATGAAATCTTCACCGATCTGAAATCTCAAACGCCCCGGGGCAGAGCCTAAGCGATGGGCACACACTTTTATGCACCCATACGAAAAACATCCCCGAAAATTACATACACTCCACGTCTTTGCAAAACGTTTATTCAATTCACTCCCTTCGTGTTTCCTAACCCAAGCAATTATTCTTCAGTTTTCAAACTAAGGGACAGTAATAATCATAGCCGAAGACGAAAGAGACAATTCTCACCCGGCAGTTTGAATGAAAATTTTCTCCAGTTATCATTATAGAAACCAGATTTGCATATGGTTTCTATAATGACTGGAACAGAGCTTAAGCAGTTATAAGAAACATGATGGAAACATAATCACATAAAACGACGTCTAAACTTTTTTTACAGACTGAATTTATCAGTCATTAAAAAAATATACCTATAGGTATATTCGGGGCATTAACCTGATAATGTTTTTATTTCACGCCGTGCGCTTGAGGGTGGTCTTCCAGCGTGCGGCGTGATCGTCTTCGCATCGAACAAAGAGAATGTATTCCTATATAAGTAGCAAGAATATAAACCGAATGGCATTTGAGTAATTTTTCTGCGTGACCACCGTGAGAAAGGTCCACGTCTTCTGCTTCGTTCGCCCTCTCCGCCCCCTCAGGGTATATACAAGCATCGATGGAGACAGCCCTTGAATCGGGTGGACGTGAGAAAGGGACCGACGTCCCTCGCCCATTTCTCAGGCCAACGCCCCTCGCCCGCACCACCACCCCGGCAATAGGGATATTCGCCCCTCACCTCCTGCCTCTCTTTTTTTAAGAGGTCATATCTAGAGGGAGGGAGGGCCACCAACGACGAGGGAGACACCAAAAAGCGTTTTTCCCACAGGCCATCGGTCGGGCGGGCAGGAGGACGGAGCCCCCCCTCACGGGCTCCGGGTGGATCCAATGCCTTTCAGGAGGGTCTCACAAGAGGGAGGGAGGGAGGATCGGAGGTGCCCTGTCAGAGTGAATGCATCGGGGGAGGAGACCGCTTGAATCGGTGCGGCTCCATGCAAACGACGAGCGGGAGGCACATTGCAGGGCTTGACGAGCGGCCAGCTGATTTCTCTCCGACCGCACCCACTTCGACGCGAGAGGTTTTCTCCGGAAACTTAAGGGCCGTAAGCAGAAACCGCGCTGAACTTATAGCACAATCTCCGCTATAGCAGTATACACGGTATCCAGAAATCCCGCCACAGCAACTCTCCGCATTGTTAGGTGGGCGACCGTGTTGCCGCATGTACTTTGTATTACATTGATGACGTTTCGTATAACGTAGACATACGCAGCGACATTATTTATTCCTTGATGCCGGGATCGGTTGAAACTACGGGTAACAATTGACTTACGAGTATATTGACCATATCCATACGAGATGAAAAACATCACTTCTCGATCTATAGAAAAAGTACGTTTACCGACGTGATCATTCCCGCTGATTCCCAGCATCACTTACCCCAAAAACTTGCAGCCCTTAATTCTATGGTGCACAGATTTGTATCTATCCCCATGAGTGAGGCTAATTTTAGTTTGATATGATAATGATAAATAATTAGTATTTTACTGCTCTCGAATTAGCAGAAAAAAAAGTTTATTTGCTGACGACGCTGTCATCTATCGCAAAATTAGTGATCACTCTGACTTTGAAATTCTATCACCGGATTTAAACAACGTTCATGTGTGGAGCCAAGAGTGGGGACTCGAACTTAATCTGAGCAAATGCACGGCGGTACATTTCTTGCGGAGGTCGTCCAACTATCCCCATGTATATGCTGTGGATGGTGTTAACATAAAGGCGACAGATGAAGTGAAGTATCTGGGAGTTACGATAACCTCGAACCTATCGTGGGGAACACATATAAGAAATAGTTGTGGCAGAGCTCTGAAGAAGCTAGGATTCGTCAAGCGTATTGTGGGAACATTTTCAGATGAAAAAGTAAAAGAGAGGTGCTATTTCGCACTCGTCCGGCCACACCTTGAATATGCAGCGAGCATATTGGATCCGGTGCAGAAAGACTTAATCTGGGAACTTTATAAAATACAAAGGAAAGGTGCGCGATTCGTCAAAGACTGCTACGGGCGTACAGACAGCATTGCACAGATGTTAAACGAATTAGGTTGGGAGCCGCTAGAGACTCGGAGGCTGCGCGCTAGGCTTAGGTTACTTGAGCAATTAAGAATAGATATCTTTAAGAGCGACACGGAGAACATCATATTAGAACCCCACTATATTTCCAGGTCCGACAGAAACGATAAATTTAGAGAGATATTTTGCCGAACGGATAGGTATGGGAATTCGTTTTTCCCCCGAACAATAAGGGACTTTAATAAATGCTAGGCGTAATTTCATTAGAGCGTTTCCTTTTTATATTTAAACGGCGGGTGTCCTAACACCCCCCGCCACACGCCTATTGAGGCGGCTTGCGGGGTAGTATGTAGATGTAATTATAAAGAAGAATTAAACACAATAAGGACTATAGCAACGAACAATGGATACAGTGAACATTTAATACAGAAACTTCTCCGCAAAAAATGAATGGCAATACAACCAAGTCTTTGACAAGCCTTCAGGTTATCCAGGGGGAAAAACAAAAAAAAGTGGCGTTAGTTACCGTTCCACGGACATATTTCATACTCACTATCCAAACACATCCCGAAAGACAAATACAATGTTTCTATTCCCAACTCACCATTGGGAAAGTGATTTTCAACTCTTAAGATCGCGTTGACATCCAGGACAAAAGTGGTGTGTACCTGCTCAAATACAGTGATTGTGACGGGGCATATGTGGGGCAGACTGGAAGAAAATTCAAAACAAGAATCAACGAACATAAACGATGTTTAAAATATAATGATTGTAAATCCTTCTTTACCAAACAGCTGATAGAAACGGGTCATTACAGTGATTTTAACCTAGAAGTGTTACATGTACATGACACAAGTTGGAAACTAGATACCTACTCTTGAAAAATTAGAAATTATGAGACATAAAATGCGACCAAATGTTCAGATGCTAAATGCCGTAACGGCATTCAAATGTTCCCAGCTGCTTTCAAAGTGTTTAACCTTGTTTAAACCTAACCTAAAAGACCACGACACCCGGACTCCACATTCACCACCTCCAGTCAATTATCCCCCCTCCCTCCCCTCCTGCAAACGGCCCAATCCAATCCCAATACCAAAACCCAACTCCCACCCGCGTAAGTCTTAGCACTCACCGCACATCCTCCTCCGGTGTATATGAAGACCCCGAACTGTGCCAGATGTACGCATACCTTGACAATGGCGCTAAGACGTTGAAATAGATCGGTAAAATAAATCATATTGTGGAATTGTACAAAGTTTTTCTTTTAACATGTTCAGTGCAACTAAATTCCACCAAGTAACACCCGCCTCCATTGACATTATACAAAATTCTCAACTTGTAAACAAAGAATGGCCGAACGTTGTGGAACATAAATTCTTTTCGGCTATTGAAGTCACTACCGTGAGTATTCAGGAAAAATAGGTATTCATGTTCGATACCTATTTTTCAGATAAATACCTAATTTGTCAACAAAAAATAAAATTTACATTTTAAAAACTCATTGTATCTTATTCTCCTTTTTTATTCACATTTATTTGGGAATATAAATCGGTCAAAGAAGTTTTCACTTTCGACGTGTGGTCCTGAGCACACCCAATTTTTTTAATCAATGACTCGCTGGTATTCTGAACAAAATTGGGTAAGTAGGGGAAAACATTTATTATCAATTATTGAAATAATGAATATTAATCATGTTATCAACGAATACATTTTATGCTATGAAAGGAATTTTTTAAGCTAATAATAAGCTCTACAGAAGCCTTTTGAGTGGATTGGTTCCGGAGATATTGAATTTGAAAGGAGCACGTGTTTCACGAGTAGCGCCAACTTCGTGTCGCGTTATCTCGAAAACCGTAATCGATATATGGCTACGAATTTCTCAGTTTGTCTACAAGGGCCTATGATAACGATAAAAAAATAAAAAAAGGAAGGTGAGGTCGATTCATGAACGATCCGACATGGAATCGGCCAATATATCTACGCATACTTATGGTAATACCCGCGTGATGTAAATTGCTATCACTATAATATGGTCATCATCATCATTATAGTAGTCTACCGGTTAGAGGTAGGTTGTGATGAAAGTCAGAGAATATCCAACGAACTCTTACACGTGCCGTGCCCTTTCTACCTCTAGTATTTCTTTCTTCATCTCAGCATAAGTCCTACCTTTCTTCATCGCGTCCATAAAACCGATTCTCTTCCTTCCCCTTCCCCGCTTACCCAACATCCTACCCTCTATCACGGCCTTCAGCAAACCATCGTCCCTCATTACCCCTTCCAGCCACCTACCCTGTCTTCCCCTAATCTCATATATAAGTTTCCTCTCCTCGCCCAATTATATATATATATATATTCAATTCAGGCAATATATATATATATATATATATATATATATATTTCAAGTACACCTCAAGAGACCCAGCTGCTCTCCTTTATCCCCTGACGTTCCATCATTTTGACGTTTAACCTGCCAAGCCCCCCCCACCCCTTCTTCCCATTATTTATTCCCCCCCCCGTCTCTCCAAGTCACACCCCCCGGCTTTGCGTCCCCCCCCCCCACACCCCCGTTCGCCGTGTCGGCAAAAGGGATGCCTTTCAAGCGCTTATGGCGAGAGGGGGTGGGTTAGGATATTTTGGGTGGGTAGGGTCACACGAGCCTCCCCTCCTCCAAGTGTAATCCAGCAATGTTTCTAATCGTCGGGAGCCTTCATGTGGAAACATGCATAGATTTTGGATGAACTCAACTTGAAATCCGTCGTCGATACCAATTTGTCTATTAATTTAAATAGTTAAACTCATGGCTAACGTATGAAGTATTAACAATCTTACGCATCAGTTCTGCGACTTACGCATCAGTTCTGCGACTTCCGCAACTTGATTGCTGTGCATAGGCTGGGGAGTATTAGTCCCTCTCTTGCGAAAGGACAGAGCTGCCACTCACAATCGGTTAAGTCATTGACTTCGTAAGATTTCAGTTTTACGTACGCTTCCACGACTAAGAACGTTTTCGCTTCACTTACTGTCCTCTGCCTCAAACCAGAACAGAAATCGGTACACAGCACTCGGAACGAATGCAGAGAATGAATGCCCCTCTGAATTCGAGTCGAGCCCAACCATTCAAAACTTCGTTTTTTTGTTAGCAAGAAAAGCTGTTTCCATCCGTCGTGGCAACCCACTTCGTGACATTACTGAAAACTGTTCGCGCTGAAGGGTTCAGATGTGGTCGTAATGCTGCTCTTGGAGAATGCACGTTAATGATATTTGACACACGCCGTCGTTTGCGGCATGAGTCGACTTATCCGTCGCCCTGTCTCCCGTTCCGCACGCACGGACACGCACCCACCGATCTCCGATCCACTGCTCGATTAGACACGCTCCTCCCCACCACGAAATGAATTTCCTCACATTTCCAGTGAAATATTTTCAGTAAAAACCGGGCTGATGCCCCAAAATTTGACTTGAAATTGCAATGCTTATTTCTGATTTGCCACCGGCACATAATGTATGTAAATCGACAGAGATGGCATAGAACCAATTATCCTGTATAGTGAAATCTAAAGAGCTCTACAGTACATGAAAATGAATAAGGCGTTGGGAATAGATAACATACCTACAGAGTTTCTAAAGAGCATGGGGAAGAACGGAAGAGGAAAATGTTTTATGCTTATTCGTAGGATTTATGAGGATTGAGTGTAGTGATGGGTCGGTCGTGAGAGATCGAATTCCGAGAGCAAGTTCTCTTAAAAGAAAGATCGATGAACGACTTCTCTCCAATGACCGAGGCGATCTTCACCGATCGCGACAGGAATGATTGCATGACATCAAATATCGATCACGAGACTTGAGACCGACCAAAAAAATCTTGAGTGAGTTTTATAACGAGAGATTCCAGAGTTACTCGCTCTTTCGTGGGATGTAGGCAGTTATTCGATGCTCCGCTCGGTTGCGCTAACAAAGACGCAGCGTAATAACAGTCAACAATTTACATCACGACATAAAAATCTTGCATCGAGAGAGTTTTACCAGTTTTGCTGGCTCGCTCTTTAGTAGAATAATAACATCATTAAAAATGAAGACCGAATCCGTTACACTGACGGCAAAGAGACAGCTGGGTTAAGATTCAAAAGGAATGCAATGGAAATTAAACATGATCCGTTTGTTAATTCGCCAAGCAATGCATTATTTGTTACTGCGTTGGCTATGTAGTGCCGTTATTTATTACGTGCAATAGGTTAATCGTCACTTGTAAGTAGTATAGTACAATACTATATCCCTATGAATTGTTTTCCTTTGCCGCGACGAGTCGTAAATTGTGTGATAATTAAATATCTGAGTCTATGACGTGATCGCTTAGAAATCAAACCTGATACCCATGCCGCTGTATTATATATATACCGGCCGTTTATATAAACAACTGTGATTCATAATGCCAATGCATTTTAAAAATCTGACTCACTGACGCTTACATATTTTATTGCATTGCATTGGTGCTTCTTAATGATAGCAGCAATATCATCTAGAGGAAGAACGAATGTAGTGGGTTTAAAATTAGCACTGTCAGTGCCAAACAATTTAAGAAGATTCATCACATCCTGCAATCAGTTTTTAAATCCCTACTCATACACATCATAATAACAAATATTTTGTGTGTATTAGGCATTTCTTATAGGTAGCTTAGAAGCAATATATGTTAACACTTACTGATAAGAAATTGATATGTATAACTGTTGAATACCCTGTAAGACATAACTATAATAATCAAATCGTTTTCGTAACCAATTAACATCTCCAATGTACGGGCAAAAGCATTTTGTGAGGGGGAATTAATATAGCACTAAAGATTCAATACTATAACAAAGTGCATTTTTACTGAATGTACATTTTATTGAAAGGTACGCAGGTACATATACAAACCATCATTTAATAATATGCTTTTTAAACATTTAGAATCTATGTGGCATTGCGAAAAACATATTTACTGAACATCAATATAATTGACTAGTTTGATTAGTTATCTAAGTGACGAAGTGCATGGTGAAACCCCAACGATTTTAATCGATGGCAACAAACGAAGCATGTTTTGTAAGGAGCGTTTTACATTAGATATAAATCACTCAAGTGGCTGAAAAAATTCATATATTTCAACAAATATTGAGAATAGTAAACGTGAAGTCCTATTCAGTTCACTTATGCACAAGAAGTGCTTCACGAGAAGAAAACAACATCACGACAGAAGCAACTTCACAAAAAAGTATTCATCGTAGGACTGATTGTTATTATTAGAATCACAGATATATATATACACAGCGAATGTCTTGGACTCCTGTATTTGCACTAATACTCTGAATTTATGCTTTATATTTAC
Organism: Pyrrhosoma nymphula; assembly: GCA_963573305.1. Classification (NCBI taxonomy): domain Eukaryota; kingdom Metazoa; phylum Arthropoda; class Insecta; order Odonata; family Coenagrionidae; genus Pyrrhosoma; species Pyrrhosoma nymphula. The sequence goes on from OY754328.1 coordinate 46,277,883, forward strand.
GATGTAAACAATAAACGACGAATATTACGTTAACCTATGAACAAATCTTCGATTTTGGCATTTATTAATATTGCAAGCACTCGACGATCACGAGACAGTATTTCATAAGCACAGTAACTAAATTATAGATATATAGTACTATGTAAACAAACCTTTACCAAAGTTGAACGTTCGCTTTTTTACATGCAATTCACTCTTAGACAAACACAGCACCAAACTATGAGATTATTTCAGGGGGTGCTGTAACTTAAAAATCTACGACGTAAACAAACAAAAACCCACCATTAACTTCACTATATAGGCTATTTTTGAAGCACTAACTCTTGGTAAATTTACGACATAAACAATAACTTTAGCATAAGTTTAACATACACTTTCTTCGTGTAACTCACGTCCAGAAACACAACGCAATATTATGCCATTTCAGAAGCACAGAAACATTTATAACCTCCATGGTGTATTTCCTGTCATAACACATCCATTAGGAGCGTGTCTACCTAACACAAATAACCTTTAAATATCAAAATATCACCACAAGAACACACGCAATACATCACAGCACATATAACATTTGTAATCACTGAATTTCCATAATTGCATTGTCACCTAAATACACGATAAACCATCGTTTCAATATTCTCGACAAATATTACGTCTCGTGAACAAGTGAAACAGACTGTAATTGAAAATTGAATTTTAGTGCTACAGTCGGATAATTTGCTTTAAATTCTTACAGCCAAAAGAAAACGTTGATCGTTTCGAACTACATACCAAAATAAAATTTCGCTACTAAATTAGTATTAATCATTGGTTTCTATAATGAGTTGTTAATAATTTGTGGTCGATAAAATGTCACTCTTCAATAGTTTTGTAATCAAGTGGGATATTCCTAATATTCTTCGTATAACTATACTTAAAATCACAAACCAAGAGCATTGTGTAAAAACAAAACAAACCTTCGCACGATTGCACAATTGTGCCTTCAATTGTTTTCAAAGAATTACCCACAACTCCACGGAAACCGGCACTGAACGAGGTAGCTGCACTGAAACTCTGTGCTATCAAGAGCAAAGCTGTACACCTCGGTCATGCTTACAGTATGAAACTCACGAACGACCAGATTTTTTATCTATCACGATTTTCCTGAGAGATCATTGATCGTAGGCAACTTGGACTGCTCACTAGCTGGAAAATCGGTCTCTCTGATCGACGATCGAAGATCGAATCACAAGCGGGAGTGACCGACGCGACCGAAATCTCTCAAAAGACCGACTTTGCCCATCACTAATTGAGTGAGGCCAGAAGACTTGGGAAAAAGTTTATTTTTTAGGAAAAAGTTTATTTTGAAAAACATTACAAGTTACAAATTACAAACTTTACATCGTAACATATATGATCAAATCCTTTTTTTTGAATAATCTTTGACACAAAAGAAATTGAACAATAAATACATTTCCGCGTTCGGCCATTTCCCAAAGTTAACTTAACTCCTTATCCCATTAAAAGACCACTCTCCCTTGTTTCTGCCAAAAGTCTTTAAGCAGGTAGATTTAGCAAATACTTTCATTTTACCGCGAAAAGCATAATATTATAAACGATTTAGCAATAAATAGCATCAAACTACTCAAAGACAAAGTGTCAAATGAGCGTTTGAAAAGAGATGAATCCACAGCATTAAGACCACCATCATTAATATTCATAAGTCTACGGTTTGCAATTAATTCCAGAATCATTACATCTATCTCCTGATCTCCCATTCATCGAAGTACATATTATGCAGTTTTAGGTCGTATACACTATATCACACGGTTCAAGTTAAACTGCTTTCCGCGGCAGCAACCTCCATTGTTGCAATACTATAGGAAAATTCATAACACCTTATTTTTCCTTTTGTTTAACAACATTGTTGTTACTGTGATTGTTGTTGCGATCATTTTTTCTGCAGTTGTTCAACACACTTGCTTATGACAAATTTTATGCAAAATATTAATTCATCTGGCAGAATTAGAGCCAAAAGTCGCAGAAAATAAAGAGGCTAAAATAGTCTGTCACCGGATTTTGGTATTTTTGTATCTTAAAAATATGAGCTTAGAAAAATATACTAGAATCAGACTACATGGCAAATATGATGCCTATTACATGGTGGAATACCCATTCAAATGTATTTAACAGATTCACCGGGAAAATCTTAGATCGTTTAGAATCAGACTGGTTTCATAAAGAATTTACAAATAAAAGAAGACACTGGTGTGAAATGTTTTTCGATGAATGCATTTCCGATTCAAATTCAGCAACAAATTTCTCGGCTTTTGAAGAAATTAAGTTTTTCGGTTTGCAGGTCTGGAACCTTTTGCAGTACCTCTGTCATATACTTTTTCTCTTGAGGTCTTGGTACCTTTCCTTTCTTCCGCTAAGGCTTCACTGTGCTTTGCATGAGCATTTCCGAAACTGTGAATTAATTGCTTTGTGATAGGTACGGATCTAACACCCCCCGCCACCCTGATCGCATCGTGAATGGTACGAAGGGAACCAGAGAGACTTCAGTTTAATTTTCAACAAAAATAAAGGAGCTATCGGAGAAATCTCTCTCAAGGCTGGCATTGGCACGGAATTGAATAAAGACGAACGTGATAAATCTCTTTAAATTGTCACATCCACTTTTATCTCCAATAGAGTTTGACATCCAGAATTGGTGAAGACAATCATGATCTCCATCAAACTCTTTGAGCATGTGCTTCACTGACCTAATCTCCAAAAGATTCTTGAATTCTTTATCAATAGCATCAGCGTCATAGCCACCAATGCGGTTCAATTATGTAAGATGAAGCAATGCTGAGCCTAAACGTCTCTTGGCAACTTCAGTGTCCATTGCCACTTTCGGATTCAAACATGCAATAGACTTTGTGAATGAATAAGCCAGGGGAATTTTACTAAGAATATTTTACACCATGCTCTTCAAAAATGTTTGACATTCATGCCGGAACCCTAAGATATCCTACTTGGACACCTTACATTTACCCAGAGCTTTCTTGGTTCCGTAACCAATGTCAACTTTCTGAGGTAGCAGCAGATTACCATCGGCAGTCAGATCTATTTGGAAGTTGGTCTGACTCTTCATGACTTCAGGTACCACAAATTTACTCATCAAATCTCTAATAAGAGATTGGAGGGAAGTATAAAGAAAAGGAACTAATGGGGCATCTGACTGAAGTTTAATTAGAAACGGTTCAACTATAGCAACCATAGCCTCAAAGAAGGCGAGACGAGCTCTCAGCATCTTGAACCTCAAACACTTACGCACAACCTGGTAGCTGCTACTATCAGGAATTCCAACTGTAAGCTTTGGTTTTGGTTTTACCTCCCTCTGTTCTTTCTTTACCCTTTCCACTTTCTCTACATACGCTTCAACAGCTGGTAAAATTTGCTGTGCCCTGGCTGCCTCCATTTTATTTTCGACCCACCGAATGGCACAAAACTTCACCGGGAAAACGGAGGTACCCGTAATGTTGGTAAAATCAGCTCACCGAGAAGGAACATTTTTTGATAGATTACATACAGCTCTCAGATATTGGACTAGGTTACAACCAGCGCTAATACAACCTGTCTTGAAATGTATGCAAGCCAAACATCCCGAAGTCCAGAAGTACAGGATCCCCTGGGTCACACTTGACTTTCAGCTGACTTTTTAGATTCTTTAAGAATGCCTTATTTAGGGCGGTTCAAGAAGACCTTAAAAACTTGCCCTTTCACCTTAACTTTGGACTGGGATGTACCTGCTTAAATTGCTGATAGTACATCTTTTGCGGCACTTTCGCTTAAAAACACTGACGTAACACTGCTACACTGACTCAGAAGCGTCCGCTCCGATATCATAGCACAGCGTGCCCTCTGATATCAGGGCGCCTAGATGTCCAGCGCAATTCTGAAATTAATTAAAATGAGGGAGGAAGAAGGGGATGCACGATTGTGCCCCGCGAGGCTAGACGTCTTTCCGACGCTACCGTAATTCGCATCATTCGTCTTTTTCAAATATCTCCAACGAACTCACTGAAATAATTCTTCTATCTCTTCTAGGTAATTTCGCAAGCAGCATTTATAAATCATTTCGCCATTGTTGGAAGCAATAAGGAAATTCATTTTCCAATTAGCCAAAATTTCGTGGAAGAATTCAATTAGAACAAAATTATATTTGTTGGACAATACACGAATTATAATTGGCTGGGGTTGGCCCTGTACAGTGGACATGTCGGCTTCGAACCCGAGGGCCGTGATTTCAACACGCAGTGACCGCAAATTGTATTTCCGTTCCTTCAAAAACATTTCTGTAAACATTAAAACGAGGAGGGTTGAGATTATTGGGAAGAGGGTTATCAATTATATAAAAATGCCCAATTATCCATTTAGATTGCAGGCCGAATAGTTTTCATATAATCGCCGGAAATGCCACCGCGCATGCGCACCAGTTTAGATTTATCGTAAATTTCGCAACACCAAGAATTCCAATATTATGTCTCTTCGAACAGAATCAAGATATCCGTGCAGAATTCTGTTTCTGCTGACGGAGATATACATTCACATGTCGGCATCAACTCCGATTCAATTCGTAGCGGCCATTTTACATGGGAATTATTCCATGTGGAATTTGCCTTGTTATGCAATTGGCCCCCTGGACTGTGCGAAGGGAGAGGGGTGACGAAGCACAAGCTGCAAATGGGCGCACAGCTACGAAAGGATTATGAAATGAACAGGGAGCACAAGGCTAAGCTGATTGTGAGCCGAGAGCATAATGCAATCAAAGGCGCAGGTTAAACCTCTCTCTCTGCCTTAATGGAAATCGGTTTCCGTGCATTTTCCAGGGTTTTTTTTTTTGGAAAAATACAAAAATCCCTGAGTTTTCCCGGAGTTTTCCAGGACAAAATATTTCCCTGAGTTTTCCAGGTCTCTGGACACCCTGGAATTAGTGCACGTTCAAACGTACCGCGCGCCAGAGTAAAAGTGACGTGGTCTAATGATGGAACAACTTTCTCCGTACCGCGCGGCTGACTTGCCTCCCCCCCCCCTTTATGATACCTACACATTAACATGCGCCGTGAGCTCTCCATTTATCTGCCCCTTTCTCTCTCTCTCTCTCGCCAGCAGCACCCTCTATTGGGTGGTGGTGCTATTGAAATGATCCCTCTCCAATAACTCCACATCAACTCCCAGAGTTTGGGGTTCATTAATCCTCCGGCCCCTCCTCTCAAGCGCGACGAACCCTTTAAGAGACCCTAAATCTAATGGGTCCCGCTTCACATGCCTGCTCGAACCATCCCACAAGTGCCTTACCCCAAGCGCGGAATGAGACGGTGAGTTGGTCTCCGATGCTTTCGCTTACAGTCCCAGTAAGGGCGTGCCCTCCCCCCTCCCCAGCCACGCCCCCCTCCATTCTCCACTTCCCTCCCGCCTCTCCTCCCACCTCCTCCGTCCCAAGATTCTCATCCGAACCCCCGTGACGATGGACTAGGGAGAATCATTTCTTTCTTTCCACGGCAGCGTTAAACGACGTGGATTACGTCTAAAATAAGACGTCAAATAGGGAATCGAAAGATATCTCGGGAGACCGGTCTCCCTCAACGCCCAACAATTAATAATCGCGTATGTTTAATTTCGAGATAAGCTCCAGAGCGCTTAAGGGATTACTTGAGGCTATAAAATGAGCGGGTGATGAAATAATTTGTGTTTAATGCTCCCGTAATGGGCTCATATATGTGAAAGGGGTGTGCTTGGTTGGTTTGGCCTTGTCGAGAGAACGGGAGAGAGTGGAATGAGGAAAGAAATATTTGATAGTAGAGTAAAGGGTGTGAGAGGACCGAGAAAGGGGATGGGTGAACGTGGAGGAAGAGATTCTTAAGATAAAGAGGAATATTGGAAGGAGTCTTAAGAAAAGGAGAGAGTGGATGGAGGGATGTGTGAGAGAAGCGCAAGAGGTTTTGCAAGGAGAGGGCATTATGGAGGAAATTATTGAAAAAGAAACAGTTTCCTAGCCCTAACAGCAACAACCAAGTTTTTTGACTTTGCCTAACCCGAAATAGCTACAGCGGGACCTCGAAAACACTTCAGCGCGCCATACAGAATAAACGACGCGACCTACGGTCATCTGGAATATCTTTGCTCCACGACCTCTCATTCTCCGGCTCACACTCAAGACTTAATCAGATCTTCTGGATGAGAGCAAATGGACCACCCAGCACAGTATAGCCTGGACCTTTCGTCGAACCATTACCACTTGTTCCGCTACCTGAGAGAATCTCGGAGGTCAGCGGTTTTACTCCGATGGGGAAGTGAAAACAGCGGTTCAGGATTTGTTGTCTTCGCAGGCGGCTGCCTTGTATGCCATGGACATACAAAAAACATACAAGATTCGACCGAAAATAGGGCAATGAAATACATGGAAATCGCCAAGAGAAAACTTTATGAGGATACAAGGGAACTGGATGTTAAGCCCTTGTGGTGCATTAATGATGGCAACGCAAGGAACAAGAGAGGACTTCTACATCTACATCTACATTTTACCCTGCGAGCCACCTCTAGGGTGTTTGGCAGGGGGTGACAAGTCACCAAAATGCAGCATGCAAGCGGACCGCCACATGCACACCGCACGGTCATGAATATTAAGGATACTAACCAATTCCATCATTAACTAAAAACCATCATACAGCATGCAAGAGAATCCCCACATGCACACCACACATGTACGATGACACATAATATTCTACATGCTACTTAAGAGGGCAATCTGCCTATGAAGCTAGAACATGCAAAACATGCTGTTAGAATCACCATAAAACTCCGCAAACATGCTTTAAGAAATACATAAGTTAGTAATCTACACTACCAGTCAACTAATCTATTTCTAAGTCCTTACACAGCCGTTATAGTCTCTTATCGCTCGCGGAAAAAACGACATTTTAAATCTATCTGTTCTACAGTCTATCTCTCTTATTTTATTTTTATGATCTAATCTACCATAGTACGTTGGCGGTCGTAAAATATGATCAACTTCGTCGGAAAATAAACTACTCTTGAATTTACATAATAGATTTAGTCTTGTTTTCAATCTACGGTCTGACAGTGATTCCCATCCGAGCTGTTCTAAGAGGTCAGTAACACTAACAAGATTATCGTAACGGCTTTTCACGTACCTGGCTGCTCTTCTCTGTACACGTTCTAACTCTGTTTTAACTCTGTGCTAACTCTGTGCCGGTATAGGATGGAACCGCATGAGTTTTGACTTCAAAGAATCCAAAACTCATGCGGTTCCATCCTATACCGGCACTTATGCCGTGCTTAGCTACGTGTGAAGAAATTCCATAACTGCCGAAAATACCGCGTAAATTAAATACGTAAACAAAATTGCCGCGAGACAAAAAATCAGTCTGGATCAGGAATCGAACCACGGCCCTTAGGAAGCCTTGGGTAGCGTGGTGGTTTACGCATTGCCCCGGAAAGGCTAAGGTCTGAAAAGATTTTATTATTTCGGAAATGAAACAAAGTAGTTAATGATATTTAAAAAAAAACGAATTGTGCCGGAACTTGATGAAGAAAACTAACTCGCAGATTTGGCATTTTTAGTAGACGTAGAAAACAAAACTATCAATAAAATGTTTTAAACAATAAAAGTGTTAGAAATGAAACAAATTATGGCTTTCTCAAAATAAGGCAAATTATTTCATGTATTTCGACACGTTGTTAGCCAACGTCCGAGACGGCCCTGTGATCAGCGCACAACACGCACACATAATTTTCTATTTGACACAGAAATTTGATAATAGGTTCCAAGATTTCCCTTAAAAACAGCAAACTATTAAATACTTGCAACTCCATTTTCAGTCTACATAAACATATTACCTACCTGTCAGTATTAAAATGGAATGCATAGAGCTACAATCTGACATTCAACTTGATAAAATATTTGATCCTGTCCCTTTACTGGACTTCTATAAGATATAAACTTTTCCAGAAAAAAATTAATATCGCTTCACAACCACGCCTTGTTCGCGTCATCGCTACCTGGAAGCACCTTAGGCATATCTGATTAGCAGATTGAGAACTCACTGAGAATTGCAACTCCTTCTAAAGAACCAAATATCGCGTTCTCAATACAATGTCATACATCAAAAATTCACGTTGCTGTCTCGTATTTTACTTTTGTAATAAAAACATATGAATTAATGAAGTTTAAACTATTTTAGATAACTATATGTTCTACGTTTTATTGCTCACCACTATCGTTAGTGTTAACGTATTTAGTGCGTGGCCCAAAGTATAACTCTTCTTCTTCCAATATGGCACACAGAGAAGGTATCAAGTTACCAGGGAAGGCAAAAGGTTGAGTGTTCCTACGGGAACCCAATTATTAAATGAACAATCAAAAACAGGTGTGACAGCGCATAATTTTTATTCAATTTCTCGCTCCTTTATAAATATAAATCTCTTAAGAGCAGAATATCAAACTTAACGTTTTAACCACATGTTGCACATGTACATGTGTTCGTAGTTCAACAAATATTCCGTAATTTATATATTTTTAAAGCTCCCCCAACGAAGAAAATGAACTCCATAAATGCCTGATTTAGAGCGCCAAGCTGGTTTACAACTATGTGCCAACTGCGTTCTCTTACGAGTAGAATCTCAAACTCCCAAGTTTTACCTATACGTTGTGCTATTAGATATCTCCATATTCTATTAGCCATGAATTTTTATCAACTCCCCCAACGGAGAAAATGTAGTCCAAAAATGTTTGATTTTGAACGCGATACCATTTTCTTTAGCTTCCAGCTAGTAGGAGTTTCACACGTATTAAACTTTCTAAGATTTTTATTTTACTTTAATACTTACGTACAAAAGCTCTCGAAATTGAGACTTGTCTCCTTCGTACAGTTTTCTTTAGTCGACAATCAGTTTTATATTGTTGACTTCAAGTTCAATTTCAACAATAAATAAATGTAAAATGCAAAAGAAAATACATAGGAAATGTTTTCCATCATGTATGGAATAGAACGGTTTCATTAACTCTCCATCGTCATAATTAGTTGTTGATAGTTGAGGATAGTTGAGGTGGATAGTTGAGGGTAGAGCTCACCCCGGACTAAGCCACTGGCGTGTGAATTTCACACATTCAGTGTAGGGGGGCCAGTTCCTTTCCCTGGGCCACCTGGAACTCCGAAGTTTTTTTGTTCGGGGGCGTCCAAAGGCTTCACCCGGATTTGAACCTGGGACCCTTTGATCAGTAGACAAGCGCTCTACCCACTAGGCCACCAATGTGCATATGCAAAACAAAGATTTTTTCAAAAATTTTCATGCAACCAATTAGATTGTCATTCAACCATTTGAATGTACAACATTGTCATGCAACCATTGAGTCACTTGACATGGAATGACGAATGTTATTCACACACCAAAGTATCGACTCTTTTAAGTTCCACTAAGGTTTATATTTAACGCTCAAGCCAATGCCCAACGATCAAAAAACTGCGAACGAATTTTGAATGAAATATGCATCCAACATAGATTCATTAAAAATTTTCATACTTGTAAATGGCATGTTTTACGCGCCTGTGCGCCTTTGTGGTAAAAATATAAAACACCGATGAAACAAATTACACACAAAAGTCCAGTAAAATCAAAAATAAAAGCTTCCAATTTTGAAGAAGCTACGAAAATAGAAATTTTAAACGTTGAATCCAGCTGTTTAATATTATTATACATAGACCCTAAACAAATCAGGCGAAGGGAAACTGTGGACATGGCTTTTTAAGAAGACATGTGGCCAGAAGAGAGATAAATGTATGTGAGCTGTACGAGTGCGGAAACGAGTTTCAGATGTTCATAGGCATTCATGTCAGGCGTTAGAAATGTTCTCGAATGTGAGACCAAGAGAGAGCTTTCCTATCTGCTGCTTCCTTGGCAACACAACAGCGCACTTGCATTCGTTTCAAACCCCGTTTAACTATAGGGCGCTGCGTACTTCAAGACAGATCGGAAGCGGAGTTGATGCGAGCAAGTCGATAAAAGACCTTCGATAATCGAATCCGCGATTGTGGTAGACCTGCTGATTTTCATCAAAGGCGTCAAACATAACTGATGTATAGTTTCTAATTATTCTGTCATAAAAATATTACCTTTGCAAGTATGTAATTTGAATGAATCCGTTCAATTCGTTCGAAGTATTTATAATACATTCAGTTGTGACATTAGTGCACCCGCAGAATGCCACCTATCGGAAAGTTAACTAACGTACCGCCTGCGCACATCGCTCCAATCATCGTCGTTCGTGCGTTCGTCGCCGATGCGTTCGTCGTGTTCCAATATGCGCTCTTCACTTCAACACCTCGAGAATGGACACTCCCTCATATGCTATCGTGTTACTTTCGCGCAAACTCTTAAGGTTGGAAGGTTGAACGGTTGGACAATTCGTTTCCACTAGAGTACTTTTTTTACATTTTTAACAGGAAATAAACAATAAGAACGATTAGACAACGCCATCCTTCATAGGCTAGATGAGGAAATTAAATGCCTCGGTACTCAAAAATAATTACTCATTTCCGTGATGTGGCACAATGTCGGTCGGCCCGCTTCTTTAAACTCGAAGCCTCTCTTTTTTTAGCCCTCTGATTGTTAGATTCCATAAATGTCGATGAAATTAAAAACAAAGTCGTGCACGAATCAAAGGACAAAAGCCACACTCAATGCAACACTTCCCTGTCCTACAATCCACACCTGTTGCATCCATCTTGAACGCAACAATTGAGCCAAAATTAGACCGAAGGGGAGAGCTTTCAGGTTTTCAACTAAAGTCCCATTACGGAAATTTTGTTATTCATTGGTGTTTAGGATAATATTTCAGCTAAGAATGCAAATTCCGCCTGTGGAAAAATTAGAGAAAGCCCAGGGGGAGTCAGGAGTAGCTTCAGATAGGAGCGGCCAAAAACATTTTAAGTTCATGTCACCAATTTGCGGCAGAGCTCTTTAATTAAATTCTTCGTCGGAATTACAACCGCGAGAAGCAGCGGGCGTTGGGGGGGGGGGTTTATTGTAATCGCGGGAGGGGGGTTAAGGGTAGTGGGTGAAGATTTGGGGTGAGTGGAAGGGGGTTGAAGAAGGAAGGAGAAAGAGGAAGGAGCGAAGAGAGGGGAGGGGCTAGGGGCGACAAGAGTGGGAATCCCTATCCTCGAGGAAGAGGAGGAGGGGAGAGGTGGAAATGGTTGAGGGGGAGAGGAATGCGACGACTGGTACAAGACGAAAGGGGGGGAGGGGAGGGGGGAGAGGGAGGAATTGTGGGAATGGTCGGAATGCGCGGTATTTCTATTCGCCTCGGCCGTCGCCGTCGTCGGCCGGCAGAGTGCGCGCATGTGGGCTGACGTGTGCGCAGACGGGGCTTTCGGCGCCCCCGCGCACGTCCGCGCGCCGCGCATACGAAGGAAGGTGCGTCGTGCGACAGAGAAAAACGAATTTGAAAATCGCAGATGACACGCGCGCGCCTCTCGATCTGGACCCTGAACTCTCCTCGCGCGATCGGAGATGCACGCTTTTACATGGACACGTTAAATTCGAAAGCGGGATCTGTAACCAATCAGAAGCACGGAATCCTACGCGTGAAATCGCGTTATATTCGCGTCGCCATAAAGTTTACATCTGCTCAACTTTATACATCTACAAAATACCTTGAAAGCCACCTCAGGGGTGTGTGGCAGGGGGTGAGTATTCACCAACATGCATTACACTATACCCTAAAGTTAGTGTAACTAGGACTAATTATGCATTGCATAAATCGCTAATGCTTGTCACGAGACGAAGCCTCACAAGCATGCACTACACTAAAGATATGCTCACAATGGAGAGGGACCGTTAATATATATGTATTTTGCAACTACAATATATACGCGCGCGCCAACGCGTAAAACACGTTGCGGACACGCTAAGTCACGGGAGTATTTACTTTTAACATCCACAGGGATATACATATTAGCGGAACACTCAGGAATCGTCCATTTCCATAAATCATTGCCACGGTGCTTGAGTGCTCGATAAACCATTACTACGGTGCACCGAGGCGAGGCCGCGCGAGCTGCTTCCGTGTCCGCGGTTCGACGTCCATTCTCCCACATGCGTGAACGCCGTAATTTGCAGCCCGCGCTAACAAGTCGTTTTAGATGCAATTTCAGCCAAAAGGGTAAATATAATATATGCTTAATGAATGATGGACGACATGATTCCATCTCGTTATATTCAAATAGATCCTTTTCCTATTCGTGCGAGATCTGTCACCCATGTCCGCAAGTGCGAAATGACCATAGGCGTCAAAGCACGTTAAACGTTAAGTACATACTACATACAATTGAAATCAAGCACACATTTACTAGGAGGAGCATTTCCCTAGGACGGAAGACGCCGGAAACATACATCGACGATCGCCCTCCACACACATCACTGCGCTGCGCCTCCAACACTACGCGCTGTTTCGCCCGTATCGTCTGTCTGGTGGTGTCCGAGACATTTACTGACGTGTGACCGTTAATACATATGAATTTCCCGACCATTCAAATTTTTCCACTACAAGTTACAGATTAGATCTGGCAAATGGTAGTTGATTTATCGGAGATTTTGTGATGTTATTCACAGTGGCGATTGGAATGGAAAATGTCTTTTCCCCCGGATTTTCCAAAAAAAGTTGATATTTGACGTAAAAAAAGCTTAAACATAAGGTAACGATGAAGTTCCACTGGAGAAATGTGGCACCCACTTCCGGGAGATGTGTTACTACGCTTAGAAGACACCGCAGAAGACCGGTTGCCTTGACACTGCGGCCACGAAACTGCGGGCGGAATTTACTTAACATCCCTCTGAATCATTTCTGTGCCATTAAAGCCGTTTTACACGATGAAAGATTTTGTACCAACGAATGTACATTAGATTGTACGTTTTTCTCAACGAAATTAGAACAGGTTCTATTTTCCATTCAGGTATTGATACATTCGCACAAGCGTTCATACCATTTGCCGCTTTACACGATACATTTTGCCTCATGCAAGAGTTCACGGAAGAGTTTATACAAACAAATGTACCGCGTAAAACGGCCTATAGAGTCTACAACAAGAAAAAAGTAATGCGCTTTAAAAATTGGATATTCTGATAGTCAGTTTGGACATTGGCATCCAACGACATAGATTCAGATTTCAAGAGTGGGGATCCTTCGAATTAATAAGAATATGAATGAGTTTTAGCCTACCAACCTGCGTATTACGTGACAGCAAATATTTTCTGACATGCTCCAAGCAGTCCTGACTCTCTATTCAAGCTAGTTGTAGCATAAGCAACAGTGCACACGACCAAGGCGAAGACGCCGAGAAGGGGTAGGAGATGGTGGTGATATATAATAAACGTTCACCATTGGACTTCCATTTAGCGTGTAATAAGAGAGTCCGGGTTTTTTTCCCATCCCCAATCCAAATGCTGTAACGCATACTATTTCTTCGGATGCGATATTGATTAAATGTTAATTAGGCTATATTCTCTCACAGATATTAGGGAGTGTACAGAAAAATAATACGAGTACAAATAACTTTGGGAACTAATTAAGTTCACGATTCCTCGCCTAACTCTGCAAAGGCAGAAGTCAGACACATTCGATCGAAATACTAACCATTTGAAAGAAAATACTTAAATGAAACTGAATTTGAAAGAAATACTTAAAAATCAAAACTCTACTTACAAGACGCCTCCACTAGAATTAGACATATACACGACTCATAATATGCTCGCAGTCAATTATCGGCGCCGAAATTCTAGCCACAGCTTTCGAGAGGACTTTGATCTTGAAGTTCAAGCAACAAATTTCCGACTTAGTCATAAGGAAACCATTGAAGTATTAAATTAATTAATCTCCAACCATCTCTCCTTGAAACCCTGTTACATTGTCTCATGGGGACTCACCCACGTGCATCACAGGGGGACCCAAGAAGAGGGAAGGGCACGAGAGGAAAGAAGCAAACGTTTCCCGGGGAGAGGATTTGTCGGATAGCACACGGTCCCTCCAGAGATCGTAAAATGGGCGCAAAAAAATAAGGGAAGAGGGGGGTGGCAGGACGGGGGGAGGGAAGGGGAAGAGCCTCCGTCTCATAATGTCTCGCCGGAGGAGGATAAGACGGGGGGTGCCATCAAGACGACTCATAGAGCGGTGATTGCCTCAACACCACCCCCCCAACTCATGGCAAGTGGAAGTGAAGTGGCGCCGCTCCACGGACGAGGAGCACAACATTTCGTCGGCGGAGAAGTCCACAGGTATGACATTATTCACAGGTAGGCATCCTGTCAACTCGACAGCGGAGCCATTTCACCGAGATAATTTTCTTCAAGAGGAAATTATGACAGGCGAACGATTTCGAGAAATTTAAACATTAGGTACCCTACCTCGCGAATTTCGGCCGTAAGTCGGTTTTTGTCAACCACGGTCGTCAGAGTAAAATAGTCTTAAAAAATCAAATCTTCGTCTACTGAGAGTGGAAAATGATCCCCTCTATAATATCCAGAAAATGAATAAAGAAATGCATAATGAAAAAATGAAATCCTCCCCCGCCGACCCTTAAACAGCGACGGGAGCATATCTCGGCCGTGAGATATACATACGTCCAACCACGCGCGGTTAACGTAACCACGATTCCCCTCTCAATTAATGCGCGTTCACATGTACTAGTAGTAGTAGTGTACTTGTAGGTACCCCTTGTGGGTGTAGTAGGTGCCCCTTGGGCCAGCTCACTTCACCCACCCCTCCAACCAACGCCGCCGATACCCCCCCCCCCATCCCCGACCACCACCAAGCGTTCCTCACCAACCCCCACTCACATTAGTAATACCATAGAGTAAGGTACTCTGTGGTAATAACTATGATGCCTCACGTTGTCCTCATTCTCCGCATCGACCCTGTGCAAAATTAGGCCATCGACGTGGGCGGGGCAAAGGCCAAAACTCCAAGCGACCACTTCTTAGCCACGGCAAAAAAATTGGATGATCAACACGCCTACAGAAATAACGGGAAATAATTCACAAACCTTGGCCAACATAGCGTAATCGTTGCTCACATTGAATGAATAAAACGCAAGCCCAGTGCACAGCGAGTTTTAAAGATGCGATGCTGGAACAAAATCAGTATTTAGGATGATAAATATTGAGAAAAGAGTAAAAGTAAGAAATATCCCTTTTTCTCTGCGAATCATTAGCGTAAAACTAATTTCTCATCAACTCCTTGCACATTTCCCTCGTTGAGGGAATTGCACATTCATAATGGCATGGTGGGTACGTATGCACAAGGAAGACGTAGCGAGTGCTCCGCGGGGATTTGTTGAGGGGCGCGCGGTGGGACACCACCCCTTACCCCATTCTCCCATCAGACCGCCCCTTGCAAGCGCAGTGAAAGAGAGAACATATAAAAAAAGCTGGAGGGGGAAGACCATTAAGATTTGGGGGAGGGGTGATAAGTTTTTTAACGACGTCATAAACATAGCTGCCATCAAAACAGATTTGTCGCCAGGGCGACGAGCAGCAGTAAGGGGTGGTGCCTCCTCCACATCTGCCATCCTACTCCTGCTAATCTGACAGCAGCAGCAGCACCCGGCCTCCGCCGCAGCTGCATTCCACCCCATTACTGCCGCCCCTTCGTCGCAACGATGAAACATTCAGTGGAGCCACGGTCGAACGAAAATATTTCTTATTCGAAACTACGCCCGCTTGGCAGCCTCAAAGCACCACGTCATCGTGAGCCCCGAAAATGACGTCACGAAACTGTATCGCCGCCTGTGATGTGAGGCGCTGCCATGTAAACTTCAGGTGGAATACCCTGAATTGACGAAAACAATTGTTTTATTCGTTATTGATACTCGTAATTTTCTTTATGGAAGCCAATGAGTCTTTACCACCACTAGGGTGTATGGCACGGGGTGATTCCACACCAGGCATGCTCGTCCAAGCTCAAATGAGAACCCTGCACGTCCCCCCGCCCCCGGCCGTTAGGCGCAGGTCAAAAAGCAGTCAGGAGAACAGTGCGCGGTCAAACCAGAAGCTGGGAGAGTGCAACATAGGCGAGCATATCAGAAAGCAGCACACGGGCTAAGATACAACTACTGATCAGCATCCCTTTTTTATACTATTTTATACTTCTACAAACTATATAGTATGATTTTTTTAATTCATGAAAGTACAGAATATGCAGGAGACCAAGTTGTTCTGTCAAAAGATTATGAAGATTCAGAATATATGACCTGGAAATAAAAGAATACCAAAATTGGGGTCTTGACATCAGTATTGACAAAACAAAATATATGTGTATGGAAGGAATGCAACAGGATCTTATTTTACAAGGTGGACAACAAATAGGACACTGTAAAGAGTATAAATACCTAGGGCTGCAAATTGCCGAAAATAAAACAATGGAGGCAGCCACTATGGATAGGTGTAATAAAGGTAAAAATACAGTAACACTATTGAAGAGCTTATTGTGGGACCAGACAATATCCAATGAAAATAAAAAGAGAATTTACAATACCATAGTAAAGAGCATAGTAATCTACAGCTGTGATGTTTGGCCACTAACTGAAAAATCAGAAAAATTATTATTGACCACAGAAATGGACTTCTGGCGAAGAGCAGCCGGAAAAACCAAAAAAAGAAAGAATAAGGAATGAAAAGATCAGAGAAATTATGAATGTGAATGACACAGTAGTAGATGAAATAAAAACAACAATTGAGGTGGTGTGGGCACGTGAAACGAATGGGAATTGAAAGACTTCCAAAACAAATGTTGCTCTGGAACCCGGAAAGAAGACTGAGGAGAGGCTGACCGAATACATGAATAGTATGCAACTTGAGATGAGAATTCACGCAGATTCATTTCTTGCTGAGTTATGGGGTTAGTACTGATTAGAGAACGGAAAAATAGTTCTCAACCTAACAAAAAGTCACGTAAAAAGTCACAAATGATTTACAAAAAGTCTCCAAAAAGTCCGAGATATTTTCGTGAGCATGTTGAAAAATTTTAGTTGAGTTTAGTGAGCTGATAAATACGGTTACATGTGTTTGTGAGTTATGAGGTTTTTTGGGAAGAAAAATCCGCGAAATATTATAAAAATATTTCACCTACATTTTTAATTAGACTCCATTTCATGGCTAGCTATTTCGGGAAAGTAAATATTTTTTAGAAAAAATCATTTTAATTCAATGCGAAACTTAAACATCCCATTAAATGTTTTGGGAAAAGTCAAATAAAAATATCAATTTAAGATGAGCGATGTCCCGCCCCCCTGAATATATATTTCGTTCACTCGTACTTCACTCCCACTATTTGGATGCTTGAGAAGATTTATCGAATAATATACGCCGTTCACCACACTCCAGGACCCAAAGCTGCCCCCGCGACATTATCGATGGTTACATTGGGATTGACTCGGCCGACAGGCGTCGGTTCATTAGATGAAACGATAGCCAAATACTTCCGAGGCCATTTTCAGAGGGTAGCAATCCACTAATAAGTTTCATAAAAGCACCATCCAACGTTATGTTGAGTTATCAAATGACCTAACACTATGCTAGGTAAACTCTCCGCAACTGGTTTGCTGAAATTAGGGACTCCGTGCAGCACATCTGAACACCTATCATTAGATTTTAAAATTTGCGATGCAGGCTCCCCCACCGACAACTATTAACACCATATTCCTCCCTTTAAATATTTTCAGCTTTCAATCTCCTTCTAGAATTAATGTGAGAATTTCTTACTTTTCCACAGATGTATTTTGAATAGGGACGCGTTGCGATGTGCTACAACATCATCATCGGGTAATGCGATACCACATTACCTGAAGATGATATTCCAAAACATCGCAACGCGTCGTTGTTCAAAATGAACCAATGGAAAAGTAAGAAATTCTCACTTTATTTCCAGTATAAACTTCCACAAATTATCGCCTGAATCCGTCAATTATTATCCCCTTCGACTTCGACTCAGTATCAAAGATGGGCAACTATTGAGATGGGCGCCCGTTCCGCCGCGCCGCGACGCCGCACCATGCAAGGGACGCCCGCGCCGCCGGTCATTTTAACGGCGGCGGCGCGACTTGAATTTTAATACCAAGTCCTACAGTAGGAAAAGTACTGACAAATTGATCGGGCAGATGCGGTTCGTCTTGTACACCTTTCCTCTCTCCCTTCCCTCTGCCAGCCTCGTATGTCCGCTCAGCTGCCTGGCTGAGCGTGATATCGATAGGTTTTATTTTCCACCAGAGTTTGGCCCAACAAAAACAGAACGTAGGTGAGGCGTAGTGGAGAGTCACAGAGTACGCAGGAAGAAATAGGTGCGAACTCAAAAAGAACGTATAGCCGAGTGGATGGGAATATTTCCATTTCAATTGAAATTTGCTCACTTTCTTGGGACTAGAGCGGCTTCATGTCTAGCGTGCGTTCGATCCTCAGGGTAACGTGTTTCGGTCAGGTTGTTCAAAACAGAGGGAAAATTAGAAAGTATAAACAAACAAAATTTGTGTTTAAGCTATATATGTAGATAATATTAGGAGAGAAGCATTCGTTTATTTTTTGCCCAAATGAAATATAATCCTTCATAAGTCTTAAAATATTAATAATTAAGCCGAGAGGGCTACTGGCATGTCAGTAGTTGCGCACGGTCTAAATAACCGTATTGACGAAATTTTTACAAATAATTAGAAAAAAAATATATATTTTGTGAAATTTAACAATACATCTACTTAAATTATCATTAATAATATGTTATTACTTTTTTGTTGCATAGTTTTCATACATATAACTGGAATGTATATATTTGCTTGACGGTAAAGTTGGGGTGGAATTATAATGTAATTTACGCTGTATTAAATAGTTGAAAATTAAAAGTAGAAAGCGCAAGTTTTTCATAATGTGAGACCCACTAAACCCACTATGTGTCTCATAGTAATCTTTTTCATAAATTTATTCATAAATTCCATATTCATGAATAGAGTTTCGTGAACTGTTGGCTCCCATGTCACACGAGCAGGTAAAGTACATGATTTGGGCGCTGATCGGCCGACGGCCGAGAAGAGAACTTTTTGTGCTGCCATCAATAATGTATAAGTACGAAAAAAACAAGCAGAGGAGATATTTTTGCGGGACCTACGAGCCATGATATGGAATAGCACACAACTATTGCTGTAAATACACGGGAATTACTTTAGCCATACGTATAAACTGAAGAACTTGCTAGAACACGCATGCCTGCTCATGATGGAACGCGTCAAAATCCCTACGTAGCAGTTCCCCAGCCAAGAGTCGCCGAAACTATCTTCACCGTAGGAAAATTTCCAAACTAGAGACAGAAATAACGTTCTGATAAGACTATCCATCACTGTGCAAGAAAATATTACAATTACTGAGTTGGAAAAGTGTTGTGACTCAAAAAAATTCGTTCACCAAACATTTCTCCGAATCGAAACCACGATCCTTCACGCGTTAAGCGAGCGCGCTCCTCATCAGACTACCGCTCATTAAGCGGTAGTCTGATGGCATCATTTGGCGAAACATGGCGTGAGGTTCCCAACTCATGGTATGGCCTACTGATACTTTCCTCAGATTCTAATTATATTTACGCGTATTATTCTTTATATCACTCCTAATGGTCATATTTAAATGCGAAAACTGTAATAATTTACTTGTATCCGGTTGAGCTTCATATTTTTGGCGGTTGTTCGTACATATGTCTTAAATTATAAAGAAATCAGGTGTAATCCTCTCGCTCTGAAAGTCTCTTGAGTGAAGTAACGAATGTACTGAGCGAACAACAGACGCTTGCTAAATATCAAGCACGGTGCCAGTTAAATATAATAATATATATAAATCATCAATCAATGTCAAAGTAACCTCAAATGGAGTTATTTAGAAAATAAGAAGGGAGGGATTTCCCTATCGTGGATAAATATATTTTATCGTTAATTTTGACCATAATACACCTCGCATAGTCTACAACTATCCCTTTCTTAATTTAAAGCAAAACGGCAAACTGCGTCGAGAAGCGTAGTTCCAACGCCAAACAATTACCTAATTATTAAATAATAGTATAATATTCGAGGTGCGAGATACTGCGAGAAGGTGATGGTGGTGGTTGAAGCGCATGCGCGCATAAAAGCCAATCAGAGACCGAGTTTCATGAAGAATTTACAGAGTTTTCGCATTTACAGACGTTTACTGAGAGCATTCATGAATTATTCATGAATAAATTTACGAAAACATTTACCAAGGGCTTTCGAAATAATTTATCATCCTCCCAACCGTGTTGTTCTTCCAAATCGTCCTTTTCACTGTTTCCAGCTTCAGAGAAAACAAGAAAAGTTGTGGCAGTGTGCTCTCTGCAAATACATCTTGAAAATATTTCACTGAGTGTTCTGATTTTCCCAACCTTTCTAATTAAGAAAACCGCACATCTTCCTGGGCCCATTTTTCTCTGCGTCTTCCTGGTATAATACACTGACAATGAGTCATGCTGTTCCGCATTGTCACTGTCACTCTCTTCGACAGATTCTTCGCGCATCACATTTGCTGTCGGTAAAACACGAATAGAGACAATGTAGCGTCAATCAATAGGAACATAGGCGATGTACAAAAACATTTGAGCACCTTCGGATTTTGCGGGAAAGATGAATGCATTTTTACGAGATGGTTCCATAAGTTACGAGAAATTAACATTTTGGATTTCATACATTGAGTTACCACGAAATGAGACTGACTGGATAGGCATATCACCAGAGTATCTATTATCATCCAAGCACTCACATCGAGATGGCTAGACAAGCACCGCGGGCTCGCAGAAATGTAGGTACCACAAAGTAAACCTCTTACAATGTGGCTTCATTATGGAAAATGAGCTGCTATTTTCTAGCCCAGTTAGGGTCAGGCAACGCGGTGGATAAGCGTGTGGATGAGTCCTTAAAATTAACTGTTTGAAGATTAGCCTTGAATCGCTGAAGAACGCTGTGCCATGTTGATGTTGCCTCAGTTCCGTCTACACGCTCGCACGGTCCCTTTAGCATGTGATGCACAAATTCCTGTACATACCCGCCACCAGCACACCTATTGAACGGAGTTTCAATATCCGTGGACAGCCAATAAAAGTAGACTAGAGACGCAGCGCCTAAATCAAATAGTTTTTAATTCATGAAAACTATGACTCATGTAAAGAGCTTGTGCATAGTGTGCAGTGACATATTTATTTTTCTATTTGTACAGCCTATAGCGTGCCATTGTGACTGTGTGAAAAGTAAAATATTGTCATATTTTGATCTGCTAAATTAACCCCTTGACGACGTAGTATTTAAGATAGCCCTTTACATTTTTGACGGTTGTAATAAAATACCCTGAGATTTTCCAGATATTCATATTCCTCTCGTATACGAACAGATGTTAACACGCCGCGCCGACTAAGCCGAGCCACCGATCAAACGCTCGGCGTTCGCGCAGTCACGCCGCCGCCTTTATTTTCCCCCTACGCGTAGGTAGCCACGCCGCCGCCGACCAAAATGAAGACGGCGCCCATCTATATGGGCAACCAATCTCCACCTCACAAACTGAAATACTTGGCCAATTTTTCATATAACAGTGGGTGAATAAGGCCTAGTGTCACTCTCATACCAATCGTATTTTTTCTCAAAACAACACAAATATACATCTACAAAATACCCTGCAAGCCACCACAAGGGTGTGTGGCAGGGGGTGAGTAGTCACCAACATGCATTACACTACACCCTAAAGTTAGTGTAACTACGACTAATTATGCATTAGCATAAATCGCTAATACTTGTCACGAGGCGAAGCCTCACAAGGATGCACTGCACTACAGATTTGCTCACAATGGTAGAGAGACCGCTAGTATTGATGTATTTTGCAACTACATAAACGGACAGAGATTCAAGAGTTATGCTAGAAACATGCACGGCGTGCTGTAAGCACTAGGTAGCAGATAAATATACAAGTACTAGGGGGTACTACTACTAAGAGCCTAACTACCTATCGACAAACTTAGTTAAAAGTGTCATTGGCAGCTGTTATGATCGCTTATCGTTCGCGGGAAAAATGACATTTTAACTCTGTCTGTTTTTGGGATATTTCCCTAATTTTATTCTCATGATCTGATCTACCGCAGTATGTTGGATTTGTAAAATATTATCTACATTAAATATATGTACACTATGTTCAACCAACGAGTACTTGCAACGTCGCCACCAAGCTAAACCGGCGTAATTGGACAAATAATCTTCAAAACACGGACAATTATGGGGGGGGGACAGGACAGAGAGAAAGGGGGAGTTGATGGGATCGCTCATAGGGGGGTTAAAAATCGATCAATAACCCCCCTATATAGTGCGAATAACAACTCAGCAAGGAAGAGTGCGTGTCACATTGCCCAGAGGTTGAAACACGACCCTAAATTACGGATCATTCGCGACAGTATCACGTGATTCCACAGTTTCCCCGCGGAGATTAACTGCAACGGTTTCCAAACACATCACCTGCCCTGGACAACGACACGGGCGCGCGGGAATTGGTGATGGGGGAGGGGAGGTCGATCTCGGTCCCGTAACGGCAGAGCACGCGTGTCCTCCCCCCACCCCCTCCTGCTTTAAGGCCGGTTCACGATCGGCGTTAACACCGAATGCACGAATCGGAGTGAAGCACGGAGAGGCGTTTGCGATCGCGTCAACCGTGATCTTTTAGCGTCGTCTTCGAAGCTCAACCAGTCTTTTTAACTCTCACCCAATCACGGTTGACATGAGCGCATGCGCAGATGGTAGCTTAAATAAAGTTATTCATTTGTCAGCCTTGTCATATCAGTTGGCCCTCTTCCTTCACGACATTCTTTCCTCGGGAGAAAAGCTTGTCCAAGTTGACGCAATATTTCTTGATTTTAAAAAAGCTTTCGATAAGGTCCCTCATTCGAAGTTACTCGTTAAGTCGGAAGCCTACGGAATACACCACGACGTAATATGTTGGATAAGAGAGTTCTTAGCCGACCGCGAACAGAGGGTAGCTCTAGATGGCGTTAGCTCAGATGTAGTGAAAGTTACATCAGGTGTACCTCAGGGAAGTGTCATCGGTCCCTTATTGTTCCTTTTGTATATTAATGATATCACTACAGTTGTTAGGAGCAAAATTCGCCTCTTCGCAGATGACGCAGTGTTGTACAGGGATCTAGACAATGAGTCGGACAAGATTGCGCTACAAAAAGACCTAGACGCTATAAATGAATGGTGCAATACTTGGCAGTTAGAATTGAATTTTAAAAAGTGCGTTATTATGAATTTTTGGAAAAAGAATAACTCGGTCAACGATACGTACACAATTCATCAAACAGACTTATCAAATGTAGAGTCAGTTAAATACTTAGGTGTGACCCTTACTCAGGACCTGTCTTGGGGGAAACACGTTCGGGAAATATGCGGACAGGCTAGTCGCAAATTGGGATTTATCAAGAGAATATTAGGAAAATGCGACGAGAAAGTTAAAGAGCGATGTTATTTTTCACTCGTGAGACCTCACTTGGAGTACGCCGCTAGCATATGGGACCCTTACGAAGTAGGACTAATCTCTGAAATAGATAGAATACAACGGAGAGTAGCAAGATTTGTGAAAGGTTGTTACGATAAACTTAGCAGTGTTACCGAATTGTTGAAGGAATTAGGGTGGGAATCTTTAACTGATCGAAGGGAGAAATACAGGTTAAATCTTCTGCGCAAACTCGGAGCAGACAGTTTTTGCCGGACGTTCAACACATACTGCTAGAGCCAACGTACTACGGTAGAAGCGATCACAGGAATAAAATAAAGGAAATTGACTGCCGAACCGATAGATTCAAAATGTCATTTTTCCCACGTACAATAAGGGATCATAATAGTTGCGATAAATCAATCACATGAAACTCCCACCCTCAATAGGTAGAGTAGAATTTTCACTTGTGTTTAATAACACCACATAATTACTAACTCTTCACACCGGTCGATTAGCCCGGCATTATTTGATTTTGTTCTTTGCATGAGGTAGCATCTCGTAGTATTCATAAATTAACAGTATCAGTAATATTAACCACTAGATGTGTCTATAGCATTTTTCTGCATGTTTGTATGTTCTTTTACGTATCTCTCTCCCAGTTTCCGGTTGGACTGCGCACTGTTCTCCTGTCTGCTTTTGGCCTGCGCCTAGAGCCAGGGGGAGCGTTCGAGGTTCGGATTTGTTCTGGGATGAGTGCTGCATGCCTGGTGTGGAATCACCCCGTGCCACACACCCCAGTGGTGGCTTGCACGGTACATCGTAGATGTAGATGTAGATATCACATTTCTCGCGATTTCACGGGCGGTGCGTCGGGATTAATCATCATTTCACTATTTATCAAAGCTGCGAATTAGTTTCGTCCACCATGCTGTAAGCAAGTACATCGTATTAAACGAAAACAAGTGCATAATTTTTATATATACATTCACAGCGGGGAATAAGGCTGTGCAGTTGAGCATTAACTAAAACGGACCACAACTTTCGCCACAAGTTATGCCGGTTACTAACGTAAACCGAAGTCGTGAACCCGACATAAACTCACGCCTGATGTTTAAAGTTTAGCGTTTAAATTTACGCCTTAAAACGTCAAACCATCATCCATGAAACACATAAGAAGACGTAACCCAATATATCCCAGGGATTCCATTTTCACTGTGGTCGTTAATTGCCGTAGAATAAAAAACAAAGTGGCTAATTTTCACCATTTCATTGAGAG
Source organism: Pyrrhosoma nymphula (assembly GCA_963573305.1). Classification (NCBI taxonomy): domain Eukaryota; kingdom Metazoa; phylum Arthropoda; class Insecta; order Odonata; family Coenagrionidae; genus Pyrrhosoma; species Pyrrhosoma nymphula. Next base: position 46,302,709 of record OY754328.1, read on the forward strand.
CACAGTCGCTGATGTAGTAATAGGAACAGAAAGTTGGTTATCGAATGAAATTGCGGATACCGAGATCTTCCCAAAATCATATGCAATATACAGAAAAGACCGAATTGCGAGAACAGGAGGAGTATTTATCGCAGTCAAAGATGAGTTCGTGAACAGAGCCGAAATATTTCCAGATAATGATTTAGAAATAGTGTGGTGTTCCATTAAATGATCAGAAAAAATACTTTTACATGGTCATATTACAGACCACCCGATGGAGACTTAAATTCAGTTCTAGAGTTGGACAGACAGGAGAAACGTCTCCAACGTTAAAATAACGAACATATCATAATTATCGGTGGTGATTTCTACGTTCCCTCGATTGACTGGAAGACATATAGTTTCAAAAATGGCGGCAAAGATAAAGAGTTGTGCGACACTCTACTCCACACATTCACTTCTAATTCCTTACATCAATTAGTCACAACACCGACCAGAGGAAACAACGTTCTAGATCCTTTGGCAACTAACGTAGCTGAAAACGTCCTTAACGTAGTAACAGTGAACGTAATTAGTGATCACAGAGCAGTGAACGCTAAATTCCATATTAGTACTGACAAAAAAGGCACCCATAAAGCGGAGGGTATATTTATTTCACAAGGCGGATTTCGAAGGTTTAAAACAGGAACTATTGACCTCTTATAAAAAATTTAGTGATATTAGTGAAAACCGTTGTACTGACTATACATGGAATACTTTTCGTAGCATCACACGACTAGCCAGAACTAGTGCAATACCAAGTAAACCTAAAAAGGTCAACACTGAACCTAGGTGGTATAATGCGGACGTCCGGAAAGCTCTCAAGCGAAAACGAATCCGGCACGCAAAAATGAAGAACGTACGTCAGGGTCACCCCGAAGAGGAGTATAAGAAGTTATGCGAAAAATACAAGAAAGCGAAAACAGCAGCTAAGGCGGCCTTTCAAAAAGCATTAACAGAATTCAAAAATAAAATATTGGGCGAATATTTAGAGGAAAACCCAAAGGCATTTTGGTCGTACGTTAGGGAGGTTCAAGGCTGCATGTCAACAGTAACGGCACTAAAGAACAATCTAGGAGAAAGAGCAAACGACAAATTATATAAAGCAAATATCCTCAACACCTTTTTTCAAAGCGTCTATACAAAACGCTCTCCAAACGACACCGCTACAATGCCTAGGCTATATAAGCACCCAATGCAGTTTATTAATTTCACTAGACGTAGAATAGAAGTCATCTGAAATCCATTAATTCCAGGAAATCACCCGGTCCCGATCAAATTCCCGCCTGAGTTTATAAAGTATATAAGCATCAGAAATAGGACCGTACCTGAAAATAATATTTTAAAAAATCTCTAACACAACAGCGTGTTCCTTACGATAGGAAAATCTGGAACGTTACACCAATATTTAAAAGCGGTGATAAGGAAGAGCCCAGTAACTATAGACCGATTTCCCTTACGTCTATCTCGTGCAAGATATTGGAACATATAATTGTCAGTTTCATTATGGGGTACTTGGATAGTCAAAACTTGTTAACGCCAAATCAGGACGGATTCCGGAGGCAGGTTTTGCGAAACTCAGTTGGCCCTCTTTATTCACGACATTCTTTCCTCGGGAGAAAAGCTTGTCCAAGTAGACGCAATATTTCTAGATTTCAAAAAAGCTTTCGATAAGGTCCCTCATTCGAAGTTACTCGTTAAGTTGGAAGCTTACGGAATACACCACGACATAATATGTTGGATAAGAGAATTCTTAGCCGACCGCGAGCCGACCGACCGACGGAGAATTCTTAGCCGACCGGTAGCTCTAGATGGCGTTAGTTCAGATGTAGTGAAAGTTACATCAGGTGTACCCCAGGGAAGTGTCATCGGTCCCTTATTGTACCTTTTGTATATTAATGACATCACTACAGTTGTTAGGAGCAAAATTCGCCTCTTCGCAGATGACGCAGTACTGTACAGGGATCTAGGCAATGAGTCTGATAAGATTGCGTTACAAAAAGACCTAGATGCTATAATTGAATGGTGCAATACTTGGCAGTTAGAATAGAAGTGCGTTGTTATGAATTTTTGGAAAAACAATAACTCGGTCAACGAAGCATACACAATCAATCAAACAGACTTATCAAATTTAGAGTCAGTTAAATACTTAGGTGTGACCCTTACCCAGGATCTGTCTTGGGGGGCACACGTCCGGGAAATCTGCGGAAAGGGTAGTCACAAATTGGTATTTATAAAAAGAATACTAGGAAAATGCGACGAGATGTTATTTTTCACTTGTGAGACCTCACATGGAGTTTGCCGCTAACATATGGGACCCTTACGAAATAGGACTAATCTCAGAAATAGATCGAATACAACGGAGAACAGCAAGATATGTGAAAAGTTGTAACGATAAACTTAGCAGTTACCGAATTGTTGAAGGAATTGGGGACGGAATCTCTAACTGATCGAAGGGAGAAATACAGGTTGAATGTTTTGCGTAAGTTCGAAGCAGACAATTTTTTGCCGGACGTTCAACAAATATTGCTGAGCCAACGTACTACGGTAGAAGCGATCACAGGAATAAGATAAAGGAAATTGACTGCAGAATCGATAGATTTAGAATGTCATTTTTTCCGCGTACAATAAGGGATCATAATAGTTGCGATGGATCAATCATATGAAACTCCCACCCTCATTAGGTAGAGTAGAATTTTCACTTGTTTTAATAACAAAGCATCATTACTAACACTTCGCATCGCTTGATATGTCCGGCATCATTTTATTTTGCTCTCTGCATGAAGTAGTATCTCGTAGCATTCACAAATGAACAGCATTAGTAGTATTAACTACTGGATGATTCTTTAGAAGTGTATTGCATGTTCATTTACGTAGCACACTCCCAGTTTCTGTTCTCCTGACTGCTTTTTGGTCTGCGCATTGAGGCCGGGGGAACGTGCGAATTCCCGATTTTTGCTGGGACGAGTGCTGTATGCCTGGTGTGGAATCACCCCGTGCCACATACCATAGTGGTGGCTTGCACGGTACTTTGTAGATGTAGATGAACCCTGTAATTCTCTGTCAGCGGCCCTAGGCCGGAAGCAAGGGATGCATAGCGGTCACCAACCGCTGCGAGAGATCGAGTGTGTTTAAGCGCTAACAACCAATTGACGCACGCCATTAAACTCATCACGGAAGCACAGGCCGGAATGGCGGACTGAAAGATGAACGAAGGCGGGATGCTCCCAAGCGATTGGCGAGGTCAGTGAGAACTTTGGGAGGGCACGTTGCGAAGGTCGGGAGCGATATAGGGGGACCGCCGCTCCTCCCGCTGCTGCCCGTTGCCTCGACCACGACGACACTCTGGGAGAGGAGACTCTGGCGCAGCGGCGGCAACAGGACGACGATAGAGACACTCCTTGGTTGTTGCCCCCCCCCCCTCCCCCCCACAAGTGTCTTCCGCTCGTTTCAAAAAGCCAATTGCGAATCACCCTGTAGCGGACAACAGATAAGAGGCACGCCAAACAACAGGCAATCGATCGGCGCAGTTAGAACATGGCTGGTAATCCTGTATTCTATGTAATAAGAAATATTTCACTTGAATAAAGTAACAATTTCATTTGGATTCATGAAAGATACTTCACAGCTCTAACTCTATCTGCAACGATGGGCGGACATGTGTTGGCTAAATAAACCGGCAACAGACTCAAATCCAACAAATTGTAGCTTATAACCGCAACGCAGCCACACGTGCAGTGCCGCTGGAACAGAATAGAAGAGAAACAGTCAGCTTCAGCTTCATCGGTTGCCGCTGCACAGCACAGAGCCCAACGGCGCGGCTGCGGAACGATCACGAAACTAATCTCTTGCTTGCAAGTTATGTGAATTCCATTCCACTCAAATAAATTACACTTCAATATTTGACATCGGCACAGTAACGGGATAACTTAGCCTGAACATCAAACAATCCATTAAGTTATAACAAGGCTGAATACATTTTATTCACTTTCACTGATACTAGTACTTTACTGAATATCAACCACCAGGTGCACGGTGAAGGCTACCTCATAAGGATTCCAAATACTGGCAGCGTATTCCAAGTGGGGTCTAACGAGGGAGAAGTAGCGGATTTCCTTAACTTTATTGTCGCATTTGCCAAGTACTCCATTAAGCAAATTCCAATTTACGATTAGCGATTTATAACCTTATTGAGTTCTCACGAATTTCAACGGTAAAACGTTGAATATAGTCCTTATAACATCGCCGCGGGAGAATGTTGCAGTGACGGCGTAAGACCACGAAGAGGGCACAGGTGTAGGGGATTGGAGTTTGATTTACACAGTTTCCAGCCTTGAAACTCGTTTTTGTAAGTATGAGTGGTTTCCAGGGGAATATTAGGCTTAGTCCGCTTGTGGATGTCAAAACTCGTAGAAACAGGAAATGGCAGGAAACTCCTGAAAAAGCGCGCGTTAGCAAGAGATCTTCTCGCCTGAAAATGCGCTCAAAAGCGAGGCACGACGGTTCGCTCGTTGGAATACAACCCTTGGAATATGCTGCCAGTATTTTGCATAGGTATTTTGGATCCTTATAAGATCCGCTCATGCGCGCATACTGTGCTCGCGCTGCCCAGAAAGGCAAAGAAGGGAGTGAGAGTATGAGGAAGAGAGAGTTCGACCCATGAGAGGAGGCTGATCTTAGAGGAGTTGAAGGGAGTGGAGACAGTCGAGGATCTGAAGAGGGTTGAGAACAAGCCGTCTCTCCGTGGCGTGCCGTAGCGACGACAAGGTTAGGGAAATCAGTTTCAGTCTCCCTCGTTAGACCTAACATGGAATACGCTGCCAGTATTTGGGATCCTTATGAGATAGGCTTGGAAACTGAGTTGGAACGCGTGCAGCGAAGATCGGCAAGATACGTTAAAGGCCGTTACGATAATCTCGTTAGTGTTACCGATCTTTTTGCAGCAACTGGGATGGGATACGCTTTCAGACCGTCGATTAAAATTTAGACTCAATCTATTATGTAAGTACCAAACCGGTCTATTCTCTGACATTGTTGATAATATTTAACGAAATCCGACATACTACGGTAGATCAGATCATGAGAATAAAATTAGGAGACTAGACTGCAGAACGGACAGATTTAAAATGTCATTTTTCCCACGGACGATAAGGGACCATAACAGCGGCCAATGAGACTTTTATCTAGGTTTGTCGATAGGTAGTGTAGCTCTTAGTAGTAGTAGTACTCGCTAATACTTGAATCCTTATCTGTTACCTAGTACTAACAGCACGCCGTGCATGTTTTCTACATAAGTCTTGAGTCTCTGTCCATTTGTGCAGTTGCAAAATACATATATATATTAACGGTCCCTCTCCATTGTGATAATATCTGTAGCGTAGTGCATGTTTGTCAGGCTTCGCCTCGTGACAAGCATTAGCGATTTTAGCCAATGCATAATTATTCGTAGTTACACTAACTTTAGGTAGTGTGTAATGCATGTTGGTGAATACTCCCCACTGCCACACACCCCTGAGGTGGCTTGCAGGGTATTTTGTAGATGTAGATGAATACTGAGAACAGTCTGCCGGCAACTGGATTAGGATTATAAACTCGGAAGAGCCAAGTTACTAGCCAAAATTCAAGGAAATATTTTTATAACTATTGTCATGAACAAAATCGACTAACTATTGTCACCACTAAACGTAGCGACCCTTTTTTCTTCAGGATATATTTACAGGCTTGTGGAACGAGCAAATTCATGAATTTGTCAAAATTTCTTCCTCGCCATCAACGTTATCCCTCAGGAACTACATCAAAAATATATATGATTTTTGCGCGTGCTGTGAGTCCTCTATATATACTTACTCAATGATTGTATCCATATTTAAAATATTATAACAACAAATCTTACATCTTGAGTGAGATTTAACGAATTACTTGGGAGCCTATGATGCGCTCCTGCTCGTGGTATTACGGGCGTTGACCTGTCAATTCCTCTCTTTCCTCCTCGCCTGCGATTCAATGTGCGCCCCCGAGGACGCCCTCTTCCCCCCCCCCATTCATCCGAGTCTGCATCTGTAATGTGAGTGCGCTCAGGTATGGACCCCACCCCTCCCTCCCTTACATCCCCCCTAAGGATGAGAGCGGTGGGGGCGGTGGAGCTGGACGTCATTAATTCTCCGCTGTGAATGCACGTTGGTGGGGGAAATGAGTGACTCACGCGTTAATAACACTCTGGGGGGGGGGGGGGGTAGAGGTGGAGGGAGGCCTTCGCTTAGGGGAGGGGCGGAGGGGAGCTCGATAGGAAGAAAGAATGAGGGAGGAGGGAGGTGGGGCCGTAGTCGCCAGGGAAAGTAAACAGCGGGGAGGGAGGGAGGAGTGTTTGCGGGGGGGGGGAGGGGTCTCGGATTGTGGGCGAATGGGGTAATGGGCGGGGGGTCAGTTCCGGTCATCCCTAAAGCTATACATTGGGTAAATAAGGACAACGAAACCAAAAAAGACCTATCCAGTGTAAAGGAAAGATAGTGAGCAAACATGTTTCTATGGGAAAGAAATTATTGCCGAGTATTTAAGCGAGTTTGATCCGCATGTTATCCGATCAATTTCTATGTTTTAACGCAACACACATTTTCCCCGAATTGCCTCGAGTTGTCGGCATCGGTCGAGGACAAACGTTGACCGTACTTTTCTAATGTAGAGATTTAGTCATCCCTCCTCACTCGGCGACTCTAAGGCCTCTGGTTATAATAACCTCTGGTTAATTATTCCCTCAGTGTGGAAACCGATGATGAGAAGTTCTCTCATCGATAACGCTCACGTCACACGATCGACTGTTTAACGTGACATACGAGACCCGAACTCTTAAGATTTCATTTCTGTACTTTTTCCCCATCTTTGATTTCACACCGTACGCTTGATAGAGCAGTGGACCAAGCGATTTTTTTCCGAGAAAATAATCATTTCAACGATAAAAATGCACCCGAGTTACTCATGGAATTCGCCGTAGAAAAATACGATGACTTGAAGTTTACGTCAGACCAAGAGATAGAAGCTAGCGGCAGTGGGGTATCCTCGACGCGGGCAGTAGAATGGAGGGATCGGAGGAGGCCGCACGACGCGCGATAAGGGTCGCGCGGGGGCCACCACCGAAGGGGCGACGAGCCTTTCCTTCCCACTCCCCCCCCCCCCCCCCCCAACACACCACGCATTCAAATTGCATCGCACCAAAATAGTCTGTGGCTCCGTCCCTTCCTCTCCCATTCATTCGTATTCCCTCGTCCCATTCCCCCACCATCGCCTCACCAATGTGCATCCTCACAAGGTTTCTCCATTAGCCCCCTCCTTCCCCTCCCACCCTCACGCATAAACGTAAACAATCCACTGTCGACACGCGCGGCGATACGCACTACACAATGCGAGAGTGTGTGGTCGCCATGGCAACGGGAAGGGCCCCCCCTCCGCCTGCGCGCGCGCACGGAATGGGAGCCGGGAAGGGGCGAGGGGAGAGAGTGGCGTCATACTCTCCCTCTCTGCCATTCAGCAAATAAAGATATCGTCCCGGAGGGGTGAAGATCTCCAAGGGACTCCAAGATCCTTCTCCTCCTCTCCGAACACTCTCCCCCAAACGCCGAGCGGTTGCGGGTTATTCCGCGAAGTAATGAAAGGAAACCCTGAGCAAATTTTCACTCTTAGATTGGTTCCACGCTGCGAGTAACTCTTAAAAGAGCTTTAGTCCGGGGTGAAATAAGGAAGGATGTTTCACCCTCAACGGAGGCACCGTAAAATGGGATGCTGAAACCGCGGTCGCGGCCAATAAATTATCGAATCTTTGTGACCCTCCGATTGAGGGCGGCATATCCAACTTCATCACCAATAGGACGTCATCAATTGTTTCTTCCACGCGCACGTGCCCAACGGAAGACGAATCGCGACCGGGACTCTATTCGGAATGAATTCGGCATATTTCGGACAACTCGACGAATTCCGTCCTGCGCGTGTGACATTCAAGAATTGGATAAGAACGCCCTCTCGAGAAAGAAGTACTGTGTGGAGGAGCGACAATTTCGGGACGATGGCGATAGCAAGTCCCTCTGGCGGACGCACTCTCCCACACGTCACACAGTGACTACCACTCGGCACTCGAGGGGGCGCCTGAACAGAGCGAGTGGCACTTGGAATCATTTACGCATAAAGGCGGAAATCACGGCTTTCGTGGAAATAGCAATGAGAGAGTATTCGCCAAGACGAGAGGCACTGATTTCATCCCTCAAGCAGCTGAGAGACGTGTAGTGCATGCACGAGCACGAATAGTTACTGACTAGTTAGTGTTACTGACCCTTTGCAGCAACTGGGATGGGAAAAGCTTTCAGACCGTCGAATAAAATTTAGACTCAATCTATTATGTAAGTTCCAAACCGGTATATTCTCTGACGACGTTGATAATATTTTAAGAAATACGACATACTACGGTAGATCAGATCATGAGAGTAAAATTAGGGAACTAGACTGCAGAACGGACAGATTTAAAATGTCATTTTTCCCACGAACGATAAGGGACGATAACAGCTGCCAATGAGACTTTTATCTAGGTTTGTCGTTAGGTAGTGTAGCTCTTACTATTAGTATTACTCCTAATGCTTGAATCCTTATCTGTTACCTAGTACATACTAACAGCACGCCTTGCATGTTTTCTACATGGGTCTTGATTCTCTGTCCATCTGTGTAGTTGTAGAATGCATGTATATTGACGGTCCCTCTCCATTATGATGACATCTGTAGTGTAGTAGTGCATACTTGTGAGGCTTCGCCTCGTGACAAGCATTAGCGATTTATGCTAATGCATAATTAGCCGTAGTTACACTAACTCTAGGGTATAGTGTGAATATCGAAATATATCGAAATAGGTGTATAGAGAAATTCGTAGCTTTAATGACAAGGAAGCGCTAACTAAGGACATCGAGGCAATACAAGAGTGGTGCGATGCGTGGCAGCTAGAATTAAACCTGAAAAAATGCGTTGTTGTGAATTTTTGGAAACGGAAAAACGCTCCTTGTAACAGCTATTGCATAAACAACATAAAATTAGAGACCGTAGAATCCGTTAAGTACCTCTGAGTTAAACTGACTAATGATCTATCATGGAGTAAATAAATTCGAGAAATTACCGGTCAAGCTAATCGTAAATTGGGATTTGTTAAAAGAGTACTTGGCAAGTGCGACGATAAAGTTAGGGAAATCAGCTACTTCTCCCTCGTTAGACCCCACTTAGAATATGCTGCCAGTATTTGGGATCCTTATGAGATAGGCTTGGAAACTGAGTTAGAACGCGTGCAGCGAAGATCGGCAAGATACGTTAAAGGCCGTTACGATAACCTCGTTAGTGTTACAGTTCCCTTGAGCAGCAACTGGGATGGGATACGCTTTCAGACCGTCGATTACAATTCAGACTCAATCTATTATGTAAGTTACAAACCGGTCTATTCTCTGACGACGTTGATAATATTTTACGAAATCCGACATACTACGGTAGATCAGATCATGAGAGTAAAATTAGGGAACTAGACTGCAGAACGGATAGATTTAAGATGTCTTTTTTCCCACGAACGCTAATAGACCATAATAGCTGCCATGAGACTTTTATCTAGGTTTGCCGTTAGGTAGTGTTGCTCTTAGTAGTAGTAGTACTCCTAATACTTGAATCCTTATCTGTTACCTAGTACATACTAACAGCACGCCTAGCATGTTTTCTACATGGGTCTTCAGTCCCTGTCCATCTGTGTAGTTGTAGAATGCATGTATATTGACGGTCACTCTCCATTTTGATGACATCTGTACATCTACATCTATATCTACAAAATACCCTGCAAGTCACCTCAGGGGTGTGTGGCAGGGGGTGAGTAATCACCAACATGCAATACACTATACCCTAAAGTTAGTGTAACTACGACTAATTATGCATTAGCATAAATCGCTAATGCTTGTCATGAGGCGAAGCCTCACAAGCATGCAACAATACACTACAGATGTCATCAAAATGGAGAGTGACGGTCAATATACATGCATTCTACAACTACACAGATGAAAAGGGACTCAAGACCCATGTAGAAAACATGCTAGGCGTGCTGTTAGTATGTACTAGGTAACAGATAAGGATTCAAGTATTAGGAGTACTACTACTACTACTAAGAGCTACACTACCTAACGACAAACCTAGATAAAAGTCTCATGGCAGCTATTATGGTCCCTTATCGTTCGTGGGAAAAATGACATCTTAAATCTATCCGTTCTGTAGTCTAGCTCCCTAATTTTACTCTCATGATGTGATCTACCTCATGATCTAATTTTACTCTCATGATCTGTAGTGTAGTAGTGCATGCTTGTGAGGCTTCGCCTCGTGACAAGCATTAGCGATTTATGCTAATGCATAATTAGTCATAGTTACACTAACTTTAGGGTATAGTGTAATGCATGTTGGTGATTACTCACCCCCTGCCACACACCCCTGAGGTGGCTTGCAGGGTATTTTTTAGATGTAGATGTAGTGTAATACATGTTGCTGATTACTCACCCCCTGTCACACCCCTGAGGTGGCTTGCAGGGTATTTTGTAGATGTAGATGTAGATGAGTAAAATAAACAATCGGAAATTAAAAGGGCTAATTAAGCAGGAAGGATCGGTGAAAGTGACGATTTCATAATTTGATGCGAAGCAGTGTGATGTCCACAATAACTTCGTTCGTATCCCCCTACAAACTTCCAATACCTCCCAAGGCCACAATCTCCCACGCGAACGATAGCAACTCCACACTAATCAGCCGATGACACCGATTAGCGAGTGAATGTTTCGTGCCTCGCCCAATCAGCCGAGCGGAAACAAAAGACGGTGGAATGCTCCAACGGTGAGTGGGCACGGGCTCCCAGTCGAGGCTCGGAGGAACAAAGTAATTCAAACTCAATAAATGGCCCATTTATTGAGTGAAATCAAGTATTCACTGACCTCACAGCAATATAAACTCATTCTGTATGAATCCCGCGAGCCCCACTGTGTGGCGGCCGAGGACGACCGGCCCCGGTTCATCTACCTACATCTACAAAATACCCTGCAAGTCACCTCAAGGGTGTGTGGCAGGGGGTGAGTAGTCACCAACATGCATTTAACTATACCCTAATGCTCGTGTATCTACGACTAATGATGCATTAGAATACATCGATTATGCCTGTCACGAGGCGAAGCCTCACAAGCATTCACTACGCTACAGATATACTACCAATGTTAGAGGGACTGTTAGTATTTATGCATATTGCAACTACAAATACGGATAGAGATTCAAGAGCTACAGCGAAAACATACACAGCATGCTGTAAGTACTAGGTATCAGATAAGGATACAAGTATTTGGGGAGAACTACTACTACTAAGAGCTACACTACCTATCGACAAACCTCGCTAAAAGTCTCATTGGCAGCTGTTATGGTCTCTTATCGTTCGCGGGAAAAATTACATTTTAAATCTGTACTTACATAATAGATTAAGTCTGAATTACGGTTGAGAGGAGAGATGACATTAAGAGACTGACTGCATGGCGAACGATAAAACGAGGTCATTTGCGCCTTGGAGGGTTGGTTGGCAAGGGAGGGATTATCTGGGGGGGATGGAGGAGGAAGGGTGGATTTGAGAGGTGTTAAGCCTACCCACAACTAAAGGCGCTAAGGGGACCACGGTTTAAGGTGGTTTGAGCGAGATAGTTCCCTAGTCATAATGAAGACCATATTCAAAATTTGTTTGATTTCAGCGTTCGTAATAAGTCCATTTTATATAAAACAAAGTTGGTAAATTTCCACACAGTATATTATTAACCACAAAATAACACACCGACCAAGGTTTCGGCACGTAATGCCATTCTCAAGGTTTGCCATTCACTTAATGCCTTGAGAATGGCATTACGTGCCGAAACCTTGGTCGGTGTTGTATTTTGTGGTTGATAATATACTGTGTGGAAATTTACCAACTTTGTTTTATTTTAAATGGACATAAAGTATTTCCACAATGTTAAGCCTGATACGCTTTTATATGTTCGTAATAAGAATGAAATAAATATTGTAATATTAATGGCGCAAAGATATAGTTATATATGAACAACATTCTCAGTAATTAAATAAAGAAAACTACATAAGTCTCTAACTTGAATCATTTTTTCCCACCGTACGGCTGAAAACCCTTCAAAAGAGCAGGTTTTTTTTTGCAATTCTGTAAAAATTACTGTGTTGCGTAATAGATTATTTTTAATAAATAGGAAAGAAAACATGCAATCCACACACCGTTAGTTTTTTGACGATATCTAGGTGCTATAAGTTCCTCATTTGTTTAATATTCTCCCTCTGGAGCGCACAGCCATAATCTATCCCACGTAAAACAGCTTATATTTGAGGCAAATTGCTCGAAAAGTAGTTTGGCAAGGGGTTGATATTTTGATATCATTGGAAAGATGAGATTTTTTCTTTAAAATGAGGCCAAATTCATCAAATTCTAGGTGAAGTCATTTTTCGCTCAAACTATCTTAACCTCCCATTCGAATGAGGGAGTACTGCGCTTAAAACGGTCTCCAAATCGGTGTATCCAAGTGGGGATCGCGATTTAAATGAAAACACTCCACCACTGCTGGGATTCGAACCCGGACGCTCAGGATGGGAAGCCACTACACCGACCCGATTTCCCTGACAGAGAGAGAAGGGGGAGTTGTGTGTGAAGTTGCATGGCAAACGTTAGGGAGGTATATACTGAGAATATGGCGAAAAAGATGCCTCGTTCACAATACAATCGTACATATCGTCCTCACGATGAAGAGCAGAAATCGCAGCGTGAATGAATGCCCGGAAAGCTGTAGCACGTGGTTCTTAACGCAGCCACCTAACGGTAGTCAGCGCTGGTGTCGCCAGCGGAAACCGGATACGATGACTGACGATAATCAAAAGAATCAATCATTATAGTGAAGCAGATGGTGCTTCTTAGATGAATAATCAAAGAAGAGAGGTGTCATTTTCTAGAAAAACAATTTAGAAAGCCTCAAAAGGCCACTGGGACAAGGGAATCCTTATATTGTTCGCTTGCTCTATACTTGTTCGTCGCGATTCCTAACGAGGGCAACACTCAGTTACTAATAGTACAAATACGAATGCGTGTAGAGTTGCTACGTAGTGATAGTAGTCTGAGACGGGGACGCGCACTCTTAAAAGGCCCGCCTCGAGGCTAACGACCGAATCAAGGCGCCCGCTCGCCGAAACATACTCTCGTCGCACGCTCCGTGCCTCGGGAAAACGAACGAGAAGAGGGAAGTGTTTGTCCTCCCTCCTTCTTTCCCCAGCAGACGAACAACAACACCCCCCTCTTGCGCGTGGCTCAGGGACGGGGAAGAAGGATGAGAGAGAGGATACATACGATGGGATGCATGCATGTAAATATCCTTGGGGAGACCCCTTCCTCCCTCCCAACTCGCCACCCGATGAGACTCCTATATGTATAATACGAGCGCTGCACCACTCCTCCCACTTGACTCTCCGAACCCCCCTCGCCAAGGCTCGCTCTGTGAAAAAGGGGAAAAGAGGCAGAAGTCCCTCTCTCGTGCTTCGCGACATCCAGCGACGTTCTCGCAGCGAAGGGGTGGGGTGGGGGGAGCATGGAAAGGGGGGAGGTCGCTCCTCACGACGCGGAGGTGACACTTTAGGGGTGGTTGGGGCGAAAATTATCTTTGGTTGTAATAGGGACTGCATTCAACGTTTTATTTTTAAATCTAAGCAGTTGCAAGTAGCATATTTTTCATTTCATAACTGAGGTAATATAAAAGCTACTAACTAAGTAACTGACGCTAACTATGCGTCAGAAGTTTCTCGTCTTTTAAATAAATATCTTTGGAGCGCAACAGCCGCACCTATGTCCCACGTGGAAAACGACTTTTTTTTCTGATTTCTCTAAAAGTTGCGCGATCAGTGGCTGATTATTTTGATGTCATCAGAAAGATTAGACTTTTGAAGTGTAAACTTCTATAGGCGCACCACGCACAGAAAATTCTGCAGGCGGTAAATCGGATTCTGGGCGTCAAGCTTAGCATGCCGAATGAAAACTCAAGAGAACGCTCTCTCTGTGAGATGGCGTAGTGGTTAGAGTCGTCGTCCCACGTACCGTAGGTCCCAGGATCGATTCCTAGTGATGGAATATATATTATATTTAACAAAATATCGCCATAGAAGTTTACACTTCTCCCGTGTGGTCTTAAGCACACCAATTTTCCATGCATTGAGACCAAATCCAATGAATGTAATGCACGGTGATATAACCAATAAACTATTTAGATTTGTACGTATGTACCTTAACCACAAACGTGTGGAGTCTGACGACTCCTTGGGAAGCACCGCGTGGATTGCTTCAGTATGAGATTCCCCCAATTCGCATAATGCGGTACGCTGAAGACCTGCGAAATTATTTCTCACGTCTGCTTTCAGAAAATACCCAAAAAGTTTCTCGTTAAAGGAGTCGTGGGTCACAAAACAGAAAAGCACGGAGATGCGATTCCTACCACGGGTCTCCATTGCTGTTTTCCACACATCTATTAGCACTTGCCTACATAAATGCCGCGCAAGCCACCACCAAGGAGTGGGGCACGGAGTGCTTCCGCGCCAAAGAGCACTCGTCGCTGTTCAAGTTCAAATCCCGCGCGGATTCTACGTTCAGTTTAACCAGAGAAATATAAATCTATATCTACATCTACGAAGTACCGTGCAAGCCACCACTAGGGAAAGGATAATGGAGATGTGTTAACAAACAGTTCCGATAAAGCCAATTTATTAAATCCTACTTTAAGAGCGTATTCACCGAGTCATCTGAGAATTCATCCGTGGCGGTTGATAATCACTGCATACGAAAGATGCCTCCCCTTGATGTTAGTGCGCACGGAATAGAAATTTTATTGAAATTGCTCAGTCCAAATAAGTCACCTGGTTCAGACGAAATCCCTTCTCGCGTGTATAAAGAACTAGCGTCAGAAATTGCCCCCTACTTGCAGCTAATATTCACAAAATCCATAAAGCAACACGGAGTACCAAATGACTGGAAAATTGCCAATGTAACGCCCATATTCAAAAGTGGAGACAAGGAACAGCCATGTAACTACAAACCGATATCTTTAACGTCCATTTCATGCAAAATCCTTGAACACATTGCTGTCAGCTCAGTATTGAAACACCTAGACACGCATAACTTGTTAATGAGAACTCAACACGGATTCAGGAAAGGTAGATCATGCGAAACTCAGTTAGCGCTGTTTGCCCACGATATATTAGTATCCGGAGAGGACAACATTCCAGTGGACGCGATTTTTCTTGATTTAAAAAAGAATTTGATAAAGTGCCCCACGGAAAGTTATTAGTAAAACTAAAATCATACGGCCTAGACGATGATGTAATTTCCTGGATCAGAGAACTTTTGAGCGATCGCGTGCAAAGAGTAGTATTAGACGGCATAGCCTCCAACGAAGTTAGAGTCACATCTGGCGTCCCTCAGGGTAGTGTCATAGGCCCACTCCTCTTCCTACTCTATATCAACGATATTGGTGAAATAATAGACAGTAAACTTCGATTATTTGCAGACGACGCTGTAGTATACAGAGAAATACGTAGCAGTGAAGATAAGGATAAACTAACGAACGACCTTACTGCAATCCAAGCATGGTGCGATGCGTGGCAGCTAGAGTTAAATTTGAAAAAATGCGTAGTAATGAAATTCTGGGGGAAAAATAACTCCCCACAACAGAGCTATTTCATTCAGGATACCCAATTAGAGACGGTAGAATCCGTAAAATATCTTGGAGTTAGGCTCAATAATGATCTATCGTGGAATAAACATATTCGGGAAATAACAGGTCAAGCTAATCGTAAATTGGGATTTGTTAAAAGAATTCTAGGCAAGTGCGACGACAAAGTGAGAGAAATAAGCTACTTCTCCCTCGTTAGACCCCATTTAGAATATGCTTCCAGTGTTTGGGATCCTCATGAAACAGGCTTAAAAACAGAGTTAGAACGTGTACAGAGAAGAGCAGCCAGGTACGTGAAAAGCCGTTACGATAGTCTTGTTAGTGTTACTGACCTCTTAGAAGAACTCGGATGGGAATCACTGTCAGACCGTAGATTGAAAACAAGACTAAATCTATTATGTAAATTCCAGAGTAGTTTATTTTCCGACGAAGTTGATCATATTTTACGACCGCCAACGTACTATGGTAGTACGACCGCCAACGTACTAACGTATTAGATCATAAAAATAAAATAAGAGAGATAGACTGTAGAACAGATAGATTTAAAATGTCGTTTTTTCCGCGAGCGATAAGAGACTATAACGGCTGTGTAAGGACTTAGAAATAGATTAGTTGACTGGTAGTGTAGCTTACTAACTTATGTATTTCTTAAAGCATGTTTACGGAGTTTTATGGTGTTTCTTACAGCATGTTTTGCATGTTCTAGCTTCATAGGCAGATTGCCCTCTTAAGTAGCATGTAGAATATTATGTGTCATCGTACATGTGTGGCGTGCATGTGGGGATTCTCTTGCATGCTGCATGATGGTTTTTAGTTAATGATGGAATTGGTTAGTGTCCTTAATATTCATGACCGTGCGGTGTGCATGTGGCGGTCCGCTTGCATGCTGCATTTTGGTGACTTGTCACCCCCTGCCAAACACCCTAGAGGTGGCTCGCAGGGTAATATGTAGATGTAGGGTGTGTGGCACGGGGTGATTACACAACAGACATGCAGCACTAGGCCTACGCTTATTTTTGAAAATTAGTTTTTCTTTTGAATTCGTCCCTTCAAAATAGTTATTTTGGTGAGAAAACAAATGCATTTCAGGCTGGTTGATGTACAACTACCCATAGCCGTGCCTAAGGGGTCAAAGTGCAGGTGCACTAGAATAAGCGGATTTCGATGCCAGACACACCTCCTTATCGTAATTCGCTGATTGTAGACCCCCGTAGGAAAGAATATTTTAACCATTTTTCCGTATCTTTAAGCCATCATGGAGTAATATTACTCCGCACAGGCGTAGCCACCGCGCCCGTACGGGCGCTTGGCTGACGGCCGCCGCTACGCTGGCATCCGTGCCGAGCTCTGAGCGCTCCCCCCTCTGTCCCCACCCCTTCTTTCTCTTTGTACTTCCTCGCGCACTTCTGAGGGTAAATAAATGGTCAAGATTATCTGATTACCTGGATGTGACATATTTGAAGATACAACGAGTAAGTACACAATTCAGTTCCGGTCTCTTGATGTAGATGGTGTGTCATACTTATGAATTAATATTTACTTTTTGATGTCAGGTAGGGACTTCCGGTAGGAATCTACGGATATGAGCAAGTCTTGAAAGGCATCCTCTTTTTGTGTTATTGTTCCATTGAAATCGGACTTAGGTTTTACGCCTCGCTCCGCATGATCATTAAGCTCTCTAAGGTAAGTAGCAATTTGCTTTCTCATTTCGTAATCTCTTTCAGCCCATTCAGTCGCAGGGTACTCTAAAAACTCTTGACTGATTCCTAGTATTTGGAAAAATCTATTGGATATAATTGGATATCAATTTCTTTGGCATGCGTGAAAAGAACAACAAAAAATACCGACGCTTGAACGTTACCCGATACTCTGCGCTTCTCTGCATCTTTAGCCAATCTGTCTTCTTTGAGCAGTGACCTCTTAATTTTATTGCCTTTCCTCACTGCCCTCCTCTGATCATCCTTCTTCATCTTTAAATCTACAACCCCGATAACTCCTAGCCTCGGTCCGCGTTGATCACACAAGAAAAGTATTTCTTCCTGCCAAGCCTTTCTTTCTGCTTCTTTAGTTGCATCATTTGCCTTTTTTCCAGCTGTTCCATTGCATCATTTTTGCTCAAGTCAAACATAGAGTCTAGCTTACTCTGAAACATTTACTTCTTAGCCATCGCGGCGGCACTTGGCGGTTTATTAGTGGAGGTATTCTTATGGAAATTCCTCCATTCCTGATAAAGCGACTCATTTTGTTCAATAACCCGAATGTATTGGATACAGGGAATTTTAGTTTTGTTCCACAGATCAACAACTTCTTTCATTGCAATCCTAGCTGCGTCCCGGACGTCATGATTTTTTCAAATGTAATAAAAGTACACACACAGTACCTCACGTATTGTTGGAAGCTTTGATAATACTTGAAGCTCCACAGATTCTTTCCCAACAAGGTCAATCACAGCTCCACTCCGCATCCACGCCATTGCGTAAACAAACTGTTTCACTTGAAATAGATTTCGACGCAACCACACGCATGCAAGGGAAACACCTCACTGAACTTCTTTGGCCAAAAGAGAAGAGACTGCGATTCTCATATTCTATGTATTACCTATGTCAAGGCAGAGAAACATAGAGGACAGCCGATAATTTAACCCCATCCCACAGGGCTCAAATGATTAGCTTGGAAGGATAACAGGAGATACCAAAATGATTACAAAGCAATGCTTTAATATGCATCGTATCACTATAGACTAAGTTAGCAGTTTTGTATCAAACCACTTCACGAAAACACATTCATAAGATAGCAGAACTATCAGGTATCAGCTTTTCGGTGTTTGGTCAGAGTGAAAAGAACACTCAGCGAAGGAAAACGAGCGTACGATTCGGCTGAATTGACGATAAAAAATATAAAAAATCGTCGGGCGCGAGCGCCGATACGGCGGCTAGGCCGGTGCAGAGCAATATTACTCCATGATGACTTCAAGATGCGGAGAAATGGTTAAAACTATTGCCCCTACGGGGCTCTACAATCAGCGAATTACTATAAAGACGTGTGTCTGGCATCGAAATCCACTTATTCTAATGCACCTGCACTTTAACCCGCACGGCTATGGGTAGTCGTACATCAACCAGCCTGAAATTTATTTGTTTTCTCACCAAAACAACTATTTTGAAGGGACGAATTCAAAAGAAAAACCAATTTTCAAAAATAAGCGTAGGCCTAATGCAGCTCTCGTCCAAGCTCAAATCAGAACTCTGCACGTTCCCCCGACCGCTAGGCGCAGATCAGAAAGCAGTTGCAGGAGAACAATGCGAGCTCAAACCAACTTGGTTACACTTTTTACTCGAAAAACGGTTGCATAAGCTTTAAAACATGACAGAGGATTGATTGGTCTCGTGTTAAGAGACGTTTCAAAGGGCGCTGGGATACAACGGCCGGTCGTGAAGCGACAGCGGGGAGAATACAACGAAATTATTATTCGCAGAAATAACGCAGAGATTATAACGAAAAGAGAGCGCGACAATAAGACACACTCGGTTTACATTCATCTCACTTCCGTCATCATCTCCCTCTTCATTCTTCCCACTGCACCTTCCCTTCTCATCGTCGGTGTCCAGACCCAACCCACACGCCTCCGAGGCTCTCAGGGAAAGGCGCGCGTTCGGAGTGACCGGCACAAGGCCCCTCACGTGCGGAGTGTCGAACTACGACGTAAAGCATTATAAGTCAAAGCACGGCTGAAGTGGCAGTGGGGGGGGGGGGGCGACGCAAGGCGTTTGGAAGCGAGGCGACCGACCGCTGGATGGCGCCACCTTCATCCCTCGGGCGATCAATTCCTAACCGTAAAAGGCCGATGGAGGAAAAACAAGAGAGCAGCGGATTCACACAGACTTCCTCGTCGCGTCCCGGAGCTTCAAGAGGGCGCAGTCGAGCGGGAAAGAACAAGAGTCCTCTACACAGCGCCAACTCAACCAAGAAGTTTTCGAGTTGGCGCTCTGCTGAGGTCTCTGTGGGAAAGAAGGAACGACGAACACAATGCGCGCGTTGTTCGGCAATGACACCCGTTGAGGTGAGAGAGGGTGTGCTTGCTTCGTTGGCCAATGCTCGGAGCTGTAAGGTGGGCGTGGCCGGGCCGCCATCTCTGTTCCCCCCGATTTCATGTAGCGCTCACGGACTGACGCAATAGAGTCCGTGCAAGATAACAGAGCAGTTGAAATGCAGTGATTCGGCTTAGAAAAAAATAAAAAGTAAAGAATTTTAACACGATTGTTTGATTTGAACAGAGGGAACAGCGTCGTGAATTCTTTGGTCACGCGACTCCCTTCCCCGAACGGCATTGTACGTGTGTTTACTGATTGGTTGCTTCTCTGCCAACTGCGCTATAATCTTGTACAAACTCTAATTTTGCAATTTTACGATGTTTTCCATATCTCATTACGATAACTCAATTGAAATCATCATGCATTTACTTCTAGGAACTGTATTCTTCATAAATATTTTTTATTTATTTAAATTAATAATAATCCGTATTACCAACAGAAATTGAGTAGAATCAATGGCTCCAAGTAAATGTGCTTCAAGAGTTACCTACCTTAAACTTACAACATAAGGTAGATATTATTGATTTTTATCCGCTAATGCGTGCACTCCTCCGTGCTATCCAGAGGCAACATAGCACTTGGAAGAGATTCTTCGGTCGACGTGGACAATCCTTTGCCAGCAGCGGGGGAAATTTGGCGCCAACGGGGAGAAATGACGCCACCAATCAAGACGTAGCAACGGGTCTATACAAGGTCGTCAATTACCGGCATCATTACTTCGACCTGGAGACGCCTGCTGGACCGCACGAGAAAACGTTGTCTTAAAAACAACGACTGGGTTGAACAACCGAATGAAATGCAGCTTTCAACTATACACCATATTGCTTTTCCTTTTTCTGTCCTTTCGGTTGTATTTGAATGAATCTATTTGGGAAAACTTACTTATCATTTTAAAATGCCACTTAATACTAAGTGGCATTGTAAAAGTTTACCTTGTTTAATAATTTCTTAGATACCAACACGTAAAATGGGATTCAATATAAAGTTCGCTATTCATCCATTAAATTATTGAAAAATACGGGAGAATTAGCAATAATCTCGATGTTAATATATTAATACAAAACATTGGTAAACCTACACCGTCAGAAAGAGGCAATGAAATTGATCCGCCTCGTTTTCAACGGTGAGAACATCATCACGGTCCTATCTCTCCCTCTCAATTCACTTACCATTACCACTGACTGGAATGCACACACCACACACACACACTCACATGCATACTCGCGGTGCACGCGGTGCTATTCCAGAACATATAAACACATGTATGATAGCATATACCTAAGCGGAATGGACGGGAAAAGGCAGGTGTAGCTTGAGGACGGCGCACCGTCATATCATCCCGGAGGAGATTTAATTGGTGCTCGAAAGATTTCGATGTGCACGTGGGAATTAACACACACGTGGGATCAACGGAGACAGCCAGTGCGCCAGTGCACTCAGTTGACGTAATTGCATCTTATTACTTCATTAGTCTCACTCTCAATCGCTGAGCACAAAAAGGATTTTCTTTAAAAGGTATTTCATATTCGTTGTGCTTGAGTAAAAACAAATTTAAAAAAAGAACAGCAATGGCGCAGCTGCGAACACACCTAAAGTCACACTCGTATATTTTTTATCGCGACTATACCTAATCCCCACGAGGCAAAAGAGTAACGTTCACAAATTTCAAACAGCAACATCTTTGGCAGAGGATATGTAAAACAACAAATGCCATAAATGGGTTTTCATCCAATCAATTTAGACCATTATTCACGCAAGAGGCTAATAAATTAATCAAAATTTAACTCCTGAATATTATATAGGGAGGCGCAAGTAAGAAAGTGGATCCGCCAATAGTTGGCACAGGAAACAGAAGCAATATCTCTGCTACGTTCGAGAAACTCACGAGTGATTTGTCAATGAATATTATTTCAACAAAATTCATAACGTATGTATTGAAAGGATGGCGACCTTGACGAATGCCATATACTTGTACAAGTTTAGTTTTAATTTAAACAGAGTTTTTTTACACCATAACAAAGAAGGTATGTACATAGAGCATTATTCATCAAACAGACACTCTTTAAGACAAAAAAAGGTTTACGCTTAGTAATGAAAGTGTCAAGCAAAAGTGTTCGAGGAGAATATTGCATCACACAATTGATATACATTGGACGACCTGAAATTCCACCGACGAACACTAAAGAAACGCATAAATGTAAAATGAGAAAGTTTCGACAGATGACAGGCGTCGAGTAAGGTGAGACGACATCCCTGATGCAGACAGCTAAAAAGGGTGCTGAGACCTCCTCCTCCCTTCCACAGTCCCTTGTCTCGAATCGATGACAGAGAGAGGGGGAGGAGAGGAAGGGAGGAAGGGGTTGAGAAGGAATGGAAGGAAGGAAGAAAGGCAGATGGACCCTGCGCAGAGAAATTCTAAAACGGTAACGTACGTTCAAACGTTCCACAACTGATCCTGAACCTGAAAAAATGCGTTGTGAATTTTTGGAAACGGAAAAACGCTCCTTGTAACAGCTATTTCATAAAAAAAAATTATGAGACCGTAGAATCGGTTAAATACCTCGGAGTTAAACTGACTAATGATCTATCGTGGAGTTAACATTTTCGAGAAATTACCGGTCAGGCTAATCGTAAATTGGAATTTGTTAAAAGAGTACTTGGCAAGTGCGACGATAAAGTTAGGGAAATCAGCTACTTCTCCCTCGTTAGACCCCACTTGGAATATGCTGCCAGTATTTGGGATCCTTATAAGATAGGCTTGGAAACTGAGTTGGAACGCGTGCAGCGAAGATCGGCAAGATACGTTAAAGGCCGTTACGATAACCTCGTGGGTGTTACAGTTCCCTTGAGCAGCAACTGGGATGGGATACGCTTTCAGACCGTCGATTACAATTCAGACTCAATCTATTATGTAAGTTCCAAACCGGTCTATTCTCTGACGACGTTGACAATATATGTATTACGAAATCCGAAATACTACAGTAGATCAGATCATGAGAATAAAATTAGGGAACTAGACTGCAGAACGGACAGATTTAAAATGTCATTTTGGATGATGTCGATTTCCGGGGGACTGCATGGCGGATGGACCCAGGTAGTCTCCAGAACACCCTCATTAGGAAGGCCCTCGCTCGCTCGCGAGATAATCCGGATCCTCTCTGGAGGTTGGGGACGGACGAGGGTCGCCCTTCCCGGCAGGTAGAAAGTGACCCCGTGCAGTACAATTATAAAGTTTATAAATATTGCAATTTTGTAACTTTTTCGCATCGCCATCGAATCCCTTGTCTCAATACGTTCACGAGCGTCTATTGATTGACTCTCTAGGATGAAAATTAAGGATTTTAATGTCAGCATAGAAAATGCGCCTATGACACCTGGCAACCCAACCCAACCAAACCAAACCCAACCCAACCAAACCCAACCAAACCCAACCCAACCCAACCAAACGCAACCAAACCAAACCAAACCCAACCCAACCCAACCAAACCCAACCCAACCAAACCCAACCCAACCAAACCCAACCAAACCAAACCCAACCAAACCCAACCCAACCAAACCCAACCAAACCTATCCCAACCCAACCCAACCAAACCCAACCCAACGCCGCATTTTCTATGCTGACACTAAAATCCTTAATTTTCATCCTAGAGAGTCAATCAAAAGACGCTCGTAAACGTATTGAGACAAGGGATTCGATGGCGATGCGAAAAAGTTACAAAATTGCAAAATTTATAAACTTTATCATTGTACTGCACGGGGTCACTTTCTACCTGCCGGGAAGGGCGACCCTCGTGCGTCCCCAACCTCGAGAGAGGATCCGGATTAGCTCGGAAGCGAGCGAGGGCCTTCCTAATGAGGGTGTTCTGGAGACTACCTGGGTCCATCCGCCATGCAGTCCCCCTGAAATCGACACTACCCGTCATTTTTCCCACGGACGATAAGGGACCATAACAGCTGCCAATGAGACTTTTATCTAGGTTTGTCGTTAGGTAGTGTAGCTCTTATTGTTAGTAGTAGTAGTACTCGTAATACTTGAATCCTTATCTGTTACCTAGTACATACTAACAGCACGCCTTTCATGTTTTCTACATGGGTCTTGAATCTCTGTCCATCTGTGTAGCTGTAGAATGCATGTATATTGACGGTCCCTCTCCATTGTGATGACATCTGTAGTGCAGTAGTGCATGCTTTTGAGGCTTCGCTTCGTGACAAGCATTAGCGATTTATGCTAATGCATAGTTAGTCGTAGTTACACTAACACTAGGGTATAGTTTAATGCATGTTGGTGATTACTCACCCCCTGCCACACACCCCTGAGGTGGCTTGCATGGTATTTTGTAGATGTAGATCCCTTCAAGTTTGAAACAAGACTATTCTCCGATTGATGTTGAACATAATTTGCCAAAGCTAACGTATTAAGGCTGGGACACGATCAACGCCAATGTGTGACGTGAGCCGTGAACGGCAAGACGGGAGAAGGTGGCTGACGGGAAGGAATAGGGAACGGACACAATCAACGCGTACACGGGAAGTACGTTTACGAGAGAGATGCGCAAGTTCCATCTCTTCCCGTTTCCCCTACACGGTTAACCAATCAAATTCGCTCTAAGATTTTATGAAAGGGAGCCACCTGTTGGAAGCAACATAAAATATAAGTGCCTCTGTCTGTTGCAGAATTTGTGAAGAATTGGAAAAAAAATTGCCGGTACTTGCAAAGGTTAAGTAATTGCCGAAATTTTTCTGCATACATTACGAACAATAAATTTGTAGCAGCATGCATACGTAGGTAATTTCATGACTAACAGCAAAGAGAACTAATTCAGCAGTCGTTAGCCTGGGTAACCATTGAGGTTAATGCATATCTGCCGTTATTAGACGTATTTATGAAGTATATAATAAAAATATTTTTATGCTTGAGTTTTATTTCAAACTAAGAGTCAATAATCCTACGAAATCGGCAAACAATTTTTCCTGTAATACAAGCTAGTGCATCTCAAACGTGTCTAAATTTGCAGTTGTAATGGACTTGGAGGGCGCACTTTCTCTTCACCTATTCCTATTTACCTTTCCAGGAGGATATGAAAGTTACGATGCTTACGAATTTCTGCAATAATCAGGCTAACGGTTTTACTTAAGACTACTGTAATCGTAATAAAACGGCTGAAAATTTGTGAAATGTTCATAGATAATTAATTCTAAGAGTAAAACCCTTGTGATTGAATTTACTGGGATACTGCATGATACCTCAGTTGAATTGATTATTGCATTTTTAGATGGAGAGTGATGGCATGGTTATCGAAACGGCGAAGGAGTTCGCTGTGCTCTATGGCAGGAGCTCAATGAAGGACAGAGCATGGGCAACAATTGCTCTGAATCTTCAGAGTCCTGGTAAGTTGTTACGAAGCATCATGTTATAAAATGCACATGCATGTATCATGTTTTGCTAAAATGACTAATTTCTTTCTTTTGTTGCAAAAATCTTCCATTTTCCTGTATGGCTAATTAAAAAAATAGCGTATTGATGAATCAAGTAATAAGTTTACTACCTGAATCTCATCAGTGCTTTTTTTTCTCTTCAACCCGGTTTAAGTTTACCAAAAAGTAATCCTTGACGGAATTCGCTCTGATGTAGTTAAAGTGACATCAGGTGTCCCACAAGGAAGCGTAATCGGCCCCCTTTTGTTCATTATATACATAAATGATCTATGCTCTCGAATTAGCAGTAAAATACGTTTATTTTCCGACGACGCTGTCATCTATCGTGAAATTAGTGATCACTCTGACTTTGAAACTCTATCATCGGATTTAAACAAGGTTCATGTGTGGAGCCATGAGTGGGGACTCGAACTTAATCTGAGCAAATGCACGGCGGTACATTTCTTGCGGAGGTCGTCCAACTATTCCCATGTATATGCTGTGGATGGTGTTAACATAAAGGCGACAGATGAAGTGAAGTATCTAGGAGGTACGATAACTTCGGACCTATCGTGGGGAGCACATATAAGAAATATTTGTGGCAGAGCTCTGAAGAAGCTAGGATTCGTCAAGCGTATTGTGGGAAGATTTTCGGATGAAAAAGTAAAAGAGAGGTGCTATTTCGCACTCGTCCGGCCACACCTTGAATATGCAGCGAGCATATGGGATCCGGTGCAGAAAGACTTAGTCCGGGAACTTAATAAAATACAAAGGAAAGCTGCGCGATTCGTCAAAAACAGCTACGGGCGTACAGACAGCGTTATACATCATATTAGAACCCCACTATATTTCCAGGTCCGACAGAAACGATAAATAAATTTTGCCGAACGGATAGGTATGGGAATTCGAATTTCCCCCGAACAATAAGGGACTTCAATAAATGCTAGGCGTAATTTCAATTTTCCTTCTTATATGTAAACGGCTGGTGTCCTAACACCCCCGCCACAAGCCTATTGAGGCGGCTTGTGGGGTAGTATGTAGATGAAGTTATGTTATTCCCACCATTTTGTAAGATTCAAAGTCTACAATCTGCTTGAATTCCATTGCCAGCTTCATTTAAATTATTTGGCTTGTTTTCTGTTCCACTGCTCATTAGATACTCAAGTACGTAATAATGAAACTTTCAGCTAGATTTCTTCATTTTCAAGTGGTGTACTAACGGTTTCTCAATGTAACCTCAACTCTAAGTTACAGTTCATAAGTCCGTTTGTATTCATGGTGACATAACAGAAATCAGGCATGCCTCAAGTTTAGCTTAATGAGTTTTTTTTATGAGGAGACCAAATCACTGTGGTGTACCCTTATAATGGACAAAGCAAGCATAAGTAAACTCTTTGAATGCTGAAGATGCTGGAGTAGGATTTGACAAATCCAATTTCATTTAAGGCTTTACTATTGACAAGATTAATGTAAAAATGAAAATACAAGTTTGAATCTAGAATTGTTTCTAAATCTGTAGCTACTTTAACTTTTTAAATGGTTAGTATTTAATGCTATTCAGAGTCTAGAAAGATTGCATTCATTTGCTAGAGGTTATGAAGCTACATTTTTCCGCATGAATACTCCGTTCACTATGACCACATTAGTTCGACAGTGTACGTGTATTGTCCAATTTTTTAATTAATCTGCAGAGTTAAAAATCACAAATATATTCTATTGATTTGCAACGAAGGGATATTGTCCTCCAGATAAAACTCGTCCTCTATCATTTACATCTCTTCTATAGTTCAAAGTAATACTAATTAGCTTAAATTTTGCATCTTGACCTCAAGTAGGTGCTTTTAATTAAGTGCTTTCTCTTTTACACTTTCTATGGGCTAACTGTTCCTAAAATAGTTTAAATTTACTCTTGTCTGATTTGAGAATCTCATAGATCACACATTAACAATAGGGATATCACATCATAAGTGAATGGTGAACAAGTTAATTACATTTTTAGAAATAACATTGAGAGGAAAGAAATTACAGGAATGGCCACTTTAGTTAAGAGCTGTGAGTTATAATACTCAACAACATATTGCATTTGTGATGAAACAACATTCTATCTATGTGCAGAGATGATAGTTCTCACTGAATACTTGTTTGATACTGAAAAATGTGTAGTCTATTGTAAATCATGTGAGCTAAGTAATGCAGTTCTGTACTTATATCTTCGAAATGTGCGAAATTTCTTCTTCGCACTCTTTAAATCCACTCTCTCAACTTCTTCAATGTAGGTGCCTAACTTTGTTCTCATCCGATAAAGGGCACCATTTCGTTCAGGTCTCCTTCGAAAATAACACCGGCAGAGAGGGAATGAATTCAATATGGGGACGGTGGGGGTCTTACCCTCCCTCCTCATGTGTGGAGGAATCCCAACAATCGGCCCAATCACGAGACAAAGGGGAGTGGAGTGGAACGGAGGGTGGGGGGGGGGAGAGAGAGGAAGGGGCGAGAGGGGGTTTCCCGTGGGTTCCGTCAATAACACACATACATGTGCTTTAAGCACGCATACGTGAATTCTAAGTGCATACACTGGTATTCTTGAGTTAGAGAGAAAAATTTGAGATAGATTAGAGTGAGTACAAGATAATAGCGCAGTTGGCAGATAAGCAACCAATCAGTGAACACACGTCCAATGCCATTCGGGGAAGGGAGTCACGTGACCAAAGAATCCACAACGCTGTTCCCTTTGTTCAAATCGAACAATCGTGTTAAAATTCTTTACCTTCTGTTTGAGGCTTTCGCAGCGCTGTTGTGCTGGTTTCTCCATGTTTTTCGGGCAAAGCTGCGTCGGTGTATCTTTACGATGACGTTTCGTAGCCAATGCAGGCCACATCTTCAGATCAAGTCCGAATGCCAAACGGCGAAAGTTGGCCTGTATATATACCGTCCTCAAGGGGGCCTTCCGTTAGCGCAGCCAATCAGCGTTGAGCACCCTTCTTTTGGCGCGTTCCTTCTCAGGAGTCTCTTCCAGGTGTTGTGGAGTCTATGCCCGTCATCCCGATTGAAATTAGCCTCTACCTTCTCTATTTCAATAGCCTCCTTCTTTACCTTCTATTTCTTCTATTAAGCCGAGTCACTGCATTTCGACTGCGCCATTATCTTGCACGGACTCTATAAAGTTCGAGGGTTCCATGCATTTGGCATTAGAAAACAATTCATGATAGTTCTTTGAAGCCCAGTGGAAAGGTCCTCGGTGGCAAAATATGCTGTTATAGTGAATTCAGTGCACATCACCAACTGCTATTGAGTGAAAAGCATGCACCGATATACTTCTAGGGAATTTTTCTGGGTTATTTTTAACAAAAATGAAACAGTTTAGCAAAAAAAAAGATAGTCCCAGGCGGTCTACCTGGTGACCTTAGCCATAGCTCTTTCCTGCAATGAGAAAACGTTTGAGCTGTCAGGAGCATTTCCCCAAAAGTTTATCCCATTAGTTAAGAAATGAATTATTTTAGCTCAGTAGAAAATATTAAATTTCTCGATCAATAGAGATTATCCCATCAGAGAGACACCGGCGGGTGTGGGGATGTGGGCGATGAGACAAGAGAACCACATCCACGGTGCGGTGATGTCCGCTTCTCTCCCCTGCACCCCCCGCATTGACCCTCTCCACAAAATCAACGCCCCCTTAAAGGAATCCCCTCCCCACAATCATTACCCTTTAATTATTCTGGATGCACTACACGTGGTGGCGGCTGCAACTAACAAGGCAGCCATACTCAGGGCCACCGAGGCAGCACCGTCACCTGCATCGATGACGTCACATGATTTTCCTTCCAATGTACGACAAACGAGGAGGAAAAGACACGAGGAAGTCCGCCCAAGATCGTTCGAACGCCAAGCCGTAGCTCATCGCATATATTTAAACGGAGCACGCAACGCAGAGCACAAGGACGCGATACGCAATCGGCGCCCAATATTCCGAATCTCCTCCTTTCGAGGGAAACCATCCTCCCCCTGCTCCTGCCCAGCAGCTCCATCCCAACGCGATTATCCTCAAACAAGCGATCTGACCAACGTGACCCTTAGGCACACCCGAGGATGTTCGCCAAAATACGAACGCAGCTCTTATATATTCATCGAGACGAGTGGAGCAAGCACCACGAAAGGGCGCAACAGTACAAGAGAGAGAGGTGCGCCTCACCTTCCCTCTTCCCGCTCTCTCTCTCGTGTTCATTCCGGCGCACGCTCCATCCCCCCCCTCTCCCTCTCGTGTCGTGGAGGTATGAGGGGGTGAGGGGGAGGAAGAGGAGGAGGGGGTGGGTGCGCAAAAGCGAGAGAGATTGTGATTGGGGTAGGGGGGCGGGGGGGCACATCCGAATATGCATCTCCCCTCAAGTCCCCAAACGGCCTTTTCCCCCCCCTACCCTCTGGTCGTCGTCGTCACCGAGAGAGGGAAAACACTCTTTCTCGAGAGAGAGAGGGGAGGGAGGGAGGTCCTTCCAGTGGCGGATACAGAAAAAAACTCAAGGGGGGGGGCGCAAGTTATCGCGACGATTGTAACTTTCAAACTGACTGCCTGGCAGCGACTCTGCTTCCCTTATATATGTAGCTCGGTTGTTTCGAGAACATTCGGGGTCAGAATGTTCGCTTCCAGACGTTTAAAGAGTGTGAACAAATACAAACAGTAGAATATTCGCCACTTTTCTCGAACAAATGTCAGACAGAATAACGTATCGAGATCACTAGAATGGCCGCGACTTTTCTCGTAGGTTAGCTATCTATGTGCCAGACAGAAACGTATAAAATACGATGACGCGGACGCGCGCGCGTGCTACATAAGAAAGTACAACTACTCGATAACTCGACTCAGAGTCGACTGACGAAAGACACGAACGAATAGTGTGCGGGCTGACTGGCGCGGGCGGCAATGCGAGCGGCCCCGCAAGGGGGGGTCGCCCCCCGCGCCCCTCATATGTATCCGCCACTGGGTCCTTCTCTCTCCGCGACATGGAAACGAATAAAAAATACATAAAAAAGAGCTGAGGAAGGCTCTACTGGATACGGCGGTGCTTAGGTTGTGTGGGTGGGTGGAGAGGGGGGATGGGATGATGAGGTGTCGCCGAGGTGGGGCCGGGGGGGGCACCTCCGCTGCCATGGCAACACACACGGCCTCCTCATCCACTCACAACTCAGTCACACGCATCGAGCGGACGCACCTACACACGCACGCACATTCACACGAGAGAGAGGGGGAGTGAATGAATGGGGGGAGGAGGAGAGGGGTTGTCCTCCCCTCCCCGCCCCCTATTCGGAGGAAACGCGCGAATGCTAAACAATGGAAAGAATTCGGTGGCGGCGAAAGGATTGAGGGAGGGAGGAGGGTCGATTCCTCCCTCCCGCCATATGCAGAGGCCACCACCTCAGAAGAGGCCATGGCATCATGCGGGGTGAATTAAAAAAAAAGAAGGAAGAAGAGTAGGGAGGAGGAGGGAGTATTAGGATCCGACAGTTCGTTAAAAACGAGAGCATGAAAGGCATTAGCCCCTCAAGCGTGACTTTAAATGGACGTATTAAATCCCCCAGCGTGTACGACGCAGCAGTTGCGTCCGCCTAAATCCATGCCTTAAGCGTGTACGACGCACCGTTTGCGTCCACACTTTTCATTATGAATTCTTATCGCCTACGCTCTGATATATATACTTCCCGTGAGTATATATGTGAGCTTAAGGTGCCTGCTTTCTTTTTGTGCTTCTTTGTTGCCTGTATATATGAGGTCGTATTTTTAATTTTTTTTCCTGACTCATGCCTGGTAAAGAAAATGCTTACTCGTGACCCGGCGTCTTGTGCCTGATTGTGAACAGATCTTTCCACTCACGCTCTGATTTATTACTCTCAGAGAGCTTATGATTTCGTGTTGATGCTGACTTCATCTTTCTGTGGTTCCTTGTTATCTGCACTCCACATTTTCCCCTTCTCTCTCATCATGGCAACGCTTTCACAGGCATGGTCCATCCAGGCTTGGTCACTCAATGCTTCTCAGTACCTCATTAGGTCTATCCTCGTCTCCTATCTTATTTACGATGTTTACGGAGTTGAAGGGTCGAGGTTTCTTGACGCCTATTGCCGAAAGGCCTAAGCTGCATTGGTGGCTTTTTTATTTTTTTCTTCCTATGGACCGAACTTACTAAACTCCAATTCAGTTCGCCATGGCGTCTAGCTCTCGTGAGTTGCCTGGCCAGGAAGTGCTTCATGCTTTGGAAGAAACGAGTATCGAAAGTTTAGATACAATTTCTGAGGATTCTAGTGGATACACTTTGAGCTCTAGTTCAGAAGAGGAAGAGGAAGAACCTTCTCATTTTTCTGTGAATAATCAAGAGAATACTTGGGAAGAAATCGACAGTGCTAATCCTCCTCTTCCTTTTCCGTGTGATTTAGTTGGGAAACAAATAGTGGAAGTTCAGTGTGCCGATGATCCCCTAGAATATTTCGAGTTGTTTTTCGACGATGATCTAATTACGATCATAGTAACTGAAACAAACCGTTACGCGGAACAGTTTCTTGCTCAGCAGAAAGAAAAAATCTTGATGCAAAAAAAATCGCGCTTTCAAAAGTGGGTTCCCACAACTCCGAACGAATTTAGGGTGTACCTAAGTTTGCTTATGTTGATGGGGATAATTCAGAAACCAAGTCTCAGAATGTACTTTAGTAGGAAACACATCTTAGAAACACCTTTTTTCCCCAATGTAATGAGCGAAGAAAGGTTTTCGTTGCTGACCAAATTTCTGCATTTTGTAGATAACACCGAAAAGGAAATTGCGGAAAGAGAACCGAAATTGTATAAAATTCTACCAATAAGTGAATATTTGAAAAATAAATTCCAGAAAGTATATATTCCAGGTAAAGAAGTCAGTGTCGATGAATCTTTGTTGTTGTGGAAAGGTAGGCTTTCGTGGAAACAGTATATTCCCATGAAAGCTTCCCGGTTTGGCATAAAAATGTTTGAACTTTGTGATTCCGCAGGATATTTGTGGAATTTTATAATTTACAGTGGCTCAGGAACAAAATTAGGCTGTGAAATAACCAAAGACACAGATCTTTTTTCTACAAAAGTTGTTCTAAGTTTGCGTGAGAAACTATTAGACTCGGGAAGATGTGTATACATGGACAATTATTATAGTTCTCCCGATCTTTTCCAGAGATTGGTTCAGAGGACAACAGATGCTGTTGGGACAGTTAGAATCACACGCAAAGGTATACCGATAAATCTAAAAAAGAAACTGAAGAAAGGAGAAGTGATTAGTGCAAAGTGTGGTAAATTGGTGGCGTTGAAGTGGAAAGATAAGCGCGATGTCTCAATGCTGACAACTAAACATTCAGACGATATGCGACCCGTAAGTCGAAAGGGTGGGTTAGAATTGGTAAATAAGCCTACTTGTGTAATAGATTATAATAAATATATGGGTGGTGTAGACTTGAAAGATCAACTTTTAGAATCGTTCTTGCTAGAAAGGAAAAGGACAAAAGTGTGGTATAAAAAACTATTCAACCACTTAGTAAATACGACTGTGTTGAATGCTTACATTCTTTACTGCAAGGCTGGAAACAAGAAAGATCATCTATCGTTCAGAATAGACTTAGTGAATAAGATCATAGGCAAGTACCGCGGGCAGAATTTAGAAAAGCGCAAAGGACGGCCCTCAGATACCGACACTGAATGCACGCGATTGACAGGTCAGCATTTCATTCAAGAAAATCCTAAAACAGATACTTTTAAAGTTGGAAGAAGAAGGTGTGTGGTGTGTACGAAACACGGAAAGAGAAAAGAAACAAGGTACAGGTGTAAAAACTGCCCAGGGACACCGTCTCTCTGCCTAGACCCCTGTTTTGAGCGATACCATACTCAGATCAACTACTAAACATCGGATATGGGGAGCAGAAAAAAATAAACGGCATGAAAAAATGTAAGTATAAATTTGTAATGATACAGTATAAACAATTTTAAATATAATATAATTTTTTTGAATTTTTTAAAATAGCGATTAGAATGCTAAAAATATTTAGGCTAATGTCTGCACAAATTCTTCGCTGCTTGCGAAAAAAAGGCACCCTGGGCGATTTAAATACCTCCGATTAAAGTCACGCTGGAGACATGGAATTGAGTGGACGCATATGCTGCGTCGCACACGCTTGAGGGGTTAGAGAATCAAGCCTGATGAGCGAGAGGAGCGATTGGGAGGGAGTCGCTATATGTCTCCCCGTGAGCCACACGCTTCGCTAAATTCACCGAGTCCACACACGACACGCGCTCTTCTCGATCACGCGTTGATGGACACGAAAGAGAGGGGGGAAAAACAGGTGAGGAACTATTCCCGCTGCCACATACCCGTGAGATGCCTTGCAGGGTATAATATGTACATTTAGACTAGAAAAAACAAACGTCCCATGGCCGAACTGAGTTTGCTATTAAAATTTCAATTTTTCCTACATGTGAATGAATACCTAAGGTGGTAAATCCGTGATTTTCCCGTAGTCATACGGCCATAACAGAGACCAAATTTAAAATTAACTTTTAAAACTAGAGATGTTGCAAGAACAAGAAATAAATACAGTATAATGGATGACGCACAAACTTTGTTTGAGATGATTGAAGAACTCAGACATTAACCAAATATGTATAATACACATTATGAAGGCGAAACACTTGACTTACTCATTTCAAACCGTAAGTCGACAACGCCTTCGTTACCGAAGTTTTTTTTTCAATTTTCAATTTTATAAAAGTATTTCTGCGAGAAATGAAATTATTTTTAAAAATTATTCAAGAAAATATACGGAAAACACAGCATTGAAATTCTGTCGCGGTCCATGCATCAGAACTGACTCTTTCTCTTTTTTTAATGACTCCGTGGTGCGCATGGCCTCAACATATCCCAAATTGGAAATTGAATTTTAGTTTCTGGCAAATATCTCGCAAAGTATAGTGCGGTCGGCG
Source organism: Pyrrhosoma nymphula (assembly GCA_963573305.1). NCBI lineage: Eukaryota > Metazoa > Arthropoda > Insecta > Odonata > Coenagrionidae > Pyrrhosoma > Pyrrhosoma nymphula. Next base: position 46,336,995 of record OY754328.1, read on the forward strand.
GCTGATATTTTGGCATCATTAGAAATATGGGAGATGGCTCACGATATCCAAAAGACCATAGAGACCAAATTCATTGAATATAATAATGAGTCGTGGTATCGCGCTGAAATGTCTAATACACGTAGGGGAACAATTGCAGAGGGCTCTGATGGAATGCGAGCGAGCAGGTCAAAAGAAAAGACTGAAGTGATGCGCTCGCCGCACCGAGTGAATAGAGTATTTGTACACTTTTGGGAAGTGACATCTAAAAAATCTATCGATACTTCAGACACTAAATTTTCATTCTGACGCTCGAGAGGCTTTTCGTTAATTTTTTATTTGCTAATAATAAAATCAAATAAATTATTATTGCGCCGAAACACTGGTCCGCCATGTTTTGTAGGCACTGACGTCATCTCCCATAGTCGACCATTTGTTGATTTGGAGATTGTGTGACTGTGTAGTCTCAGCGTACGGACGAAACTTTAGCTATTAATTAGCAAAAATCGAAATAACTTCCAAAAGGCAAATACTATTTCACTCTCAACGCACATCTAGGCTATTTCGCTTCTGCTAATATGGGAGATGACGTCACACTACGAAGAACCAATGGTTGGGCGTTTAGACCTAGGGAATTTCGATGCTAAAACAATGCATATTAAAAGCTATATATTAAATTAATTAGTTGGAATTATACCTTGGTATTTCGTACGTGGCATTTCGAAACCAAACACTAGGTACTCGCTATAATAAATTGCAACAAAATACCTCACTTACGCAAATACTCTATTGGCTCCCATGCCAGTGGCGCTTCACCTCCCCCCCCCTGGCGACCTTCCCCCCCCCTGGCGACTGGGTGTGCCAGAGAGAGGAAGGGAAGGGAATCATGTCTCCTGCTCTTCCAAGCACTATTCTCAACAGACAATGTCGACCAGATGATGACTACATTTCTCAAAACGATTATATTAATTAAAAAAATTTTCTCTATGAACCCAGTTATACGTTATGTGATTTTTCTTAAAAAGAAAGTAATTGAGAGGAATGAAGATTTGATGTAAAAATTGACGCAATTTGTTGCGAGGAACTTAGAAATTTTCTTTGGACTAGCAATAATATTACATGAAATAACATTTGAAAACCAAACACAATCTTTAGCTCTCTTCATAGAAACGTGATTAAAATAAAATTATTTGAAATCATTATTAAAGATGATATAATTAACACTAACTAACAATAATGATGTAATTTTTACGAGTCAACAGCAGCATACACAGCTGCAGGATTCCTCCGCAATGGATTGGCGTCATTCATGGACATAAGTTGACCAGTTAGTTTGGATAACTTCTCAAACAATGACGACAAATTGGTTTGAAAATGGTGGCAACGGAAATAAAGTTAGTCTGCTCATCTTTCCTTCACATTAAATGCCTGATCATCTGTCTTACATGATCAATTAGGCGCCTCCAAAAACTATAAATATTTAATACTTTGATGATTACGTGACAACATATGTGTTTTTGAGATAGTCTTTTGGGGGAAATTCCGAGAAATAACATGTTATAAAGGAAATGGCATTCACACTAAACCAGTAATTTGAAGCTGAAAATGGTGATGTTCAAACCTTGTTACCGTATCCAAATGGCCGATTACCTCCAATTATCTACATCTACATACTACCCCGCAAGCCGCCTCAATAGGCGTGTGGCGGGGGGTGTTAGGACACCAGCCGTTTACATATAAAAAGGAAACGCTCTAATGAAATTACGCCTAGCATTTATTAAAGTCCCTTATTGTTCGGGGGAAAAACGAATTCCCATACCTATCCGTTCGGCAAAATATCTCTCTTAATTTATTGTTTCTGTCGGACCTGGAAATATAGTGGGGTTCTAATATGATGTTCTCCGTGTAGCTCTTAAAGATATCTATTCTTAATTGCTCAAGTAATTTAAGCCTAACGCGCAGCCTCCGAGTCTCTAGTGGCTCCCAGCCTTATTCGTTTAACATCTGTGTAACGCTGTCTGTACGCCCGTAGCAGTTTTTGACGAATCGCGCAGCTTTCCTTTGTATTTTATTAAGTTCCCGGATTAAGTCTTTCTGCACCGGATCCAATATGCTCGCTGCATATTCAAGGTGTGGCCGGACGAGTGCGAAATAGCACCTCTCTTTTACTTTTTCATCTGAAAATCTTCCCACAATACGCTTGACGAATCCTAGCTTCTTCAGAGCTCTGCCACAAATATTTCTTATGTGTTCCCCACGATAGGTTCGAGGTTATCGTAACTCCCAGATACTTCACTTCATCTGTCGCCTTCATGTTAACACCATCCACAGCGTATACATAGGGATAGTTGAACGACCTCCGCAAGAAATGTACCGCCGTGAATTTGCTCAGATTAAGTTCGAGAGATTATATTTTCATAAATTAGGAAGTGATGTTTATTCTACAGCGCACGCTTGAATTAATACCTAAAGTGTACTTGTACCAGAGGTTCTACATTATTGAAGAGGCGCTCCTGATCGTTAAATCAGTGTCTCTCGTCACCATGAAAACACGGCCGACCGCCGTCCTTGCGCGAACACTCGCCGCGCATTCTTGCAGAGTGCCGATTAAAATGCTAATCAGAATGCATATTCCGAACCACGAGAGAACCGGGAGAGAAAGTGTCCCACCAAGTGGAGGAAAATATTTGCAAGAACGTGCATCATAACTCTTGGAGAGACATTAAAATGCGGACGAAACAAAATTGAAGCGCCAGATACGCATTATGGACATTATGCAAATAATTTCTCAACAACAGAGAAGCTCATTTACACCACACCAAAAAGATATCTAATGCAAAAAAATAAAACAGCTACACAAAAACTGAGAAGCGTTTGCATTGACAAAGAATAAAGTGAAGAGGGATTATGAAATGTGTTGAAGCAGCTTCATCGGAATGACACAAGAGGGCACGCCTGGAAATGGTGCTCGCACTCTTCCAGCAGAGTGTGAACCAATGGGAATCGTTCCCTGATCCACGCCACAGAGGAGGAAAGAAAGTACCACTATATAGAATCCCTAAAATAAGTTCTGAAATTCACCAGGAAAGAATGTTTCAGACATTTTTCAAATTAGGGCATGCAGTCAATTCTGACGGCTGCGAAAGCAAGGTCATTAAAGGTGAATGCGACAAGCGACAACGGACTCTCTATGAAGCTAAATAAGGCAAATGGCGAATCGAAGGACATCATTCCGCGTTCCACCAACTGAATGGCAAGTTTGTGGACACGCACTGCCATTACTCAACCCAACGATACGTCATCGCCATCATTTCCTATTTACTCAATCTATTATGTTAGTACCAAACCGGTCTATTCTCTGACGACGTTGATAATATTTGAAGAATTCCGACATACTACGGTAGATTAGATCATGAGAAATAATTTAGGGAACTAGACTGCAGAACGGACAGATTTAAAATGTCATTTTTCCCACGAACGATAAGGGACCATAACAGCTGCCAATGAGACTTTTATCTAGGTATGTCGTTAGGTAGTGTAGCTCTTAGTAGTAGTAGTACTCCTAATACTTGAATCCTTATCTGTTACCTAGTACATACTAACAGCACGCCTTACATGTTTTCTACCCGGGTCTTGAGTCTCTGTCCATCTGTGTAGTTGTAGAATGCATGTATATTGACGGTCCCTCTCCATTGTGATAACATATGTAGTGTAGTAGTGCATGCTTGTGAGGCTTCGCCTCGTGACAAGCATTAGAAATTTATGCTAACACATAATTAGTCGTAATTACACTAACTCTAGGGTATAGTGTAATGCATGTTGGTGATCACTCACCCCCTACCACACACCCCTGAGGTGGCTTGCAGGGTATTTTGTAGATGTAGATTTCCTGATGGGGATCGGATTCCAGCGATTGTTTCTAATTCCGAGGGCCCGGCCCTCATCACAGGTGTTTGCCCGGATGAGTTAAAGGCTCGCTGCTAAAGATCATGAAGTGCATTCCGTCCTGCGTGGCACAGGCGGAATCACTGGTTGCATGCATGCAGAAGGCCGTCATCCTGGGGTCACTCCGTCTACTGCGGACGCATGCAAGCGTAGCCACCTATCCGATGGTCGTCGGACGTGGCAGAGAATATACTGCCCATCCTCTCCCAAGTCACCCCCTGCCATACACCCTTGAGGTGGCTTGTAGGGTATTTAGTAGATGTAGATGTCGTAGAATGTGTAATCTATAGCAAAAACTGTAAGGAATTTATTAAAATGAACTATTGTAGTGATCGGTGCTCGCTTGAAACATTCTCTCGTCTGTTTCCGCGTTTCATATCGATTTCATTTGTGGTTACATAGCACAGCGGATATGAACTGAATGGTTTTACTGTTACACGCAAAAAGGAATTCATACTTTTGTGAATGGTTATCGATAACTAGAGGAAGAAATTTCCCCAACAGTCATCATTAACTTTTTAATTTTTACCTCTCATTATTCGCGTATTCTATTCATAACTTAATTCCGTAGAGCTCTTTCTACATCGTTGAAAATATTCTACTTATAAATTTGCAAGCCGCCTAAAGTGTGCGTGGCAGGAGATAAGTAGTCACTAGTTTGCATGTTCGTGTACGTAGCACTCTCCCAATTTCTTGTTTGTCTGTGGATTGTTCGCCTGACTTCTTTTTGGTCTGCGCTTAGCAGCCGGGGGAATGTGGGCGGTCGTGATTTGAACTGGCTATACGGTACTTCGAACATGCAAGTTTAGATACATTGGTATTCGTGCATTTTTTAGTTTAGAGTGCATTTTGTAGGTTCTGTCTCATTCCGTAGAGTATATTTGTCGTTAGTAAGCCATGCGTATTCCTGGTTCCTCTGGTCGGCTACGGAGCTACTACATGCATAGTTTCATATGTGAGCTCACTCAAAAGTGACATCCGAAGCTTCAACACTTTACCATCAGTGCTGACACTAATATATCGTCGGATGTCGAATTTCGTAAAATGCTAATGACGTCGTCTGAATGAGTCTCCGGCCATTACGACGGCAATGAAACCTGAAGCTTGCCGGGGACTCGGGAGGGGTATGTTACATTTACATCTACAAAACACCCTGCAAGCCACCTCAGGGGTGTGTGGAAGGGGGTATTCACCAACATGCATTACACTATACCCTAAAGTTAGTGTAACTACGACTAATTATGCATTAGCATAAATCGCTAATGCTTGTCACGAGGTGAAGCCTCACAAGCATGCACTACTACACTACAGATATTATCACAATGGAACGAACAGCAACAGTTACGAACAGCAACAGTAAAAAAAAATAAAGAAGAAAAAATAATACTTCGCTGCAGTCATACAACCAGTGCTGGATTACCAATGAGCCAAAGTAGGCAGTTGCCTATGGGCCCCGAGGGTTTGGGGGCCCCGGAGGGTCCCTGAGAATTTTATTCCCCTCTCTTATCTCGCGACTTGTTCATTAACGTGGTCCCCGTCGCTGGTACTGACTACATACCCCCAAGTGCGTTAATCCGTCACTGCATACAACCAATTTTTAAACTCTAAAAAACTCTGACAGTAAACCGCTTCTTACCTGCCACGTAGCTATAAGGCTGATGTTCAGTGGGAATAAGCATGACATAAATTCCCAACTTGGACCTGGTAATGGGTTTCGTAAAATCAATTACAGTCCCAGACCCAATAAAAATGGTGATGTGCGAAAGAGAGCATCAAGAAACAAAAGAGTGACGGGAAAGATGCGGTGAGGAAGGATGCGATATGAGCAAAGGGATCTTGCTTGCTTTGGCTCGGCCGGCCGGCGCGGTGGATGCAAGGCCCTTGTTGGTGGCGCGTAGTGGTGCGGAGCGGCGGGGCAGCACCACGTGCAGCACCCGCGACGGACGGTCGGTGGGAGGAATGGGAGTGAACTGAATGGACTCCTACGCTCGCAATAAAAATATTTACTCACGACTTTGAAAGAAGAAGTTCCTCCCAAAATACAGAATCAATTTCGAAAGGCGCTGCAACTCACCTGAAAGAAGAGGAAAATACATTAGAGGTGGATATCAGAGAAGAAATGAGCATTTGTCGCACTTATGTTCTCAATCATCGATTTCTCTACGCAATCGATAAAAATATTCCCGAGCAAGAGGAGGGTCTCTAAAGGATCTTCGTAGCTCGACAAGAATATTAGCAGCATGAAAACACATTTATTGCCTTACCAATTCCACACATAACAAATTTTAAGACTATGGCATCATCAGGTACATTAATATCGGAACCAATAAGTCAATAATGCAGTTAATCCACACCTCATAAGGTTCAATCAACTGGTAAGAATATCCTTCATCGGAAGATACTGCTAAACAAAAAAGGTACACGTTGAAGATATGATACGTAGAAAAATATTTATATCCTAAAATTCTGAAAAATGTTCAGATAATATTCTTTCACAGAGCCATGCTCCGTATCAGACGGGGTCATCACTTCCATCCTGGATTATTTTGAAAATTGTTAAACAAGTGACCACATACTTTTACTGTAAAAAAATAAAACAGTAAGTTATAAAACAACTACCAAAGAGAGTACAGGCATACTCTTAATTCACTCCAATACATTTTTTAAATTTTACTTCGCTCATCAAATGAACACACATTTTTTCGGTACTCGCAATTGAATGATTCGGCAGGAAGCACAGAATCATGGATTGTCTTTTCACAATAACCGAAGAGAAAATATTTTATGTTCCATTGGGGTGCCCGAAGAGCCACCATGAAAGGAACAACGAAGGTCAACCCCCCAAGTCTTCTTCACTCATGCGCGCACACTGTGCTCGCGCTGCGCAGAAAGTCAAAGAAGAGAGTATGAGTAAGAGAGAGTCCAATCCAGAGGGAACCCATGAGAGGAGGCTGATCTTAGAGGAGTTGGAGGGAGTGGAGACAGTCGAGGATCTGAAGAGGGTTGAGAACACACGGAGTATCTCCGTGGCGCGCCGTAGCGACGACAAGGTAATGGAAATCAGTTTCAGTCTCCCTCATTAGACCTAACTTGGAATACGCTGCCAGTATTTGGTATCCTTATGAGATAGGCTTGGAAACTGAGTTAGAACGCGTGCAGCGAAGATCGGCAAGATACGTCAAAGGCCGTTACGATAATCTCGTTAGTGTTACTGACCTTTTGCAGCAACTTAGATGGGAAAATCTTTCAGACCGTCGATTAATGGTCGCCATCCATCTACGTTCTCACGCTGAGTCGCGCTTTAAAAGTCGCTTTGCCGCTGCGTTGCGCGTCACACACGTACCCCGTGTTCTCAAGGCAGCATCGGATGAAAACAGAAGACGGTGAAAAACCGTGGAAGCATTCCTAAAAATTAACGAAATTCCTAATTATAAAACGACGCATTTCTAATTATTCCTGTCCATTCATTGTATGTACCTCGGGAAAGAATCACGCGACCGACATCTCTCAGGCGTAAAGCGTCGGTCTTCTCACTCAGTGGCGCTGGTCCGGCGACGCAGGCTGCGTCAAAAGTTGAAATAAGAGCATCTCCGACGGCATTGCAGTCTGCGTCGAGGATCTCGCTTCTGATTGGGTCACGCAGTGTCCGGCAACGCAAACATGGCAGCATGTAAACGCGGATTTAGCCTTCCGTGGACGACGAGAGGCGCCAAAGAGTGCAATGTTTGAATGTTTCATCCGAAAAGCACGCTCAAGCGTCGTGGATCCACATGTATCTCTCTCTCCATTAGTCTCAAGAAGAAGGAATAACCGCGCGTGGACACCTAAGAGGTTTTTTGCCGGAGGTTCAACATATACTGCTAGGGCCAACGTACTACGGTAGAAGCGATCACAGGAATAAAATAAAGGAAATTGACTGCCGAACCGATAGATTTAAAATGTTAATTTTCCCACGCACAATAAGGGACCATAGTAGTTGTGATAGATAAATCATATGCAACTCCCACCCTCAATAGGAAGAGTAGAATTTTCACTTGTGCTTAATAACACCATATCATTACAAACACTTCACGCCGGTCGATTTGTCTGGAATTATTTTATTTTGTTCTCTGTATGAAGTAGCATCTCGTAGCATTCATAAATTAACGACATCAGTAATATTAACCATTGGATGTGTGTATAGCACTGTTCTGCATGTTTGCATGTTCATTTACGTATCACTCTCCCAGTTTCCGGTTGGACTGCACACTGTTCTCCTGACGGCTTTGGCCTGCGCCTAGCGCCAGGGGTAGCGTGCGAGGTTCTGACTTGTGCTGGGACGAGTGCTGCATGCCTGGTGTGGAATCACCCCGTGCCACACACCCTAGTTGTGACTTGCACGGTACTTCGTAGATGTAGATGAACAGGAAGAAGAACCTCATCCGGGAATCGAAAGTGCGCGGAAAGCCGCACTGCCCAATTTACCAAAAGGTCTCCCGGCGGGTGTGTGGGGGTGGGAAAGAGTAGTGGATAGGGTGGGGAGGAAGGGATACCTGTTGAAGAGGATGAGGAGCGAGAGAGACGGACGAGGACACCAAACATTCTGTCCCGGCGAAGATAAGGAGCGGGGAGAGGTGGTCAAGAGGAATAGGAGAGGTGAGGGGGAGCCAATCTCTCATTCGAAGAGAGAGAGGGAAGTGAAGAGAGATGCAATGAATGTGGTCCCACCCAATGCACGAGAGCAGGGGTGAATAATTAATTAAATATTTTTTTTAATATACAACGTATTAAAACGGACTAAACAGAGTAAAATAATTTTCCCTGGGCCCTTCTAAATTTTGGAGGGTGAATTTTTTTGTGGCTATGGAGATATTAGATATAAGACTTGAAGAAAAAAATGTGGGGTGCAGGCAACCCATGGAAATTAAGGAGGAGTAAAGGGACCAGGTGTCGTTGAGCAAACTCCCACAATTAATACGAATTGCAATGCACTGAAATTGGTTGTGAATTCAACCGGACTATCTACTTCTATTATCTACTGCCTGCGTCCCACGTTAATAGAAGTAGATTATCCGGATGAATTCACAACCAATCTCAGTGCATTGCAAATGGTATTAATTGTGCTCTCTTGCGTCGGGGAAGGACCAACTGTCACCATTAAGAGTGAGCGGGGCAGGGCGTGGGGGGTAATGGGGCGTCCATTAATTACGTGAGGCGACTTTGGCGATGTTTCGACCCCCCCCAATTATCTCACGTGAGATTATTTTAAATGCGTACTCTTAGTGTAAATACGTTAATATGTGCTTGATTTCGTTGGACTTAATTAAAAAAAACATAATTTGCTTAATTATATTTATATAAGACTAGTTAAGACTAGTATTTAAGATTACTAAGAACGTAAAGACAGATTTAAAATGTCATTTTTCCCGCGAACGATAAGAGACCATAACAGTTGCCAATGACACTTTTATCTGTGGTTTGTCGATAGGTTGTGTAGCTAGTTAGTTGATATTCTCCCTAATACTAGTATGCTTATCTATTACCAAGTACTTACAGCACACCGTGCATACTTTCAGTATAACTCTTGTATATCTGTCCATTTATGTTGTTGACAAAAAAAACGGTCCTTATAACATTGGTGGCATACCTATAGTCTATAATAGTTGCTTCTGAGGCTTCCACTCCTGACAAGCATTAGCGATTTATGTCAATGCATCAATAGTCGTAGTTACAGTAACTTGTATAGGGTTTTATTATTTATTATTATTATTTTAAGGGCAGTTTTTACAAAGGGTTTTTATTTTCTTTCACCACCTCTCTTTATTCATTCATTCATTGATGTTCTCATTTTATCATCATCATATTTTTATTATCATCGTCGGCTTAGTCTGCTTCCCCCTCTTTGAGGAAGTGGGCCGCGCACAGGGGAGGTCCGCCGAAGGGTCTGGTTACCAGAACCTTGGTAACCCCATCCCTCCGCGCTCCTCCCAACTTAAACAAACACCCACAAATTTATATAGGGTACAGAGTAATGCATGTCGATGAATACTCACTCCCTGCCACACACCCTTGAGGTGGTTTGCAGGGTATTTTGCAATTTAAATGAAAACTCTTTGAGTGAACTGCGAAATGAATGATCGAATAAGTTACTTTAAGGTAGGATGAGCGATTTGTGGCCACTCAATCAATTCAACGAGTTTGATTTAGTTTTAATGAAAAATGTCAAACGGCGAATATTAACGAGCGACGAGGCAAAAATAAAACTGGACAGCAAACAAAGAGATAAGATGAAGGGGACTCTTAAGGGATGTCCTCTGAGATCTAACGCCCACCAATCCATCCGCCACGCGCACAAGAACTCGCACATGGCCGCGTGCAACATCGGCTCGCCTTTTGGAAGTGAAGGGCGCGCGAGAGAGGAGGAGGGGGCGAACTCAAAGAGTGACATCACATGCGTGGGGACCGCTAGCATGACGCCACCGGCTCCTCCCCCTCTACGGAACGATGACGTCAAGCTGAGAGGTCGGGGGCGGGCGGGAGGGCGCCCTCCTGCCACCCATGCATAGGTATACATATAGGCACACAAAACGAAGAGCGGAAGCGATCTAAAACAGGCCGAGCCTCCAGAAGAACACAATCTTCCGCAAGTATTGTATTGCTATACCAACCATGGTTTCATCGTCTGCACACGTCATTTGCGACGGGTCATGTGATTACTGAATATAATGTATACCAGCGTATTTAGCGTATGCACTTAGTGAATACTCATAAACGTCGAGCATACATTAAACACCATGGTGATCAATTAAATTCTGGTGGAAAAATAAGTTTCCTGTAAGCCCTGCTTAGATGGCATCCAACGAAGTTACGCCAGGAAGTAGTAGAGATGATGCAACACATGATCCGGAATACGAGCACAGCCGAGGAGTTAATTGCGAGGGGAGGGCTAACGGCGTGGACATTTTTTATGCATTTCCACACTTTCCGCTGCCAGGTTCGTTTCTCAGAGCATGAAATTCCAGGACTTTTCTAAGTTTTTCAGACAAAGGTTTCAATTTGCCTCACCATCAGGAGATTTTAGTCCCGGAGAAGTATATTCAGGTTCTCCCCCACGGTATCAAACCCTGAATTTCTCCTGATGTTTTGGGGGAAACACGTTCGGGAAATCTGCGGACAGGCTAGTTGCAAATTGGGATTTATCAAGAGAATATTAGGAAAATACGACGAGAAAGTTAAAGAGCGATGTTATTTTTCACTCGTGAGACCTCACTTGGAGTACGCCGCTAGCATATGGGACCCTTACGAAGTAGGACTAATCTCTGAAATAGATAGAATACAACGGAGAGCAGCAAGATTTGTGAAAGGTTGTTACGATAAACTTAGCAGTGTTACCGAATTGTTGAAGGAATTAGCGTGGGAATCTCTTACTGATCGAAGGGAGAAATACAGATTAAATCTTTTGCGCAAACTCGGAGCAGACAGTTTTTTGCCGGACGTTCAACACATACTGCTAGAGCCAACGTACTACGGTAGAAGCGATCACAGGAATAAAACAAAGGAAATTGACTGCAGAACCGATAGATTTAAAATGTCATTTTTCCCACGTACAATAAGGGATCATAATAGTTGCGATAGATCAATCACTTGAAACTCCCACCCTCAATAGGTAGAGTAGAATTTTCACTTGTGCTTAATAACACCATATAATTACTAACTCTTCACACCGGTCGATTAGTCCGGCATTATTTTATTTTGTTCTTTGCATGAGGTAGCATCTCGTAGTTTTAATAATTAACAGTATCAGTAATATTAACCACTAGATGTGTCTATTGCATTTTTCTGGATGTTTGTATGTTCTTTTACGTATCACTCTCCCAGTTTCCGGTTGGACTGCGCACTGTTCTCCTGACTACCTTTGGCCTGCGCCTAGAGCCAGGGGGAGCGTGCGAGGTTCGGATTTGTTCTGGGACGAGTGCTGCATGCCTGGTGTGGAATCACCCCGTGCCACACACCCTAGTGGTGGCTTGCACGGTACATAGTAGATGTAGATGCATGTGGCACGTCGAAACATTGGGAAAAATTCTAGGTTTCGACCGAGAGGAGAAACCGAACGTTCTTCACTAATAGCCAGGAATGCATCACATAAATAAAAGTGCTGGAACAAAATCCCACGCCACGTTTAAAAATCTAAGTTTGGACAAGGCATATTATTGAGAATTTCTTAGGCGTCACTCGGTAGAAATGTTGATCGTTCAACAACGCGAGTAAGAAAAAAGACTTTTGATTTCCACTATTTCTTAATTTCTAACCGACCATTGTTCCCACACTCTGTACCATTCCACATTACAGCATGCATGTTGGTGAATACTCACCCCCTGCCACACACCCCTGAGGTGGCTTGCAGGGTATTTTGTAGATGTACAGTGTAGTATTATAAATTATAGCGTAGTATATAGTAGACATACATTATAGTGGCATATTTGTTGTCAATAAATCAAGTTCGCCACCACACACCCTTGAGGTGGCCTGTAGGGTATTTTTTTAAATGTAAATTTTCTTCTTTTTTAAATGGTGTTAATAATATTCAAATAGAACGTTGCGGTAACTACTCCATTATCAATACTGCCCTCAACAGTGCCAACCTTAATCGATTCGAAATCGCATTTCGCGTTAGTGCATATATGCAAAACCTTAATCTTATTCGCCAAGGAGATATCTATTACTTCAGAACGGCTCATTCGAAAATGATCGTTTAAAAGCCGATGTAAAAATTATGATGCGAGGAGGATTACGTAAAATAAAGGAACTGCTACATTCCCAGCGAATGATGTGAACTTTTCTCAGGATTTCTAGGGTGTGCCAGTTGATTGGCTGCTGGCGAACCCCTGACCCTGTGGTCAGGGGCTTGGCAGCAGACACTCACCCGCCCCCCGATGGAAATACCGAGAGGAAAAATTAACATTACACGTAAAATAATTGGAACGCAATCCGGATAAACATATTAAAAATATTTATTACCAGAGAGTCATAGCACAAAAATACGATTGAAAAACGTTACGGCGGCTTCGGGGATCGATCCTAGGACTTTTGGTTTAGTAGTCAAGTGCTCTAACCCTAGACCACCTCTCCTTTTCCACTCTTTCATGTAATTCTATACATTATACACGCTGTAAAAATATTCAAGTTCGTTTTTTGTTTAAACTATTGGATTTATAACCCCATAAGGGAGGTGATTCTTGAAACACTATTCAAGGACTACCTGCCTGCCAAATTTCGTCAAGATCCTAGACCCGGTTATTGGATACTCCCCTCGTGAGCATTGCGCTCCGAGCTGCATCGCTTATTTGGTTCACGCCCGTCGGCCAAGGGAGGTTTGACCTTGAACTGGGATGAGCACATCATGCCTAGTGCGGAGCCACCCCGAGCCATATACCCTTGCAAGGTGACCAGCAAGGTATTTCGGAGATGTAGAACAAGTGGGAGAAGAAGCACAACGGCTGCGGGAAACGTCACAAGTGCTCACGTGCAACGGTCGAAGTCCCGGACACATTGACTGCCAAGGCCGCGGGAGGGGGCGACAAGTGGAAGAGGGGGGGGGAGATGGAGCGGGGGAGGGGAGGGGAGAGAGTTGAGTTTGGTATGGAGGGAAGCGGAATTATCACGCGAAGCACCGGCGATGTCGATCGGTTAATTCGAAGCCCAATCTGACGAGGGCAGTGTTGTTCCCAGCACTAGTTTTTGCTTCGTGACTTATTATCATTCGAAGGGCATATCCAGTCCAAGGGGCCTTAGGACTCGACATAGTCGAACTTCGGAAAATCTGTGAATGTGACGTCACTTCCCCCGACAAATCTCAACATTTGAATGGCCATATTTAAAATTTTAGAGGCTGTGACGTCAAAACTTCGTCACTTCCGAGGCTCGGAAATCCCGAGAACATATTATAGAATAGCCCCCCAGCAGGGGAGCAGTATAAAGCCCATTGAATTGCGCCGGGGGCAAGCCCTCTACGGCCGTGGGTAAGGTCAGAATTTAGGTATTTTAGAAAGGGAGGAGGGTTCATCTACATCTACGAAGTACCGTGCTAGCCACCACTGGGGTGCGTGAAACGGGGTGATTCCACACCAGACATGCAGCACTCGTCCCAGTACTACAAATCGGGACCTCACACGTTCCCCCGGCCGCTAAGCGAAGACCGAAATGCAGTCAGGAGAACAGTGCGCAGTCACAACTAGAAACTGGGAGAGTACTACCATAGATTAATATATTATATGTATATGCTTACTCTATGGTACTACGTAAATGAAGATGCGAACATACATGTATCACATGCATTACAATGATAAGACACATCTAGTGGTTAATATTACTAATGCTATTAATTCATGAAAGCTACGAGATGCTACTTCATCCAGAGAACAAAGGTTCAAAGGCTCCAAACCGGTCTATTCTCTGACGACGTTGATAATATTTTACGAAATCCGACATACTACGGTATATCAGGGGGCCGATTCTATACATCTACATCTACAAAATACCCTGCAAGCCACCTCAGGGGTGTGTGGCAGGGGGTGAGTAATCACCAACATGCATTACACTATACCCTAGAGTTAGTGTAACTACGACAAATTATGCATTAGAATAAATCGCTTTTGCTTGTCAAGAGGCGAAGCCTCACAAGCATGCACCACTACACTACATATGTCATCAAAATGGAGAGTGACCGTCAATATACATGTATTCTATAACTACACAGATGGACAGGGACTCAAGATCCATGTAGAAAACATGCTAGGCGTGCTGTTAGTATGTACTAGGTAACAGATAAGGATTCAAGTATTAGGAGTACTACTACTACTAAGAGCTACACTACCTAACGACAAACCTAGATAAAAGTCTCATTTGCAGCTGTTATGGTCCCTTATCGTTCGTGGGAAAAATGGCATCTTAAATCTGTCCGTTCTGCAGTCTAGTTCCCTAATTTTTTCTCATGATCTGATCTACCGTAGTATGTCGGATTTCGTAAAATATTATCAACGTCGTCAGAGAATAGACCGGTTTGGAACTTACATAATAGATTGAGTCTAAATTTTAATCGACAGTCTGAAAGCTTTTCCCATCCCAGTTGCTGCAAAAGGTCAGTAACACTAACGAGATTATCATAACGGCCTTTAACATATCTTGCCGATCTTCGCTGCATGCGTTCTAAAACAGTTTCCAAGCCTATCTCGAACGCGATTGCTTAAGAATTCTCTAATCCAGGATATTACGTCGTCGTCTAAACCGTAGGATTTTAATTTCATGAGTAGTTCATTGTGGGAAACTTTATCAAATGCCTTTTTAAAGTCAAGAAAAATTGCATCAACTGGAACGTTATGTTCACCCGAGACTAAAATATCGTGGGCAAAAAGTGCTAACTGAGTTTCGCAAGATCTTCCCTTTCTGAATCCGTGTTGCGTTTTTGTTAACAAGTTCTGCATATCGAGGTGTCGCACGACACTCATATGGCACGACGCGCAGGGTATATATCTATACACTGGACACGTACAGCTAGGCCTGTGCGATTATCGAAAGTAATCGATATCGATCAATTATAAGAGTCATTGAAAATGCGGTCGATTCAATTGTTGGGAATTGAAAAAATGACAAACAATTGAAGTCATTCAATTAATTGACAATGGCCAATTAATTGACATCGAAATGGGTGTCAATTAATTATCATTGCCCAATTAATTGGCATCAATTGACAGGACTCAATTGGATCATGCTTTTCAAAAGCTTTCCTTTGCCAATGAGAAGAATGAAAGAATTAATTTGAAAAACAGCAAAATTTAACCAATCCATTAGCTTTTATTACTTAATTAAAGGAATAGATCGTTGTTTGAACAGAGGCACATGAGATCCTCAGCGTGTTCATCCGAAAGACACTGGCGTGTGTCGACGACAATGTTCCCACCGAGACTGAGCAAACTCTCGGATGCAGTGCTAGTTGCCGGGATATAGCTAGCTAACTTATGGAGGGAAACCGTCACCACCGTCAATAATCGTCAATTAATCGATAACCGGTCAATAATCATGAATTGAATAACAATTGACAATTGAACAATAATTGACACCTGAAAAAAATTGACAAACGAGTCGATTACCGCAATTTACATCGATGTGCTGAAATAATCGATCATTTGTAAAAATAATTGAATCGACGATTCAATTAATCGAATAATCGCACAGGCCTACGCACATCACCGCGGAAATGGAGTTCATTAAATGTGGTTCCCTCTAACTCTTCGGTCGCACCCTCTGGCGTGCAAGAATTCTCGTGGGTCGTTATTCACGAAAGACACTGGATTGTCGAGCCTCGGCGGTGACGAAATTCTGACGTCACAGACTCGGAAGAATCCAGATTGCTACATTCAGCAATTGAGTTACGTCGATAATGCGACGTCACAACCAAGACATAGTCGGAGGCTCGATAATTTCGACTCTTTCAGGCCCCATTGGTGTCGTCCTTTCTTCATAATCCGTCCAATATAGGCCCGGGCGCCAGCCATCTAGGAAAAGCTCGGAATAAAATACACCGGTGAGATGGATGTCTCAGTATTTCAACAGGGTAAAGCACTTGGAGCGATACCGAGGGATTCGGGTTCGAGTCCCGGTCAAGACGAATGATTAATCCTTCGTGAAACGTTCGAACTTATGACAGCGATTAGGGCGAGGTGTATTGTGGATGGCGACCAATGGTAGTAGACGGAGGAAAGTGAGAAGAGGAAGTAGAACCAGGCTGATGATGCTATCCGGTGAGGGAAAGAGAGGATGGATGAATTCTCGTCCGAGCAGTTCTTGATATTCATTTCAATCTTCTTGGCTGGGCGTTTTATTAGCGGGGGAATCTTAAATTTACCGATGGGAGGGAGGAGTGCGGATATGGGCGCGGGTCGGACAAAGATGAGGCGTGCGTGAAGGAGCAATTATAATGAATTTCAGTGATGGAGGGGATCGGAATATGACGTGACTGCGGGCGAACCAAGGGGCGTCAGAGATTTGGCGCAAGGCATTGCCGAGCCAGGTTTGGGAGGGTCTTTCAAGGGAATATCATAATAATGTCACTCCCATAATCATGGGAGAATACCGGAATTCCGGGAGAGGCAGCAACCTTAGGTTAGGGTTTAAACCCACCCCAAAAACATGTTTACCTGAACTAGCGTTAAGAATTTTGCTTGTTGGCCTGAAAAATATGGTTGAATTATCTTCACGAAAAGAATGTTAATTTAATTGTTGTTTTTGTGAATAATAATTTAAATATCATTTTATGATTATGCACATATAAGTATTAATGAAATCCCCCCCCCCCTAGAAGTCAATCCTGCGTACGCCACATGGGCAAATCCCTCCGAAGTGCACGACCGAATCATCCTTAAATGCGTAGCGTCCCAAAAGAGATAAGATCTGTGGCTCACACACTTAGAGATTCCCGAATTCGACGACGGCATAAGGAGTCGGCGCCACTATAAACGACACGCGACAGTATGAACAGTAGATGTATATAACGGAGAGAACGCTTTCACGATGTGGCAACGACCTCGGCGACGGCACACGGGGGATAACGCCAGTGGGGGGGGGGGGCGGGGAGGAAAAGAGGGAATGAGGGAGGGGGGTCTCAATGCTTCCATCCCCCCCGCTTTGACTACTTCCACTGCCTCCCTACAGGCGTGGCGACAAGGTAGATATAGCAGCCCCCTCCACACACACACACCAAGATGCGTCTCGCTCTCACACGAGTGCCCCTCGAGTGAATAGTTTCGTGGGATGGGGTGGCAGGGGGGGGGCGCAGGTGGGAGGGGGGACGCAGAGGAGGAGGGACAGACACACTCACATGTTGGGAGGAGGGAGGGGGGAGAGAGTAGGAAGGGGACACCGGAAATGGAGAAGTATGATCAACGGCTGTTTGGACGGGGGAGGGGAGGTGAGGGGGGAGGAGGGGGCTGGGGGGGGGGGTGAAGAAGAAGAAGGTGTGGCGTCTCGTCGTATCGAAGGAGGAAACTCTCGGTGGAGAGGCGGGAGGGAGGGGGGGAGGGGGAGGCGACGCGCCTCGAGAGAGTGAGAGGATTGAAAAATGACAAGGATGAGTGATACCTATAAGAAGAAGCCGCGAACGCAAAAGACGGCGCCCAAGTGAGAGGCGCCCCGACCATCGACGACCGCACAATTAAAATCACCAGAAAGTAAGACGCGAGGGTTCTCGAGGCTGAAACTCGCCTAAGACGTCGTCCCGCCAGAGAGTGGTCTACGAGTGCGAGGCACATTCCGAAGGCAGCGGCAAAGGTGTATTTTCCGGACGCCACGCCCCGTGGACTGGATGCGATAAAAAAACATTACTCCAACAGGAGAGAGACTGATTTGAAAAGTAGGCGAGAGGGTCCTTTTTCGAACGAATACTTGGTTGGCACGATCATCGTTTAGACAAAGTGCCAATAGTAATAGGGGTGCACCATCGTTCCCATTTCGATACTTCCGTCAATCGGCCGTAACGGGTGGAGGGTTGCTGCATTCACTTCGTCGGTAGAGCATCCAGAGGAAGGGGGCGCATCCCTCTTTTCCTACCAATGCTGTTGTACATTGTGTATTTCCAAACTATGACATTGACTACTACAAACGATACCACAGATCGCAAGCAATCTAGTACGATAATGACATTTTGTTATTTGTCATTCTATCATTGAATTCTGTTTCAACGAGACGCCACAACGCAAGCATTATGCCGTTATGAAAAAAACAGAAAGAGGGGTTGGGCGCCGAGGACGACGATAAACTGAAATGTCAACGGCGTGCGTCGCTCGGCCACGGCGCGCCCCCCTCGACCCGAAAGGTCACACGTGTGAGGGTGGTGGACGGAGAATTGAGTCGTGGGGCTTTTGCCTTTTCACATTTATGGCGAGGAAGTGCTAAAAAGAGGACAAGATGCAAGGGAGACAGATATAGAGGAATAAAATCAGAAGGATAGCTGACGAATTCGGTTAGATACGCGGACGACCACCATTGTATGCACGTTGGAGAGAAATGTACGTTGTAGAGAAACAACAGGAGAATTGCCCAAGCTTAGGAGGCGTTTATCATTACGAGGGAGCACATGTCTGGGACCATCTGAAAGAATTTAAAGAAAAGGTTGGGGAAGGATTTATTACGGCGCGATTTTAAAGAGTATATTTCTATTATTTCAACTAGTTTGGCTGCTAAAACTAGTTAAAGGGAGTTACCCTGAAGATGCCAGTGTAGCTGAACAACTTGAAATTCTACAAATACGTTCTATAGAATCGTTAAGTTTTTATTGGAAGTTATCTTAATTCGGGTCTACGGGTTTTACTGATATTCTCCTCCATCAGACCCAATTTATATTCGAAGCATTTATATATAATACATACCTATACGAAGCGTTTGTTTAGTTGATTGTTGATTTTCGAAATAAAAAAATAGACGAACATTTAAGGAATTTACTTTCATCTAGTATACATTACACAATACACGAGCATGTCCGTGTAGCCTTATATTCATTCCATCAATACCTTTAGTCAAGTGCATGGAAGGAAGAGATTTAGTGACCTACAAATAGGTGTGGCACAATCTATTTGCATTTCTTCCTTCAATGTACACAAATCAACCTCAAATAAGGTGGTGCTCGCGTTCCGGGAGTCGAGTACATGATTTGGTACTAAATCTCCTCTTCACAATAAGCTACTCCCCGAAATAACGGTTATTTCCCTACTAAGGTATTGCATTCACTGGTTTTTATTCTTCGTGAAACATTAAACGTCGAAACGCTTCGAAAGATGATTCAATACAACGACTCAAGAATAATTGACAGGACTTAAGGCCTGGTTACACGGTACATGAGAATGTACAAGTTTCTGTACATTTTTGTGAATGGTTTCATGTACAGATTCTTGTACATTCTCATGGACAAGATCACTGAATAGGAGGATACACGGTACATTTTTTCGGACAGATTTTCGTACATTTTTAGATGCGCATTATGCGTTTACGTTTGTTTTTCCTAATTTTAAACCGTAGGTGCGTTAGTACAACCAATTTTTTTTGCCATGGATACGACACATTTACTTGTCAATTGGCTTGTGAAAATGTGAATGTGTCATTTGCGTCGTCTGCCACCAGGTGTCTCTGTAATGAGGTCAACTTGTACGATTGTCTGAATGGAATTAGAACCGGTTCTATTTTCTGTTCAGACATTCATACAATCGTACATTTTCGAGTGGTTACACGGTGCATTTTCGCGTTCATTCTGACATTCAGACATTCTCACATTTTCTTGTACATTCTAATGTACCGTGTAACCAGGCCTTTACACATGGTCAAAGGAAAGTTGAATTGCTTCAGAAGGAACCAAATCCAAGACCTAACACATGAGCAACGTAATAAACCGTTGTTTCCATGTTGTTCTATCGCGTGTCGAGTGTGCTCAACCGTTATTCGTGTGGTTAAAAGTGGTTCCAAAGTAAAAGGACATAAATGTCATTTTATTCATATTCTGAATACTTAAAGAAAAACATGCCACCTTTCTGAGACGAACAACAAAATGTTACCTTTCCACTTAATTTTCTCGTTAATTGAACTTGAAATTACATCGGAGTTAAATATGACAACGGGAGAAACGCGGTGAAAAATAGTATATTTCTATCAAATATAAATGACATTTACGCGGAAAATTTTCAATAAGCAGCGAAAACTTTCGGGAATTAGACAATAAACAAAATGAATTCAACTTATCATTATCCTAATTGTTTGAGTTATTTGCTAATTACAGCGATAATTGAAGTCAAAATGCGGTAATTCCATAGAAAAGGCGCTGCATTCGGCGTTATAAAAAATTGTTAATTAAAAATATATTCATGGAACAATCTGCCTATTTTTAGTTTTCATTAGGTTACATACGTCATCAGCGAAATTAAGTTTTTTTTAACCAACTAAACAAAAAGTTGGAAAATAGTATTTGTT
Source organism: Pyrrhosoma nymphula (assembly GCA_963573305.1). Classification (NCBI taxonomy): domain Eukaryota; kingdom Metazoa; phylum Arthropoda; class Insecta; order Odonata; family Coenagrionidae; genus Pyrrhosoma; species Pyrrhosoma nymphula. Next base: position 46,357,905 of record OY754328.1, read on the forward strand.
TTGACTCACGCAGTCGCGGAGGAACCTCCTTAATACGGATGCGAATCCTATAAATGTCGCTAAGATAGGACCAGCTTTTACAGACGTTAATGTTCAGAGGTAAGGGAAAGGGCGCAGAGTGGTTATTTTGCATAAAGATATCTCTGGTGAAATACTAGCGTAAAAGCAGTGCAATTCTTTCTTTTCGACCTCTCGTTGCATCTACCATTAATTAATAGGATATTAAAATTACCTCTCGCATTCACATCTACAGATGCCTTCTCTCTCCAGTAGGTCGGATAACCTCGTGAGGGAAACGCTTTAACTACAAAGAGCGAAATTCACAATGCAAAAAACGTCATTCCTTCTCCCTCCCTCGAGGTACCTATGTCATTCCTTCTCCCTCCCTCGAGGTACCTATGTATGTATGTGCCTATATACGGTGCAGAGGATGCACAAGGGGTGCATACATACACCTCCTCCATTGGTGCGCGTGATGCACGCGTCCACAAAGTTAAAGCCCATTCTAAACAAGCGGGTGTTTTCTAACATCAAGCGAATACTAAAATCATTAAACTTAGGCCAGGCGCCACCCACCCACCCGCTAGGTACGGACGAACGCCACTCACATTTCCTCGATAGCGGGTAACGCACGTCGATGTCGACTGATTTTAATTCAATAAGCGATACTCCGGAAAAGGGAAATCTCAAGGAGGCAGGGAATAGGGATGGGATGGGAGGTACTACTCAAAAAAGTACCGGTATTTTTTTAAATGAGTATTTAAAAGCAATAATACTACTCGTTCGGTATTACCCACGAAAAAATACCAGTGTTTATGTAATTAATTAAATATTTTAATTGATTACAAACTAACATACGTTTCATCCTAATTTCCCGGTATTTCGGCAAATAACAGTCCAAAAATATACCAGGAAATTTCTATCCATCGGTATTTTTAATGAAAATTCATCGCGAATGAAAGATCTAAGGCTTTCCCGGCGTATAGCGAATTTGGGGGTCGTTGGGGTTTCCGACCGGGTGGTCAAACTCTTCATATCTGCCGACGTTTCGATGAACGACTAGTTCATCGAAACGGTCGGAAACCCGAACAACACCCAACATTCATCGGGAATATACATTACCCAATATTCAGTAAATACTTTTCATTTGACGCTGTATGCTTGCGCTCGTCGCTTTTTGTTGGAATGATTTGAAATTACATGAAGAACGATCGGTATTGTATTAACATTGTGGTCAGGTAAAATCCCCTGCTATATGGTGATCAATCCTTGCGGTCGCACTAACGTTTAACTTACACGAATGAATATTTGTATTTATACGGTTCAAAATCATCGATTATCTGGTGTTCGGCATGCGTCAAAAATTTATACTTACCTAATATATCAATAATGATAACAAACACATCTCAACTTCACGGTTTATGAGAAAAGGAAAAACAGACATATTACGGGAATATTTGATAATTAGAGTAGTTAGTAAATTTTCGTAGTTAGTTCCGTTAGTTGACGCAAGTTGGCAGCGCTGTCTAAATACCGGTATTTTGAGTACCGGTACCGTCGGTAGTATCGATTGTAAATACTTGCCGGTAGGTACAATACCGGATTTAAAAAAATAGTAATCGGTACTACCGAGTACCGGTATTTTTTGCCCATCCCAAGCAGGGAACGTGCAGTCACACGTTGCAATGGAGTCGTCGCACCGACGCTGGTCACGAGTGAAGTAATGGGCTGAGTAATCATAATCGCTGATCGTCGATCTAGCGAGGATGCGGCAGAGGAAGGCGGGCGTATCACGAGTCGCACAATCCATCAAGGTAAAGGGGACGACGACCCTCCCCCCACTTAAACACCCCTTCCCCCCTTAACACCCCTTCCCCCCCTCTTACATGCCCATGATTATTTCGCGGAATCCCCTCCCCCCCCTCCCTCCTCTCGTCCGACCGTCCGTCGCCCACTCATAAGCCTCCACTCAAGTCGTGGTTGGCGCCTCCTCGGGGGAAGGAGTACCTAATGGAGTTGCAAATTGGGAGGAGGTCGCGGAGGAGGACGCGTCAAATAAGGCGTGGATCGAAGGCGGGGCAAGGAATGGAGGGATTGGAACGAACGAATCGGGACCACAATTATGGACATGTATATAGCATCTCCACGTGGGTTTTCTCATTTCTGGCCAAAGATCGCTGACAGAGGAGTAAAATTTAAGTTAGTCACTGTTCCACAGGAGGGATTTGCGTCTGTTCCACAGGAGGGATTTGCGTCTGGGGAAAGGGGAAGGTAAGTTTGGGTGAAAAGCTTTTTGGTCTGCGCCTAGCGGCCGGGGGGGACGTGCGAGGTTCTGACTTGACCTGGGACGAGTGCTGCATCCATGTTGTTGAATCACCCCGTGCCACACACCCTAGAGGTGGCTTGCACGGTACTTCGTAGATGTACCTCAGTAAATTAACTTTTGTATAGACGGATCAAGATTATAACAACGTGGCTTTACCTTGCTCATTAGTCCGATTACTCTTGTAAATCCTTTGTAATCATGCCTTGCGTATCCGATCATTGATGACCCCGAAGGCAACAACTGAAACTAAACGCTTTTATCCCGTCGTGTATAACAACCAACACTCGGACATAATAAGGCAATATAATTTGCTAAATCCGTTATAACCCGTCACCTAAACACGTCAACTCGAATGTCGTCTACACTAGAATGAACGACGGCTTGGGTCAGCAATGGCGGGGAAAGTAAGTGGACCAATCATAAGCATCGGTTGTCGGCATCGGTCGAGATCAGAGGATGCCCGTGCTTTGTAATCCAGAGCCTCTCGTCACGTGTCCATGGCGGGAGAAACATCACAGAGGGCGCGCCTCGCAGTCCATGGTTGGCTATCATGGTTCCTTTGAAGCGAACCTGTATGGCCTCATTGACCGTACACTTTTCACATATCTCTCGGTGGTTTTTACTACAGATTGCCATGCGACAGTAGCCAAAGGGACCTGCAGTGAGAAATAAAACTTCCCGTAAATTCTAACCTACACCTGTAAGCGATGGGCGTACCAAAGCCAACAAAACTTCCCATGAGAAACGACACGTGGGAACCTCCTCGCCGTGTTACTCCGTAAACGCTAAGAAACATGTCTACATTAAAGTAGTTTGAGCGAGATAGTTCCCATCGAGTCATAATGGAGACCATATTCGAATTTTATTGTTTAATGTCGGCGTCTGTATGAAGTATTATGAAGTAAATGTGATATTAATGGCGCAGAAATATTCTTATATAGGTATGACATAAATTCTCTCTAATTAAATAAATACAACTAAATAAGTCTCTATCTTGACTCATTTTTTCACGCCGTACGGCGGAATCACTTTTCACAATAAAGTTTTTTTTGTGATTCTGAAATAATTACTGCGGTAACTGATTAATTTTTTTAAATAGTTGAGGAAACATAAATAACTACACATCATTAGTATCTTGACGAAATCTGGGCGTAATAAATTCCAATTTTTTTATAAATATTGGGTCATTCATTCCGTTCCAATTCACCGAACACTTGTTGCAGCACCATTTCAGAAATAATTCAAATTTTACACACTTGCTACTACATGTTTGTAAGGCATAAAACTAATTTTTGTTTATTTTTTCCTCATGACATCAAAGACTTACAGCCTGTAAGTCTTTGATGTAAGTCTGTCTGTAAGTTACAGGCCCGTGAAGGTCGCAGCGTGTTGTAAAATTGACACTTTCGGCGAGTATCGGTAATTAGAGTTACATGGAAACCATAAGTTGTAGGAGAATGGTTCAAATACCAAATTAATCATCACAAATTGAGCTTTCATTCGACATAGTTTTTAATAACCTCACTGTATAACATATATGAGAACAATTAGTCCAAACTTTTTATGCAAATCACTGTTTTTTACAACTTTTGCTATTTTTTTCTTATAGAAGGGTTGTGATCACAGGGTCTATATTTTTGTTAAAGTGTATTTGGCTACCATAGTAAGTGTGTGTGAGAAAAACGTTGAGTGTTTGTTAAGCCTCTAGCTGTTACAAGCTTCGAAAAATAAGAAATATTGAAAATTTACCATTTTTGAGCCCCCATATCTATGGTGGAGGACTTGTTGACAATTTGAAATTTTCAGTAGATATAATAAGCCATGATTTTATTAAGAATGCACTAAACATTTGGAGCATGTGCTTTGACTCGTTTGGAAGTTACATCACACTGAAGTTGCAAAAAATTTACTCTCGCCCACTGTGTAGAAGCAATGTACGGATTGGTGCATATAATTAAATGTTGCCTAAAGTAAGTCTAATTTTCCGAGTAACTCTAATTACCGATACTCGCAGAAAGTGTCATTATTACAACGCGCTGCGACCTTCACGGACCTATAAGTCCTTGAGGTCATGAAAAAATAAACAAAAATTGATTTAGTGCCTTACAGACATGTAGTAGTAAGGGTGTCAAATTTGAATTATTTCTGAAATTGTGCTGCAACAACTTTTTTTTTTAATCTGGTGAAATGGTAGATACGGAATTACCCTTTTCTCCCTCTGGAGCGCACAGCCGTGAATCTATCCCATTTAAAAAAAGCTCATATTTTTAGGCAAATTGCTCGACAACAAGTTCGGCAAGGGGTTAACATTTTAATATCATTGGAAATATGGGAGTTTTGCTTTCAAAATGAGGTTAAAATTCATCAAATTCTAGGTGGTGATTTTCTCTACGCCGAGTGCGAGGGAGGCAGGAGGTGGGAGCAAAAGGAGGTAAACAATGCGATGAAAAGGAGTGCGACGAGAGGCCCGATTCTGATCTTCCACAAGTCAATGACTTCCACCATTCGTTCATTGAACGACTCTTGATCCGTTAAATGAACGGCTCAATGACCCCCTCTGGAGAGCCGAACATCACAAACTTATGCCGATTTCCAACTTACTTCGAAACCGTGAACAAAAAAATGTCTACCTTCCGCACGCTAACTTCCGTCGGAAAGTTTCCACCACGACACTAGCGCTGTTCCACCAAGTGGATGACGGGTGGAAGGGAAGCTTGACTTTCCACCAGTCATGTAGTGAACGATGTAGTGAACGATTCTCTGGTGGAAGGTGGAACATGTGACGTAGTGTCGGAAAGTCATGACGTTTTGGTGGAAACGAATGACGTTTTGGTGGAAAAGTTGAACATCGGGAAAGCATCAGAATCAGGCCCGAGATGTGGAATGGCGAGAGCGAATTCGCGACAGCACTGAAGTCCGACCACCCACCCACACCCTACCTACCCTCATTCAACTCTGCTAGACGTGCCCTTCGCGTGTGTCCGTGCGTCGCATCCGTGGCACGCTGATGCCCTGTTTACGACTTTTGTCAACCTGCACTTCACCGCATCAACCGCAATTTCAATAGTTCCCGCATCAATGGCATATATACCTCTCTCCTAGATTCAAACATAGAAGCACTTTACACATTGTTCTGCATGTTAAACTCGCGGCATTTACTTTATTTTTAATTGATTATAACTTAAAAATTACTCAGAAAAAATTGCCGTGATTTTATCATTAAAAAAAGGGAGTGAAGTCGCTAATTTAGTACTTGCACTATTTCTACTACAAAAATTCAGCAGTACACACTGCAACGTTGACAAGCCAATGCGTTTTTGGAAATCGGCTATTTAATGCTATTGCATGTACCGAGCGTCTATATGTTTAAGAGGCCTGATAGACTTTGACTACTTTCATGACACTGTTTTCATTCGTTGTGGCGTGTATTGCTCCGATCCGACGGTTAAATCGGCAGAAATATTACTAGGTAACAATTATATTATAGTTTAGATGTTTTATTTTAATCGCCCATGTCCTCACTCCCAACCACATTATACCATAAGGCATACTGCTATCTTGTTAATTGAAAATCAAGGTGAAGTAGGGTAGGCCTGTGCGATTATTGAAAAAAATCGATATCGGTCAATTATAAGAATAATTGTAAATGTGGTCGATTCAATTGTCGGGAATTGAAGAAATGACAATTAATTGAAGTCATTCAATTAATTGACAATGGCCAATTAATTGGCATCGAAATGGGTGTCAATTAATTGTCATTGCTCAATTAATTGACAGGACTCAATTTGATCATGCTTTTCAAAAGCTTTCCTTTGGCAGTGAGAAGAATGAAAGAACTAATTTGAAAAACAAAATAATTCAATCAGTTAGCTTTTATTGACTAATTAAAGGAATACATCGATATTTGAACACAGGCAGATGAGATTCTCAGGGTGTTCATTCGACAGACACTGGCGTGCGTCGATGACAATCCACCGAGACTGCTCCTGAGAGACATGAGACTGATCTTCTTGCTAACTTCTGGAGGGAGGGGTAGGTGGTGGCCGTCATTACGGTCAATAATCGTCAATTAATCGATTACCGGACAATAATTCATCTACATCTACATACTACCACGCAAGCCGCCTCAATAGGCGTGTGGTGAGGGGTGTTAGGACACCAGCCGTTTATATAAAAAGGAAACGCTCTAATGAAATTACGCCTAACATTTATTAAAGTCCCCGTTCGGCAAAATACCTCTCTTAATTTATCGTTTCTGTCGGACCTAGAAATATAGTGGGGTTCTAATATGATGTTTTCCATGTCGCTCTTAAAGAGATCTATTTTCAATTGCTCAAGCAATCTAAGCCTAGCGCGCAGCCTCCGAGTCTCTAGCGGCTTCCAGCCTAATTCGTGTAACGCTGTCTGTACGCCCGTAGCAGTTTTTGACGTATCGCACAACTTTCCTTTGTATTTTATTAAGTCTTTCTGCATCGGATCCCATATGCTCGCTGCATATTCAAGGTGTGGCCGGACGAGTGCGAAATAGCACCTCTCTTTTACTTATTCATCCGAATATCTTCCCACAATACGCTTGAAGAATCCTGGTGTGATTTGAATAACAATTGACAATTGAACAAAAATTGATACTTGAAAAAAATTGACAGTTGAGTGAATTACCGCAATCGACATCGATGTGCTGAAATAATCGATCAATTTTAATATATTTGAATCGACGATTCAATTTATCGAATAATCGCACAGGCCTAAAGTAGGGCCCGCGTACTTGGTGAGCCCCTGAGCTTTTTAGGTGGTTCCACCGTAAAATGACTTAAATGTCACTTGTCCTCTATCTGATATAAACAACAAAATAATACCTTTCCACGCTATTTTATTCTATAATTGAACTTGAAATTACATTGTGTTCAATGGGGGAATGAGAGAAACACGAGGAAAAAAAGTGTTTTTCCACAAAATATAAATGCCATTTTCGTGGAAAACTGTCTCTAAGAAGGAAATAATCCATAGAAATTTAATAAAAATAAAATACAGGCATCTTACCACCTTATTTTTTTAATTATTAGGGAATGACTGCCGTAATTGAAGTCAAAATGCGGCAATTCGTAGGAAATGGCGCTGCAGTCGACTCCAATGGCTGGAAAAAAGTGCTAATTTAAAATACATTCGTGGAATAATCTGCATTTTTTCTACTTTACTCTTGGTTTTCTATAGATAACGCATGTCATCAGCGAAAGCAGGATTTTTTTGACAAAATATAAAAAATGTGGAATTTAGTAGATATTTGTTTTGACTCACACAGTCGCGGCGGAACCTCCTTAAGGTGGCTGGTTGGGTAATCGTTAGTAATTGAGAAATTTAGTTACTTAAATTTTAATGCTCGTTTAAAATTTAAATAATAGGTCGTAGTTATACTATATTCACTAGGAATGCCTTTTGTCTAAGGTACATTCTGAAATATAGTCCTTTAAATTTACACATTGATTCATTTCTTAAGTCATTCTTGCAAAATTAATTTTCCGAAAACAGTTCACACCCGTGGCCATAGAATTCAAAATAAGTATTTTAATGAAGATGTATTGTCACTTGAATGCGAACTAGTATTAAAATATGTTTCTATAAATTATTTAATCTTTCGTTTTTAATCCGGCAACAGCGTCAATTCTGCAACACGTATCTCTGCTTAGCATGTCCCGTACTGTCGTGTGCCACGTTGCCAACTTTTTTCAATTTCAGTCGATAGTAGTAAATGATTTTTTCAGAATAGATTTTAATTTATTAGAGCCAAATCACATCAGTTTTGGTTAAAATCTGTTCAGTAGGAATGGAGAAAGTGCGTAATTTATCCTATTGGAGTGGAGATCGCCATAAGTCTCCATGTTAAAAGAATCTAAAATATCACAAAAAGTATGTCGATGATCCCCCGTTTTTTGGTTTTTTAGACCAGCCATCTTTACGCGCAAGTGCGCGCCTCCCAGCGGCCAGAGAGTGAAATTATTAGCATCGGCGCCGGGAGGAAGGGGGGGGGGGGTGCAATCGAGAGCTGCTTTGTATGAGGAGGGAAGTGGTGGGGCAAAAGGGGGTTGGGGGGGAGGCTGACTGCCGTGGCGGCGCCTCCACGGGGCAAAGGAAGAGAGGAGCAATGGGAGAAGAGGCGTTCCGTGGCGCCAAGAAGGCTTTCCTTCCATCTCCTCCCCCTCTGCCGAGTAGTCGACACTCAACCACTCTCCCACGGTTTCATATAACAACAATGCCAAGACGTCACACGACGACGTCAGCTGTCCGACACACTTCCATCTATCATTGGGGGTGGGGGAAGAGGTTGGGGGGGAGGGAGGGATGGGGGCACTCATAGGAGAGTGCGTCTGTGTGTGTGTGTTCGAGAGAGGATGGATTGGACCCCAAATCGGTCCAGAATGCGCTTGATATGAGAAGGAGGCGGAAAGGTTGCAGGCAGGGAGAGAGGTGGAATGATGGAGTATATAGTCCTTTGTACTCCCAACGTGCAGTAGGGGGTGAAAGCGGGGAGGAAGGGAAGGAGGGGTAGATAGATAGGTCTTGATTGGGGCGAGATTGAGACTTTAAAAGCTCTTTCTTCCATCTAACCCCTCGTCAGTACATGAATAAAGGGAATATGACAAACACTGCAATAAGTATATAAACCAAAGAAATAATACTAAATACGATAGAAATAGAATATTAACGCGAGTTAATGAAGCATCAGAAATACGTGTAAAAAGATGTGTACACTCGTGGGAAATACGTGAGGATTATGGCTGTCACGGAAAATACCAAGCGCAGGAGAACACCCACAGTTCCAGTAGGTAGAGCAGTCAGTCCTTTTAATCGCTGCCACGCCCTCCTCTCCAGCTGTTGGTTATTGTACTTCTAATGTTAGGTCGATAGGGAGGAAAATATAGGATGGGGGCACGATGAGGGACGTTGGAGCTGGAGTGGCGACTGGTGGAGAGGCAAAGGCATGACACGATGGAGGCAACTATTATATTAAATGTTTACTTTATAATGATACTGTTCTAAGTTTAGGTAATGGTTTGTGAGTTATTGCGGTTTGTGTTATTTTATTAATAGTATTTTTTATCATTATAATTTTATACATAGGTATATATTTTTTCTCTTTTTTAATTTTTGGTTCATTTGTTGTATTATATTCTTTTCTTATTATTTTTCCCTTTTTTATTTTTTTTAATATTATTTTTTTTAATTATTGGTATACATAGTTTTTTTCCTTTTGTCCTCATATTTCATTGAATTAACCAATATTGTTTATCTGTAATAAATAATTCTGATTATTAAAAAAAGGGATTGATGTGCCTTTGCAGTAATTAAAATATATTCGATCAACTGGAGATAAATGTGAGGTTGCAGCAGGTAAATAGGTTAGGTTGGAGAGGTGGGATGGGTGACAGAAGGGTCAAATTTTTTTAACTTCCCCTCTGATTTTCTTTCTCTCGTTTTTAGGAGGGAGAGGAAACATCTGATGTGGGTATTTGGAGACGCCTTTCGGAAAGGAAGGGGACCTAAGTTGGGAGATGAGAGTGTTATTGGACTGTTTTAGGGACAAGGAATAGTTGATGGAGCAGGATAAGATCATTTCGTCCATCGTAGGAATTTGGAGTTTTTTTGAGGATGCAGGAGTTGGGGATGAACGGGAGGGGGCACAGGCGATTTGACGGGAGATTAAATTGGGCCAGGTTTGGAGACGGATGACTTTAGATTCAGGAATTATGGACCAGATGGGTCATGAAGGGGGGGGGGTGTGAAAAAGTTGCGAAGCGAGGGAGAGGATGACATAAGAGAAGAAAGAATAGGGACTGTCGGGAGCTGTAAGGGGCTGTCGCGGTCACGGGAGAAGAAGGCGCGTCACACGCACTATCGCACGCACGCACGTCGTGTGAAAGCTTCCATTTGATTACAATGCATCCGGCGCCGGTTTTACAGGTGTGTGTGTGCGTGTGAAAACGGCCTAAAGGTCCGCATTCTGAAACCACACTGCAGAGCGGCTGCACGAAGGCAAGTAGTATATAAGTGGCCGACAAGGCTCTCGCCAGAACGTCAATGGTCATGTCACTGTGGAACGCAAACGGTGACGTAAAAAACAAGACACCGGAGCTTGCTAACTTCTTAAGGAAGCACTCCGTAGACGTTTGCCTTGTATCCGAAACCCACCTCAGAAAAGAAAATAATTGGGAAGTACCAGGATACAAGGTCAAGAGAAAGGACAAAGCAATAGCTGCTGGACAAAGAGCTAGGGGTGGCGTTGCAGTTTTAACTAAGGACAACATAAGATCAGATGACTTGCTAATTGACATTATGACGAACCTGGAAGCAGTCGGCGTGAAAATTATAACAGAAATAGGGGAAGTAAATATATATTCCTGCTATCTACCGCCAAGCAGAAAATTCGAAGAGGAGGAGTTCGAGGTTTTAATTAATGACAACACTCCAACTGTGATTGGCGGAGATTTTAACTCCAAACACGTGCAATGGAACTGCCCACGAGAAAATGCAAATGGACGAAAATTGTATAATTGGACACAAATTAATAAATTGAAGATATTAGCGCCGAACGAACCAACTCGAATGCTTGGGAATAGTGTTATTGACATGGCATTGACAAAGGGACTCAGGAGACCGGCAAAAGCACACACTACCAATGACTTGAGTAGTGACCACTTCCCGGTACTTATCTACATCGGAACGGCCCCTATAACACTTCCAGATCAGGAGAAAAGATATTGCTATGGACTCGCCGACTGGAAGTTATACAGGAAGACCATCGCAGATTATATCGAGGAAAATAAAGGCGATGAAAAAAATATCGACAAAATGGCAGAAGTCATCGAAAAATCAATAATCCAAGGAATGCAAACAGCAATACCTAAAAAGAACAGGAAAACTGCAGACGAAATAAAAATTAATGATGATATTAAGATCAAAATAACTGAACGAAATTATCTGAGAAAGAGATATAAACAAATAGGCACTAATCATATTAAAAACAAAGTCCGAGCCATAAATAAAGAAATAAAAATGGCTGTCAAAAAGCTGAGGGAGGAAAGGTGGACCGATCAGCTTTCAAGCATGAATGTAAAAGATGGCTCCATATGGAAAATTGCTAGATCTCTAAAAAAATCCCACCCCGCGACCCGGCCCTTGTAAACGGAAAAGAGAAAATCTTCCGCGCCAGAGAAAAAGCGGAAATCATGGCAGAAAACTTGGAAAAAGTTTTCAGCACGAATAAGCCTAGTATATTTACCCCTAAAATAAAAATAAATAAATCCGCCTGGGATGATACCAGTGAGAAAGATAAAATTCCCATCATCTCACTGAAACAATTAACAGAAATTATCAAAAATTTACCAGATAGGAAGGCACCTGGTGAAGATGGCATACCAAACGAGGCAATTAAGAGAATTCCAGTCGAAGCAGGACAATACCTGCTGAAATTAATTAATAAATCTCTACATACTGGACTCTTCCCTAATAGATGGAAAAAATCCATGATTAAATGCATTCCGAAAAAAGTAGGTAATACTTTAAAACCGGATGACATGAGGCCACTGTCAATGCTTTCCAACCTAGGCAAACTCCTAGAAAGAGTCGTGGTACCCTATGTGACGGAATACATTGAGACGAGCGGTATTTTGCCGGAAGAACAATTTGGATTCCGCAAAGAACATTCGACTACACATCAAGTTCATCGAGTAGTCGAATTTATCACTGACGGTTTTAATAAAAAGGAAATGACAATAGGAGTCTTCCTAGACATATCCAAAGCTTTTGACAAAGTATGGCATGACGGCTTATTTTATAAAATGGACGAAATGGGTATACCTAAATGGATGATCAAATGGACAAACTCATATCTGAGCGAAAGAAACTTTTTTGTCAAGTGGGGCCATGAAAAAAGCATTGAACGAAAGCTCACGGCAGGTGTACCACAAGGATCAATATTTGGGCCACTGTTATTTAATATATACACTGCAGATTTCCCTATAGACAACGACAACTGGCACACGAGAATAGTTCTCTATGCAGATGACGCGGCTATACTAGCGAAAAGCAAAAATATAGAGCTTGCTGCTGAATACGCCCAAATTTACCTAGATGACGTAGTCAATTGGTACAGTAAATGGAGATTAAAAATTAACACAAACAAGACACAAGCCATCAAATTCACCAGGCCAAAGATAGAGACACCGATGTGCCCATGCATCCGAATAAAACAACAACCGATCGGCTGGCGAGACACAGCAAAATATTTAGGAATTACACTTGATTGCAAATTAAACTTCAACAAGCAGGTGCAAAATGTAATTGGACAGGCAATAGGATCAAGATCCTCCCTATCGCCCATAATTAACAATAACGCCACCCCAGAAAAAATAAAAAAAATTATATATGAAACGTTCATTAGACCTAAGTTCTTATATGCCACACCAGCCTGGGCAGGAATGCTAAACAAGGGAGCACAGAAAAAATTAGAAGTGACAGAAAGGAAAATACTACGATCAATATTCCACACCCCATACTATAAAGGCAATGATACGCTGTATACAAAATCAGGAATCGAAAATATAAAATCGATTATCCATCAGCTGGCAAAAACATATTACAATAAGCTACATGAAAGTAGCTTAAAAAAATTAAACCACCTGGGCAAAAATAAAATACTAGAAACAGACAAACACAAAAGACCCGAAAGGGTGTTGGAAAACTAGGGGCAAGGGTAGCCTCTACAAATGGTAGAAATAGAAGCAGGACACAGAGCAAAAGCTTTAAGTAAAAAAAAAGCAATCTCTGATAAAAAGCTGCAAGGCAGCAAGGATCACTAGCCAGAACGTCCCTTCTTCTCCCCTTCGCGAAGGGCGGTGGGTGCCAGATGCCTTCAGGGCCAGTTTTATGACTTACATGCGCATGGAGCGCCTGTTTTCCCTTTCGATGCCGGGATCGGTCTGAACTAAAGGTGGCCATTGAAAATCGAAATGGGGAACTCGACGTCGCAATGAGGAAGCCTCAAGTAAACACGGAACGACATTTTTGATCGAATTAGTTACGAAGCAAAATTGTGGCCTGGAAAAGCAGAAGACTGGTATTTTAAGAATTTTGAACTGGAATCCAAGCAACATAGTTGAGTAAATAAGGTGGGCTGAAAATCGCATTACGGATGTGCATTGGTACATGAAATATATATACTTACTCCCGTTTAATCTTCGTATCTGTGAGCTGCACTAAGTAACTAACGACAATTTCTTTCGTTCATTTTTAAATTCAGGAGAAATAACTTGCATTTCCTATTGATGTCTGCCTCAACGTTCTGTCAGTTCACCAACTATAGTGTTATGTTCATCACTGCCATTTCCGTTGTTTTATTAATTAATCCCTCCCTCTCTACCTTACTTCTGGGTTGGTTTTTTGTGACATGCACTAACTTCCCTGGGTTGAAGAAATTCTCCAGATGCAGTTACCAGTGTTGAGTGCATTTCGTGGTTTTGTCTGTGATATGTGAAGAATGCATTGGTTTCCCATCATTTTGTGTTATTTTTCAATGCTTGGCTTTTCACCTGTTTCATGTTGACTTCCCAAAGTGCTTGATTACTCGTGCCCATGTAAATATTCAATCTCCTTACTTTCTTTTCACAAATGTCGCAACATCAACATTCTTGTACTACGAACATCTTTGCAATGTAAGTGGCTTAATTAAACGTGCATTGAAGACTAAATTAAAACTCAATAATTGATCAATCCGCGTCTTCAATTGAATCCCCACTCCATTAAAAGTACAAGCAACAAACAGCATTAAAAAATGAATCACCATTTGGAGCACTACGATGATGAAATGGCAAGCGTATGCACTTACTTGAGTTGCCCAAAGTTGTGTGAATATAAGCTTGCAATTACGCCGTAAGTTAATAATGCGTCATTTTCAACTCTTCAATGAAATGGTTCCCAATGCTTTAGTTTTCACCTATTTCATTTTGACTTCCTAAGTTCCTTTTCTTCACTTAGATTACCAATGAATATCCTAATGCCTCTGACTTTGATGCCTCACAAAAATACTAAGTATTTTATAATACATCCCTACAGTTACTTTGGATAATTTTTACTTTCCGTTATCTCTTCTAAAAATGTATAGTGTCAAAAGTTGGCGATTATTTTCCCTTCAGTAGGAGTATTTGTTTTTAACGATGTATCCTACTTTCTTTCATTGTCAATATCTTGCGTAATTTTGGATTACGGTTATGTGAAAATAATTGTTGGTTGAGCTTGGCTATTTCTGCTCTAATGGTGATGATGACTGGCTGTTTGAGGTAACTTATATTTGAATCCACCATCATTATCATCGAAAATAAAATACATATATGTTGTACACTGATATGAGCACCAGCAAACATTTGAGGTGGTAGTTAATTTTTGTAGTTATTGGTGGAAGAGGTAACTTTTTCCCACTGATTTAATGTGTCGCAATCGTCAGAGAAACTAATTGCTTATGACATTAGAGCCTACGAAAGACAGCACCGATTAATTACTTTAACTGAGATGCCAATTAAATTTCCGAATGGTACATACACGACGTGAGCATTTCAGGTCTGGCCAAAATGCGTGAAGATTGCTTATTGCGGATGTAAATGACCTAAGATATGTTTTTAGTGATGAAAACTTAGGTTTTGCTTTTGTATAAAAATGCCTTGACGATTTAACTCGCGCAAATAAAAGTGCGTAAACTCTTAAGCAGCCCACCCCACAAAAAATGTCATTAATCCATGTAGAATCATGATAATAAGATATGTAGAAGAAGTTTGCGTCGATTTTTCTTAATAACTTCAGCATAAATCACTCGAAATTCACTAAAACCTAATAACTTTGCTTCGTCCAATTATAGCTCGCAACGGCATTACGTCATGTTGACGGAAGTATGGTTCGCTAAGAAAACCATTGGCTGCATATTAACCTGTATCAGAATATTTCTTCTATTTTTCTGCGAATAATGGTAACATAGTTCAATCGAGCGAAAATTTCTTCATAGGCGATATTATCATCGAGACCTGTGTTCAGCAGATAGAACAGGACAGCCATGTTTTTGCGGTGAAAAGTGGTGGTCTTAACTCGAGGGCTGTACTCTACAGACCTTGGTCTTAACTGAGCAGGGGGCCGATCGCGCAGCTGACCCACTTCAGAACGACTTAAAATAACAGTTGAAGTGCACTTCTCAGAAACTCTTCCCGTCGCAACGCGTTGATGACGTATTCAGAAAATCTACAAATATCCGACAATCCACCTCAAGGGTGTGTAGCAGGGGGTGAGAGGACACCAACATGCATTACACTATACACCCGTTAAAGTTAGTGAAACTACGACTATTGACGCATTAGCTGAGTGAATTAGTGAATTTACTGTAAACGTGTCGAAGACCAAAGAAGTTGTTTTTGAGAAGGATAATGGGAAGAATGTATAATGAGGATGAATGAAGAAATAATTGAGCAAGTGGATGATTCTTTATACCATTGGTCCAATGTTTGGAAAAAAACAGGAATATAGATAAAGAAATAAAAAAGCATTGCTGGAAGGAAAGTTGTAGGTAGTACGTGTAGGAATTGTAAGGAAAAACAAAAGCCTGCAAAAGAGCCCTCTCCTCCCAACTTTATTTTATGACAGCGACACCTGGGCATGACAGGATAAGCATAAGTTATGATTAGATAAGTACTCCTCTAGTTAGGCCACACCTAGAATATACCTCTAGTATTTGGGTCCTTACGAAACAGAGTATAATATCAGAATTAAATCAAGAGCAGTGAAGAGCAGTTAGGTTTGTAAAGAGATGTCACGAAAAGCCTAGTGGTATGCCGAGGCTAATAAATTTGACTGGGAATGGCTCTCACAGCGTAGATTAATGAATAGGCTTAACCTCCTGAATAACATCTTACTTACTTACTTATCACATACATAAAATTAAAAGATTAAATAAAATTGGATTAAAATTGCTGAGGACCGAAAGGTTAAAAATGTCATTTTCCCGCGCACTCTTAAGGACCACGACCGCTGTGATCGAAGTATCCGATAATGGCAGTGGTATGGAGAGGTAGCTTTATTTATTTATCTTTTAATTTATTTTCCTATTTTTCAATGTGAGCATGGAATTCTAATTAATTTTACGCCATCTTCAGGTAACGTTACGTAATCTTGCGTTCAGACGTAAAGTCGAAACCATGGTCGAACCCTATTACATTTATGTGGAAATAACAAAGTTTTACGTTTTTATTCAAAATGCATAGCAAATTCCACAAAGTTACGCCAGAAACCACCAACTTAATTTTACGCGTCTGTAATTTTTTAATAATTTTTGCATGCCATCATGACGGTCGAGGTATGAGGACAGGACTGAATGTTGCTTGGTAGATTATATTTAGAATTTCTAAATATAATTGTTTCAGGCTGGATATGGTGGAAGTTCTCGATATTCATTATGAATAAAACACTTGGTAATCTTCCCCCGATTTATTTATTTGGCACGACGCGTTTCACCACACTGATTATGCAACAGTGTGGTGAAACGCGTCGTGCCAAAGAAATAAATCTGTGTAAGATTACCAAGTGTATTTATTCATTATGAATTTAGTACTTCTGTTTATTAACTTACCACTGTCATTATCGCCTGATCTGGTTCGAAATGTCTCACGTGATTTTGTTTGATGTATGAATTGGAACCTAGTTATGTTCAAGAATTAATAGTTACAGCAATAGTAATGTGGTGCTATCTTAATCCGCGTACCGCAATCTTAGCCAACGCAGCAGCACACCCTTGGTTTCTGGTTTGGCCTCGAGTTGCTCTCCTGTTTCTGCTTTCTGGTCCTCCTCGCCCATAGCGGCCGACAAGGGC
Source organism: Pyrrhosoma nymphula (assembly GCA_963573305.1). Classification (NCBI taxonomy): domain Eukaryota; kingdom Metazoa; phylum Arthropoda; class Insecta; order Odonata; family Coenagrionidae; genus Pyrrhosoma; species Pyrrhosoma nymphula. The sequence continues at coordinate 46,375,127 of OY754328.1, forward strand.
GAGGAGCGAGCGTGCCAGGTTCTGATTTGGGAACTGCGAAGGGTGTGGGTGGGAATCGCCCCGTGCCGAACACACTCCCTTGGCTTGCACGGCATTCCGCAGCTGTAAATGTACGTAGGAGTAGACTGAATGCAGTGGGAATGGAGAAGTGCCTGAGAAGAAGAGAGTTTGCGGCAGATGGATAGGGTTAGGAGTGAGAGGGTAATTTAAAAAAAAATGAATCGAATGGAGGCTCCAGTGACGGATATAATTAATGGAGCGTGCGATGCTGGTTCGGACACGTCGAGAGAGAACGGATGAGATTCGAAGGTGATTTACGACGGAGGAGGAGGGAATGAGTACGGGGGAATGTCAAGGGTGAATGTGTTGGAAGGTATGTACTCTTTACGAGGAGGATTATAAGGAGTTTAGAGAACAGGAGGGCGTGCACGAAGCAATGCATGAGATTAGCTGAAGCAAAAGAGACATGCAAGGATAGTGTAGTGTGGAGGAAATTAATGATTATAAGAGTCAACTTCACAGGCCTGTCACCGAGAATTGAACTGTTTTGACTGACAATGAGCCTGCCCTAAAAAGGAACGGCGTCACGGGAATGTATGCATAGTCACTTTCCCGAACGGAAGCACTCAAGTGTCAGGGTTCGGAAGAATATACGCTATAAAGAGAGAGATGTAGATTGAGGATGGAGCTATAAATGAAAGTGTAAGGGAAACCTCGGATCAGTGCTAGGCAACGCTATCACGGAATCGGAAGTGCTTGGAAGGGTTTAAAATTTTCTTCTTCTCCTTTAGACTCGCCGTGGTTGCTAAGGGTCGGCTGGCGCCGTCACACGACGGAAATGATTCCGTCACCACTGGAGTCGGAATATTCAGCGCAACCGTGCGACCTTCTCCTCAGTTCACACCACTACCCAACCAAATACACAGTACATCACTGTACGATGAGTTTCCCTCTTGAAGAGGAGGGAAGAGTGATCGGGAGGCGTTATTAGTCGCAGCGCCGCGGTGGGGGCGCCGCGTGAGAGTCACACGACGACCCCCCCCCCCCCCGGCACACCATCACGCGGCCGTGGGATAATAATGCATGCAATGCCGGTTGCGGGAGACGAGGAGCGGCACACCGCGGGAAGCGACCACGCTCCCGCATCCCACCGAATCCACTGCGCCGATGCCAAGGGTGCAACGATCCCCCGTCATACGTCTCTTGGAGAACGTCATCTTTCTCACGTCGATAACTAGGATATCGGCGACCACACGCAAGATCGAAATGAAGAGAAGGGTAGCTGGAGAAGAACAGAGAATCGAGAGGCTTTCGAAAACTTAACGTTTCGAAACGCGGATGCTTAGATTTAATGGACGGATATGATCAGAAACGATAAGGAGGACTTTCAGGAAAAGGTCCCGATGGATCGGCCACCACACTTTGAGGAACAACGAACTCGAGAGGGATATTAATAGAAAGGGAAAGAGCATCGCGAGGAAGACCGGGGAAGGAACAAATGCACGGACCACCTGAAACAGGAGGATATGGTGGAAAAGAACTACGTGGACAGAGAAAGGAGTTACAACAGGAGAGAGAGAGAGAGATGGTAGAGAGGCCTGCAGTCAAACAATGACTAATTTTGAGCGAATATTGGCTAATAAACTGAAATTGTTCAAGTTTGAAATAAACCTTGAAAATGACAGTTACCTTCTGAAACCATGGTCTGTAGATAAAATTTGTGTGTGGATAAATGTAATAATAACGGTGTGTTCCTTTCGCTGTTAAAATTAAACAATTCCACAACGTTAAGCTTGAGAGTATTCGTTTTATTTAATGGATAACTAACGTAAATACTGAACATTCGCTATATTTATAATTTATTAGACATTTCACTCTTATATCGACAGTATTGGTAAATAAAACCGAGATGTTCACATTCCAACTTAGAAATACAAATATATGGTAATTATATTAAACCTCACGCAAACAACATGCGTACCTAATTGGAAATAATGAATAAGCCAAAATATATTCAAGCATAAGTTAATGTATGTACTATAGGAAATCAATAACAATACATTGATGAATTTTGCTCAGATTGTCACGAAATCGTCGAGGGCTCTCTCAAGAGCACATTTTGAGGATTCGATGCCACGGTTACCAACGCGTTTATCGGTCAATGTTGGATTTGAAGAACGCTCTCGAAGGAAGCCTGCTATCCAGATTCACTCGAATAAAAAAAAACCCACCTTCTCGAAGCGGCGTCCAGATTCGTTGGGCGTCTTGGACGGTGAGGCGCCTCTCGTGATGCCAAGCACCGCGCTCTCGATGCACAGTTGGCAACACTGAGCACCCACTCCCTCCTTCCCACGCCCGCACACAACGGCAACAACATCGACGAGCCTCGTGGGCGGGAGGGAAGGGGGTCGGGTGCGGGGGGGGGGCAGTGGAGTGAGGCGGTGGTGGTGGCAATGACCGACCTTGCAACTAACTGCCCCCCCCCCCTCACTGCCCGCCGCCGCCTCCACGAGAGAGGGGAAAGAGGGGAGGAGGAAGTCGCAGGTGAGGATTTCTTGGGAGCGCTCCTCAAGCGTCTCTTTTGTTTTTCACTTGCCGCCACTCCCCCCCCCCCCCCCCCAACCTTCTCCTCGCCTTCGTCTCGGACGCACCAACATGGCTGCGATGACATCCGGCCGCGGTGGCGCTCACAGGAATCGCAACAATGCCCCCCCCCCCAATACACCCGCAAACCCTATTACGTCACTCTCACCTTGAGGACGATCCCTGAAGGATTGCTGCACACTCACTGGCGTGGAAACACCACACGTGCCACACACACACTTATATAGTGGTGGCTTGCACGGCACTTCGTAGACGTACTAATCACTAAGTAAAATAAGCAAACTATACACTGCCCCAGGCAGTGAGTAGGTTCGTAATTGAACCAAATCATTTGAAATGCTATTTCGTTTTAGTCCTTCGCCATGTTCCGTTACTTCAATCAATAGCAGACGATGAGACCATCTAAGTAGTTCGCCGCCAGGCTGAACCACTTTTAGTTCGTCCAGTGCAAACCCCGCAACGGCGGTATCTATTTATTTACTCGGCATCATTAACAATCAGAGTACGTTGCCGAAATGGGCCAATGCGGGGGAATTAGATATTACGAGAAGTAGATATTTTACACCTGGCCAAAGCGATAAAGGAAAATGATATGGAAAATTATTCTTTCCATGAAGATGAGCGACACGATTAAGATCAGAGTTCTAATTATGAGGGAGATAGAGAGAAAAAAAATTATAGGTACAGATTTTCTGAGGACATACCCATGGCCAACGATAAAGCACTTAATGTTTTGCTGCATTTGATGTTTTAGAAAGTTGAAAATATCGTGGAGTTGGTTTCCTTAGTCCTAGTGATCTATTTGTAGCCAGTGGAGCGAGGGGGGAGAAGGGGGGGGAGCCAAAGAGTCACGAGGATTGGGAAGGGTCACGAGGGTGGAGCCCAACGAATGACGGTTGACCATCGGCAGGTCCCCACAAAATCGACACTAACCCCAGGTATATTCCTACCAATTTATGTTATAAAATTAGCGACATGCATCTACCCTCATATAGTAGGCAATCAACGCAGCAGTAAATAGTTTAATTGAATAAATCCAGTATAAATATGTGAACTACTCTCTGAAGTGAACTATATCGCCCATAACTAAAGCACACCCCTATGCTTCAAACCCTTGAGATGGCTTATGGTATTTTGAGTGACATTTCTCTCTAGTCTTAATACGGACTTAAATTTAATTATTTAAAGTTTAAGTAGTTGTACGAAGAAATAAGTGAATGCAGTACTACGCTACATCTTAATTTGGGAATATATGCTATGATATAGCATTACAGTAGGAATTTAGAGTAATTGCCTTCAAAAGCTAAATCACAGGCGGAATCCATTCTTCATAACTTTCCGAAACAATGAGTCCAAGCCAACACAACAACACTGAGCTCAAACTGAAACAAAAACTGATACAATAAACATACACGAACAGTTTGTAACATAAGACATCTCCTTAAAGGTTCATAAACCGAAATAATGATCGCTTCACGGGGTAGTAGAGACTGGGGATAACGCCCGATTTGAGTTTTCTTTTAAGTAAATAAAAAAAGTATTATTAACTAACCAGCCGAAGCATGATGATGCTTCGCAGAATGAACAAGCCAGAAGCCCAATCATGTTTGATGACACACACATACTGAGTCCCCGGAAGGCATTAACTGTTCGCAACACGCAAACATCTTCCAACGACGTAATTTTGCTGACGAGGGGGACATTCTAAGACTTCTTCCAGGGCAGGTTGAGTGAGGAGGACAAGAGGGCATAAATTACGGAGGGCATAAAAGTATTCCGAAGAGAAGAGGAGAGTCGGGCACTCCGTCCGAAGAATTCGAAGAGTAATAATCGTAGGCAGCCTGGGGGGGGACGTACAAGGTCTTGATTTGTGCTGGGACGAGTGCTGCCTGGTGTGGAATCACCCCGTGCCACACACCCTAGTGGTGGCTTGCACGGTACTCTAATATTGGTTACTGTGTAATCCATAGGACTCAAAACGACCTGAGGGTTAACTAAAAAGCACGTGCTCATAAATTGACAACTCAAAATTCATTAAAATGCTGGCACACCCGACGAAATAATGATTACAGAAAGTTCTAACATAGGTAATTAGCATGTGAGAATTCGAGTAATCTGTGCTAAACTTTATTCCTTCAAATCCTAATAAAACTGTGAAATTCGCCGAAATATCCTTCAAGTACTTCCTACAATATACTTCAAGTACTATCCTACAAGTAAAAGGTCACGTACAGCTTATATCACTCTTATTCTCACTAGTCATACTTTTTCTCACTCGAGCGCACTGTCGCCTTGGCGCGATGTCCCAAAATGACCGCAAAAATTGACGAATGCTTGAATCGGAATTAGTATATTACTCTACTGTGTATTCAATTTCCCAGAGCTGCCTATACACAGAGAAACCAAGCCAATGATGCTGGAGTTCTATAAATAGTCTAATTTGTAAACATTTCAGCCGTTAATTAGCTATAAGGAATACTTTTTTGGGGGTCATCTACTGGCGTACAAAGGATTTCCCTTAGGCAAAAAGATTAATTAGAAAAATAGCCAAATTATCCAGAACAGCACGACAAAAATCTGTAGATACTTTCCTTCAAAACATGTCAGAGTACATGATCGCCTCACCAGATGGAGATGGATGGACACCCGTTCCTCTACTTTATATTGAACAGGTCCATTTTCTGCATGAATCAAACTTTAGAATCCTTTACCTGATAAAATAAGAAATAACAGGTGCAGTACTTCTAAATATAGGTAGGTAAGTTAAAATCCGCTTTCTTTCAACACTTTTAACGATACACAGAACATTTAAATGTGATTTGAATTATTTGTTTATATATGTAAGGTATTATAAATATTTACCATTATTTATCAGAATCCATAACCTGTCCTATAGTTCTCTAATGTAAAATCGCTGGATAAATAAAGTTATCATAATAATTATTTCATATTTTACCTAAAACCTGCTGCATAAAAAAGGAAAATTTTCTACCAAGGAGTGGCAAAGACCTGGACTAATCCGTAAAAGATTATACTTCTAACGACTTAAAACCAAGCATATCGATAAATTTCCCTAAGTTCGTGGACCTGATATTTTGATTTCCTCCTCACAGACTCGACCACTCTTCAACAGACTTCCTACATGAAACGAAATGCCGAAGTAGGTATGCAGAAATGCTGACGTCGGCACTTTTTGCTGGCGACAATGGTAACGGCGGCGCGGTGGGAGATCATCAAAATGCACGTGACAGACGTGTGATATGCATATCTCGCTCCGTTCCCATGACGACGGAGAATCGCGATCGCAGGAGTCCTCACAAGTGCGTACAATCGATCAGTTGAGGAGAAAGGGGGGGGCGTGGGGGGGGGGGGGGGGGCGGAGGGATGGAAGGGGGGGGAGGGCGAACCAGAGCCTCCGGAGACGGAAGCAGTGAGAACAGGACGATGACGGCTTCACGAACGCCAACCCACAGAGAGACACACACATTGCCACGCGATCGACCGCGGACCGCTTTAAAAGGGTCATTAAGTAGGTATCGCGCCAGAGGGCGCGCACTGCCACCACGCGGGCTCGACTGAAACACACACAAAATTAAAGATACTTAATATTTAAATGTTTCCGATATGGTGGGCGTAACAAAAAGATGCAAAAAGTTAAAGAAAGCAAAACAATCAAATAAATCATACACGCGAAACATGTTCTCTCACACTCCCTTGGAAAAATAATGGTATGGGGCAGTAACTAGGTGGAATTCCTTCATGTATGGAATGTTGCTAAGCGATGGAACCCGGGTCGTGAGAAAGAAATAAAATTTACGTGGAAAACAAAGTAATTCATCATTTCATTATTCAACGCTGACGTGGTGGGGGAGATTGCGCGTCCCTAATGACCTCTAGAGAGCTGGAGGGGGGGGGGGCAATAATAATAATAGCTCCTGGTTAGGTCACCTATGCCAGATAGGTCGAAGGGTAGGAGCCAGACAAACGGTACTTCACGAATTATTGTCACGTTAGACATACTGTTGGAACGGGCAACGGGAAAGACCCCCCCCTACAATAATTTCCCTGAACATGGGAGTCAAACACACAGGATTGAAAAATCCTGGCAACTACGGGACGACATGACCGACAGCGACGGAGCCTCCGTCGTCGACAACTAACCTAATCCTTGCGCAACAATATCAACAGCGGTTACCAGGACTAAGTCAAAAAAGAAGAAGATGAAAGCAGCGGTAAATATGGGAACTTGGAATGTTAAGGACAATTGTGGGGTCAGGGGAAGCTAGAGAATATACAAAACAGGAAATGGAGAGAGAGAAAACAAGTATATGCTATGGAGCTGTGCGAGTTGAGGTGGAGGAGGGATAAGTGGGGAGGGACTATTCGAGTGAAAGCTATGGGGTAACGTGGGGGAGATGAGAGTAAACGTGGGGTAAATATGGTATTTTGTGCAAAATTGGGGAAGAGAGTAGTAAAGGTAGATCTGGAGAGCGACAGGATACTAGTGGTAGAGATAGAAGCACACCCGACGAATTGGGTCAGGAGTACATGCCTACATGAGAGGGAGGAAGGTCTGCAGATATTTCGACGGCTAAAGACGCTCGTTAGCTCCCAGGACACCCATGATTTTCAATAGGCACGCAATATATACGCGCACCCCTCGGAGTGTGTGTTGGCATGGTAGGGAGACAGACGAGGACACAGGTACATTTTCGGTTAGTCGGAGATCACAGCCAACGTATGCACAAAGGAACATTTCACATGAGATCACCTGAAAGAGCCTCCAACTAAGTTTTCTCCGTGTGACTGTAGCAGATGACAGCACCATCTGCCATAAACATTATTTTGTTTCTAATGAAGAGTTAATGATGGGTTAATGACTATGGAGGAAACCGTAAGGGAATGATGATCCAAGTGATTAGCCCAAAATCGGAAACAGCACATTTTTGATTCCCCCTGTCCCAAAGGTAAATAAAGAATCCATTTCGTCGCTATGGTTGTTAAGGAATGGAGTATTATCATTTTTGGCTAAGTCGTTATGTTTCTTGGAAGTCTCACGGAGACTTTTCGAGGGCCTAAAATAGGAACGGTGATTTTTTTGTTTGCTACTCACGATTTTACGTATTACGAGTCAAGATATTTCCTTTCATAAGACCAACCTTTCGGAAAGTGAGGACGCCGTTTATGGAAAAACTTCCGACGGTCAAGGTCGCACGATCACGACTTGGACGAGAGTGGTAGGTATATCTTGGCCCTTCTTTTCGTCTTATTACTAAGGAGATGTACTAAGATGGGATGGGAGAGTCCAAATTTGGAAGGGTTGGCGGCACGTACCCTTGGGAGTCCCATGATGCACTCCGCTATCCCTCTAACAGTTTTGCTTCAGTTTGGTTAGGGTCCGCGACACTATTTCCATGTTCGGGAATGTATGTACTGTGGATATAACGTAGAGTATATACTATGGGGGAAAAAGTTTCCCAACAAACGGAGCGCCGCCACTATCGCTCTAATGGAAAATCGGCTTCCTTTCTGACGGTTCCGAAGTTCAAACACGGTAAGGTGTGATGGACTTGTCGACCAAGTATGTGACGTATTTCCGACGGCTTGCCTGCCCCGGGCCTTGTTCGCGCTGGCGACCAGAATGGAAGCATATTAGACAACCTTGTTAGCATTCTAAACGTTCTATTTAACTATCTCGTTCTCGCCGAGCTTTCCTCCGCATTCGTCCCTCCCTTTTCCTCCTTCTAAGCTTCGCTCTTTCTCGCGCACTCTGTCAAGGTCCAAGGGGTTCATCGCCTCTCTCCTCTCTCTCTCTCGTTTGAAAAAGTGAAGAAGTTGATATCCTTTAGCTGACAGCTGCCACTAAATACTGCTTTGAGCACATAGAAGGATTTAGCGCAGGGTGTAGTATAACCTACAGCACTTAACAGAGCACCTGCATGAAAAAGACTCCTTTAATAATTGTGAATACAAACCGTATGCCCAATGCACCTTTCAATCATGGCTGACAGCTTTTCGATGACTACGCACAAGAGCTGTGAATGCGCAAAAACGAATGAACGGATGAAAAACGCAAAGATTAAAGACAAAAAAGCAGTAGGAAAATATGTTACATATTCCTTACGGCTAGTTTCTTTTAAAAATATTTATGTTTCTAAGTGAACAATTTATCCGCTTTAAATAATGTAACTTCATTTGTAATGCATTCCTTTCAACGAAACATAATGCAATGAAAAGTATACCTTCAACATTGATTCATTCACAAGAGCCACTGCTCCTATTTTCAACGAACAGATTCACAAAAACTTGGATGATAATTATAATGATAACATTTGAGACAACATATGTTTCTGCACCACTAGCACTTGGCGAAGCCCTGTTCCTCATTGTTATATTTAGTTTTCAATATACCACAAGTATCCCGACAACATACAAACTGCCTCAACAAATTACTCGACTATGAGTCTTTCCTGTCATCTTTAGTTTATAGTATTAATTTCTTCTATTATTTACTTGGTCCTTGGAAAGACCTTTTTTTTACTTTGAGTAGCGAAAAATATGAAAAAGCATCGAAAAAAAGATACAAAAGCAAAAAAATGAAATATACATTATGTATATGCAAACAAAAAAATTATAAAATACAAAATTTCAACAAAAAATGATAAAATGTTACAAATGAAAAAATAAGGCACGGCAAGAGTAGGTATGTACTACCTCCTCATTCATTCATTGGGGTCTGGGTGTGATTCCCAGAATTTAACAGTGATTCGATCCCTACGTGGGTGCTATGTGGAGAGAGCATATTGGGTTCGGTCCGTCGGATGGGACGTTACACTGTGGACACACCTCGGCGCCTATTGCTGACGATTAGAGTGGACAAATGCTGTCGCCGGGTTTCTCTCCACCCTTCCTCCGTTCTCCGAAAAAACCTTCCCTAATCTAATCCACCCTCCTTGCCTCAATACTCAAATTGACCACTTAATTGTCGGATGCCTGCCCTGATGTTGTCAACAGTTATTCAACAGATAACGTGCAGTATTATTTTTAGTTTTCCACTGCAAATTTAGTTTTCTGGAGGACTTACGAAACGAGCGCGTGGCATGATTGGTGAAGTGTGTCCGTCGCGAGACTCGTAAACTCCAGTTCTTCTCTTCATTTGGCTTTCGCCCCCGAGTACAAGCCTCTCGCTCTCCTTGTCGAGGTCTCCGCCGTCCATTCCCCTCGCCCCCCCCCCCCCCAAACACCCCTCCTCCCTTGGCCAAGCGATCCCGCGGGTGGGAGGGGGAAGGAAAGGCGGGCGGGGGGTGGGTGCACTTTCTCCCGGCAAGGTCGCCCGCCTCTCTCCTCAATCCGTCACCCGCGTGCATTCTCCCTTCACGCGCAAAGAGCAAGTGTTTTGTTTCGCCTCCTCCCGTCTCGTCGCCTTCCTTCCTAGAATCGCCTTTTTCCTCGATGCCCCGTTCTCTTCGTTGAGCCGCACATACCATTGGGCGACGTGGAGGCCGACGAGTTGTGACGCAATTACTTCTGTGGACGCCTCATTTCCCTCCTGGTTCGTGCTCCCAGGCCGTGCATTGATTACCATGTATAATTAAGCTCACATGTTCACATCAATATTCGGACGGAGGATCATCTTATGGTTCCTCAGAAAACTCACTGTTTCTCGCATCAATTCAACCACTTTTATGTTCAAATTTTCCGGTCTGAGCTCGAGAAATTATAACGTTAAAAATATACTCTTTCGCGCTATTTAGTCCTAGGTATTTAGCATTATATTTATCGTCTTCCTAATCAAATTACTTGATGTGCGCTAAGAGGAATCCCATTCAAATATTCTTACATTTAACTCTTTCTTTTTTCGGGATTCATTCCGCGATGTTTAAAATTGCAAAAAAACAATATTTCGCTGGTCCTCCTGCCAGCTTCATCAGGTTAACTGAACTGATTCCTTAGTCTCGCTCGTCTTTATATATATGAGTGAGGACTCACATTGTTGCCGCAATTTTTAAAATTGAAAAATTCGTTTAAGCTTACTACTCAATGTGTAACCGTCTTCTCGGTTGACGTTCTCCGGTCTCTTCGCAATTTCTATAACCTCCCTGATTAATCTTGGGTAATAGCGTAACTCCTTTGATATTAATTTTGTCTCCTCAAAGTTGAAATTATGAGTGGGGCCGCTGAGAGCTAATAAGCCTACGAGATAACTTCTTCCATTTAAGTTTGGTGTGGGGTGCCTTTTATGCCTTCTTCTAAGTTTTGATACAGTAGTTCAAGAAAGCTGCTCACGCAGGCCTGTGTATTATCGTCTTCCTTGTTCTCACTGGAAAGTACTCATTAGTTTTCAATCATGTTAGGCATTGTTAGATCATATCGATTCGAAAACTCAACCAATAGAATGTGGGTCATAGCACGATATCATCCCAGGAAACAGACATCGATGGCGGCTGTTGATTTATCCCTTGGGAGTCTTTCTCCTACCTATATCATATCTTCATTTTGCATTTTCCGACTTTGCATTTCTGCCAGAAATCGGATTTCGTTGGGTTAGGTTCCGGGGGCATTTGGGTCTGCGCCGCCAATTCCATGCATCGTTCACCGATCTTTGCTCTTTCTCATTTTGCGACTCATTCCGTGTTCTATTTTCGAACGACTTGCACGTCGTGTGATATGCATTCACTGATAGCTTCGTCATGGGGCGAAAATACGTAAAATCTTTCTGGGCCCTCTGATTGTCTATTTTTAATCTACCTGCCTTTACAGAGTGGCTACACTTCACTAGCTGTGAAGCTACTATCTATGCTATACGAATGCTATGCAACTATAATCCATAGTTACTCAAGAGTCGGAGCTCATTAGGGTGGTGTTGACGCGTGTACAAGATTCCTCGCTTCAGCTCCATCTCTCGTTGGCATTCTCAATTATTTTATTAATATTATCTTCTCTGGAGACATAGTTCTAATTTATAATTATTTATGGTTTACCTATCACTCTTTTCCGCCGAAGTTTCGTGTATTTATAATTCTTCTTTAGGGCTATATAAGGATTAATATTAAATGTTATACAACTTTCAACAAGGTTAACATACACTACTTTACAAGTTTGATACATCAGTTCATTAAAATACATACATGTATATAAACACAATGCTTACAGGAATCTTACAATTGGAGATCTGTGTAAGTGATCCTACAGCGTCCAAGCTACTATATCACGAAGTCCGGGATTACTGCACACGGGCATTGGGAAGTAAACATTGGAAGAAGCGGCAGGGAGGGGTCGGGAGGGGTGTGAGAAAACATTTACACAAACGATTGCTGTGTGCATTTCAATGGGACGTTGAGGCTTCTCCTTCGCGCCTTCTCCCGTACTTCGTTCGCGGTCCAAAATCATTTGACGACATCCGCACAGTTGTAGGTGTAGAGTGAAATACATTTCAAGAAGCTAAATGAGCTTGGAGGTTCCTCGAGGATGATCGAAAATGGCATCGATATATGCACGAAGCCATCAGCTTCCACATGCTTTGCCAGCTTCGGCACCTCTTGGCGACCATTTTGACTCGCAGTATCCCACAAATATTGTGATGCGTCTGGCAGACGCCATGTTCATGACACTTGAAGCCATCGAATTGTTACCTCGTCAGCCACGAACAGAGACGTCATGTTCAAAGCTATCAATCCACAACGAAACCAATGAAGATATTTGGTAAGAAGAGGTCGCGCAAGCTGGAAACGCGTTGTCATAACACTTCATATCCAGTAAGAGTCACGTCCGATAAACCAAAAATACTCATGGAAGTCGTACCGAAGCAGCTAGGCTATGCGCACAAAATTAGCGGGATAGAGAGGTAGTACATGCCTAATTGTCATTGCAAGGAGCAACTTTACGTAGTTTATTTTCCGACGAAGTTAATCATATTTTGCGACCGCCAACGTACTATGGTAGATTAGATCATAAAAATAAAATAAGAGAGATAGACTGTAGTACGGATAGATTTAAAATGTCGTTTTTTCCGCGAGCGATAAGAGACTATAACGGCTGTGTAAGGACTTAGAAATATATTAGTTGACTGGTAGTGTAGCTTACTAACTTATGTATTTCTTAAAGCATGTTTACGGAGTTTTATGGTGTTTCTTACAGCATGTTTTGCATGTTCTAGCTTCATAGGCACATTGCCCTCTTAAGTAGCATGTACAATATTTTGTGTCATCGTACATGTGTGGCGTGCATGTGGGGATTTTCTTGCATGCTGCATGATGGTTTTTAGTTAATGATGGAATTGGTTAGTATCCTTAATATTCATGACCGTGCGGTGTGCATGTGGCGGTCCGCTTGCATGCTGCATTTTGGTGACTTGTCACCCCCTGCCAAACACCCTAGAGGTGGCTCGCAGGGTAATATGTAGATGTAGATGTACGGTGACGAAGCAATCCCATTTAATGAATAGTTGATTGCCACGACCACTGCGCGGTCTCGCAATGAAATATTTTGAGATTTTTGATGTGCGTGTTGAATGTGAACTGCTACCTGAAGTACCACATGATTCCCATTGTATATACAGTACACAAGCATTGCCGTTGCCGCTACGCGCGGTTTCACCGGGCACATTGACCTTGCGCCTACCTATATGCGTTGTCTTGTTAGATAGAGCCTCCGAAATGAGAGCGACATTTATTATCGCGTCTCACTCTTTACCGCTTCCGTCAGTCTCCTCCTCGGATGCTATTTCTTCCTCCCTTCCACTTTCTGAGACATTCTGAGAGCTGTGATTTCGTTCGGGACACGGCGATATTTTTTCCCGGCATCAATTAATTGCTATTCGCATTTTCCGCTTTATGTTTTGAGGCGGCCTTAACGAAGTAAGAGGGTGTGGGGGGGGAGGAAGGAAGAATGGGATGGAGGGAGGGAGGAGGTCCGAAGGTCACCACTCGGCGGCGCTGAAGTGCCGCGCGCGCGTATCAAAGTGCCGGGACGTCGCGCGGCCTTGAGATTCTCAGGTGTCCTCATCACCTCTCTATATTAAGACCCGATTCTTATCACGTCATTTTTTCCTTATATATTGGGAGAGAGATCTGTTAGTGTTGAGAATTGATGGATTTCTCGCATGTTCAGGTGCTCCCGGGTCATTTGTTCCATTCCGTGCCTCGCTCCTTCTACGATATATCGCTTGCCCGCCACACTCACTCAACTCAATACACAATGGAATGACGATACCCAGTGGCTTAGATCTAGCATGGGTGGCACCCGGGGTGGATAACGTGGTGTCACCCCAAGAATTAAAGAACAGTTAAAAATTAATAAAAATCCGACAATCGTAAAGTATGCATTAAATTTAATAAGTAATATAATGAGAGTCACAAGTTACAATGTTATGATAGTAATATTAATGTTTGATCATACATCCATTCATATTGATGTATGTCACAATATTATGATAGTACATAATTAGTATTGTTTTATTATACATTCTTTGACATTGATATATGAAAATGAAAGTGGGATATTGCAAAAGAAGAATGAGTATAGAATTAATATTACCCTCAAAAACAAAATTGATGTACTTAAACACTTAAAATCCTTCCTTTCTAGCTTTGACTGCTGCAAACTTGGAAATTACATCCTCAAAATTCATATTGTGTATAGCCTCGTGCTTAATTGTTAACATTCCAAGATTGTTAATTCTCCTTTGGGTCATTGTTTCCCGCAAGTAATTTTTAATTAATTTTAGTTTGCTAAAACTCCTCTCGCACGAAGCAGCTGATACGCACATCGTCATAAATAACTTGAGATCAACCATAAGATTTGGATAAGATTCTGTAAAATCACATTCCACGAGAAATTTAAAAAAATCTAGACATCTAATTAGAAACTGTAATATTGGCCACTTTTAATGTCTTCTCAACCTTGGTATCTCTATAAGGAGTTATGTTTCTGATATCTCATCATAAAAATCAATAAACTTTGAAACAGCTAATTTCAATTCTTCATTATTCGCCAAAAAGCAAAGTATTTTTCTGCAGAACCTCGAACAATGAAGCTACATCTTGAACGGACTTCGATCTAGTTCGAAGTTCAATACTGAATCGTCATAATATCTAAACTGTCATTTTCCAGCTTCTTAAGAATTTCTTCGCTAAAATCGGCGGCTTGTTTTCCATGTAAAGGAAAAAATCGAAGAAATATTTCTTTGACTTCCACTTTTCTATTATCAATTTTCACATTTCGAATCACTTCAGACATTTGATCAACATGTGAAATGTCTGGTGTGCTATCAAACATAATTCCAAAATATTTAGCTGATTAATTTCGATCACAAGCTTAAATTTAACGTGGTTCGCTAAAACCTCAATCAATTCATTTTGTATATCTGGGGACAGATATGATACTTCTGGTGATTTACCATGCTCAAAACTCAATATGTGTTCTTTCAACACTACATCATACTTTGACAGTAGTTTGACTAGTTCTAAGAAATTGCCTTTATTTGAAGAGCCTTGGCCTTCCACATGTCCACGAAATATAGGTTTTGTTTAGCCAGAAACAAAAGTGAAATTCAATAATCTATATACAAATGCTTCCACTACTGTTTTTCAGTATCAACTAATTGAAAGGCTGCGTCATCTATTCTTTTAAATAATTTTAGCCTCATTCTTAAAGTTTTCCGCTTTTCAAAATTTTCCAGATGTTCACTTCAAGTTTCATGGTCGGTCACTCATAAATATTTAGGGATTTTGGGATTTAGTTTCCACCACTTCTGAAATCCAGTCGTAATTGTAGCTCTTGTATAAGAACTATTAGTGACAGCAAGCACAGTACAGGTTATTAGTTAGAGGAGAATAAACCATCCATTCGCACAGAATTTTTTCACCATCAGGCATCACTTTACAGAACTTTACACTTTATTCTTATGAAAGACGGCGAACATCACCTTTTGTTTATTAACCCGTTGCCTAGGTACCCAGAGCCAGTCCACCACATCGTAGAGCAGCCACCTACCGTTTGGTCGAGCGGCTGTAGTGTACAGTAAGGCCGCTCGCACAAAATTTTTCCCGTGTATAGGAACGAAAACAAAACAACGGACTTTTGGCGGAATCTCCGACCGACCGAACCATGTACCAAAATATATAAACAACTACAGACATTGTTTACGTGTAAAATATTTTTGTGGCAATATTCTACAGACTGGAATTATCGTAAGTTTTATTTTCACGGTCGGGTGTCACCCGCCCCCCCCCCCCCCCATCGGGAACCACCCGGTGCGGGCTGCCCCCGCAGCCCCCCCCCCCCCAGCTACGCCACTGACGATACCCCCTCCCCGAGTGAAGCTAAAAAATTGCGCATCCGGCCGTATTACGAAGGACCTCTTGAGCATTGCGCTCCATAAGAATGCATGGGAAATTCATGCCTCTTTGAACATTTTTACTTGGATCATATAATTCGAATTGAATTGTGATTTGGATGATCAGTCACTGGGATTTTTAACCACAGTCTAAGCACTTTAAAAAGCATTATACTCAAATCCGATTTTTACACATATTCACATTTAAAATACATGGGCCGAGGGCCTTCCCAACACGGCCGATCTAGCTTCAACTGCTCCTGTGCGCGGTATATACGGCGATCGTCATTCCATTGTATTGAAGGGTACCTACTGGCCACACACTCCGTGTGGTGTGATTTGAAAGTCGCGCGTACGAGTCGCGGACGACGTCGAAAGACACACTCTCTCTCTCGGCTTCTTTCACGAGTATGTACATACACTAAAAAATACTGAATTCCATGTCGAATTACACCATACAGCATGCTACGCAATATTTTTAGCAAGTTTTCGAATCGCTTGCCGCGAATTTCATTCTATTATTCATTTTCCTAGGAAGCTAGGATTGTTAGCCTACGTTCCCTAAACACTAGGAGGAAGGGAGGGGCCATTTGACCCTTTTTTTCGAATTCAAAAGAACATTTTAGCAATTATTATTCATTATATTCCTTTGAAATTTAGTGACTTTGTTCTTTTTTACCTATATATTAATGAAAAACAACAATAAAAACGCAATCATTTTTGTAAAAATATTCACAATAAGTTATAACTAGAAAGACGGCTAGGGGGGTCAATTGACACTGTCTTGAATTCGATGGAATGGTTGGAATTTCTTGCCAAGTAATTCTTTTAGGCATTATAACATTAATTTGCGTCACATTTTACGAACCATACAGCATTAAGTGACAATTTGTGACTTTTTTTATCTTGATTTGTACGTCGAAAGATGCATAGTCATGTTTCTCATATTTGAGTTTTGGCAGAGTTGCCGAAAAAAGTCAGTACGAGTATTTGTACATGTACTTATACATTACATAGAGTGAATTACTTGAAAACGATTGGAGAGATATATATGTAGCAAATTTATTTCTACAGTTTTTCTGTCGTGTGCGTTTAATTGTAACAAATATGTAACATATCATGCTCCACCCGTTGAGATCAACATGCGTTTAGTTCGTCCCCTATTACCCGCAATTCCATGAAAAGAAGTTACAAGGGCCATAAGCGCATAGAATGAGAGCCCTACCACCGTTCCACCCTTCACTTCACAACCATGTGATTACATTTGCACAAACCAACCATATTCGTAGCATCCGGCCACGGTCACTCATTTATCATCTGCCTTCAGAATGGTTCACTGGACGAAAGCTCAAAATGACAATCAACTAAATTTCCCATCCCTTAAGTAATGTAAATCCAATCCTTTGGAGGCAGAAGACGGGAAAGATCATCCTAACCTCCCCTACCATGAATGAGTAAACGGAAGTGAAGGGTATGGGATTGTCCTAATTAGGTATCAGTTGGGAGACTGTAATTATTTTATGCTCTAAAAATACTCTTCGGAATCATCTGTTTGTAATCAGACTGTCATCGAAATTTAATATCTATCATAACCGTCTGGTTAAAAGTTTTGGTTTCGGACGAAGTGAAAATAAAATATTGTGTTAATTCATATCATATTTCAGTAAAATATGAAAATAGGGTATCGAACAAGGCATAGGAGTATTTCTGTTCCAATTCAAGTTTTATTGCATTTGATTGATTCATTACTAGTATCCAAACAATGCCACTGACATTGTTAACTTCTCAGCTATTCAACACCTACAAATTGTGGTTAAGAATATTATTTCTCTTCTTTACGAGTTTTCTATGATAAAATATAGGCAAAACATACATCCATCCATCAGTATAAACATAAAAAATATATGAAACTGAAATAAATTGGAACAAATTCTATTATTTTAGAAAAAAAGCTGTAGTTGAGGTAATGAGCTACAGGTGCAGAAAACATTCCTCTTGCTCGCAGAAGATACTGTTCCCCCCTTCAAGTCTCATTCAATTTGAAATCAATTCTCAGAATTTCCAGAATATTTGAAGGAATGTTGAATTTACATTAGTAAATGCCTTACTTTCACTTACTAATTGTAAGTAGAATCGTTCGAATAAGCGCGAAAAGCCAAAATGCAGAATATGAGCAACGAGGGAATCATGACATTTGCTTTTCTAATTTTTATTTGTATTCTTATATCCTCAAAAGTCAAAATATGTCGGATCAATTACATGATAAATGGAATTCATAGCCAGTCATGTTTGACGCAAATGTCAAGTTATTAGATACAAGTTATTTAGGCTTAGGAGTAATTGCGGATAAGAGTCCAGAGTATCAGGAAGCGTCAAAATTGCATGCATAATGCGGTCGAACTCCATATCCTAATATATGTACCAATCAAGTAGTTTTCTATAGGCACACCCATTGATATATTTCACTCGAAGAATAAGGATCAAAGGTAGGAAAAATGGACGAGGTTCCTCCGAGATATAACTGCTGTGGGATAAATGGTCAGTAGGAGAAGGCTCGCTTGGCATCAACCGAGTTCAGTGCAATATCATTTCAACAAAACTTGAGATGAAAATCGCCCAATGAATGCAACTGATTTCATGCTTTTGTCTGTTGCACTTAAGAATTATTACTTAATGAATATCCTCACGTTTTCTCACATTCCAATTTAGAGCGTCTTCAGGTGTTGTAATATGCAAAAAGGAAATCATTAATATCATTCTCAGGCTAATCTCCTTTGGTTACCGCTAACCATTGCATTCTTAGAAATAAGAATATGGACGACGACAGGGAATGTCTTATCTAATTCACCATCGGCTTCCATCATAGGTATTATTTTCCTTTCGTGAATGAGCGATGCATGTGCCAGGGACAAAGAGCCAAATGATAAAAGCTGAGGCTAAATAATACTGGAAGCACAGCCTCTTAAAACATGGAGAGTACAGTTGATCGATTCGAAGGTATTTGAGGAGTATTTGCGTCGTTTGTAGGTCTCTGATATACCAAATAGTTAAGGAGCAGTTTTAGCGTTTAAAAGGAGAAGAAGGGGATGAGTGTCGGATGTGTGAAGAGGGAGGGGGGGGGGAGGGTGAGTGGGGGGAGCTGTCGGGGGAACAACACAGCTGCAAGAAAGTGGAAGGGCACGCGATTATCATATATCTAAGTTTATGGACGCCGTATGACAGAAGAGCATATCAAGAATTCGAGAGAGAGAGCATGATTATGTGAAAAATGAATGGCTTCCACAATGTGTGCAGGAAAACACGTGTTTTTCGAAGGCGTTGGATGGACTGTAGTGAGACGAAAGTCACAAATGATGGCGATGGTGAGGAGGCTAGTAGCAAAAATCATTTCCCCTTCTTGGTAATGCCATTTTCCTCCTTTGGATCGGTCGAAGCACTTACTTCCGTTCATAACGCGCGTAATTCCGTTTTAAGGAACGATTTTATCGCACCACCTGGGATGCTCGTCCCTCTGCCGTGCTCGCATGAACTCGACGGTGACATTGCAGAGCCTCCCCCCTTTCAACCCCTTAAAGTTACATAAGTCTCTAACTTGACTCACGTTTACCCGCCGTACGGCTGAAAACCATTCAAAACGGCGTGTTTTTTGCGATTCTGTGAAAATTACTGTGGTGAGTAATAGAATATTTTTTTATAAATAGTTGAAAAAACATACAAACTACACACCTTTAGTATTTTGACGAAATCTAGGTGCTATAAGTTCCTAATATTCTCCCTCTGGAGCGCACAGCCATAATCTATCCCATTTAAAACAGCTTATATTTTTAGGCAAATTACTCGAAAAGTAGTTCGGCAAGGGGTTGATATTTTGATTTAATTGGAAAGATGAGTATTTTCTTTAAAACGAGGACAAATGCTAGGTGAAGTGATTTTTCGCTGAAACTACCATAATGGCGGCGAGGAGATCCTCGCGCGGGGATTCACTCGCACACCAATGCAATGCGCACCATGCAACATGTAGGTGGTGCCCACTACGACGTGCACACACCCACACAAAAAGGGAGAGGGGACACACACGAGACGTCAGGTGAAAGAGAGGAGGAATTCCGCGCTCTATGTATATTATGCTGCATTGGGGAGATGCGGCGGCGTTGCGAAATTAGCGATCGACCCCAATCTAACATACTAAAAGCACGCCTTGCATGTTTTCTACATGGGTCTTGAGTCTCTATCCATCTGTTTAGTTGCAAAGCACATATATTAATGGTCCCTCTCAATTGTGATAATATCTGTAGTGTAGTAGTGCATGCTTGTGAGGCTTCGCCTCGTGACAAGCATTAGCGATTTATGCTAATGCATAATTAGTCGTAGTTACACTAACTCTAGAGTATAGTGTAATGCATGTTGGTGATTACTCACCCCCTGCCACACACCCCTGTGGTGGCTTGAAGGGTATTTTGTAGATGTAGATGTATCCAAGCATATCAGAGAGGCTCCGGGTACTTTCTCTTTTCCGCGGCCGTCGAATGTATTATAATGCGTATGTACTACACACACATGGACGGCAATTTCCGAACGCCGAAATCGTCAACTCTTCGAGAATCCTTCCCGTCGAGTGTCCGACTGGAGCGAGAGAGAGACTCTCCTTCCCAAGACGACAGGAAATCACGTCCGCGCACACAGTATCCTGTCCTCCCTCCCCTCACCTTCCTCGCCCTCCGGCCCCTCTCCCCCAACCGAGACGCGGGAGTGACTGTGTGACATGACAACGTGGCACGCACTATACTCGCCGACTCCACTCCGGTGACCAAACGATCGAGAGCAGGGGAGGGAGGGGTGAGCGTAGACCGAACATTCAAAGGACATATCTAGGCTAAACTATCGATGTAGAGGAAACATCGATAGTTGAGCTATCGATTATATCATTATGTACTTGAAATAAAGGAAATTGACTGCCGAACCGATAGATTCAAAATGTCATTTTTCCCACGTACAATAAGGGATCATAATAGTTGCGATAGATCAATCATATGAAACTCCCACCCTCAATAGGCAGAGTAGAATTTTCACTTATGCTTAATAACACTACATCATTACTAACTCTTCACACCGGTCGATTACTCCGGCATTATTTTATTTTGTTCTTTGCATTAAGTAGCATCTCGTAGTATTCATAAATTAACAGTATCAGTAATATTAACCACTAGATGTGTCTATAGCATTTTTCTGCTTGTTTGTATGTTCATTTACGTATCACTCTCCTAGTTTCCGGTTGGACTGCGCAATGTTCTCCTGACTGCTTTTGGCCTACGCCTAGCGCCAGGGGGAGCGTGCGAGGTTCTGATTTGTTCTGGGACGAGTGCTGCATGCCTGGTGTGGAATCACCCCGTGCCACACACCCAAGTGGTGGCTTGCACGGTATACCGTAGATGTACTTTATATCGTGTTTCCTGAAGACGCTTGAACAGAAAATCTATTTGTGTGGACCTTTAAGGTTTAAATTTACCTCCAATAAAACATAGCACACACGGAAAAATGTTTCACAAAAGCGCGCCGCAGAATATTACGAACATCAGGGTGTTATCAATGCGACAGCAAACGGAATCTGAAATTTATGTAAACCTGACACTAGGGATGGGCATTATAGTTCTCTTTAGGGAATGGTTCACTGAACTATAGTTCAATTAGGCCACTCGGCAATGTATTACGTAGAATTCGCATTAAAATATAAAATAATGATAACACAATCCCCCCATCATTTCTGCACCCTTCATTTTCGTCAGAACCTTTATATTAACTGTGAGTAGCTGCAAATATGGCTGAGCAATATGCAGCACCCATAATGAGTTTCTTATAACTCTCCTCCTTCGAACTCAGTACTATGGTCTAGCTTTTATCTTCATGAATATCGTATATTTACATTTCCTTCCGCACCATCGCTTCAGTTGGAGGCGTCTCCTCTCGGAATAACTAATTCCTACCAATTGGCTCGTTCCTTCGACATCCAGTAATTAAATTACTAACGATTTCAAGTATAGCAACATTCAACAATTCCGGCATTGCAGAGGATCGCGAGAGGAACGAACTAAAAGCGGTACCCCAGGTCGGGACACTACCTTCCACGGAACTATCCACCGATCGCACCACCAAAAGCACAGCACCCACCGCCTGTCGCCGAAATATTCCCCCGAACTAATCAACTAAAAAGGGGTGCCAACTGTCGGCGAAACTAAACGGTCTCATCGTCTGACTAATACTCCCCGAACAGTAGTGGTGTCGCCTGTCCGCGAAGTAAGTGAACTGTACATTTCTTTGCTAAATATATTGTTTATATCATTTATTTTTGATAGAACGCAATGTAAAGGCCTTAGTTGCTGTTTTTGGTGTTAAATGAAATAAATAAATAAAATAGAAACTGAGAACCTGCACCATCTGAACTTAATACGAAATGGCATTTCAAGTTGATGAAGCAGGCGCGGCGGATATTGGATTTATTTGTTCAAACTGAACGGGTCACTGACTGGGGCAGTAAATAATGGGGAAGACCACTAAGTCCCAGAATCATAATATTTTACGATTACACCATCGATTTTATGTCATGTACCGCATATAAGCATTTGAAAATTAATTACAGAGTTAGGTATTGCAAACGATTATTTCGGGTGAAAGAAAATGATGATTTTCAAAGGACCACTTTCGCGCCAAAAAGGACACTCCCCGGATGTGTCGTCACGTACCGCATCCGTTCGAAAGCTGTAGCGCTCCTTATTCACTTCTCTCCGGTACTCTCTCATACTCAAGTAAAAATGAAGTGTGGCGAAGGATCTTATCAAGCATATCTATCTAGTTTGCCATAAGCTCTTTACGGAAAATTATTGAATACTACGAAACGATTAAGGAACGTGTTTCCGCGTAGGAAAGAGGAGTTCAATGATATTAAACTATCGGAACTGCCATCCATAAGGTAAGGTGCTGGAATCCATACATGGTTGATTATAATATTCCTAAAGAAACCTGCTCAAAATTTAAAGATGGTGAGAGCAACTTTGGATTTCCAGACGTAGGATATCATCAAGTAAGAATGAGTGAACAGAATAGCCCCTTAGTTGTTGGTGGCAAAATGATTCCCAAGCACCTATAAACGCCACAGGGACATGCTGTGAAAGCCACAATTCAAGGTGTCATTCATTGTTATGTAGCATTTTAGTTTAAGGTGGTTTGAGCGATATATTTCCCTAGTCAAAATGAAGACCATATTCCAATATTATTATTTTATTTCTGCGTCTGTAAGAAGTATGAAGTAAATATAGTAATATTAAAGGCGCAAAAATATAGCTATACATACATGACAAAAATTCTCTGTAAATAAATAAATATAACTACATAAGTCTCCAACTTGACTCATTTTTTCAAGCCGTACGGCGAAAATGCCTCTACAACATAAGGTTTTTTGTAAAAATCACTGAGGTGTGTAATTGACTAATTGTTATAGGTAAATATTTGAGAAAACACACATACTGCACACCGTTGGTGTTCGCTCTTCCGCGGCGGCGTTGATTAGATGAGTTCAACATTTTTCGGGTGACGTCCACGTTATGTTGTTTTAGGTTCACAACAGTTTCTCAGTTGCACACCGTTGGTTTTTCGACGAAATCTAGGCGTTGGAAATTCCTAATTTCTACAATATTCTTCGTCTGAAGCGCACAGCTATGATCTTTCTCTAAAGGATTGTCGCTGCAACCAAATGGTCCTGTTTTCTGCAGATTTCTTGAACTGCCAATAGTTCTCAGTCCCCATCAGTTCTTTTGCCGTTCAGTCACTGTATCCTTGGTCTTCCTTTCTTCCCGAGCACCTTCCCCTCCATCACATTGACAAAAGAGCTGTAATCACATCCCATGTAAAACATCTTATATTTTTAGGCAAATTTCTCGTAGTGTAGTTGGGCAAGGGGTTAATATTTTGATATCTTTGGAAAGATGTGTTTCATCTTTAAAATGAGGTCAAATTCATCAAATTCTATGTGGAGTGATTCCTTCCGCAAACTACCTTAACGCGCAGAAACATCGATGTTTCCATCGTGGCAGTCCGTAGCCTGGTATACTCTCTCTCTCCGATTTCAAATAGTTCATCCCGTGACATTTTCGGTGTTCCTATTCTTACGCATTGGCTATGGAGGTAATGCTTCACAGATAAGGGCTATATAATGCATGTTCCTTTAAAAGGCAGACTGAGGATAACGAATATATGTAAATAAAACGTATTGCCTGGTTGGGCATTAATACATTTAAATATTAGAGTTCCCATGATATCTAATAGTACCTTTATTCCTGCTAAGCCGTGTATTTAAGCCTAGTAGTCATTAGGTACTGCAATGAAGTTTGCCAACCCCATTTGAATTATTGGGATGAAGAATTTATAATGACGAACTTATACTAGCGAATTCATGAGAAAGATTAAGATTAATTAGCTCAACATACGGAAACCACTCGTTAACTCAGTCAGATGCGTGAGAAATACTAATGCACACTGTTCATTAAAAACGTAACTAGGAAAACACACGGAATGGATGTGAAATCTCTTTAAATGGTGAACGAAAGGGAATGTTCATATTTTGACGGTACTTAATCAAAACAAGCGCTGCATCTGACTTTCCAGCAATGAGCAATGGCACACTTCCCGCCTGTGGAGTCTCTTTTTGGGCAAAGAATAGAATCCCGCAATTGGACACTCTACTCTCCCTCATTGATATGCAAATCCAGGAAATTGTTTGAAAAATAAAAACGCGGTTGTTACCATAGCATGTACATGTACGGAATCGGGCATCTTACGTTGTTTCCGAAACATATTCTACCGAAACAAAATATGCCGCAGGAGAGCCGCAAAACCCTAGAAACTGACTCGTAATATTTTACTAGCTTAATACTTATTTAAATGGAACGAAATTCTATATTAATAAGCAACGAACCCGGGCCTATGGGAGAGAAAGCCGTGACACCTTTTCTACAATCTCTCTCTCTCTAGCTTCAGAAAAGCATTCTATCGTCAGCAACCTCAACGTAATTAGGTCCCGCGATGTCTCTCCTTGTTAGATGGAAAATGGAATCACTACACCCCTCAGAATTCGTCCACCCGGAACAGTCTTCATTACTTGAGTACGTATATTCCTCGCTTTAAATCACTTCCCCACCCACACACTCTGCCTCTACCGGATTGCCTCAAATGACAACCCCCTTCCCACACCCCACCGACCTTCTCCGCCCGTTTGGATCCACCCACCTTGCGCTCCTCGCGTCAATTCAGACCCAAACCACCCGCACAACAACCTCCAATCTCTTTTTCACTATTCGTGATAATTTCAAGTTTTATTCTATACCCGAAAACAATAAAATCAATCAGAATCCTTAGAGGGAAGACTATTGAAAGTGAACCCGAACAGATTTCCCCAACAGCATACGTCGGGAAACCATCAGATCTTTTTGGTAGTCGTCTACTATGCATTCTATGCTGGCACCTAAGTTCGAAGGCCATTTTCTGCGTCAATCACTGAATTGGTTGAAATTTCCCTACGTATAGGAAAATGGGATAGTGTTTGTGGGGTACCAATATAGGTGGTTGTTGAAATATTGGCTTCCCTAGCGTTAGGCACGACCATAAGTTATTTATTCCATATCTGTCCTTCCATGTGTAAGACGCAGTTAAAAAGGATATCAGAATATGGGGAATGGAATGTGTGAAGCACCGTGATTTAGAGCAGAGCAGGATCCTTGTTTCTGGGATACCCACGGTATTTACTCCCTGGTGGCAATGGGTACTGGTCAAGTCTGCCGTCACATCCCTCGGTTGCCATAGTGATCACCATCTTTCTTTCTAAACATATCTGAGTTACAGTTTCTCCCGCAAAGGAAAGAATGAATGGATGATTTCTGTTTACTACGGTTGTGTTAAGCATTGGTTTCAATGTAGATAGTTGCTTTGTGGTGTCAACTACTCTCATTTTTTTTACCTCGTGACCAATTTTGATTAGAAAAGTGACCAATGTTGAAATTCATAAATTCTCTTCGACACGATTCGATCTCTTCGAGCGACGATTCGCGGTTATAGCCTTTTCTAGAGAAAAAATAATGGAAGATATGTCATTTGCAGCGGGATTATTCCCCGTGCTCTGATGGAGACTCTCCATGGATATTTGAGTCCTGGCTTCTACATGGTAGCTTTCTATTACGAGAGAGATAAGCCTCAAGTACACGAGGCGAGTTTACAAGCTACAAGCCGGCTTTTTCACAAGCACCTCGTAAACTAGTCCAGTGTACTCGATGCACTCGCTCCGTTAGCTGCTTGTGAAAACGCTCTGGAAAAAGTTGAACTGCCGGCGACTTTACACACCACTCGCCGGCTTTTGAGTGAGCTAGCTTGTAAACTAGCCACGTGTACTCACAGTGGCTTGTGCACAAGTTGCTAGTAGCGTTGGTCAGCAGACGACAACACGTGGTTTCCACACGCCAGCTAGTTGACTACTGAGCAAGTGGGAACTTTTGTTTGTACTCAACTACTAGCGTACTCGCCGACTGTTAGCTTGTAAACTCGCCCCGTGTACTTAAGGATTTAGGGTGACTTTGGCCGATACACCGATCGTTCATCCACTCATTCTCGCTCACGCATAACCAAACGGGAGTCCGAAATCCAACCCATTTCCTCAGAAATCCCTTAGCAGGTCAAAATCGTCCTTCTGGTGGAGGTTCCCTCTCGCCAAGTGAGTTCGGAAGGAGGGCCTTGTTCCCCTCGGAGAGTTTATTGCTCCCCCGCAGATCTCCCTTTTCTTCTTACTCAGACATCAAAGGAAAAGAAACCCTACCCCTCCCCTCGGAAATAATCCTTTTCGCAGGTCAATATTTTCCTTCAGCGGGTGGTTCAACTCGCCCTACGGGGAGGAAGGGCCGCTTGGAGAGGTTCTTGCTCCCCCTCTCAGGGGGACGTGGTTCGACCACGTTGCCACATCGTCGTTAACTCGGGACTTAGAAATTTTAGGCGGTACGATTATTTTTTAACTGAACTCTAACATACATACACTGTTGGTATGATACCAATGTTAGTAGGATTTTCCAATGAAAGTGAATCATAATAAAATGTGGGCACTGTCTCGTCATATTTTTTTGGATTATTGGCAAATGACTGCACATATTGAAGTTCCATATGCGCAAATACAATGGAAATGGCACAGCTGTAGGATCCTATGACTGGAGAAAATGCTCAATAAAATATCAGCCAACTAACCTGCATATTTTGTCCATGACTTATTTTTGGTAACTAAGGCATGTGGAAACAGAATTTTTCAAATGATAATGTAAAATTAAATATTTGATTTGACTGGCACGGTCGCGCCGTCACCTCACAGAACTTCAACTGTATACGTTTACGGAACGGCAAATGTTACCCACACATGAAACAGCCAACATTAAAAAGCGGGGTAAGGTCCTCGCCTGCTAATCCGAGGGTCGCGGGTTCGAGTCCCGCCTGAGTCGGTTTTTCACTTGCCCTGGGCATGGTAGTTTGTCAAGTTCTGGTGGTTCGGCACCTGAGAAACCTGAAGACAAGCCTTAATGGCTTATCGGGATCTCAGGGGCATACTTCCGGTTCACCAGAATCGCCGGAGAGTTAAAAAAAAAAGAAAAATAGAATAAAAAAAATGTAAAAATTACGACGTAGGTTAAAAAAAAGGCTGACAGACACTTTTATCTACTCTCAACTAGAATTTTAGTGACACTCAACCACGTTCTCATCGTTTATACGTAATTCTCAAAAGGTATCACTTGTGTGAATGATCACTTGAAAATGTCCTACATATGCCGAAACCATGGTCGGCTGTTAATAAAATTATAGCTGGATCATATAGGTGTGCGGTCACTTTGCTAAGATGGTCTTTCACAACGTTATGTCCGATGCTCAATGTTGATATTCATCAGTTATCATGGAATTATTGCACTCCACACAATAAATTGCAAAAACGTCATGTTTTTTTCGTCGTTACCATCCTGGTCAAAGTGCATCACTCCCAGCCAAAGCACATAGCCTATTAGACCTTCAACACGGAAAAGATCAATGGAGAAGCAGCCGTTGTGAGAC
This sequence comes from Pyrrhosoma nymphula, assembly GCA_963573305.1. NCBI lineage: Eukaryota > Metazoa > Arthropoda > Insecta > Odonata > Coenagrionidae > Pyrrhosoma > Pyrrhosoma nymphula. Next base: position 46,403,187 of record OY754328.1, read on the forward strand.
GCTGCTTCTCGCAATACTCATTTTATGCTAGATAAGTAGGACACCTCCCGCTCGCTTCGTATTTACCAACAACCAGCAACGTTTTCTGTCTGTGACACAAAAATATATGGAGAGAGAGAGCGAGAGAGATAGCTAGTAACTAGCAGCATGTTCTCCGTCATAACGTTTGGAGGAAAGGAAATAGGAAGCAAAACCCGAAATTTTGGTTGAATTCAATCGATAATTAAAGAAATTGCCGAGGGCTTACACGTATGCAAAATCCACAGGACGCACATGTGGGCTAAAAGCTCGGAGAAGAAATCTATCGTCGCCGGACGAGCAGCATGTTTATGTCATGAAAATAAGGAAGGTGTAAAATGAGATAATTGATACCACACTTACATTCTGCGAAAGTCAATTAAGACATCCAAGCAATTTCCTGATAAGGATATGCATTAAAATAAACGAGTTTCAAGTTCAAAAAAAGATTTGCCATGGTGAAATGCTGCGATAAGAAAATTCAGCAAATGCCACTGGATACACTAGAGCAAGAATTCTTCCGATAAATACGTGAGCAATCAAGTTATTTACATCACACCCAGTTTTATTTCTGAACACGAGATTAAAAACCCCTCGCGCCCTGACACATCACCAAAATACCCTGCTAGCCAATCCATGGGTGTGTGGCAGGGGGTGAGTAGTCACCGACGTGCATTTCACTATTATATACTAAGGTTAACGGAACGTCAAATGTTTAATAGGAAGCTTGAGAGACGTGCTGATTGTACTACATCACCAAAATACCCTGCAAGCCACCTAAACGATGTGTGGCAGGGGGTGAGTATTCACAAACACACCCTATCACAGTTAGTGTAACTACGACTATTGATGAATTAGCATAATTCGCTAATGCTTGTCACGAGGCGCAACTTCACAAGCATGCACTACACCATAAGTAAGCTACCAATGTTAGAAGGACCGTTACTATTCTGCAGATACATAAATTGACAGAGAGACAATAATTATACTGAAAGCATGCACGGCGTGCTGCTAGTACTAGGCAGCAGACAAGCATACTAGTAATAGAGAGTAAATCAACTAACTAGCCACACAGTCTATTGACAAACTTAGTTTGAAGTGTCATTGGTAGCTGTTGTTGTCTCTTAGCGTTCGCGGGAAAAAAGACATGTTCGTTCTGCAGTCTAGTTCCCCAACTTTATTCATGATCATTGATTCATTTAACTCATGATCTGATCTACCGTAGTATCTACATCTACAAAATACCCAAGAAGCCACCTCAAGGGTGTGTGGCAGGGGGTAAGTAGTCACCAACATGCATTTCACTAAACCCAAAGGTAGTGTAACTACGACTATTGATGCATTAGCATAAATGCTAATGCTTGCAGTACCTATGTCGGATTTCGTAAAATATTATCAACGTCGTCAAAAAATAGACTGGTTTGGAAGGTACACAATAGATTAAGTTTAAATTTTAATCGAAGGTCTGAAAGCGATTCCAATCCCATTTGCTGCAAAAGGTCAGTAACACTAACGAGATTCTCATAACGGCCTTTAACGTATCTTGCCGATCTTCGCTGCACGCGTTATAACTCAGTTTTGAAGCCTACCTCATAAGGATCCCAAATACTGGAAGCATATTCCAAGTGGGGTCTAACGAGGGAGACTAACACTGATTTCCCTAACTTTATCGTCACTCTTTCCAATTAATTATTCTTTTAACAAATCCCAATTTATGATTAGTTTGGCCGGTAATTTCCCGAATATTTTCACTCCACGAGAGATCATTAGTTTAACCCAGAGGTTTTGAACATATTTTACAGTCTCTGATTGGCTATTCTTTTTGCATTAGCTGTAATGAGGAGAGTTGTTCCTTTTCCAGAAATTCATTACTACACATCGTCGCACTTGCCCAGTACCCTTTTAACAATGTCCAATTTGCGAATAGCATGCGCAGTTATTACCCAATTGGGTGGTTGACCCCACGACAATACAGGAGCAGACTTCATCCACATCAGAAGTCGCAACTTGGATCCCCCGATATCTCTGTGCATATACGTAGTAGCGGAAGACATTAATATTCAAGTACCTATATAACATTCAAAGCATATTCAGTATAAATAGTGTTGTTAAAATTAACCTCCTGATGCATATTTTTGCTCATGCATTAATAATCGTGATTTCAAAACCATAAGAAGGATATCTACACATTTGAAGTAACATGCCTCTAGGATGTGTGGCACGGGGTGATTCCCAGCCAGACATGCAATACATGACCCAGTCCACGATCGAACTGTCAAGCTGCCCCGGAAGCTTGGGGCAGACAAAAAAAGCAGCCAGGAGAAGAATGCAGGACCAAACTATAGCTAAGTAGGATAGTACTACGTTGGCGAACATGCAAACACGAAGTAGACTGGCTAAGATAAAACTGCTGGTTTGTATTACTAACACTAAGGACGGCCTGTCCTTAAAAACCCGCGGTTTTACTCCAACCTCAATTGCAACTGACTCTGGGGGACCACTAGCCCGGCCCAAACCACTGCTTAATATATCTGAAAATTCTTATGTCAAAAAATATGGATTCGACACTGCTTTCACCACACATACCGAAATTCCCAAATCTTGGAACCACTGCCTTGGCAGATTCGATCGCATCCCGCATCAGCCGTGGGAAGTATCGGCTCTCCCCGCTCAGAACTTTGGTTTCCTCGCAACATATGGAGTGACCAGGCATGCTCGGCTATTGCTGAGGGGTTGTCATCGTCATCCAGGTTGTCCTGATGACGATAGACGACTCGTTCATCGAAACGTCGGCCGTAATGGAGAACCTGACCCGGTGGAAATCCCGAATAACCTTCCACGATACAATACGCCCGGAAAGCCTGCGATCATTCTTCGCACTACATAAGACTGCTGCATAATCACCAAGAGTGGGAATGGAGTGAGTATCAAGAAATTCAGCATTTGCAATTGAGTGAAGGAAACTATAGTGGAGGGAAAGTCTTTGGTTTCTTATGATGAGAACAAGCAATAAGTGCTGAGTTGTGATGCTTCACCGTATGGGTTAGGGGCTGTGTTAGCTCACCGTAGGAAAGATGGTAAAAAGAGCCAATCGCATTCTCATCAAGGACACAATCAGAAACAGAAAGAAAGTACGCTCAGATTGACAGAGAGTGTTTGGCATTGGTGTTTGGAGTGACAAAGTTCCATAATTATGAAATGGAAAGACAGATTGTGTTAGTGACTGATCACAAGCCACTATTAGGGATTTTAGCACCAGGGCGACAAATCCCAGTGATACTGTCACCAAGGATGTTCAGGTGGAGTTTGAGCTTGGCAGTCTATGATTATTAACTTGGGAGTATCGTTCAGGAAGCAAACTGGGACTAGCAGATACCCTTAGATGCCTGCCCCTAAGTGAGGAGCTGCAGATCCCGCCGATATCTTCATGCTGGAGGGAGACAATAATCTGATTCCCCCCGGAACACATAGCAAACGAAACAAGGAAAGATCAGTTGCTAAGTAAGGTTTTTCTTTGTTTTGAATAGCTGGGGAGGAAACAACGAATGATGCTGATTTGGAACATTTTGTAAGACGAAAAACTGAACTTTCATTACATAAGGGCTGTGTTTTGTGGAGCACAAGAGTGGTTATACCCAGGTTGCTACAAGAGCAAGTATTAGGAATGCTGCATGCAATTCACCTAGGGATGAGTAACATGAAAGAAATAACCAGGTCATTAGTGTGGTGGCCTTCAATGGATGAAATGATTGAGGCCAAGGTGAACTCTTGTACGAGGTGCCAGACAGAGGTATGGACTTGGGAACCACTAGAGGAGAAGTTGTCCCGGTTGCATGTGGACTTCATGGAATAAGGCCAGGGGAACTATTTTTTGTTGGTGGTGGATGCCTATTCAAAATTGCTTGAAGTGGGAGTAGTAAAGGATATGAAGGCAGAGACAACAATTAAATATTTGCGTAAGTTGTTTGCTACACATGGGTTACCAGATATCATCTGTTCTGATAATGGCCCTAACTTTACATCTGTGCAATTTAAGACTTGTTTGTAGAAAAATGGCATTAGGCATATTTTTAGTGCACCCAGCAACCAATGGTCAAGTGGAGCGGATGGTGAGGACCACCAAGGAAGCCTTGCAGAAATTGGAGGTCCGGTGGAAATCCCGAATAACCTTCCACGATACAATACGCCGGGAAAGCCTGCGATCATTCTTCACACTACATAAGACTGCTGCATAATCACCAAGAGTGAGAATGGAGTGAGTCTCACGAAAGTCAGCATTCATACCAGATTGTCTCGGTTCCTCTTAATGCAGCACACAACCCCGCATGCCACCACTAGGAAGACTCCTGCAGAATTACTGATGGGAAGGAACTTGAAGACCAGGCTGACTAAACTTCACCCAGACAGTGCTGGCAGTGACAAGAGTAGCAGAGAGGGGTTTCTAGGAAAAGACATTTTTAGGAAGGGGGATTTTGTGGGCAAATAGCTAATTTGGGGAGAATAAGTGGGTACCCAGTGTTGTTATAGATGTTTTGGGGCCTAGAAACTACGTGGTTAAAACAGAGACTGAACAAATGTGGAAAAGACATATTGACCAATTATTGATAAGAAAGAAAATGGTAAGTTAAGGAAGTGATTTGAGACAAGGTATGGAAATGGACAAGGACGTTGTTGAAAGAAGGATGAATATGGAAAATATTGATGTTGTGCCTTGGGAGTTGTGTGATGTGAATGGGGGAATTCCAGGAAAAACAAATGGACAAGTAATGGACGGAGTGCATGATAGAGAAAATGAGTTGGGGTGCCACGAAGGTCTGAACGAATCAGACGTCAACCAAATTGGTTTAGAAATTGTGTATGAAATATTTGGAAGGGAATCAGATTCTAATGGGGAAGGGATGTTATGTACGATGAGAGCTTGGTAATTGATGCCTGCTTTTTAGTGTGCGTTTTGTTATAGGATAGTGGTGCCCCCTGAGGAAAAACGGGCGACCATATTTTTAGGACGAGTAAAAGTGCAATGTTACTGTAAGCACATGTGGTAAATAAAACCCTGATATAACCATAGGGAAACCGTGGTAGTTATTTAGAGATGGTTGGTTGCTCCTGAGGACATAACACCCATCACAGTTGGAGGTATTATAAACATTAAACATGCACCTCTAAGGCCGTTTTACACGAGGGCACTTTACTGCTCAATCTGAAGTACGCATGGATGTGCATTGAAAATTGCGTCGTGTAAAGCGGTGAATTGCAAGAATGAATGCGCAAATGCACAAACGAGAGATTGGAAAATAGTCCCTGCTCTAATTCCGCGCTTGCGTTCACGCAATTCCTGTACGTTAAATTGTGTAATGAATTGCCTCGTGAAAACGGCCTTAGCAGTTCTCACTCGAACATCGACTTTGAATGCGAAAGGACCCAAAGGAGAGCTGAATTGGTGGTGCACGACGGCGTGACGAACTGTTTCCTCGCGCCATCGCACCGGCATGCACCGAGAACGCAAGATGTGAGACGACCGACAACACTTTCATGGTCCCCACGATAAAAAGACACTTCCCCTACGCCGGGAGTGAAGAAGGGTCAAGAACTGATCCTCCAGCGCGATCATACATTTAATTGTTAAGAGGCCAGAGGTCACGCAAGGGTGAATGCCACGGGTGAATTCCCACCGACATTCACTACAACACCCCAAAGCAGAATGTGTTTTATCTTTCTGCAATGCTTGATGCTAAGACGTAAAACGTTCTGCGAGTGCGGGCGTTTTACTAATACAATATATCTTCCTTATCTTTCTGCAGTCCTCATTTTCGTTCTGCGACAATGTCGCGCCGTCGCTTTATGTTCTGCTTCAAAAATGGGGCTACAAGATATGCCACAAATGTTGAATAAATAATAAGTATTCATGTATTTTACAACAGCATAATAACACTGAAATAATTGAGTCAAAGAGGAAGCACACGAAACGCGCTGTTAGCGCTATTTAGCGAAGTAAAGCAAAAGCATGTTCGTCTAGGGAAGCAAAAAGTGCACAAAATTGTTCTCCTCCCGACGTTATTATATGACAGCGAAACCCGGGTATGCCATTCAGGAAAGGCACAAGAGTAGGCCAAATGCAGTAGGAATGGGAAACCAGAGAGGTGCTTGAAGAAATACATAATGCTACCCCAGCGTATGCTGTTAGTGAAGTCTGTTCGTGTTCTCCAGCGGGTGAAACTGCATTTCTGCCGACGTTTCGATGCACGAGTTGTCTATTGCATCGTGTTTGCGGCAGAAGTAGGATGGATAAGGTTAGTATCACGAGTGTGTGATGAAAGAATGTGGATTGGATGCTTCAGTAATGGACATGACAGGAATGTGCTCCGATGGTTTGGTCGAGTTGAGATGGTTTGAACATAACAACTACCAATAAGACTTTGGACTACGTCTGTCGATAGGTAGTGTAGCTCTAGTAGTAGTAGTAGTAGTCCTTAATACCCTTATCTGCTACCTAGTACTAACAACACGCCGTGCATGTTTTCGGCATGACTCTTGAGTCTCTGTCCATTTGTGTGGTTGAAACATACATTAACGGTCCCTCTCCATTGGGAGCACATCTGAGGTGTAGTGATTGAGTAGTAGTCCTCATGACATGCATTAGCGATTAATGATAATGCCTAATTATCCGTAGTTACACTAACTTTAGGGTGTAGTGTAATGCATGTTGGTGACTACTCACCCCCTGCCACACACCCTTGAGGTGGCTTGCAGGGTATTTTGTAGATGTAGATACGTTTCATACATATTTCGTTTCTCGATATTGATAAAAATTTCGTATTGCGAGATGTATGGTGTGAGAGGAATGGGATGGAAGGGGCAGGCCGAGAAAGTCACGCGGGTGGAATTTGGTGGAAGAGGAGGATTATTAGGATTCTTCAAAATAGGAGAGCGCTTATGATGCCATGCAGGAACGTAACAGAAGCGATAGAGGCATGCAAAGATAGGGCATTGTGGGGGAAATTATTACGGGAAAGCCATTTTCATAGGCTTAAAGGTGATGTTAGTCAACTCCGCCTAGCCCGCAAGGGAATCATGGGTATGTATGCAAGACACTGAAAGCACTGAAGAACAAATCAACTGATTACCAACACTACCAAACAAAAAACCAAGTTTAAATCATATAAGATAAGATAAAAAGGCAGTGACCATTCACATGGAACGTCTTCATTCACAAATACATGATTTTATGGGGCTGGAATCCTTGCACGACATGGCACACGTCTTTAGGGCATCAGATCAGGATCAGGGCATAAATTATTGTTAGACGCAAATGATCACTACTAGACTTAGTGAAAACATTAAAAGGAGGCATAATTCGGAGAAAAGTAAAACGCTTCATCACACACTTAATTCCATTTCCATCAAAATTGGAGTTCCGTTGTATTTACTGACGTAAAACCTGACACACCAAATGAAGTCAGTTTAAGAATCTTAACACTACTGCAAGTGAGCGTGTTCGTCAACGTAGCACTCGCCTAGTTAACGGTTTTACCGTGCATTGTCCTCTTAATGCTATTCGGTTCGCCACCAGAGAAAGCGAAAGGAGCTTGATCTGGGACGGCTATAACAAGACTTATGTGGGATAAGACAAGTGGGATAACCCAGTGCCACACACCGGGAGGCATATTATGCAGCGATGCTGACGTCTTCATCTTGACGTACTAAGACACTTGTAAACATTGCACCATTCGAGTGCGTATTCGCAAAAGATTGGCTTCCGAGCAATTTTATTTCCATGGCACCATTAACGCACGCATTTAAGGGCACACAACGTCGCTGACGACCTCTTCGCATACGAATATCGAACGGACACGACAAAAATGAGAATGATTCTCCTCAACCTTTAATATTTCCGATAATCGCCATCCAGTATCCGTATTCCCTTTCAGACGTGGAATCCTTCCAAGTTTTTTCTCCGAAAGACAAGAATCCCCAAACGCAGCTTCGGCTATGCATATTCAACAAGCACGGCAAAACCGGTCAAGACCAAGTGAAACGCGTGCGTAGGCGGCACGGGACTCTCTCTCAAAGAAGAATCCAGCCGACATACACGAAACCCGCACGGCGCGTCGCCGCTCGTCGACAGTGCCTTTCTTTCGTGGTCGAGTGCGGAATACGCACTCCCTGCCTACTAGTAGGGCCGAGGGACTACAGCGGGAGCAGGCAGAGGCCGCCGGAGGACGGTGAGTGAAGGAGGAGAGCGAGCAGGTGGTGGACGGGAGGAGGGCAAAAGCCGTGACGGCGGCTTCGAGAGGGGGCAGCACGGTGCAAGCAGAAGACCACTCGCCCTCGATTGAAAACACGAATCCCTCGCGTTGCTCGCTTCAAGAGAGCACGGCAACGTGGAAATAACGAGCAGATTTTTCACTTATCACGATGAATTAGAATACAAATTATTATGACTTCCGGACCAAACGAATGCACCATTTTCTGCGACAAATACACCGTCAAAAATTAACTTTTTGGGCACGATTTGCGTGCCAAACGCACAGACAACCCTCCATGCGTTACATTACCTCAGAAATGCATTCTGCATTGATCATGAATTTGGGTACACCTGGGACACATTTTTTTTAAATGGAAACAGAATCCCGACTCTAACATATCGACGCTCGGGTGAGCACCCATTACAGCATGAAATTCTCAAGCCAACTCTTCGTGAACTTGACAATCTTAACCTCCCATTTCCCCATAAATGACTTTCAAATGAAGAGTATAGAAATTATACCCGAGTAATGGGCACTTCAAAGAATTGCCCATTGCAGCCTCACGCCGTGAACAAAAAACTTCAAATTTTAACATTTGGATACGTTCATTCGGAAAATTCCTCTTAATCAACGATCTAAAACTATCCAAACATATCTCCACCACTTAGAAGAAATCATTAAATGAACAGGGGCATGTCGTAATGCGTGTTTATAACATTTTTGTTAGTTAACTACGACAGACTGCGTCATTCACAAGCTATTACAAATTTATATAATTTTTCACGGGTACTCCACCACCACAAGCAATTGCTATCATATCTCCAATAGGTAAAGCACAATAAGGCCAGTGGTCAATTCCACCAGGTAATAGGCAGATATGCTTATTACCTGGTGGAATACCCGTGAAAATTTAAGCATCAGATTCACCGGGAAAATCTTAGATCATTTATTACAAAATTGTTCCACAAGAAGAAATCTCCACCGTCGAACGGGTATAACCAGAGTCACTACTTTATTATAAAAATAATAATAATAACCTATCACTATCACCCTCCAAGCGACTCAGAAAATACAAACGACCAGCAAACATGATGAATGTTTAAAAACAGCGAAATTGCCTTACCATTAGAAGACTTGAGATCCCGGTGGATAAGTGAAATAGGTGCTCCATTGTGAAGGTAGTTCATCCCCCTGGCGATTTGGATAGCCCAGTCCACCAACACATCTGGCCTGATCTTGCGACCCGCAAGCACACGGTTCAAAGACCCACCACGAGCGTATTCCATCACCAAGCACAGATTCGGGATTTGTAAGCATACTCCTTCCAAACTAACGATATTTTCATGCTTAAGTAACCAAAAAAGCTTCGCCTCTTGTCGCACATTTTCCATCGTGACACTGATATCCTCATCAGGATCTTGTCGAGCAGCTTTAACTGCAACTTCCTGACCCCTCCAAAAACCCCTATAGACTTTTCCAAAACCTCCAACACCAATTACTTCTCCGAGGTCCAGCTCAGAGAAGTCAATTTCTACGGGCTGCACATCACTTATAACTCCCGACACGTGGTTGAATATATGATCTTCCTGAGTTACGAAATTGGCTGGGAAAATACCAACTTTGTCCCCAATTTTCCCCGTCCACCACCCTTCATCTCCCGAGATCTTGGAATCCTTGGAAAGCACTTCCACGATCTCTCCGCGACGGAGGCTGAGTTCGTCCTCCCCCTGCGCTTCATAATCATACAGCGCCGTCCACAATGACAGGTTGCTGGTACTGGTTCGACCACTGGCCTTATTGTTATGATTTCTGACGGGGCTGCTGTTGTTGCTGGTCTGTTGTGCAGTGCTCGTCGTGTTCGGGGTTGGCGAGGCAGTGCGACTGTTGTCGTTGCTGCACACTTCATCTCGGCCATTGCTGTTCCCGAAAGCCGACTTGCTGTGTTCCATGGACGTCAATAGTGGAGGCATTCGTTGCGTCTGGTATGGACTGGGGACCCTCTCGTTGGAATCCAACACTTGGATGATAATGCTTCTTCGCCAGTAACCGGCGGAAAAGCTGTCGTAAAAGCCAGGTGGTCACGATTATGACACTTTCTGTTTAGAGAGCTCCCTCTGGGCACCGAAACAATCAAACCACAGACTAACCCACTTCTCATGGCCTACATTCCCGTATCATAACCACACACATGAAACACTGATCGAGAAAAAACACTTCACGACAAAGAAAACTCGAAAATATGCACATCAATCGTTGTTCTTCGAAATATCCTTGGGAATAACACAATTTTTAAGAGCGCTCATTCTAGCCTGTCACTGCCATCCGCCATGTTTTGGTCTTCTGATCAAAACAGGGTGTGACGAACGTTTTGACTGGCTGATCGAAAGTCACGTGACTAAACAAATTTCAAGATGGCTGCCCTGGAAGACATTGATTGTATAAGCGCATGATATTAATATTATGAGTTTTCGTCTTGTCATTTGAGGGAAGAGTGTGTAATGCACACCAAAATGAGAACACATAAGCATGGGATCACAAACGCTTGAGATTTTGCGCCAGGGTGTCTGGGCATCGCTAACGGGCGGCTGGTTTTACGACCCCCATCAAGAAATATTCTGCAACACATTTCATTTGTACATCTGGCTATTTCTCTTATGTTTGCCCTTCACTATCTATTTGGTGAGTACAATTGTAATAACAATGGTTCATGTATCTATATGTCTTGAGAAGATATGTCATTTTTAAACGTGTTTGCTTTCTTGCGAAATATTGCCTTCATGACTAAAGGCACAATTTTAAGAGTAAAGTCATGTTTACCGTTCATTTTCTATGGCATTTAAATATCATTGTGTTCAAACTGAGCCTAGTGTGTTTGTTGTATGATTGTTCATCGTGCTAAAGTTTTAGTTCGATTTAATATTACAAAGTATTGACGATATACTATTGTTCGTTCAGCAATTTGGCCACGAGTATTTTAGTCACTGTGATAGGGCTCCTTTAGTATGGAAATTACTCTTGGTCATCATTTTATTTATCGCGCTGTTTTATTGCAGTACTTTCCTCCATCTCTTTTTGTATGGCTAACATACATAACAACTGTAGCAGTAATTTTTGCGACCATAAAGGCCGCCAATTTCCGCCTTCATCATATGTACGATACATCAGAATGCATTCAGGAGTCAGATGACGATGACCGACCAGAGAGTGAGAGGAGGAGGCATCAGCAGCAACCACAAAGAGTCAAACAAAAATGGTATGGCTTTTTCCTAATCCTTTTGAAAGTTAGCGTTGCTTAGTATCTTGTTGGAAGTGGAACATAACTGGTTAGGAATATAACTGGTGAAATATTCATGGCAAAAAAAAGTATGTTTCTGCTGTTGATGTGCCTGTATGTGTGAGTGGAGGTCTGTCTTTATTATAAGAGGAATTTCATCGATAATTTGCGGCTCTTAGCTACATAAAAGTTGTTGATCCAGCTATCATAATTATACGGCATTTATACTTCGCAGGGAAGAAGAAGGCATTGAACTGCAGGTTTTAAATACCAAACATCAAAGTGAGACCCCACCAATGGGCTGCAGTTCACGGACATCATATGTGGAGCCTCATGCATGTACTGATGGTGATAGTATTGGTTCATCAGAGTATGTTGGAATAAACCGAGCAACGCAGTCAGCGGTGGAAGATGAAGCAGTTTTTAAAACTGCAAATAGCATTATAGGTAAGCCCTTCACTTCTGAATACTGTAAATTAAAACCTAAGAATTTATGCATCTTTCTACATATGTAAAACGTTATATTTTTTGGAACTATAGGTTGTCATAACCATCACACAAAATGTACATTTTTTAACGAGTGGAATTGACTGCTGCTTCTGGTAGAGTTGATGAGATTGGTGGGCATGAAATGTCTCATTCAAGAAAGCATTTACTTTTTCATTATTTTCTCTTTTCCATTATTAAAGTAATTTTTGAACATGGATATTTAAGTGGGAGAATAATTGGTGTGGCATCCTTCCATGTACTGGCATCCTACCATGAGGTCCTGGGTGTGGGTCACAGCAATTACTCACAAGTCTAATACCTACTTGGGTGCTAGGTGGCAAGAACTTGCAAGTTTTATACAATGTGTGTTGGATGAAATTCCAACTGTGGACCCAATCATACATTTTGATAAGAATAGGCTAATGCTGATGCCATAAGTAATCGTTTCAGGCTTAACTTTGTGGAAGTTGGTAACATCCATGATAGAACAACTTGGTTTTAATCCACACAATTTATTTCAGACGACCCGGGTTTCAGCAACATACATTTTGTGACATCATCACCTGATGATGGCACAAAATGTATGTTGCTGAAACCCGGGTCGTCTGAAATAAATTGTGTGGACTAAAACCAAGTTGTTCTATCATGGCTGATACCATGTTTCTCTCCACATATCCTCCAAGAGTGCTTGTTGTGATAACCTTGCCCATTAATGTATTCGTCACTCTCCTGTATTAATATGTATTCAGTGTTTTCTGCATGACTAAATGATTTATTCTACCTTTGATTTGCAGATTTGAAAGTTGATGTTCATCGTAAAAATAGTTCAGAAAGTAGTGAAGAAGTTACTCTGAAACCAGTAATCGAGAAAGTTAGCGTTCATCGGGCTGAGCAGTGTGCACAAGTGGAAGGAGAATTGTACAGATCTAAGCTGCAAGGTTATTATCACATCTTATTTTTTAGTATTTGAAATTTTAAAAAACTTATACTCGTGCATGTCTCCCTTTAATTAAACTCCTTGCTTCATGTGCTTTTTGTTCCTCTCTCTCTCATCTTCTACAGATTGTAGGAATAAGCGTAATCATCGTGGTGGTGTTGCGGTTTCAATAGCCGAGGAGTCAAGTAGTCGATGCGAAGGCTCATCCAATGGCAATGGGAGGCGGAGAACCCCGAGCATACGTAAAGTTCCATCTGCGTCGAGGCAAGGGTCTTCTGATTCTCAGGAGGATCGTAATATCTCATTGGGGCAGTCACAGAATCCAGAAGGGCGTCCATCTCTGCATTCTGTTGTGAGCTCGGTAAGATATGACATTTTTGGATTCTAAGCTTTATTGTGAAGCATTGTGATAACAGATAGGAAGTGCATGTTATTTAAATTTAATTTTTAAGCGTCATTGGTTTCATTTAGTAATTAATAGCCATTGCCAAATAAATATGGCACCCCAATGTCAAAATAAAATGAATGATTGATTGAAAAAATGGCACACGTGGACATTTTAAGAATAACATGCATGAGTGCAGGATATAATGCCAATGTGTAAAAATTCACCATGAATAACATAATTTTACTGGACCTGATTGGATCCAGATCTCAATTGACAGGTGTGATAGCTGTTTACATCACCATATATATCTCTTAATCCAGAGAGTACATACTTCCTATGAGATTTTTCTTCCAGTTTGGGTGTATTTAAGACAACTACTGTTGTGGGTTTATTATCCAAGAGGGAAACATGAATAAAAAATAAACCCTTTATAGTCCCTTTACAAGTGAGAAATTCTCCTTGAATTAACCTTTTGAGGACCAATGTCCTTTAAAGGATTTGACCAATGAAAATGCAACACCCACGAGTGCTCTTTGAAGCAACTTCAGCACGAAATTTAGAAATCCTGTCTTACTCAAGGGTCTGGTGACCCTGAGGCAAGGCAACAGGAAGGGTCGAAGGGAGGTCTCAAGTGGAAGGGGAGGAATGACAAAGTTTTCAGGCTGTGGGTTCAAGGTTGCGGCCTCCCCTCGTGAGACTAAACAGGCCCTTTTCCTCTTCTTCTTCCACAGCTCTACAGCCCGGTGAGGGCCTTGGCTTCCTCAGTTATATGTCCCCATTCAGCTCTCTTTTATGCTTTCTCTCTCCATCTTCCAATCGCCATTGTCTTCAGGTCCACTTCAACATGCAGCCATCTTTTTCATGGCCTTCCTCTCCTCCCACTTCCTTCCATCTTGCTATTTATTAACAATTTGGGCATTCAATACTCTTTCATCCTTTCAACATGGCCCAAACATGACAGTCGCAATGACTTTGAGAACCTAACTATATCCTTCTCTTCCAATATTTCATTTATTTTATAGTTCATTCTTATTCTCCACATTTCTCAAACATTTCATTGGAAATTTCATTAATCTTTCCTGGTTTCAGCATGGTTCTTACATTCCAAGTCGCTAGTTTCCGTATACTCATTGTCCGTGTCCATTTGCCAGGTCGACATCTTAGTGATCCATCATGATTCATCCGAGGCATATTTAGAGGTTTCATTGCAGATATCATTTTTACAGGGTTGAGTTCCTAACCCCACGCATTACCCCCATCCTAGAGGACCGGGATTTGTGTTCAGGGTTTACTCCCCTAGAGAGGTTTGCTTCTCAGCGCATAAGAGCCCCCTCTGCCCTAGTGTTGTGATGCACACTTTGTCTGGCGGTCCAGTCAAGACCTGTCCGGCAAGGGAGGCCCTACCAGTAGTTAAACTACCACTGGCATAGCTCTTGACATCATAACCACATGCAATCCTCCCCGCCCGGCTCATAAGGTGCCTTCGAAAAGGCGGCATCTCAAGGGGAGGACGAGCCATTTTCACTCAATCTAATTCTATGACTCATAACAGCGCCTTCGTCAGTTTCAGAGCCTATTTCCATATAGCTTGCTGAGCATCTAAGCAGTTCGCACCTTGCACCATAGCTATTGCTTGTGTAAATCTGATGATTGCACTGCTGAGGGATTCCCTCCTGCTAATTATATTTCTCAACCGTTATAAAAAAAACATTCAAAGTTCCTGAGAAGATGCCACCTCTCGCTCCAAGAAAAAGGAATTGGGTGGTCGGCTTCTTAGAAGCCAATTTATCGTGCAGGGAGATTGTCTGAAGATTGGATGTTGCTCCTTCAGCTGTCTCTAGATCAGAGGCAAGGTGGGATTTACAGCATGGAGTTCAAAGAAGAGAGGGTTCAGGCAGACAAAGAATCGCCATGGGCACAAGATTGTGATCGGCTTGTGGAGTATGTGTCAGGGAAAATCTGTTCACAACACCGAATGAAGCTCGAATTGCAACAAATTACCCGTGTAGTTTGAGAATGGTTTGTAGGAGGATCTAGGCCGCAGATTTGCACAGCAGAAGAGTGGCCGTTTAGGTAATTTTAACTCTTGCTCATTATGGTGCACACCTCCAATTCGCACACGATCATTCACAGAAAAACAAAGAGTTCTCGAGTACAGTCATATTTACAGATGAAGAAACATTTTCTTCCACTCCATCTGACTGGTGTATCATCCTCCTAAAACCAGATACATCTACGAACAGGCAAGGTCTAGAAGATTTTTGATTCTGGGCGTGGATATCGTCAGATGGCCCAGGGGTATGCTGAAGGGTGGATGGAACCTTAAATGAAGCAAAATAAATGAAAATATTGGATAATGTGATGCTCTCATATGTAATGTCTGTTTAAGCCCAAGATAGCACATCTCAGCAGGTAAGTGTGCTTTGAAATTATCTTAATTAATACAAAAATGCAAGTGATTTTGTTATACTATTTCAAAGTATACTCAATGCTCAATGGCTTGTATGTTTCCTTCATTTGGCAGCCACTCATGCATGTGGAAATTAATCCAGAGGGAGGATTGAACCAGCTTTCTCTCCGTATTGTCCTCATGTCAACACATCCACGACGTATTAGTCTTAAAGTGTATATCTACATTAGAATGAAAATACCGTTCTGTCTCTAGCAATAACTCTTTGAAGTGTTGAATGTAATGAATATCACATTATTCCATCTGCATTCTGAAATATTTGCCTTGATTGAATTGAATTCCACAAATTTTCATGAAGTAGTGTCAATGCTTACATATGTGAGTGAGATGTGTAAGTAGTGAGATGGGAAAATAATCGTAATTTTCATCTGGGGTAAATTACCACGGTAAATTACCACGGTAAATTATGGTTGATTTCAAAATTTATCGTAATTTTCCAGTATTTTTTAGTTTTAAGCATTTAACAGCAAATGTATGGTTTAATAAGAAAGCCAATATCAATAGGAAGGGAATAGCAATGTTTAAGCCATACCTAATACAGCATTAATATATTAGAAATTTTTAAAATTGTAAAAAGAACTACGGCAGCAACACGCAATCTGGCTTTCTTTTGTCACAGTATGAGAAATTTTCGAGAAGAATATTCTAATGCATTGCTCTATAATTTTATAATTCAAGTAAAATATTCCAAAAATGAGTTGTACAGTCCTGTTCATTAAAAAATTACCACCTCGGAGCCCTGTTCAAAAAAAAGTTACCACCTCGGAGCCGAAAAAGTTCTAAGTCCGCACTTTGGGGAAATGTGTCAACACTGCGCCCCCCCTCTCCCTCCGTGAGGGGGGGGGGCAGAACGAGAACCCCTCCTCCCCGAAGTCGGGCAAGTAGAAAGGCCGACGGAAGGAAGATTTTGGCCCGCGAAAGGATATTTTGTGAGGGGCGGGGTAGGGTCCGGGCTTCCGTTTGCTTTATGACTGGGCGAGAATGAAAGGGCAATGGCTTGGTTCGGTCGCTCAAAGATCTCTCGCAGTTGACAACTGCTACATGAAGGAAATCCTAACACGGCCCAGCAAGCTACGGCTCGTTTCGTTTTTTAACATACTTTTTTCTTACGCGAAATTATTAGCGTCATAAATGATTGAAGTGTTGATGTATTTTCGTTATATGTATTTCATTGTGGTGCCTACATTCCTATTATTATTATTATTTGTTGAGTTTGTTTAACATTTTAGATAGTGCATTTAAGTGCTTCTTCAATCTCGCCTGGTGCATGGATATACGCGGCATCAGTGGAATTTGATGACGCAATTTACTTCACGAATATGTCAAATTTCTAATGAGAATAATCAATTGTCTGGACTAGGATTCGAAACCAGATCCCTTGATTCTGCAGTACTGTAGCTGACGATGTCAGGCTTGAATTGTAATACATCCCATTCTCGCGAAAATTACGGGCAAAATGTTTCTAGCGGCGATGTATAAATGCGCTAGGAATATCCTCTTAATGGTTTCAATAAAAAGCAATGAATTTTTCTTTCATATCCAGTTCTTATTCCTTTGTCGCGTTTGGAATAATGCGACTACGCGTCTTCGATATTTAATTAGATATTTTTCCCTGCGAATAGTAATGAAACTTTCACTTAGGAGATTTATTTACTTCAAATAATGATTAAAATAGCTTAATGCTTATCGAATGCTTTGGACACCAATTTCGAACAACTAAATCTTTGAATTATGCCTGCGCTCAGTTTTTGTATTGAGGTAGAAATTACTGGGGAATAAATTTACTGGTTGCCGGACAGACACATCTTATTGCCATGCAATGTCGAAACTTGGCACCACTACGTCTCACCGGCTTTTATTACACTGCGACCTAATGACCGAATGCTCCATAATTCCTAATGATCTTGTATCGAGAGGCAGAGACTTATCAAAATGATTACCCAGGACACCCTTCAATTATCAACCCTTGCGCTTTTGACAGTCGGACTATGTGTTGCTTACATCGCATTTGAAAAACGTGGCATTAGCTACTGGAGTTTGCATCGCATGTTTTCTCTCGTTTTTGTTTTTTTAACTTGAATCTGCAAGTGACTCTTATGAATTCACCTTAAAATCTCTAATGCTTCTTCATTCCTCTCAATTAGTGAGTTCAGCTTTCACTCAATTATCCAGGATCTTTGCAAAGAGGCAAGACCCTGACGACCCCATCCATTCTTTTCTGGGCGGGCAATAAATATTCCAAACGAAACAACCCTCCCCTCCATCCTGGCTTGAGGAAAGCTGTACCCCTCTAAAAAGTGACCTGAAAGGGGCCTGCGGCTTCTTTTTCGGCTGGAGGCCGAAGGAAGTAAGAAGTGGTGTTTATGCTGATCGCCCCTTCCATTCGATCTGGTCGTTTTAGGCTTCCGTTTGCTTATGAGTGAGGAAGAAAGAGGGAAATATCTGCGAATTTCAGTGGGGTAAATATCCCTCGTTCACAACAGCTTGGCACCACTACGTCTCACCGGCGTATATTACACTGCAACCTAATTCTCCATAATTTTTATTGAACTTGTGTCGAGAGGCAGAGACTATTTTATCAAAATGATTTCCCAGGACACCCTTCAAATATCAACTCTTGCGCTTTTCACAGTCGGACTATGTGTTGTTTACATCGCATTTGAAAAAAGTAGCAAATAGTCTATTATTTTTTTACAATGACTATACAAGTGACTCTTCTTAATTAACCGCAATGAAACAAAAGCCCATTCAAACACGCCGAATCATCGCAGCGGAACCATTACGAATACGGTCAATTGCATTTCATATAATACATACTTTCTCTGTAAATAAAAAAATGAAACTATCACGAAACGTATTATAGAAATACTATGTTTCCAAAGGTTTGAAATAGTTTAGAATGGTAAGGAAATAAACCTGGCGTAGTATAGTTTGGAAACGTAAAGAATTAAAAAAAGGTGAATCGAGGGAAAGGTAGGGAAAAGGTATTCACATTTTCACTATGTTACTACCTAGCCTCACTAAGTTCATTATGCCCCCTGTAACTCGATATGGCAATACCGATTGATGGCAAAATGGCATGTGGAATTATCATCGTTCCTCCAACTCCGCAATGGGAAGAGCTGTGGCAGATACGAAATGATACGTGTCCCAGTTTCGCGGGTAGGTCGTTGGACTTCCACATTTATTTTGCGAATCTTTTCATATAAAAGCAAGGAAGAGGAGGGACGTCCGGATTTAAAAATGAATTTTTGCACTCTTCCTATGCGTTTGGTGAAATCCACCAATTTGTTTTTCAATGCTTGTTTTGCTCAATTTCGAGCGTAAATCTATCGTGGACTAACAACTGGCTGTGCTGGATTCGCACACTCGCCAACTTAAACACCGGGTGGGCAATAAATGCTCAGAAGTGAAAGAAAGCCCCTTCCACCTCCTCAGCTTGTCGGAAAGGGTGGACTTCCCAGCGAGACCTGCGAAGGAATTTGGATGGAATGAGGCGGCGACATTGTATACTGCTGGGAGTGGGAGAGAAGGAGAGGTCCCGTGGTCGGTAGGTCTTTTCACCCGAGTTTCGTGAGGGCGGGGGTTCCCCCACATCCCACAGTTTACTCCTCGGTCTACCTGATTAAAGAAGGGAAAATATGCTATTCCACTTCCTTAAATAGTCTTCTGTGGTATTCATAATACCATTTTCATTGCATAAAGACTGTCGTGCCTTCATCGTTTTCCAAAGAAAACATTCTACTTCGACATTCTAATCGATATTTCATACATATGTGAGTGTAACGACAACCTAAATTTTCCTCCCTCTTGCATATACTTAGAATTATATTTCCTCTCTCTCGCTTATACTTGCTTAGACTGATTTAACTCAACCATCCTCAACAGCTGTACAGTTTATTGCCCGCCCAGAAAAAAATGGATGGAGTCGTCAGGGTGTTGCCTCTATGCAAAGATCCTGGATAATAGGGTGAAGGCTAAACACAATAATTGAGAGGTTTGAAGAAGCACAAACTCAACAAATAATAATAATAGGAATGTCGGCACCACAATGAATGACTTACAACGAAAATACGTCAAAACGTCAGTCATTTTTAACGCTGATAAATTCGCGTAAGAAAAAAGTATTTAAAAAGAACGAAACGAGCCGTGGGGATATGTTGGGCTTTCCGTCATGTATCAGTCGTCGACTGCGAGAGGTCTTTGTGCGGTCGGTTCGCCCTCTCATAAAGCAAACGGAAGCCCGAACCCTACCCCGCCCCTCACAAAATATCCTTTCGCGGGCCAAAATCTTCCTTCCGTCGGCCTTTCTACTTGCCCGACTACGGGGAGGAGGGGTTCTCGTTCACGCCCCCCCCCCCTCAGGGTGAGGGGTGGGGCGCAGTGTTGACACATTTCCCTAAAGTGCGGACTTAGAACTTTTTCGGCTCCGAGGTGGTAACTTTTTTTTGAACAGGGCTCCGAGGTGGTAATTTTTTAATGAACAGGACTGTACATGCCTCAATTTATTATTATACACGTAGGAAATGTGAACTTGGCTTAAAAGAACATGTTGGGAAATTGTCGGTATGAAAAATTAAATCAAACATAGGTGAATTTTCTAAAAAACTACGGTAATTTTTGCGGGGTTCTGTAAATAACTAAAATTACCAAGGAAATTTTCAGAGTGGCCCATCTCTAGTGCCAATCAATATTATTTCATAAATTCAACAGATTCAGGTGAGATATTGTGGAAGTTCTTCATGATATAGGAGAAACTATTGCACTTTTCCACAAATTGCTTTAATGCGTACAATGCGTTTCGGCTCACAGAGCCATCATCAGGTACAAGACAAAGTTGTAAGAGTGTACATCACATATATATCTTTTCAGAGGAGAGGGGGTAGTGGGAGGAAACTAGAGGAGGGGGGGAAGGAGGAGGTAGTGATGGAAAAAACCTGGGAGAAATCAGGAAAAACCAAGGGAGGAAAGGGGGGGAAAGAACTAAACCGTGAGAGAAAGGCCAAGAAATGGCAAAGGGGGAAAATTTAAGGGGGGGGGGGAAAGACAGGGAATAGGCATGTCATTAGAACAGAGGGAAGCGGCACCAGGGAAAGGAGGGGGAAGAATGCACCCGAGGGTAATTGGGAAAGGGGGTATGAATGGGAAAGGGTTCTCGGAAGTGATAAGGCAGAAGTTGGGCACTGCCCGGTTAAGGGTGGAGGGTCTGGATGGATGGATGTGAAAAAACCATCAAGGGTCGGAGGGGAGTCGGTTTGGGGGGAGGGTGAGTGGGAATTTGGACATTTCTTTTAGGAAGGGGGATCTTGAGGAGAGGAGAATGGGTTATGAGCACTTGTTCATTTAAAAGAACGTCCACTTCTGACTGTATAATTTCATGGGATTTTAAAATGTCCAATCTTGTGCCTTTATTTTCAAAGTGGAGAATTTCAGGTTGGAATCTGCAGGAATGAGAAGTTTGTATCAGGTGCTTGGCTAATAGAGATGTTTCATCACAGTTTTTCCAACACCTTTTGTGTTCTTTAGTTCTGGTGTTGAAGTTTCTACCTGTCTAGCCGATGTAATATTTATCACAAGAGTCACAATTTATTTTATAAATGCCAGATTGAAGGAGGGGATCTATTTTATCTTTATTGCTACGTATGATTTTTCCCAGGGTGATTGGATTATACAAGGAAACATTGAATTTATCTTTCGGAAATTTATGAGCAAGCTTATTAGAAAGATCACCCACAAAAAATAATCAACACCATTTCCTAGGCTTATCACACACGTGTGAAAGAGAGCATAGCTGTGAAATAGCCTTGGTTTTTAATTTTTTCTTTAATATTTTTGTTACCATGTTAACGCTGTAGCCATTAGAAACTGCAATTGATTTTATGGTGGCCAGTTCATTGTAGAAATTGATTATTGTTAAGGGTAAATTTACAAGATGATGCAGCATTGATTGGAAAACCGATAGTTTCTGGGCAGTCGGGTGGCATGAGTCACTTGGGATGATCACATCACTGTAACAAGGTTTTCTGTAAACACCAAATTCATGTTTATTGTCTGTGATAGAAATAGAGAGGTCAAGAAAGTTCAACTGTTTTTCAGATTCTATTTTCATGGTGAAGCTTATCTGGGGGTGTTGGGCATAAAGAATATTAAAAAATCAGTCTATTTGTCTTTCACTCCTTGTCCAGAAGCAGATGATGTCGCCCACATAGCGGTACCAGTAGAGTACGTTGGCTAAGGTGAGATGTCTTGAGTTGAATAGTTGGGATTCTAAATTGTCCATAAATATTTTCGCTTATAGTGGCGAGAGGGGAGATCCCATCGTAAGGCCATCTGTTTGGTGATAGAACTTATAATTGAAAGGAAATTAATTCTGATTGGCACAAAGTTCCATGAGCAGATGAAGTTCTTTGGCTAACACAGTGTCGATATTGGAATTCTTCAGTAATTCTTTGGTGAGAGACAAGGTTTCTTGAATGGGCACGGAAGTTAATACATTTTTCACATCAAAAGAAATTAGCTTGGAGTTGGGCGGCACAGAGAGATGGTGAAAGTCACGTAATAAATTTATTGAATTAAACAAAACTGTGCTGACATTATCATTTCCCAACCAAGACGTGTCTCGCCACCCGAAAATGAATCTACAGAAAAACTAAGTGTTAAGATCCATCAAAGTAAAGATAGTGGAAGAAGATCTGATCATCTCCAAAGCAGATAAAGGGAACAGTACAATAATCGTAAACAAATCATCGTACGTTGAAAAATGTGATAATGTGTTGAAAGATACCTCCTTTGTGATTATTCCTTGTGACCCAACCGCTAGATTTCAAAAAAGTGTAAAAACAGCCTTATCCGCCTGATCAAACCTGCTAAGTGAAAGTGAGAAAAGAAAACTATTACATACAAATGAATCCTCCTAGGTTCTATGGTCTTCCCAAAATTCACAAGGCACCTGTACAACTGTTCGCTCAGTGGTGTCCTGTATACATTCTCTGTGTTACAAATTAGCCTCCAAATTGAATGTCCTCTTTAAACAGCTTTCTGGTTTTTCAGCAAAATACAGCATTAAGAATTCAATAAATTTATCACGTGACCTTCACCATCAAAGAAATTTGTGGAAAAGTGCAATTGTTTCTCTTATATTATCAATATTATTTACCTAAAACAGGACAACTCACGGGTGCACACCTGCAGGCTGGCAAAAACTTGGTTTGAAGAAAACCATGTACAAGATGAAGCATACTCAGTCCATAAATAATTGGCAATATCCTCAGGGTTGCCAGACCCTTGAGGGAGATGGGATTTTAAATTTTGCACAAAGTTGGTTCGAATAGCACCCCGTGGGTGTTGTGTTTTCATTGACCAGGACTGTACCCTGGACTGAGAGGTCCACTGGACATGCATACAGATAAAAGTATGCTGGATTTGATATTAAACCCATACAGTTTCCACTGAATTCCCAGAATTCAGTATGGTCAGCATTGCCCACAGCATCCATTTTAGTAGTACTTTGTGGTGGTTATTCCCCCAGAGTAAGGATGGTGTGAGTGCTATTTTGGTTTCTGCGCTGGCCAAGATTGGAATCATTGGTCATTTTACTTCTGGGAGAAGTTGAAATTCTTTCCAAGGGTTTGTGGAATTTCTTGTGAGCATTTCTTTTGAAGTTTGTCCCCTCAGTTTTTGCTTACGATTCCAATAAATGACAATCAAGTAAAATTTAAGGTCTATAATTTTCTTTTGGGAAGTCTAATTGGGATGTCACCTATTTTTCAAGTAGTATCCACTTGCCTCACTGCAGCGTTGCAATATTTTTCTCTGCTGGGAATGTATGGGAAAGGCAGAAGAATAACTTTTCACTCACGACTATCTAATTATTATTTATTCACTCATTGGTCTTTGAATCCTAAGATTGGTTGACTTCAGTCCTTCATCCTTCCCTATCCAATGCTAGTTCCCTTACTCCATCGTAGTTCTTCTTCTTGTCTACTTTCCTCTTTATTTGGTCTTATCCCTTGGCCTTCCTCTTTTGACTTTTCTCTATATTTTTCCTTCAGTTCTATTCTTCACAAACCCTTTTTGCCTCTCAGTGTGTGCCCAATGCATCTGGTTCTTCTTTTCTGTTAGTGTGTTCCACATGTTCTTTTCCTCTTCCACTCTTTTGTTTACTTCTTCATTGCTTACTTTATATCTTCGAGTATAAGTTGAAATCTTCTTATTGGGTCGAAAATATTGACTGAAATCCAGGACTTTAGTACGTGTAAGTCAAAGGGATAAAATTGCTTTGCCTCCTTGATTTGCGATTAAAAAACAAGCCATTATGAGGGCATGGATGAATATTGAAGCGAATAGTGGCAACCATTCTATTTTCATTAAAGTTATTGATAACATCTATGACTTCTACAGAATCGTCTGTTTAGATGTCTACAGTGTCCTTCGATATGATTCTCAGTGTTCGTTGATGAGGCAGTTACTGCCATGCCTTGCCCCACCTGCCATGGCTATCATACCCGTAGTGTTGTTAATATGACAGTTGGTAGTGCTGGAAGAAAAATGACACGTCGATGATGAGGAATATGATGTATGCTTGCTGTGTAAAATGCTATAAAATGTGCCACAACAAATGCATTTGCCTTGACTGTAGTAGCATTGTAAGGATTTCCTATGATGATGATGATGGTTGAATACTTACTTAGGGTGCCAGTCCCAAAGTTGCCAGGATCCATTTCTACATGGGCACAAGAATTGACACTGTAGAGGACTGCTATAATTAGGGTTTATAAAAATAGGGCCATGCTGAGGGTGGGAAAGTTAGAAAATATGTGAAGAGCAAGAAATGGAGGGTGCTAGTTTAAATGTGGTTGTGGTATGAATGAAGTGAGGTGGTGCCAAGTATTGGAGTAAGGATTACGGAGTGATATACGTATGCATAGTGTGATGTGGCATGTGGTAAAAATAGCTTTATTAATAGAAGAATAGGGAGTAGGACAATTGACCACATATTAGAGTGATGAGGGTTCTTGGAGGAAGAAATTTTGATTGAGGCCAGGATTTTTTCATTTGCTTCTTGTAGACTTTGAGGATGCATTTGGTAGAAAGTGGGTTGGACAGAGGGAAAGGTGGCCTCATAGGCATTAAGTACTTTTGGGTGGCTTATTGGAAATTTTAATGTGAATCAGATAGTTCAGATCAGGGTAGCACTTGGCGAAACAGAATGAGCAATGATGGGAAAGAGGGAGAGACAGAGTGCCCTTCATCAGTGAAAAACATCGTGTAGTTTATTTTTAATTCCAAATAAAATATGTGTTGATGTTCCTCAAAGACATGGCATCAATATGTAAGCCCATATTCATACTACTGGATCACTTCATTTTCAAGGTAACTCATGTATTGTATGTGTATTTTGAACAATGGAAAATGAATTTTAATTAATATCATCATCATTTTTGAGCTATTTTTGCAAGTTAGTGCATATTTTGTCTCAAGTAAATGGTGAATATGTACTTTTTGTCAAGTGCAGGCTAAATCTTAAAGGCTGCTAACATTTGTCTGAGAGAACAGTGTCCTTTATATATTTGCTAGCTCACGTTACATCCTAGTAGTGGGAGCTGATTCAAGCAGTACCTTCTTCACTCTGGCTTTCAATCCCTGAAATAATAAGAGGAATTGTAATAATTTAATAAGATATTGGGTTGTGAGTGCCATTTGCTTAAAGTGCTCACTCTCAAAAGCCGTGCAGCTCTGCATAGCTGGCTTTAAGATGAATTCACAGGTCCACTATCACTTAGCTGTAAGTTGTTGCAATTTTCACATGAATGCTGTTAGAACAAATGGTAGTTTTCTTGGGCAAAGATGTATGAGAATGACGTTGTTTGAACAACATGCCTCTGGATATTGAAATGACCACCTCTTCTTTTTGGAAGAAATCATGCCTTTTCCTACTTGTGTAAAGGTATTACTTTATTGACATGTTTCTCAGAGAAAAAGTGCTACTGATAGCCTTATTGCCTCTGTGTGTGTACTAGACCCAAATACCTGGCTTATCCTGCATCATTTTATGTATGTACATGATTTTATGTGTGTATGTTTTTTCCTAGTGAATTACTTATTCTTACTTAGTTACCTGGCCTACAGGATGTATGTAAATTGTCCTGTGGTAATAGTGATTGATTGCATGTTGTGTGTGTGAGCGTGAAATGCATCTAACTGTCCTCAGGTCTGAAGACTGGTTTACGTACGCCAGCAAGTGAATGTTCTCACTCTGAATGTTGTTCTCGCTCAATCTCAGGAATCTGGCCTCGGTGGTTCTGGCGGCTCTGGGGGCACGGCGTGGGACCGAGGGAGTGGCAGCACGACGGGGGGTGGTGTGGGGGGTGGGAGGCGCTTCTCGAACCTGTCAAACCTCGTGGGCGGTGGGGGCAGTCTGTCGGGCAGTGCCACGCCCCCGCC
Source organism: Pyrrhosoma nymphula (assembly GCA_963573305.1). Taxonomy (NCBI): domain Eukaryota; kingdom Metazoa; phylum Arthropoda; class Insecta; order Odonata; family Coenagrionidae; genus Pyrrhosoma; species Pyrrhosoma nymphula. Next base: position 46,429,452 of record OY754328.1, read on the forward strand.
CCCCACTCCCTCCATCAAGGGCACGGGCTCCCTCGAGCTGGGCCACATGCTCGAGGGGGACTCGTTGCAAGCTGCCCGAGGGGGACCTTCATCCTCGTCTCACAAAGGTGCGTGCGTGTGTGTCCACTCTTGTTGCTTGAATGTTTCATTGCATCAGTCATGTGAGTGCAAGTTTAAAGAAAATGCATGCATACAAATTTACAAAATACGTATGAAAATACAAATTTGGAAGGTACAGTTCCAGAAAAAAATTCCTACCACTGGGATAGAAATGTTTGTAAGTCCTGAGTTGACATCGAAGTGGCAATGTTGCCAAATCACTCCCCCGCACGAGAGAGCAATAACACATGGACTGGAACGAGGACCCTTCCTCCCCGTGGCTGGCAAGGGCTCAGGAAGAATCATGCCAGGGACGAATGAAGAATTTGAACGGCTAAGGGACAAGGGGAGGGTTTGGGTCTTTGTTTGCTTTAAATGGGAGAGCCATCAAGGGAGAGAGGCCCTATCCTCGGCCCTTGGGATGAGGCTATCTTGACTCTTTACCTTGAGCCAAGCCCTCTCTCGGCATTTTCCATAGTCAGCCATTAGCTAACGCAGTGGATCAACTAAATAAATATTTGTAGTTTACTCTGAAAATATATGTTTGGGAGTGCAATCCATATGTTACGCTTGGCATTATAAAATGTTAAACATAACTTTACGGTAATTATTTACAAATTTCTTTCAAAAAGGATGCACTGAATAATTTGATTAATAATAACATTAGAGTTCTGTTGGAAATTAGTAAATAATCTGTGAAAGATATGGTATTCACTTCTGACCCTACACTTTGAGAGTATGAAACCAATATTTTTTTAGTTAATCCACGGCATACATTTTTAGACGACCATGGATACATCCCGTAAGGAGGGTCTTGGTTACCTCCACATGCATGTTGACGAGAAATACAAAACATTTGTTAATGCTAAGTGAAAGTTAAGGACTCTTGAGCCTATATTTTCCGAGCAAGCAACAAAATTATTTTATTAGTTAATCCACTGCATGAACTGATGGTTGACCATGGACAATTTCTGAGATTGGGGCGGGCACTGAAGCAGAGTGTGAAGATAATCTCCGCCCAATGGTAGGGGAAGGCATAGCCTTCCCAAAAGAGACAAAAAGCATGCCTAGTTTGCGTAAAAAATTTAGTGCATACACTAAAAGCCCCATATAACGTGTAGGGCATATAACGAGAAGCTTGAATTTGCGAGGGATGGCCAAAGAATGATTTCCTTATGATTTACATGTAAAATAAATCGGTATTAGCAAGGACATTAACCAGCCTCCCCTGGGGTCGTTTACTATTTCGAGTGGCAAATGTCTACTTCAATCTCGGCAAACCTGCACCAACTTGTGCTCATGTCCTCTGTCATTAAAATCATATGTCTAGCAGTATTTATTCTGCACAATTTGACGTTTAGATGCACATTTCCGACATTCACGGCATGCCCGTATTCACCCAAATAAATTTCTCGTAAGTCCGTGCATTTCATTGTTCTTTTGTCATCCTCCCACGTTTTTATCAAGTTCAGTCCGACTGATACAACATCATGGCTGAGAAACAAAAGTTGTTAGATCTGAAAACGAAAATACGAATTATCAATGAATGCGAAAATGGCGATGGGTCCAAAAGTGAGGTAGGGAGGCGATTTGGCATATCTTCCTCGGCCTTATTCACAATTCTGGAGAATAAGGAAAAACTTTGTGCCGCAGTGCTTCAAGTAGGACATCCAAGCAGCCAGAAAAATTTGCGGCCTTGGAGAACATAGGCAGTTAGAATCTGCACCTTTCTCGTGGTTTTACCAGCAGAGAGCAGCCTGAATTCCGATAAATGGGCCATTGATGAAGGCAAAAGCAGAGTATCTAAGGAGAGAGGCTCGGTATTGACAAGGTTAAATGTTCCGATGTTGAATACGTATATTGTTATGAATTCGAATCCCTATATTTTTAAGTTGTCTACGTATTGTATTGCCTTTTTTAATTGTTTCTAAGATTATAAATATTGAAAACAGGTCTCACTTAAACAGTTTCTCTTATGGAAGAGTTATATTTTCAATTGATAATAAAATCAATGAAAAAAATAAATTTCTTCAATTATTTATTGCTTCAAAAAAGGGGGTTCTTTTTTTATAAACATTTAGAGCCACGGCATCGCTCGTACATCGTACGAGTTTCTAACTTTGACAAACCAAAAGCTGGCTTCAAAACAAAGATTAAAAAAAAAGTGCCCTACAATAGGGCCCTTTCAAATTCCATTGTAAAAATTTGCAGCAGCTTTGCTTATAATAATTAAGAAATGAATCCAATGTCATTAAGTAGTCAAAGACATTTTCAAAAGACCTAATTTGTTTTTCAAAAAAGAGCTTTTTAGTTACAACACCAACAACATTTTCATCATAATATGTGCAATGTCTAAGTACATCTTCAAGCGAAACCTTGAGCACCATCGACCCAGTGCAAAATAATAACGGAGATAATGATCATTGATGTTTTTGGGAGATCATTTACCTACACGATCATGAAAAAACATTAAAACAGGCAAACAATCTTATGCAGGCAAAAAGTTAACGACGTAGAATGTAGAAAAACGCAGAATGTAGAAACGTTAAATGAGGATAATTTTGACATTGTTTTAATATGGAAAAAATCGGGACCTCCAAAAATAAACGTCAAATGCGAAGACGTGAATTCTGGATCCGACTGTATATAAAACCCCTCATTTCTATAGTCCTCCACACGAGTATTAACCGTCACAACTTTCGGCATCGTAGCCTTAATTCGTAACTTAATTGGTAACAAGCTAACTGACGCTAACCACACTAAAGTAGAATTTCAGGCTTTCCGGGCGAAGATTTATATCAGGAATCTTTCGGGGTTTGCACCGGGTAGCTAGGTCCATGGCGGCCAACATTTCGATGCTCGACTCGAGCAATCAAAGATTATTGACTCGAGCATCGAAACGTTGGCCGCCATGGACCTAGCTACCCGGTGCAAACCCCGAAAGATCCCTGATACACACTGAAGTAGTCACAATATCAATCCAATTTCAATGATGGTGAGTTGTTGGAGTTGTCTTATTTCAGGTCAAAGGTACTCATTTGCGAATGGTCGAAACGGCATGAGAAATCGATCTTTTAATGGCCACTTCTGCATTCCCATTGGCCACAAAGCAGAAACTCATTTTTAAATCCAAAAAATTCAAAACTTGACGATTTTTGGAAAATTTAGCAAATAAGGGAATAAAAAGCAAATTTTGCGAATAAATTGCTAGAAAACGATTCACGAAATTCAAGGGTCCCTACATATTTCAAATGAAATTGTACAGTAATTATTAGTTAAGTTATTTGTTTAGGATGCTCCCAACAATTTGGCAAAAAATAACGTATGAGCTCCGTTTAAAATTTATGTATGATCAGTTAAGCATGTGCAATTCACTTTGGAGGCTATATTTTCAGAGTTAGTAACAGATAGTTTTTTTAGTGTATCCACTTCAAAAACAAATAGTTAACTGTGACCACATGACATGACATGGCTGTCGCTGAGAGCAGAGGTAAAGATAGTCCTCACCTGCAGGCAAAGGATAGGGTCCTGGATGCAGCAGGGTGTGGTCCCTAATGGCCCCTGGGACATTTTTTCTTGTTTGAGATAACCATGAAATAACTTCATCGCCCCTCTTTAGCTGTTTCCGTCTTCACGAAATGAGTCCCTAAAGAATGTGAAATTCCAATGATCTGTGAAGTAAATTGTGTGATAACTTACGAAAAGATTATCGCATCTCTCTAGGTTTACTTCAAACTGCCATTTTTCATACCAGGTTTGGATTTCTACTGTATACTAAGTCTGTATCTCCTTTTTTTTAACATCTCTGTATGCAACCATGCCATCTGCAATAGGGTAGTTTCCTGCATAAAAAAAAGAATTCATTAACTGCAACTCATTGCCCAGCATAAGTTTATCCATTATATGCAAATAATTTTGATTAAGAAACTGCAGTTAACAAGAAAATTATGTGCAAATTTTAAGCTCATTTGAAAAATCCCAGAAATGGCAGGACTGTGCGGTAGCTACCTATGGCGTCATACGTATGTATTTTACATTGCGAGGCATTGAGAATTTTCGTCACCTGAACTTACAATTGGGTTTCAGAGTCCGTCAGCTCTGGTAAACATGTGTAATGATTACCTATGAACATTCACAAAGCTGGGGGTCTCCTCTGTTTTACATGGTATTAACAGTCGTTTTCTAACATCCTACATTACCTGCTAGTAGTCTTCGGCTACCACGAAGCCCTGCTGTTCTACAGTCTATCGCGTTCGTGTCATGCGCAGGAAGATGAATAACAAAATCCGTATGCCTTTGACTTCATGTTCTGGCTCATTCCAACTCGTTTCCTTGCGTTTTGCTCACTCTCTTTTTTACCTTCTCTTTAGATCAAGATCCGTTTTATTTTACAAAATGAAATACGCACGTAAACACTAACTTTAAAATGGGCGCAGCAATAGAAGCGAGTGTTTCTGTTGATGGAGAGGTACTCTCTCCTGGCAGCTTTAAACCACGAAATCCTCTTTTTTTCATTCAATGGTACTGCGACGTATGTTTTCTTGCTGTCACTGATTGTTGTTGTATGACATTGTGGCACTAAGCAATACTTATAAGTTTGATTTCTGCTGGGAAGCATGCTACCATCAGTCATATGCTGCGAATCAGGTGTCACAGGGAATCATGGGTCTAAGGCCCATCTACGGAGAAGGTTGGTTACGCATATCTAATGAGTTCTCGTACATAGTGTGCTTCGAGTATTTGACATCCCTTGTGGTGAAGAACCTCAGCCTTCTTGCTTCATTTCATGTTCTAGTAATGACGCCTTGACAAAGCTTCCATGTTTCATAGAATACAGTGTAATAACTTTCATACTATTTACGCTCTTAATACACTCTTCAAGCAGCTTCGCGTGAGCATTCCGGCGCAACTGTCAGAGCTTAAACAAGTAAACACCTTGAACCCATAACTGTTCATGGTGTTAGATGGGAAAATGAAATAATAATATATATACCATTAAAATGCCATGTATTGATTCGTTGTAGTTGAATTTCACGGTGGCATGGCATTAAATTGAAGATTTCCTTTGAATATGGGCAAGAATCAGCCCGATTTTCTTAAAGTTCTGTTGTTTCATTTCGTAAAATCGAATTGATACCTCCACCAGGGACCAAAATAGCCTTACGTAAAATCGTTACATCGAGTTTACGTAAAATCAAATAATGATTCCGTAAGAATACTATAGGAGTCGGCCTGGACTGCTCATTCACTTGCGTAAAATCAAATTTTACGTAAAAATCGGGTTATGTAAAATCGAGATTTTACTATTGAGTTTATATCAGCATCAGGCAGTACATATATACATATATAATATGCTTTGTTGAACTTCTCCATTTGCATTGGCTGTGGTATGTGACATAAATAATTTGTTTTGTGTAAAAAATTGTGTTTAATGTTGAATAAAGTATTATTATTGTTAAATGTGTATGCCTAAAAAATAAATTAGTAGTTGCAGTGCTAACTCTGTGAATGTTCATAGGATCAGAGATACGATTCAATGACGGTGGTGCATAACATAACTGCCTTAGCCGAGTATAAATTCAGTAAATGCATTATTTGCAGCGGATGTAGTCTGCCTCTACCATGCAGTGGTGGATTCTCGAAAATATATTTAGATGTCCCTCGCCAGCCATGGGTAGGATGGGTCTCCAAGTGTTTATTGCTACCCCATACGGGGGCAGGGGGGGGGATTAAACCCCCCCCCCCTGAAATCAGAGGTTGTGGTTCACTTTTTAATGGACACTGCCCGATTTAAAAATAATTGTCACGTTGTCACTTTGATACCAACTCGGGGCTTAGAAAAATTTCTATTCCAAAGTGATAAGATTTTTTGTCCGGAACTGTACCACAAACTAGCCAGTCTTGCCTTCATGGCATCACCTGCAAGTGCACAGAAATGCAAGAAATTTGACGGAGGAAAAATGGTCTGACTTCACTCAAACCCAGATCCATTGTTATTGTGCAGAGTGCTATAGCCAAGAGATATGCAACCGAGGCATGCTTTTTGCCAAAGTTCCTCCAAGATGAAGGATGCTTCAGTAGCTTAACTGGGTGTTTTACTTGCTGTGATATCGAGGATTCAAGGTTTGAGTCCTGTCAAGGCGGATGAAATTTCCTCTTCAGGGTTTTCTCATGCTCAAAATGCCTAAGGTGTATCGGCTTAGAGAGGCTACTGTGAACAATGGTATAGTACTGACTGGTATACGTTGTATGAATTAATTTTTTGGTTATCTTTTTAAGAGTTACTGTAGTGGATTATCAATAGTCATCTGTTGATATTTTTCAAAATGTTATTTGCCAATTGCAAAATGCCATTTATTATGGTTATTCACAACCACTATTTAGTGGAAACTTGTCTCCAATTGATGAATACTTTTTTCATTATAGCCAGTCAAAATTTCAATGCCCACTTTTTCTTCAGAGATTTGTCGAATTTCTCTGTAAAGTGAAGATAAAAAGATAAAGTTTTGGTGTGATTTTGAAATTATGTACATTGAAACTAGTCGTGAATGTTAAATCTTTATCTGTGTATGAAACTGCTGACTTGTTATTCATCATGATGGAACAAGTTCAACCTTTCTAAATTTTATTTAGCACAATATTCACAATGTGTTTCAATCTGATCTCACATCATCACTATTTTTGAGTCACCTGATGATGAATTGCAGTCACGTAGAAATGCATTGTGAATATCTTACTGAATATAAAGTTATGGAAAATTACAATTTTTTTCCAGTGCTATTTATATGGAGAGTGTGGTTACAAATGTTCACAGGCTTAATATATTGGAAGAAGCAGAACTCGAGGCAGGTGAGGAGGATACGCAGTGCCCTGGAGACGGGCCTTTCGCTGTCGGGTGGCTCGTCGTCAGGGAGTGGTGCCCACGCCATGGGTGGGAGTGGTGCATGCTCACAGTCACCCATTCCAGGGGACCGATCTCATGGCTGTCGAAAGGTTGGCAACAATGGAAACCTCTCGTCTTACGGCAGCGAATCCACCGTAGTGCGGCACTTGACTGATGCAGATGCCACCGAAGTGTTCTGTGTTAACGAGAGTGAGGAGGAGGAAGGGGGGGGTAAAGTGGGGTGTGGTGGAAGGGGAGGGGAGGGGGGAGGAGGGGAGGAGGAAGATGACGAGGGTGCCAACGGGGCCAATGGGAGCAGGTCTCCCTTGCTCCTGAGGAACGGTGAGGACCAGTGGCCTGGTGCCACGACCGAAGAGGGCCAGAAGCTAAAGATGAAGAAGTTTTGGACTTCGAGGAAGGCGGGAACTGGGAGCCAAGTGGCCGTTAACAGTGCAGGTATGATGGTTTAAGAGATGCATTTCGATCCCCTCTATGCCTCTCTCCCATACTGATGAGAGAAGGGTTTTTTTTGTAACTGCAGACTATGAAGAGTAGGGTTTGTGTAAGAGGTGGGGCAAAGCAGTTTTCTTGAAATTGGAATAGTAATCATGTCTCGAATATTGAAATACCTCCACTACTAGAATTGCTAATGATTTATTAAATATGTTGTATTCTGATAATTTATTTGTTATATGTTTAAGTTAAAAGCTTTAATCCTACAATTAGTCATTGTTATGAGTCAACAAAAACTTTTGTGGATCATTTCTGTCTTTTATAAGCATCTTTTTTCAAACTTATTGATATTGATCTGATATGTCTCCATCATACTGGCATTTATATATAAAGTTCGCTGTTGGATTTAAACAATCAACTATTAAGTCTGCCTTTCACTTTTAAGGCAATTCAATCAGTGCCCTTCAAGAATGAAGGTAAGCTTCTCTTTCATGCTTGAAGTCAGTGCCAGAGAACAATTGATAAAAATTTTGGAAGTGGGTAGACTTTAAGGAATCAATGAGCAACACAAGACAAATATATTTGGAATTATACTGAGGTGTAATTTATGAAAACAATACGTAGACTCAGTTTCACTGCCTCCTCTGTCCCTCGCCTAATCCTCACATTCACCCGTCTCCCCCAACCGATCGCCCGTTCCTCAGCGCTTGCCCACACCACCTCCCCTACCTCTTTCCCCTCCCACTCCTCTTTTCCTTCCCAGTCTACTCATGTCACTCCTTTAAATTCTCTGCGTTTTGTACCTGAAAATGGCATGATGTGACAAAACCGGGGTCATAGTGAATAAAACCAATGTGGAAAACATAGTTACTCTTTTCATTCCTATTAGTGAATTCCTAGAAGTTGCACCCCAAACTGTTGAACTCACTTTCACACAAGACAGAGGTAATCTTTGTCAAAGAAAACTGAAAATACTGAATAAGGTCGTCTTTCATCACTTTCTTGAGTTGAAAACACATAATTAGAACATATGGTTTCATTTCACGCGTGAATATAATTACTTTGTGGGAACTGAAATGTGCTAAAATACGAAGTTTCAATGCACTGTACCACTTTCAGGGTCCAACATTTAATTATTATGGTTTTTGCACTGAGGATTCCGGCATCGATTCTTTTTCATCTTGGTTCAGGTTTCAGTTCCAAGCTGAATAACCAGTGGAACCCAAGAACTTAAATTACAAGTTTAGCGGAAAAGGGTAAATTCTCTGGACCAAGGGCACAATATCCCTTTTAATATGGTTTGTGAAATGTAGTTCCTTTTAAATTCAGGATTTTCTGTATGTCTCATTTTACTGAAAAAGGTGAGAGGTGACTTGGGGCTCTAGCGCGGTTACATGTTTGGAAGTGCACATAACCTAGAGCTAGCTGAGCACAAGTGAGTGAAGTAACTTCATATTTTCATTCTCCTCCTTCCAGATAAGGTTGTGGGGACGGAAGGGGGAGGGGTATTGGAAGGTGTCGATGAGTGCATTTCGAAAAGTGAAGGGGCATTGGAGGAGCCCTGCGAGCTCATTGGTGACTGTGGGAAGCTGGCGAGGCGTGGTTCGGCGTGTAGTAGCGAGTCGAGTTGTGGCAGCGGAAGAGTGAGTGGAATAGGTATGACAAATGTGGCTGATGCCAGTTGCTGTCCTTCTCCTCCTCCTCCTCCTCATCTTCCTGATTTAGACGCTCCCAATTATTCGCTTGGAATCCAGTTTGAGCCTGAAGGTGAGTCGCTGCTTTTCAGAGAATTATTAAAATAAAACTTTATCACTATGTGTTTACTAACAATTAGCGTTAATTTACCTGACATTTGTATGTTTGTGGTTGTGTACAATTTTTTTTTAACCGTATACTATTCCCAGTACTTTCATCAAATGTTTGTTTCTTTTATTGAACCTTTGGTTTCCTTTTTATTCCTTATCTTACTATCTTTGGAGCTTAATCTTGCTAGAATAATGCATTGTATGGAATAAGAAGTACCGTATAAACTCGTGTAAGAGGTGCACCTTTTTTCCCAGAAATCGCAGCCGAAAATGAGGGTGCGCCTCTTACACGAATCTGTCCGTTGCAAAATTCCGTCACCCGAGTTTGAAGACTAATATCTCAGAGATGGCTCAATCGATTTTTAAATGAAGTACACCAAATTAAAGCTTGTTTATTTCTGCGTTTATTGATGGTGTACAAAACATTTTACCGTTTATATCGATTTCAGTGTGTGCTTAAAAACAGAATTTTAGCGCATTTTCCTGGGTACCGGACGGATGCATCGCATTTACGGCTTCGTAATAACAACACGGATCAAGATATCGAAATTTCCTTTACAAATATTGTAGCAAAGATCTTTCCTAACAGCTATACGAAGTTTCATATTATTTAATGCATTAGTATTTTAGTTATAGATGCAAATGCACGGATCCGTTATTTTCCGTTCCGCGCATCCCTGAAAACCGCTGTTAGGACCTTCTTCAAGCTCTCGAGTTCATCATCATGAATCCACTTATAAAATCTTAATGGAATTCGTTGGTTAATCAATATCGATTAACATTTATTTTGGAAAAAGAGCGCGTTCAACTGCCAGGAGCATGCACGGAAGAGGAAGGGAGAGGTGCGATTGTCCGCACTTACCAACTAAACAGGAATTGTAGCGAGATCGGATTTGTTTTGTTTTAATGAATATCAATTACTCCACTCATTCCGAAGGGCAATAAACAATGTAAGCATTGTATGCCTATGCTACAAGTGAATACTTTATATTGGTAATGGCTTTCGTGCGTTCCTCCGCGTTGTCTTGTAGAGGAACGCCCGAAAGCCGTTACCAAAATGGAGAAACGCCGCGGAAACCTCAGATCCAAGTAAATACTTACCTCCGGGGTCTATATATGCCTATGAAAAAATGCCGCGTAAATTATAAGAGAATATCGCAAGCGGAAGGCTTTGAAAATGGTCGATAGTTCGCAGTTAGGCCCGCAAAACCCCGCAATAGAAGAAAAAAAAACTCAAAATTTTTTCTTCAACTTCGACGCATAAAAAGAGAGGTGCGCCTCTTACACGGGTGCGCCTCTTACACGCGTTTATACGGTATTAGCTGTGCATGTATGGGTGCCAATATATAAAGTACCTAGAAGTTCACCGTATAAAGTACAGTCATAGTTTCATGGGCAGCCTTCAGCCTTTGAATGCTTTCCTAGCTTGCAGAAAATTCTTTTCTTTTACATAAAAAGAACCCCTCTTTATCATTGTCATCAGCAGCCGTCATCAATTGGAAGATAGTTTTGCTTGAGCTCTTTCCTCTTTGTTCCGTTCTCATCTGACTCCTCTACTCCGTGATTGGTACCTCAGGCATCCCATTTGGTATATAGAGAATATAGAACGTCGATATTTTTGCTTATGGTCTATATTGGTCGATATTCCTAATTTTGGTCCAAATAGCTCTATATTTTGGGGCAGGGTCTATATCGCTTTGGCCAAAGGCAAGCTACAATTTACACTGAAGGCGCAGCACTGCAAAGTTTGAATATGCATGCCCCGGCCAGGCGCTGCTGCTTTGTTCAGCTGCTTTGTCTGGCTCCATGCTTCTGCGGTGTGACTGTGGCGCTCGACACTCGTCTCTGCCCATGAGCGCAGTCTCCTGGCTGCGTCTTCCCCCCTCCCTTGCCACCTCACGCTTCCACCCTCTGGCTCGCCCACCTCAACAGTCGTCGACAGGATTGTTGTTTGTTTACATTGGGAGACAAGCCATGCGACGTCCGAATATATTCAATAGCATATATACTTTATGAAAAAAAATTTACATATTTGCTACTACCTCTTTCTCTCAATATCTGCTGGTACTATAACCTCTACCACATAAACCAGGCAAAGCTTTCAAGGATAAAATATTTTTGATAGGATTATTTTTAAGGATGAGTCGGTTCTTAAATTTTTCCGGTTCTTGATACCGGTCCGGTTCTTCACCATCGGTTCCTGGTTCTCGATACTCGGTTCCAACAATGAACTCTTATTTTCTGAATGAATGGCAAATTTAAATGAACAACCACAAGAACTGAATGAAAATAATTTCACTAAAGATGTAAATGAGCAGGAAAGCTCTGTAAAAAAACTTAAGATCTTCTCCAAAATTTTATTTGCCAAGTATAAAAAGTCAAAATAACATTTTCTTAAATAATGCATTATCGACCAATATGTCACATTACATCAGGCAGCCACTGGTGCTTTCTCCAGGTTTTGTTTTAAAAAAATTAACATTTTTACCCTATCTGGGTCTAATCTATTCCTTTTTTTTGTCAGAAATATTGCCTGCAGTACTGAACAGGCGTTCACTGAAAACAGTAGTAGATGGAATACACAGATATTTGGTTGCCATCTGTTTAAGCCGTTTGAAGGGGCTCATAGGCCAGTAGTGGCCTACATCTTCTGAATGCCTAGGATTTATTGTTTCCTCACCAAGATATTTGTTCAACTCTTCCTCACAGCTCATTCCATAAAACGTTCTGAGTTACAGGAACGTTCTCCTCTGAAATACTATCCTGGTAAAGGTCCCACAGGCTCTCAACATTTTTGTCATTATAGGTCATACCTTCATTCACTTCCTCACTCACATCCTCAGTTTGACAGTCTTGTACGCACAACTGAACCATCTCCTTAACCAACAACTGTCGAGCTGCAGCAAGGCACTCAGAACTGTGGAATGGTTTTTGCTTGAAATGTGGATCAAGAAGTGTTGCACAAGCACCAGTCAAATTGTTTTCAATGGTAGCATAGCGCCGTTTTAAAGCAGCCAGTAGGTCGTTCCTCAATCCCTGCAGACCACATCCCTGTAGAGACTTTGTCTCAAGGTGATGTTTCATGGTGTGAACCAGGGGAATGATCTCAAAAAAGAATGAAATAAACAATTAGGATTTTAACCAAACCAACAAAATTTGATTATTAAAAATTAATGAAAAACTATCTTAGCAATATGTTTTATGTTGTGTAAGGTCTTCCACATCCCTTATTTCAGTGAATTAAGTATAGGCCAATAAATCACTACAGCTTATTTGAAATGACAAAATTTAAAATGACCTATATATAATGACATATAATTATATAGATTACTATAAGCTCATGCTATGACTTTATATTAAAGATAATCACAAATGAAGTTGAACAGTTTACATAATGATTAAATTTTTAAAAAACAGTTTATGGCAAACGTTTTCTGCCTTACCTCTGAAATAATGGAGCTGTTCTTGCTCAGTTGAAGAGTTGTCTTGTTGAAAATATCTAGAAACTCCACAGCGCAGCTCAAGACCTTCCAGTCATCATTGGTGAGTACAGCTGACAGTCTCACAGAATCATCCCCGCTTAGCAGTATCATGGCATTTTTCTGCTCCTCCAGCCATTGAAGCATGTGTAGGGTGCTGTTCCACCTTGTCGGTTCGTCTTGAATTAGGTGGTGCTGAGGGAGACTCAAACTATCCTGGACTTGTTTCAGTCTCTTTGTATTTTATGCTGAATGTTTAAAACTACCAACCAGCTTCTTGCTTTTAGTAATGACATTGTTTAACTTTGGATTTTCGAGTAGCCCATCCTTGATAATAAGCTGTAGTGTGTGAGCCATACATGGAACAGCTATAAGGTTCGATTTTTCAAGTTCTTAAGTTATATCACGCCCATTGTCCCGAACAACTCCAACAATCTTACCTTGCAGGCCCCATTTTTTCAGCACCTCAGCTAGGAAATCTCGCAAGGCTTCTCCTGTATGGCTTATCTCTGGAAATGGGGCTACTTCCAAGCACCTATGCTTCAATTGAAGCAAACCGCTGAAGAAATGGGCCGATACTGACATATAATCACAGTTGGCTACCGATGTCCACCGGTCTGTGGTTATTCCAACGTATCTGGCATCAGCTACTTCTTCCTTCACCACCTTCACCACTGATTCATACATCTCTCTCAGATAATTATTGGCTAATGTTTTTCTGGATGGCATTGTGTACCTAGGCTCCAAATGGGCAATGAGCCTTCTGAATCCCATATCGTCGACCACTGAAAAGGGCTGCACATCAATGCAAATCATTTCAAGTATCAACTGAGTGATTCGTTTTGCTCGATAATCACCACTCTTAAACTTCTTGACTCTGTCGACATCTTCCAGGAGTGTTTGCTGTTTTCCCTTGTTATCAAGCTTTATAACTTTCGGGTAAAATGCTGTATGAACAGATTCAGAGGAATCATTTCCGTTTTCGACTATGTTGTTAGCGATAGATGAATCACAATTATCATTGGTTCTGGTATCACCATCCATGCCGATCCAATCTGAATCATCAGCAATTCCTCCTTCTGTACCACCATCTACCTGTGAACAATTTGAAGAATGTCCAGGTTCGCTGGTCGACATAGCACCTGGGCCAGTTAGTGGTCTGCGGAATAAATATTTTGGGATTGATGACTTCGCCGATCCAAGGTTTGTAGGCGCAGGTGGTTTGAGATTTGCATACGTTTCTCCCTTATTTGACACGGTATGATCCTTTCCTCTGCTTCTGTGTGTCGTGAGATGTTTTCTAAGGTTCGATGTTGATTTTGAAGGGCCGCGCGAAATACGCTTGGAGCACAGTTTACATACTGCATAGATAGTATCATCAGGATCAATCGTGAAACTCCCCCAAACTTCTGACGACATCATACGTTGATTTGTTGTAACTTGTGAGTCAGTTCAAAATATATTCTGTATTCTGCGATGTAGCTTAAATTGTTACTTTAAATGACAACTTATTCGCATGCCTCACTGTCACAGTTCTTATAACCTCAACACTAACACTGCTCAACACGCCGGTACAGCGACGCCACGGATAAACTGAGCAGCCGCGGTGGCGGCTTAGCCCGCGCGGTGGATACGCCCGCCGCGCGGGCGCCGTAAGCGGCCACAGAAATGTTACAATGTTGGCGAGAGCGACAAACCGACGAACCCTTAAATGGCGCGTGTTAGCGAGCAACTCTCAAAAGAAAAAAATTGGAAGCCATGCGATCGGAAAGTAAAATATGCGTTTTTTGATCTTTTTTTCACTGCCGGTCACGGCAAATCAAATAATTACTATTATGAATTACTATCGGAGTAATTATAAGGACCACCAATTTTTAGAGCTACAATGGGTCGAAATATATTTAAAATTTTCATAAGGTAATTGTCGTCTGATGATTACTAATAAAAAAACACGCAATGAGAGCAGAAGCAAAGACAAACTCTTGCCAACGTTAATAAAAAATATTTCGACCGTTTCGTGTTTGCATAGTCCAGTTTTGTCAAAGCAACCTATGAGAAAGTTGAAACTTACAATTAGTAGGCGTCAGCCGCCGTGGCCAAACTCGACAGGTCGTGTTCGGCCGCCAACCACTACAAAGGCCGCGCCGGCCACGCCCGTCTGGTGCATGTGGACGCACCAACGCTACATTGAAGCTACATTTACTGGCCGCGTACCGCGGCTGCTGCCGCGGTGTGTGGCGGCCTTCATTGCCATCTGATGACATCGTTATATTGCAACAACGGAAAGTAGATAGAACATATAAAGGAGTTTTAAAGAATTGTCGATAATACAATGCGGAATTTTAAGTCATGAATGACAAATGAAAGAATCTCGTGCAAGACTCGGGACGTGACCTTGAAGACGACGAAGTGCATTTCGGGTTTGGGCGCAAAATTCAAATCCTCACCTCTTCTCCGTGCCGGTTCCTAAGTACCGACCTTATGCGATCGGTTCCCGATACCGGTTCTAAGGGCCAAGAACCGGCAGTACCGAGAACCGGGTACTGGAACCGACCCATCTCTAATTATTTTGCATAATAATGCAGATTTGGTCCGATTTTCCTTGATTTTCATGTGTGTTACGAGTCTGTTTTGGACTATATATTCACGGACTTAGATCTATAAAGTCAATATTTTTTTGCCCTGAGGCTATGCGATGCCTGTTGGTACCTTCATTTTATGGTCTTTTCTCATTCATTTTCCTTCCATTATTGCTTGGAAGTGGATTTTGTATTGCAGAATGTCACTGATTAGTTTTGCTTCTTGGAGTTAAATTGGTCATCTTTTCTCCCCTGTTTTTCATCATTCATCCCTAATAGTGATTCTCTGCTTGCTTTTGATTTTCATAATTCTCTCATTCTCTAATGTCATTCAACAAATAAAGGTGCTTCAATGGACTAGTCTAATTATTGGGCATTTAATGAATAACTATGGCCTAACATCAAAACTGTTGGGCCTGTTACATGCCTATCTCTTACACTACTTCAGTACTTGTGGTATACGTGGGTGCTTTGAGGCCACATCCAGTGGCCATTTGCAGGACACCGCTGTTGGTGTTGAAGCACTAAAGGGAGAAGGAAATTAGTTGTCTCACTGGTAATACCCATATAAAACAAACTCTTTCCTAGCTTGGGTGAGACAAATGAGGAAATTCAACGTAGCACAAGTATTATCAATCAATAGCTGAACCAGCAATGTATTTCACACAAAACCAACCAAATTACCAACAGGTCGAGGGCCAGGGGACCATTGTGCGAGCTTCCACTCAGAATAATGAGTTAGTTATACAAGTGCGAGAGGTTGGGCTTCTCTCTAAGTACAATTGACTGAAATGCAGCAGGTTCACACAATGATGTTTCCTTATCGACGTCTCGACTGCAACAGAGGGCATTCTCAGGGGTGAATGACCTGAGGAGGGGGTTTGTCGGCAAGGACGAGGTGGGATGGGTTAGCTTAGGATATAGGCGGTAGCCTGTTAGGGGAGGAAATAATGGGATGGTAGTAGATGGGGTGGAAGTTTTCAGTTGGATCAACAGGAGCTGTTTTTCTGACTCCAGCCGCAGAATACAGGATCACAGCCTTTGTGCCCTGGTCAGAATGACTGGATTTCTGGAATCCTTCCTCACTTCAGGGGCTATATAAACGATGGAGGACCTGGCGAGAGAAAGGCATGGTAGAAGTCGTGGCAGAAGTCTCTGCATTTTGTAGTCGTAGGCATTTTGGCCGTCGTTTTCACCATGTCATTAGCGTGCATGGCGGGACGTGCCTCACGCAAGACCTCTGGCTAAATCCGCAGGGTAAACAGTCCTCAGAGGGGAAACATGTTCAAAGAGGGAATCTAGAGAAGAAAAAGGGGGAGGTGCATGAAAGATGTCTCAGTGTTCAGTTAGTGTTGATGTGATTGACACATATTGTAGCCTGTTGCTGCATCACTCTGCAGAGTGAGGCATGGTGTCAGAATGCCTTGGAGTGTGTTCCCTTTGTCTCTCCCACCAAATGTTACCCAGGGAGCCCAAACTTAGAATTTGGGTCACCTGTTACAGTGTTATGAAACATATATAGGAATGCAGTTATGACATAGTCACATTTCTTCATCCTTATATTAATTGGATTAGTTTGAGCTCCTTGGCCTAAAGGTGTAAACTAATAAAAATAATAACAGCAATGGTGGTATAAAGTTCAAGCGCTCCATAGGCTGTTCCCAAGTAACGCATGTTTTCATTTATGTAGATTTTTACTAATGTAAATGACCACAGTATATGCCGTCGATTTGATGTTTTTCAATTGGAAAAGTTTTAATGGTTTTTGTATTCTTGTGCACAGAGAAATCCTTGTGCTGTTTTTTTTTAAGTTATTAACTGTCGGTCCAGTTATATCATCATTATAATAGTTGCTCATTCACATACGTTTTTTCATGTAAAAGTCCCTTTAAATTGTCTGAATTCACTTGGGAAATCAATCTAAAAACTTACGCCTGTAATGATAGGAGTTTTATTCATATGTTTGATTACATTGTAGGTGAAATAGACCACGGTGTCATCAAACTGTCTGTGTCCACTATGCTTTCCAAAATTCCTATCTTCTTCCTTCCTCTTCCACACTTATCCAGCATTTTCCCCTCTGTTATCATCATGCCGTCATCTCTCTCTACTTTCCCTCCATCTTTGCTGCCTCCACTGATTTCCATTCCTCCAAAACTTCCTCACTCGTCCTCCTTGCTACCCAGCTCACCCTCTCCAGTCTTACCCACATGTCAAATGCCTCTAGTCTGTGCACATCCTCTTTCCTCAATGACCAAATTTCCAACATGTTAAATGCCACGCTCCACATTAGTTTTCACCAATCTTCTTCTAATATCGCCCATTCGATCCCTCTTCTTAAGTAATGGTGACTTGTTTAGAGAAATGCTACCTCAGATGTCTCTACCTCATAAGTCATTTTCATCCCAAGTACTACCTATGTACGTAAACTATTCCAATATCTCTCTTTTATCCCCTCCCACCCATATATTCAGCCTTGTCTTCTTAATCCCGGAAAACCTCATTGCATTCATCTTCTAACTATATTTCATCCTATACCTTTCATACTGTACCTGAAATGCCTTCATCATTGACTGCATCTAGTGCTGACTTTCCATTTGTTGGGAAACTTCATTCCCCCAATGAACATGCGTCAACGTATTGTGCTCCTATTATTGCGCCTTCTTTGAAATACACGCGATAAAATGGATATTTTCAGCTGAAAAGGTGAAAATTTGGGCCTGAGAAACCTGAGAAAGTCCTGGAATTTCGTAATCTCTGTTCTGCTGCATCCCTGATTCAGTTTATTAGTTGTCGGCTGAGTGTTTGGGCAGTAACTCTTTCGCTCTTAGCTGCGTATGGATGCAATCATGTTCCTTGACTGTGTCACTTTGTTTGGTCCCATTGAAGTCTCTTTCAGCTCCACGCCTTGGGCACCAACTTAAGTGTGTCCATTTTGTTTTACTGCTCGGGCAGGTCAATCTTTTTTGTTTCGTCGACTTAATGGATTTTTGTTTCGCTGGAGTTTACCAGAATAACTCCTACTCTCATCAAAAGTGCATGGGCATAGTGATTTATGATACCAGTTTGGCTGGATTTGATACATCTCCTTCCTCACAGATGTCGCATCCTACTGTGTTCACAGATCCCTGCATGCTAGTGACTTATTCTACAGTATTTCAGTACCTGTATGAAGTATGGTAAGTTTAAGTAGATATTTTCAACATAGCTTGTGCATATCAATATAACAAAATCATGAATCCAAATTCACACATAGAAATCACGTCAAATTTACAAGTACAAAGAGAGGAAGAGTAAAACTTCGACTGCTTATAGCATGCATTTTTTTGATTTTACAATGATCCTTTCCACTCAAAAGTAATTTACAATGTATATTCAACAAATTATGCTTGCTAATGCATTTAGATTGCAAGCCATTTTCACACTTTACACTTTAGTGAGAGACAGAGTCACACATCATCAAAAACTAATTCCCCAATGATGATGACGCTTATTGAGATACGTACTGCAATAACCTGCTGTGGGATTGGGTCCAACTAAACTTTTATCTTTATACAGTTGCTGGTGAGGGATTTAGTAAGTAATGCCTAAATATTTTATTGGCATGGTCCACAATGGGCTGGAACATAGAGCATGGGTCACAGTACGGGGAACTTTCGAATTTACAAAAGGATGGAAAACATTTGCGCAAAATTTGAAATCGGTTACAGGAAAACATGTTTTTGAACATGATGTCTCCAAGCATTTATGATTTATCATTTATATCTCCAGATATCTCCAAGCATTTATCATTCTTAAAATATCCAAGAAATACAACATGCATAAGTTTCAGAATTTCTAATCTGCTTTGTCTCACTATGAATTGGACTGTCTTGGATACATCTAGTCAAACTTTTTCATGATATCATATGCAGTTCCTAAATCATTCATTAATTCTACTTGCTTATCCCTAATTTCACTGTAAATGTAATTTAAGGCCTTCAAATCTGCTTCATCCCAATCTTCCTCGTTTATAGTCACTTTTTATCTTTTGACAACCTGGTCACACTTTTTCTTCTCCAAATGCATGAAAATGCATTTTTTCCATGTTGAATCATCTTCACCATCAAACACTGTTATGGTTTTGTCCACCGACACAAACCTTCTAATCAATTCCTATCTTTACTACAAGCAGTTAATTACTTTTTATTTGCCAGCCAAAGAACGCTGCTACCATAATATTATGTATGCAATTATTAGTCATTGGGATTAAGGCATGCTGCACAGTGTTAACACACTACAGTAGAATCTCGATTTTGCATAACCTGATTTTACGTAAAATTTGATTTTACACAAGTGAACGAGCGGTCCCGGCCGACGCCTGTAGAATTCTTATGGAAGCATTATTTGATTTTATGTAAATTCGATGTAACGATTTTACATAAGGCTATTTTGGTCCCCAGAGGAGATATCAATTCGATTTTACGTAATGAAACAACAGAACTTAAAGAAACTTCAACAAAATCCGGCAGATTCTTGCCCATCTTTAAAGGAAATCTTCTATTTAATGCCGTACTACTGTGAAATTAACTGTAACGAATCAATGATGGTCAATTGATGATCAATCATCAATACATTGCATTTTAATGGTGTATATATGTATATTATTATTTTATTTACCCATCTTTCAGCACGAAAAGTTATGGGTTCTAGGTGTTTACTTGTTTACGATATGATAGTAGCGCCAGAATCCCGGAATGCTCACGCAAAAAATGGATTATGACCTTGAGGTAACAACCTTCTCAGCTGTTCCGAGTGACGAGATGAAGCTCGATTTGGGGTCGCCTGTAAGCACGCGTCTTGACACTTGCACACGTTGCTGAGTGGAATAAAGTACGAACAATTTTTGTCCGTACTGTATTCCACGAACAATGCCAACAACAGGTAATTGGGAAGATAGGTAACATCGTAGTATTTTATAAAACATCACAACTGATGGCATCAGATGGCTAAAACTTGCTTAAATGCTTGGCAACAAATTTTTCAGGTATAAACATGTTCACTCACTACCTTCCCCAAGTCTAGGTAGATAGGTCTGTTTTGGTTGCGTTGTCTGTACTTTTCCAATCTAGAGCTTTAAGGGGAATTAGATACACGGTTTGGGTTAGCCAAAGTTTTAAATAAATTAAATAGAAGGACCAAGGAATATGAAAGTGATAGCGAACACAGTGTAATTCAAGACAAAGAAATTACGATTTTTAATAAATGATAGTTACAATTGATGTTATCATAGATACTACCTGCGCTGTTTTTAAGTACCCGTTCGCCCCAGAGCCTTGCATTGAAAAATGCGTCCCTTGTCATTAGTACCGTGAGCATATCCTTGTATTCCTCCGTACGGAACTCACTCTTGGCAAGGAATCTCACAGATATACTCCTTGTCTATCTTGTATCACAAGTCAGGGAAGCCGGACCCTTTCCTCGATCACTGGACAGAGGTGTGATAACGACCCTCTTCTCAGTACCATCCCCACTCACGGCCAACTATTCGTTTACTCAGTGCATTTACTAAAAATATTTGCCACCTACTATGAAAATAAAGGCCCAACGGTTCATACCTCATGTTTCGTTCTGCATTTATTAATTTTAAACGGAACTCGTTATTACTAACAATCTTCTGGTAAAATGAACTCTCGACAATTATGTTTATAATACAGTTCCGTTTAAAATGTGGAAATGCACAGGAAAAAACTAAATAAATGTAACTCTGAGCTTATATTTTCCCAGCATTCTACAAATATTGTGATACTTATTGCTATCGTTATATATCCACCCACTATGTAAACAAATGCTTGACCACGGACACTCAGTGAAGGCATCTACCATGCTTAGACGAAAGATTGGAGATTACCCCTGCCCGCAGGCCACTGAAGGGTGAAGGGCGGGGTGGGGAAAAGATAAAGAAGTCATTTTTATGGTCGATCCCTCAGTCTGGTCTAAACAATTGACGTATCTAAACAGGTTTTCCCCAAAAGACCCCCCTCACCCAAGAAGTCTTCGTCTCTTATTCCTGGGCAAGACGAAATTCATCTGGGCGTGGCTCATTCAGCGAGAAGGAGAAGGGAGTAACCCGAGAAGATCACTCCGCCTTATCTGTAATTGTCTACCCCCGCCCAGCCTCGCTTCGACCCAGGTGCCCTCCACTAGTTGGGGTGGAGTTGGGCCACCTTTTGGGGGCTTCCACTTTTTTTGCTTGCTTGCATCTCGCTCAGCCGTGTTGAAATGCCTTTCGTTCTCTTGCGAGAAAAGATCTACGCCGGTTATTAATGACATTAATATGCCTCAATTGAAAAATTTACATGTGAGTACGGTTAAGTTCGCTGCGAAAGGGCGGAATAGGAAATTTTACCATTCACAATGTCGGTTGGATTTATTAGTTGTGCCTTTGTAGAATTCTCACAGACGAAATTTAATATGAGAATAATGAATCTTCCTCATCGAAACGGATGAACTGACAGCTTTCTAACAAGTGCGAAAAAGTGTTACAATGTTACGACATTTCTATGCATTGGTGCGACGCGTAGCGATTTTGCAGATATATTTCAGTGGGCGCAAGCAACACTTTTCAGCGACGAAAGCATAGGTGCTGGATCATCAAATGCAACATTGTTATTCCGACAAGCCCGGGCAGGGAGTTTTGCCAGATCATAACGAAGCACTGATAACATTTTGTCGATTCAGAGTCAAGTGATTGCCCTGCCGATGGCACGTGGTAATATTTAGATGCTGCTGCCTGAGGTGAAGGAGGACACATTTCGCCCACAGTTCCTCCATATACAGTGGTGTGCGACAGTCAAGGCTACCGCATCTAGGGGTCATTCTTACTTAGAGGCGGAAGAGCATAAAAAGGAGAAATTTTCTCCATTATATATTTGCATTCAATTCTCCTGATTAGTATAAAATAAAAAAGGTTCATAGATCTAGCACCACCAAAAAAACGGAGAAGGGTGATTTCCCTTTCAAAATAATTATAATATAAAATGTAATTATCTCTCCACCACAATTAAAATAGTTTTATTTTCTACAGTGTAATATGTATGTAATAATGATCTCTTTGTAGTGAAAATAGTTTAAACATCATTGTCTTCTCATACATTGTGAAATCTTAGCATATTTTTCAAAATCCACTAATATCTTGATTTTACATAACACCCCATTTTTGGGTCCCAAGGAGTTACGTAAAATCAAGACTCTACTGTATGTAATTCACTATGAGCAACTCTTTTAAAAAAATTATACTAAGCTCCTTGAGGTCTGGCAGACACCAGTCAACTACAGTGACTGGTCCAAAGGCGGTGCCACACAAACTCAATCCAATATAATATCTAGTACCTTTTATTCCAACAACCTGGACTCTTGAAGTTAGCCAATATAATGGCTACAGGCGATTATTCAATAGTGACATATTGAACAGTTATGAACAACAAAGAGGGTTTAGCAATTGTAATACATATCTATGTCCCCTACAAAACCAGGATTTCGAGATTCCTTGAACAGATTTGATAAAATCTTGAATCCATGGATTCGATAAGATTGGACTGAATCCTCAAAACCTGACCACATCATACAAACAGATGAGTCTAGAGACCAATTCTCATGCCTCGTTTTCAGCTAGTTCAAAATGAAAGTAACCTTAAATTTTGTTCATGTTTGTAATGACTTTCTTCTGATGATTACCAGAACTTAACCCTTTTTCTTTGATATTTGATTGAAAGAAGCCACCGATTGCTGTGATTGGCTTTACTATTCAATTTCCCTTGCCTCCTAAAATGATCGTTTAGGTGGTGAACACAGCTCAGAGGAGAGGCGAGGAGGAGGAGAGGGAGAGGAGGAGATGGTGCCAGAGGGAGGGGCTCTTCGTGGTGGCTGCTGCCTCTCGAGGAAGGCTGCTTCGGAGGGTGGCCACCGGCGGAGGGTGCCGATTCGCGAGAGGAGAGCGGCGGCGGCAGGGGGGGAGGGAGGAGGTGGGAGCAAGCTGGAGAACTTGAGGCGGAGGGGTGGAGGGTGCGTGGGTGCTGGGGGCAGTCCTTCGCCACAACAGAGGCACCACCGGTTGGCAGCTTCTCAGCAGTCGTCATCCTTGGTGGCGACCCCTTTGGCAACCACGTTGGCCAGTGGGGACCCTCCAAGCAACCAGAGCTTGATGGGCCTCGACTGGCTCTTTGAGCACACGGACAGCGAGTCGGAGT
The DNA here is from genome assembly GCA_963573305.1 of Pyrrhosoma nymphula. Taxonomy (NCBI): domain Eukaryota; kingdom Metazoa; phylum Arthropoda; class Insecta; order Odonata; family Coenagrionidae; genus Pyrrhosoma; species Pyrrhosoma nymphula. The sequence continues at coordinate 46,452,978 of OY754328.1, forward strand.
TGCCGGCTACCAAACAGCAAGGTGGGTGGGAGTGGGCATTCCGTCCTCTGGGTGGTGGTCTTGCCTCAGAGGACTAGTGGATCTTAATTAGCAAATAATTGTGTGCATATTTTATTTATTTATTCCTTGTGGCCTTTTCAGACAAAGGATGGCATCACGATGAATTTATACTTTAAGAATAATTGTCACATATCTATTTAACAGATACCTTCGTACATAAACCAAAAGATATAGATGAATCAAGGGTTAATAAATGCAACAATAGGAAAAGGGAATGCATTGAAAAATATTGCTTGCGTAAATATGCAATGCATTATTATTAAAAACCTATATTGTGGTTGTTAATTACTTTTCAAGCTACCTCTAATTTAAAAAAAAACTTAGAAAACGGTTGAGTTTTCTCGGAGATCTGGCGAATTTTACCACGCACCGCCGATTTGAAATTGTGTTTTCAGTTTTTGTCTGTCCTGCGAGTCTCGTCAGCTATCCCCACCACCACTCCCACTACGGTCGCTCTGAGTACGCTCCACTTTATACGCTATTTTAAGTAATTAAAAAGTACTTTTTTGATATACAAATTATGTCTTTTGAAAATATGTCTTTGACTCTCTAATGCCATTGTATTCGTTACTTAATTGTTATAAACAAAGCGGCTGTGAATGTTTAAATTGAAATTCCTAACCTATGGGCACTTTTTTTTACCTCATGTTTTGAAGCAAACTTTCAATTTATCTAAGTTAGAAACTCGTACTACGTAGAAGAGAGCAATGCTGGGGCTCTAAACGTTTATAAAAAAGTACCCCCTTTTTTGAAGCAATAAATAAGAAGTTAACATTTAATTTTTTCTTTGATTTTTATTAACAATTGAAAATCTTCTAGATGAGAATCCATTTTGAATTGACCCGAAGAATTGATAAACTAAAAGAGTTATGGCTTTCAACATTTAGCGTCTTGGGATAAATAAATTAACATATCTTAGCAACAAATTCACCAATTGGCTTTTAAAAACTCTCAATCGATTTGGAATTGGAAAAGCTGACTTTTAAAATCATCAAATTAAAAAATTACTTTTATGATAAATATTTTTTTTTAATGGCTGTTTTGGACATTTTTTCGTTAATTTTGCAATGACTAATTAATCAAATTAAACTTACCATGGCTCAAATTAATAGTCTTTTAATTAACTACAGGTATCTTATGCTTTTAATTCTCTGAAAATCTAATATTGGCTTGTAGAGTAAAAAAAACATGTTTTGACCAACTTTGGACGCACCGTACGGACACGTATCTTGAATTGCAAACATATTGGGGGATCTTCTTTTATCCCCCACTACAACGTAAAACAGGTCTCATCCATTCCTCAATTACTCGCCTCGCAATTTTTTCTCTGTTTCTTAGACTAAAGAAAAACTCTTCAACAAGGCCACTGACCAATGATATACTAGTCTCCTTGGTGCCGGTGGTTTAAAGAGAGAAGAGGCAGCTGGTTTTGATTTTGGGATGGCTTAAAAAGCAAATCTCTTAGTATCGAGGAGAAGAGAAAAATTATAGAGGTGGATAAAAATCCTCACTTGAAGAGAGTTGACTTGGCGAAGAAGCTGTTCATGCCAGTGACAACCCGGACTATTGAAAACGTCCATGATAGCTCAAAGGAGATCACCAAATTAATCCTATCATATTAAATTCTTTACAGTTGATCTGAGTCAGCTCCTAATTCTGTAAGGTTTATAAGCTATTTAATAAAATAATTTTCTTAAAATATCATCCACAAATAGTTAATGAATTTGATTTTAATTTCATTTTTATAGTTGTTTTTCCTGTAGAGTGTTTGCCAGCCTATTTTAGGAATAGCACATTAAACTGATGATAATTTTTATTATTGTTTGTTACACCTTTTAGTGACTTTCAATTATTCTTTTAATTCATGGAAAACTGTCCTAGTTCATTGCAGACTAAAAGCTCAAAAAAATGGTAGGTCCTCATTTAGTGTTTGTCCCCATTTAGTGTTTAAAACTTTGTCCCTCCTGAAAAATGTTAAATCAGGATTCTTCTGTATTTTGGCTGTGTTAAGCCGACTTTGCGTAGCCTTGAGTTGAGCCCAGCTCAACTTTCTCTTAATTCCAGCCAATAGCATGCCATACTTTACTATTGATAGTCGGGCAGCAAATGGTTGCCACGCTCTATATCTCCTCGAGCAGCCATATTGAAAATGTAATTTTGTTGTGAAGTCGCAGTCGGTGATATTTAAGCGAAAATGGATGCGGATAAGTTGATCAAGTCAGTGCGAAATAACCCTCACATATTCAAAAAACCTTCTTCCATTTCAATACTTCTTCAGTTCAACTCATTATTTACATTTTGATACTAAACATATCAACTGAGCTGACTACAACTCTTGTAACTCACTCTATCGACAGACCTCATCAATCGATTGTAAGATCCAATTTGGCAGTGGTGCGCTGTTGTTGGTTAGAAATTGCACACACTGGTTTGCCTTCAAAGAGAGAGTAAGTCAAGTTACGACTAGTTAAGTTGTTGTGAACGGACCTTAAGACCCATTGGCTTGCACTGATTCCTTGAGATGGGGGATGGGACTTATTAAAGGGCCCAAGAGTTGACATGGGGGACCTGCAGAGTCAGTGTGGGATATTGCATCCTGACCTAGTGTTGAGAGGGTGGGATGGAGGGGGCACTCGAAGGGGCCTGATCTCCTGGAGGGCTTTCACGGGGACTTTGGTGTGAGGGTGATGGCTCGTGCCCACCCATAGTGCCCACTCCCATGTGTGGACTTGCTTGTAACAATTATGTCCCCATAAACTCAACAGTATTCCGCACATAATTATTACAATAATAACACAAATGACAGTATACTCCCAAGGGCTAATCGTAAATGCTGGTGATCTTGGACTCTAGATTCTGACAAGCCAAAGTCAGCTATTTTCTGAGGGGATCTTACAGATATTGAAGTCCTCTCCTTTATTTCCACCTTTTAACTGGAAAAATAGCAGTGCAGTGCTTGTGTGGAACTAAATCCCCTAAGGTAATATCTTGGTCATGTAGTTATCTAGAATTTTTGCAAATTTTAATTAATAGAACTTTCTCGGAACCATATATCCATTTTTATACACTTTTTTAGAGAGGTAGGAGGTATGAAATTTTTTCTCGTTTCCGAAGTGTTTGCCGTTTATAGTCCGTTGGACTGCTATTACTTGCAGCCGTGACATATTTGGCGCACCCAAAACATCGGGGCAATAAAAATACAGCAGTGCGTAGTACTGTACTCTTGTCCTGAAGTGTCAAAATTCGACGTTTTATATTCCAGTGTATGACATCTGAAGGCCGAATCACACTAACATTCATCAGAGCGGTTAGCAGGAACAGGTGTCGGTTCGTTCAATCAAACTGCGCGATGCAGTTGTCGGTGCCACTCCCATGTACTGCCTTAAACTCCTCTTGGAGAACGTTCTGATGGGAGGATGTTTTAGACCCAGTCGCAAAAATGTATTGTTTGTACTCAGCTCTGTACTGCTGGCCCATTATCAGTTGTATTTCTTCCCACACCTATCCTTTCATGTCGGTTCGCTTGTGTATATCGGCTGTACTGTCCCACAGCATTGGCCACTTTACAATTAGATCAACCATCAAACACTCTTTTTCTAGAAAAAACAAACCTTTGTCCTTTTTTGGCCCCATATTCTGTGTCACTCATGAACTATATACCTGCGAGTCAACAGGCAATTTTTGATGAAACAAAAACGCATGCAATGGCAGATGATGACGTGGTCACGTGATTAAATCCTAGTCCATGATTGGCTGCGGTTGCGACTCTCAGTCGGAAAAATAGACAGTCGGTTATTCTTGCACCCGCTCATGCCAACCGCTGCCTTCCTGTTGGTTGACGAGTTAAACGCACCCGCTCCCACGAACCGCTCCGATGAACGCTGGTGTCATTTGGCCCTTGCATGGAATTTGATGTCATTGTAAGTGAATACAATCATAAGTAATTGAGGTGTTCGGAAATATGATTTTTAATAGCTATCATTGGAATGTTTTTGCCACTCACCAAAAATTCTCACAATAATGGCTATATTAGCATTAAAGTTGTGGGAATTGGCTGTGGAGTGATTATTTAAATATCTTCGGTTACAACGAGAGTTTCATTTAGCGAGTTATTTTTCAGATCCTGAGAGCCCTCGCTATACAGAGCTTCCACTGTATGTAAAATGTTAACATTAAAATCAATACAATGGTCACAAACTAAAAGATGCTTTGCAAAGTTGCTCTTGTCGTCATTGTTATATTTTAAAGCTTGTAAATGTTCTTTACTTCTAATGCTAAACTTCCTGACAGTTTGACCCACATACACTCCATTGCAATCACTACACTGTAATGCACAAACACCACTTCTCTCCTAGGAGTCCACTGGGTCTTTCCTAGGAGTCCACTGGCACTCCACAAATAATGTTTTGAAGGTTACTGGGGTCCTATAGGAGATATTATAAGATCACCACCTTTTTTCTACCTAAGTAAGAGGTGGAGTAAAGAGGAGTGGAGAGTTAAGATGCCTAGGTGACATTATGTATAGATTGGCCAAAATATTTCCTACAGAAATTTATATCTGGCAGAAAAGATGAATTTTAGGCAGTGAGTACTTGATGTGTTTAAAACATTTCAAAGTATCTTGGAAAATTGTATTCAAACCTCAGTTCTGGCTCAAGATTCATGTTTCTCAGTGCAAAAACTATGAGGAAAGTTATTAACATCATCACCTTATGCTAATATTCAAGAGAAAAAGGTTATTTTTGACACTTTGCCACCATCTTGAATGCATATTGAATATCTCACTTCCGGTTGAGATTTCAAGTTGGTAACGAGCATTTTTGTATTCTGGGTGTTTGAAACATCTATAAAACCACCTTATACTTGCTTGTCACGTGAAATGATTCTAGCAACAAAATGAGAGCCCTTCTCCAGAATCTTGCCTTGACTAATTTGCCTATTTCACTTAATTTTACCTCTGCTCTGTTCTAGTTATTCTGGAAAATTCTTTAAATTGGTATACTTACCTAAGAAACCTATGTTAACATTCTATGTATATGTTACCAACCTTCCTCCTTGAATCACCAGTATTGAGTTAAGCTGTCTTATCCTAACTATCATGTTGATTCAGCAAAACCCTGTGTTAATTGAGGAGTCGTAGGTACCTGGAATTTTGTCTTAAAATACTTGCAGTAGTAATGAGCACTTTACATTCTTGGATTCATTTGAATACATGTGGTTTTTTATTCAAAATTTGGTTAATATATCAGGAAAAATTAATTACATTTGCTTTCTTAATTAAAATAGTGATGGTTTTGCTGCATCAAATCCCTTGCTTTGGGGGCTTTGTCATTGTATTTGTCTAAATGTTGTTGCCTTGCTTGCATCTCTTTCTCTTCCTACTCTCTGCCTCTGCTCCCCTCTTCTCGCTCAATGCACGACTCAGGACGAAAAACAGTTGACGGAAGCACCACTGCCTTCTGGAATTACACCAATTCTGACGACGAAAGCAACACCAGTCCTGACTGCCCTAGTGGTGGCACTGATTGTGAGTAGCACTCTACAACTCACTCAGTTGTCATTTGTTCTGTCGCATTCCTTCAGGAGCGCATTCCATTACGTTTTCCCTACCTTTCTAAAGTTTTCACTGCATATTTGTTCACGCTTTTTTGTCCTACCTTTTGCTAGCAATACTTCAGGTCTTTTCATGTACTTTGAAAATTCAATCCTACTCTTAATGGTATTAGTTTTCAAGGCAGGCCTTCCTGAGTTAATGGTCGTAAGTTTTTATGATGTTTCTTTGTTGAAATTATAAAAGATAGTAAACTTTCAAAATACATTCCTGGGTGGGCAATATTAGGGGGTTGTTCAATGCTAATGTAAGAAACAGTGGTTATCACATTAGACACTAATGTTCTCCCTTAAAGGCTTAACAGGTGACTAATGGGCAATGTACATGAGGGTGTGGTATGCTGGTGGAATAAGGGCGACCCCACACACGCACTCAGCTGAATGACCTTGAACTCATGGCTTTGCCATCTTTGATTCGTGATTTTTAGCACAAAGGAATGTTGTGGTATGAAATTCGGAAATTCGCTGAGCATTAACTTCAGCAGAATGCACTAAAGTTTGCCCAGATGGTCTAGCTAAAGGTAAGGCATATATCGGAAATTTAGAAGTGTTTTTCACTCAGAAATTTGGCCTGCGGTAGATGCTCAGACCACCATGATTACCTCGCAGTGAACCATTTTCAAAGCTGGCTCATTTTCTGCAGGCCTTTATGGTTGCCCTTTTTTTCTGTGATGGACTCAAAAATGTTGTTTTTGTAAGGCGCATAGCGCATATGGCATAGTTTTGAATGACATAAAAATAAATATCTATATATATACCTTAACGTATAAAGCAACAAACATTACATTTTTCATGCTGTAAAATTAAAAAAAATATTTCATTTCTCTTACTCCATTGAACCATGGGTGTGCACTACAAATGAAATGTAATAATTTGCATTTAGTCTTGTTTCATGACTGTTCAGCTATATTAAGCGTGGTCCTTTTTTTAAGAATTAAGGAAGAAGTAAGGCCCAAAACACGGATCACATTTTAAAAAATTGGATAAAATTAGAGTCTGCTTAGAGTTAGAAATAGATATATAGTGGTATCCCTCACTTAAAACAAATTTGTTTGGTACAATTTTCACTCTGACATGACAAGGCAATTGTGAACGTATTCACATAGTACGACCAAATTTCCTGTCATAGCACGATTGCTGGAGTTCACTCTTGTGATTAGGTAAGCTCTGATGACAATTCACTCTTGTTTTAGTTCTGTGAAAACAGCACGTTACGACCCTAGTTATCTTTTTGATGCAATTTCAAGTCATTAGTCCTTTGAATTTCATCTCTAGTCATGAGGGATCGACAGAGTCGTATAAATGGGAGTGAACATTGCTAATCCTCAAAATATAACTCTTTAAGTTTTATCATTTCTTAAAAACCAACTTCGTAATATTTCTTGCTGTTAAGTATTATGCTAACCTGAGTTTCAGGATTTGTGTGTCACTGGAGAGAAGTATTGGCGAATTGTAACAAATTGGTCAGATGAAGATGTGAGTGGAATGTGAACAACAAAGTTTTGTTTCAAAACAGAAAAAGTACTCTGCGCTAATGCATTTACAGGCTTCAATGTGAAAAATTAGCATGGTCATGTCTCTGTCGCATTGTGCTTTAGGGAAAGAGGCAAGTATTGCCTAAAATTGTGTGCCAAGAAAGGTAAACCTTCGTTACTTGCAGCGTTGCCAGAGGGCGACGGGTTTTTCTAAATCCTCAGCATATGGTGCTGACAGTGGTCTTAAGGGGGTTAGAAAAAATTTTTATGCAGTTAACCTCTCCCGACTTGAGTTCAAAACATGTGTAATCAGCCAAAAGTGAGGGGCCACAGAAAATACCTCTACCTATTAAACTAATTCATTGAAGACTATAACAAAAATGAGAAAATGCTTTGAATGCAAAGAGAGGTATTACAGACAAAAAAAAATTTAATTGCTGGAAAGCAAGACAGTTCTCAGTAGATGCCTTCTCTAAAAAAACTGAATTTTCAGAGTGCAATGCATCCACTACTCTTGTCAAGGAGTGGTTATTGAATGCAACTATGCAAGATCTTGTTTGGCCAAGTAAGTGCTTAGCTAAGCTATTCTGTTCTTCATTTGCTTCTTCATCAGCGCTTACCGCTTACTTTGCTAAATGTGATTATAGTTTGTCTTTTGTTATCCTTGTTAGCTTCCAGACCAATCCTAATTTTTATATCGCTGAATTTAATCTTTATTTTCTCTTTCTGCTTGATAGTGAATTCTGTGCTTCTGGCGTTATTTATTAGTGCGTGTAACAATGGCAATTTCACATTCAGTGAATTCTGTTCTTTTGGCTTCAAAGTGTCTAATCACGTTACGATATCACGTTATTTTGGACTAATTAATAAAGTCAAGTATGCACTTTTTTTACTGCGATTTTAAGAATTTCTTAATTCTTTCTCATTGTTTGCACATGATATATAGTTGTGCATAAAATCATAGTTGAACTGTTGAGCCATGTTTGACATGATCCAGAGTATTTTTTCTCGTACTAATCCCTTATCAATTACATAGTTTCTTATGGCTTTCATACACTCTCTTATCACAAATTCCTTTAGCATGACAGTTTTTGGAATGCATCTCACATGTTAGATAGATTGATTGGGTGATCGTGGGCCTTCTGGAGCCCCCCTGGCACTTAAGACCCCTTTGAGTCCATTGTGCTGCCCTACAATTAACATGCCCACCACTTGGAGATGGGACAAGAGCACCACGGTAGAGTGGAGGGTCACCTATCCAACCCCTGTCCAGGCCCAACACCTCTCACATGTTAAGCAGGGTAATATCTGTGTGTAGCCGATTATTTGAGATATCACTCAAATTCCTAATCACGAAAAGGACATATTGTTTGAAATCCGACCACTGGGTCAACATTTATTCACAGTCTCTGCAAAATGTAGGTGTTAGGGTGATTGCTCCAAAATGGCAGAGTAACTAGGGATAGCCGAAGTTGAGATGGTTTCCTTCCAAGAGATTTTCGTGACTATCTCTGTGGTGGAAATGATTATTTTGGTTTATTTTTAAGGGTCGTTGGGGTATCTGAAGTGGCTTTTGTTTAACGGTGAGAGAATGCCAAATGCTGCACAAGTATTTAGTATTTTTCAGATTTTTATTAAATAAATATGATTCCATCAACTCCTTGGTGCTTTGTTGATGTGGATTGAATATGTATTTGTTAAAGAAAGGATTCAAACTCAGCAAAGCCTATGAAGAATTGACGGGGAAAATTGTCGAGTCTTGGTGTTGCTGTGGACACAAGGTTTGACGTTGGTTCTTTTTGATGAGACGTTTCGAGAGGATCTTAACTTTGTTGAGTTTGAATTCCGAAGAAGTGGAGAGAGTTAAAAAGGCAAAGTAGATGAAAGCAATGTTGGCAATTAGTTGCCTTAGTTTTGGCACTACAACGGATGATGTTAAACTTTAATAGAACCATTAGTACACACAATGATCAAGCTCAGCTGGGCATGCTTTTCATGGGAATGATATCATGTGGGCTTGTACCTCCAACTGTGACGGTTTTTTCACTTTGGCATCATAAACAATGACTTAGTTTTTGTTTATATGTATCATACGGGGAACTAGACAATTGAGTGTTTATTTCAATTTCAAATTTTATAGCAATTTCAAATTTTATAGCCATGAAACAATCATGTCAGAAGGGGCCAAATTATCATAGTGTTTACAATTAACCCTTATTTAGCCTTGTTCATTTGTATAGATATTACACAAAGTATCAGCACAATAAAAAAAACATACTTGATAAAAATGATGACCAAAAACCAGCTAATATAATAACTAGGGGTGAGCCGATAATTAATTCCGATATAAATACTGGCCGAGATTCGGCTATCGGCATATCGGTATCGGAGCATCAAAATCCGATAATTTTTCCACTAGCATAACGTTTCCGACAAATTGCTGTATATCTCCCAATTGAATATTTTGCTTCGCCCGCTTGTTCATTGTTTGCAACCTTCTCAAATAATCCACTAGTTGGCGCTGTATTTTGTAAACAGTAAAAAAGCGTAACCTAATTTTTCAAGAGCGCAAGCACTAATATACATATGGATTGCAATCTGATGGTCCTATTTATTGCCTAAACGTCCCATGGTAACAAAGCGCGGGAAGTAACACGCGGCCCCTTCACGCCGCCCGCAAAACAAACGGGACGCAATGGAACTAAAAATAGCAGTAACAACACCAAGATTTGCCGATTTACAAGTGACGAATTTTTTGCTTTACTGGCGATTTATTCACGCAAAGAAGGTTTTACCAATGTTTTCCTACTTTGTGTAACGATTATAGATTAGACTGACGAATGTTTTACTCATTGCGTGCACTGACATGAAGTATCAAACGTATCAGTTTCCGTACAATTTGTGAACTTAACATAATAAAATACTCTGTGGGAATACAAAAATTTAATACGCAATATTCTTAAAATTCATAGTCAGCCAATTATGAGCTATAGTGAAGACCTGGACACATCAATGCACGTACGTTACGTACGTAAGAATCATATGCTCTGAGAATTTCCCGAGGATCCAAGTTATCGCGAGTGTTAGCGATGATTAGTACTACGTAAATGGGATTAAGATTTCCTAGTAAATATAAAATATCGACTACTTACAGAAGCTGCGAAAAGCTTCTTGTTCTTCACAACCATTGCTGCATTTCCTCATCTCGTTGTCCCGTGACTCATTTTGCATCCAGTGACAAAGCAATGCCTTTGCTTACTTGACATATTTAGCCTTAGAATACGCCAAAGATATTTCGAGAGAACCCCTATTTTCACAAAATTAAAGCTATTATTACCTGCAGTAGTTATTCCAGCATTATTTACAATTTTCTATGTTGTAGATACCAATCCTGTTTTGTTAGCAACGTGACATATAGAACTCCAACGCCAACTACAGAGATAAAGGTGAACATCTGTGGGGGCGGACGTGTCAGACAACATGGTTGCCTAGGAAACACATTGGGACAAGGCTTAAGATTGCAATTCATATGTATATTCGTGAGCGCAAGAAATCGCACGAGGCCTCACAATCATGTGTGTGTAACTGATACAAGTGATGGTCAGAATGTCAGACGTGTGGAAGTATTTTGTTGTGAAACATGATGACCCCAATAAGGCATCTTGTTAACTTTGTCATATACATTTGTCTCGTGGCGGAAAAAATTCTCGATCGTATACAACGACTAACTTGAGAGTTCATTTGAAAAGCAACCATTTGATCCAGTTCTGAGAACTGGAAAAGAAGAGACTAAAAACTGCAAAGAAAAACATCGTGACTTCGAAAATTAGTTTTGAAGATACACATGAAGGAATATCTGAACTCCTGAGAGATGAAATGGATAATTCTCATGCATCTTCGAGTGCATCAGATTGCTTGTCCTTTGTGCCAGCCGAATCAAATTCGTCAATGCCAAAAAAGATGGAATTTCAACCTTCACTCAGTAAAATTTGGAGGAAACCATATACGGAAGATGATCCTCGCAGGAAGAAAATTACTAACCAAATAGGTCGGATGTTGGCCGAGAACTTTCTTTCGTTCAAATTAGTTCAAAGTAACTAAGTATTGACAATTAATTGTGATGACATTTTGTTCATTGCTTAGTTCTCCATTGCTTTCACATGTAATATTTTTTCAGCTTTCATTAATTTGATGAAATATTTGGAGCCTCGATATGCTGTACCCTGCAGCCAGACCTTCTCCCGAAGGATAATCTCATTTTTATACAACCAAGCATGCGACTTTGTCAAGGAGTTATGGTCATCGAATTCTGGTGATGATTATTATCATTGACGGTGCACTTCATCACGAAAAACTTTGTGAAGAAAAATTTGTTTTTGGAAGTTGTTCCATTTAGTCCTGTTTGTCATAGGAGTGAAAATATTTCAGATTTCTTTGTTGAAACATTAGAATCATGGAAAATTAAGAGGGAAAACATACATTTATTTCTTAGAGATAATGCATTTAACATGATTTCGGCATTCAGAATGTGTGGGATCCCGAGTGAAGGTTGTGCTGCTCACACACTGCAATTAGTTGTACGGGAGGCTCTGCTCAATCAACTTCTATTTCCAATGTTTGTTCCAAAGTGAGGAAGATTGTAGGGCATTTCAGGCATTCCTTGAGTGCAAACAAGTTGCGTATTGCCTACCAACAAAACAATAATTTGTCGGTGCATAAACTGGTACAGGACCAAAACACAAGGGGTGATAGTACCTTTCTGATGCTTGAGACGTTTGTTGAACAAAAGAAAATGATCAATGGACTTGCCCCTATATTAAACATCAGTGATATACCATCAATTCAAGAATGGCAACTCATAATCATAATCTTTATTCATCTGTTGCACAACAGGTGTTGTGGTAGATGTCGTCAGTCATTATACACCTCATGTGAGGATACAGGAACAACACAATGCACAGAATACAAAACACATTGTAAGTATACATTAGAACCTTATTGAAGAGAAGTCAATTTCAAAGTATTCATCTAGAGAGTATAAAGGTTTTGATAAAAGCCATTTCTATAGGGCCGTGCGGAAAACTTTGTCACCTACCATTCTTGCTGAGTTCGGCAGCATATTAAAGCACTTAATAGCCAAATTTTCATATTTAAATGATTTAGCCAGTCTACAGTGAGGCATGTCTAGTATGTGGTTGGCTCTAGTGGTGTGGTTATGTACATCAGGCCTTATTGAGTACATGTGCAGATTTACTTTGATGTACAACAGAATATGAAATATATAAAGGCTATATACAGTCCTTATGCCTAATCTAACAAAAAGTGGTTTACAATGTTCATTAAATCCTGTGTTAGTGATTACTAGGGCTCCTCGATTTTCGCGAATGTTTTTTTTACGAATTTCTTTAAATTGTTTGCTAGGCCAAATTTGATTGTGGATATCAACAGCTGGTGCAATTTGTAACTGTTTGACGACCGCGAATATTCGCGATTTTATGTATGTTTTCAGTTTTACACGATTTTTAGGGTTTTGGGCGTTATTTACGATTTTTTCCACGATTTATAAAGGTTTTTAGATCATTTCGCCTGTTTTTATATTTCAAACCACCAGAAAGTGCCGTTCTTATAAAAACCACCATTTAAGTTCAAACTTTCGATTTTTCAAGATGGCCGCCACGCGTTTGACTTTCTTTCCGGTATTCCGCCATTGCGCATGCAATTTGGTACATGCTTTTAGTCCTACGCCTATCTCTAGATTATCTTTGCGATATTGAGGTTGTTAGCACGTGGGTTTCAAGTGAAACTTTTATCGTGAAGGGTGATATTTTGCTGACTAATATGCTGAAAATCATCAATATATTTTCTCGCGTCGTCGAGTATGCTAGCGAAGGGTTTTATGTGTTTGACAGACAAAAACAGATTGTCATGTGTAAATATGTGATATGCGTACATGTGTTGATTCTTTAATGATACCATTCAATGAAGACATGGTACATATACAATGTTGGGCCCACAAGCTGAACCTTGTGGCCAGTGTATGGTCTACGCAACTACAGGAACTCAACACGTGGCCAGTGTATGGTCTACGCAACTACAGGAACTCAACACTTGTATCACACAATGCAAACTTTTGTTCCTGAATACCCGCAAAAGAAAGCATCGATATCTGTCGTACCTGAAATCCAAGTAGCCAAATGGAGAAAAAAGTGCCATCCTGTTCCCTATGCCTGTGATAACCAGATGGACAAGCTGGGACAAGTCAGAATACGTAAAATATTACTGTGAAGACTTAAAAGAATTTTGTTCAACTTTAGATGAAGAGAGTCATGCTGTTACCTATTTTAAACAGCTTACCAGCGTGGATATATCTATAATAAAAGAAATGGCAACATTCCTTTTCGAAAATTGCAAACCCATAATTGGTATGATTGTTGTTCTGGAGGGAAACTCTTACCCTTATGTCCATCAAGTACATGCACATTTACAGGACCACCTTCGATCTCTGAAAGCCATCAGCAGTGGGGTACTTGGTCACCAAACACTGGAATCAATATCAAAAATCGATACTGGAGGGAAAAGATTCCACTTTCACGAGAAAATCAAAGCTGTTTCACTTCATTGCCACTCTAAGCTGTGCAAGCTTATGAATGAAGATCAGGGAAAAGCATTCATGGTCAGCATAAGCACTTTGTTTGACATGAGAAATGTTGTGTCCAACAAACTTGATAAAACCTTAGGTACTGTTGCTGCAAATGTGCCAATTTTGTCACCTTTTCCCCTGAAGGAGCTGTGTGAGGGATATGGGGCATTGCAAGCTCAAGTATCCAAGCTGCGGGAAGGAGGGTCTCATCAGATTGAGACAGTTGCTGTGCTTCTAGGATTGAAAGAAAGACATTCAAAGTTTGTTGAAGCCAGTGTGCAAGCTCTGTGGATACCTGCTTCAAATGTGGACTGTGAAAGAGCCTTTTCACAGTATGGAACTGTTTACTCTGATCTACAGACATCTTTGAAGCCAGAAAACTTGGAAATCATGTTGAGAGCATGGTTTAATCAGCAACAAGAATAACATGCCATTGAGTTGCATGTATGTCCGGATTGGTCATAAAATTTTGATGAACAGAAAGTTGCTCAGTTATTTTTGAAGTTTGTTTTATTTTTGAAGTTATTTTTTTAAGCATCCACATTTTTCACTACCTTTGAGATCAGTATTTCCCATTTTGAGTTTGGAGTCCCCAGTTTATGACTACATACTTGGTTATGTGTGAAGCTAGTCATATTTGGATTATTAAAATTTTCTTTTTGTACTTCAGCAAAGTTGTTTTATTTAACGATTTTTTTACCGCTTTTATCACTAAATGGGTCTTTTTATCGACTTTATATACTGATTTTTGGCCTTTTTTTATCCCGCAAAGTGAAGTTTTTATTCACCACTATCTAGGAGCCCTAGTGATTACCCTAACCACCTTCTTCTGAAGTAATAATATCAGTTTTACATCTGAGGCATGCCCCCAAAGTCTGATAACATATGTAAGGTGTGATTGAAAAAATGCGTAGTAAGCATTTAGAAGATTGTCTTTGATCACACACCATTTCAGTTTTCTGATTAAGAACAGGACTCTGGCAAGTTTTTTCCAAATGTTAAAAATGTGAGAACTCCAAGTTAATTTGGGGTCAAGGTGAAAGCCAAGAAGTTTAACAGCTTCATTTTCTAGTGTAACATGTTGAAGGGAACAGGTTAAAAATTGGGTTTTCATTGGATTCACAAAGAATCTATTAGCTGAGAACCAATCGTTTGCTTGAGCTAGCGTGTCAGATGTCATCTTAGTTGTCTCAGTGGGATTGATACCCTGATGCAAGAAAGTTGTGTCATCAGCATACAGGACACAATCAGTGGATACATTCGCTGGTAGGTCATTGATCATCAGTAGGAATAGGAGGGGACCAAGTACAGATCCTTGAGGCACCCCATGCCTAACCTTGAGGAATTCTGATTGGGTACCATTGACCTGTACCAGCTGCTTGCGATTGCACAGATATGAGGACATGAATTCAAATTCAGCACCCTGGAAGCCATAGTATTGTAACTTCTGTAGAAGCATTATGTGATCAACACAGTCAAAGGCAGATGACAGATCACATAGGGTAAGTGATAAACTATGCTTTTCTTCAAATGCATTGATAATTTGCTTAATTATACAATCAACTGCTTCAGTTGTGCTTTTGTCGACTCTGAACCTAAACTGAGTTGATGTAATTAAATTGAGGGATTCAAGGTGGTTCACAATTGGAGTGTGAGCAACACTTTCAAAAATTTTAGCAAAAACTGGGATGATGGAGATTGGACGGTAGCTACTAGGCGAATTTCTATCGCCATGCTTATAAACAGGAATCACCTTTGTGTATGTGAGGCTGTCAGAAAAATTACCTGATTGAAAGCATGAATTGATGACTGTTGCAAGAGAATATGCTATTGAGTGAATAACTGACTTGGTAAGTTACTAGAAAGACCAAATATATCCTTACTGTTGGAGTTTTTTTTAAAGATTTTACAGCTCTGATTATTTCCAACTGTGAAGTTTCCTTCCAGAAGCATCTGTCAGAAGTAGCCAAAATATTTTTAGCTGCACCATCAGGATTGTGGCATCTGAAAGGTTTTTCAGCTCAGCAAATTTAGTGTCTTCTAAGACAAGGGGAGCATTGAACCCAAACAAGGTTAAACAACTTGTTTTTGTGGCTAAAAATATGTTCTGACATGTAGTAATTCTGAAATATTGTTAATGTTTATATTTTGTAGATTGATATTTTAAATAAATGTTTTAAAAACAAAAAGGGAGGAATCAGGCGAGATGTTGTGGAATATGAACATAATAAGAACTTAGAAGTAGCAATTTTCCATAGACTGGAATCTGTGGAAAATTGCTACTTCTAAGTTCTTAAAATGTTTTAAACTTGAGCACAATTTTTTATAGCCCTAAATAGCACTGTTTGATACTGTATGAGGTATTCAATATATATATGTACAGGTATATAGGATTAAAATATTGGTCCTAATCAGGTTATCGGGACAAAATATCGGGTATCGGTAATCGGAAAAAAGGCTATTGGCTCACCCCTAATAATTACCAAATATTTTTTTATTTATATGGTAATTGAAAAGATACTTGAGTGAAAGGTCTTTAAGCATATCATGCCATGAACAGTTCATGTATGCTTACAGAGAGAAGAACAATCAGCTAGATTTGAATTTTAATGTGGTGTTTGCCAAGTATTCAGCTGGGGGTTACTTTGAGACATCAATAAGTCAAGCGAATTGTCAATGGAAAATTTTTAATGAAATATGTTTTGAAATATCTTTAGGTGTTGGTAGGAGAGTTTTTTGCCTTGGAGTTTGTCTTAACCAGTGAGCATCATTTTACTGTCAGAAGTTAATTTAACCGTACGTCCACGACTCAGAATTTACTTCATCTCCTCTCAAAGACTAATTTCAATGTTTCAGGAAAACAAAGAACAGGCAGATATACGGAGGTTGCGATGGTGAACTCCACTTATGCCGTTCACCTACAATGATAATTTGTTAAACGACTGTTAGTTTTGAAAACTTGACCCATCTTCCCTTGAGGTCAGTGTGTAGGGTTGCTATCATCAACCCTAGCTCAGCAAATGACTTTAAATGCTTTTGGACTGTTTTACATGTTCCTACATGCAACGTTGACTGTAATCACCAAAAGATGGAGACGTCATCATGGTATATGTAAAACTAGGGCAGTTTTGGGAAGGAATTTAAAGAAGTTTAGCCTTCTTCAATCTCCTACTCACTGATATAATACCTTTTATGTTTAAATGATAAGGACATTAAGCAATTAAACTCCAATGCTTAGGCTATTACCATGCACAGCAAAACATGTTAACATTTTCCAGATATTGTGGTAAATGTGTGAAGTCCTTTCCTGGTGAATAGACATTATCAGGGTTGAAATTCCATCCAAACTCGTTCATGCATGGGGATTATTTGTTTTTGATTTTTGGAATTGTTGCTCATTCTAACCGGCCTTTTTGCATTTAGGAACATGGAAGCATTGGAAGGCTCTTGGTCTTCATGAGTATTAACGAGTGGACCAATATCAATTGCTATTAAGTTTTTCAATTGGCATTTCTATAGCACACTCGAATTGATGATTTTCAAATTAATTGCTATGGAAGTTACATAGTTCGCATATCTTCCGGTAGGGGGCAGTCATATACTCAGAGAGACTGCAAATTGGAGTCTTATTTCAGAGCTGCAGTGCAATGGTTTGCACTAACTTGAGATATACAGAGTGCCCTATCTTTGAAACTTATGAATTTTAAGGGCTAACATTTTGCAAAATGTCTTTTCATATCATAATTTTCCTTTGTGCCAAATATTGTGAGAATCAAAGGCGGTTGAGCCATGGCCATGGTTGAGTATGCCCATGAAAAATTATAGTCCACCAATTTTGTGCTGAGGGTAAGATGGCGGGTGGGTGCTTGCATTGATGGCTATGTTAATAGCTTGAGACTTTTTCCGGGGACAGGTGGACGTGGAGCAAAGGAGACGGACTCTGGGAGTTCAACCACCTTGAGTATCGAAAATGAAGTGATGAAACTCTTGCCCGATGGAGGTGTTCTGAAGGGCAGTGCAGCTGCTGGAGATGTGCAGAACGGAGAGTCAAAGCGAAGCCAAGGTGCCATACCAAAGAGGCGAGGTCCTGGTACAACTTCTATTTCAGGTATAATATGAATCCATACTTGATTTTAGGATTGTCTTTTTCCCTCATGGCTCTAATGAAAATTATGTTGCTTTGCCTACAACGTTATCTATGACTAACAGAGGTATACCTTTTTTCTGAAGAGCATTTTAAGTGAATATAGGGCCAAGATTCTTGGATTAAAGTGCAGTACTCCATCCCTCAAATGGGACGTTGAACTGTGGCCCCCATGGCATCTTTCATCAAAAATTGGCTGATACTAATGCTGGGATTCTCTCCACCCCTCCATTTCCCTGGATATCCTCACCCAACCCAAGGGATGAGAGCATTAACTAAGATTCCTTCCATTCAACTTTCATTTTGGGTCATAATCCTTTTTTATTTAATGGTGTTTATTAAATACCGTATAAGCTCGTGTAAGAGGCGCACCTTTTTTCCCAGAAATTGCAGCCGAAAATGAGGGTGCGCCTCTTACACGAATTTTTTATCTGCCAGCCTTTGAGCCTCCGTCACTATATGAGCGGCGGGTGGCAGAGCAGTATCGCGGCAGGGCGGTAGTGGCCACGAAACGAACAGTGATTCGACCTAAGATAAGTTCAGAATCAGAAATGGCAGTATAGGTATAGCGAAACTTGACGGCATTTGTGCAGAAGACCATTGTCAGCAGACGAGTCTATTGTCCTCAAACTCGCTCTTCACAGGGGAGTAAGGCAGTATCCACGTGAGACCGCCAGGGTTCTCTCAGTCGCATTCCTTTCTTGCCAACATCAGAAAGCTCAAATAGTTATTCGCATCCGCGGAAGCGCCGTGAAATTTAACGTTGCTCAAAATGAATACGGGTATAACTTAACAAATGATAACCATGTTACTTCACAGGTATAATGAAAATATGAAATGATAAAAGAATAGAATACTATATAATATATTATGACATGACACGAGTAATGACACCAGTATGGTCGTTAGTCAAGTTAGACTATTTGCCGACGACGCTGTTTTGTACGTGAGATTTTGAAGTGCTTTAGTGCGGAAGACTTATTAACAAAGGATTTTGTTGCAATCCTGGTACGAAAATGGCAGTTGGAGGTAAAATTAAAAAAATGCGTTTCAGTACATTTTTGTAGATAGAAAATACAGCAGAACGGTCTTAAAAAATAAGCACATCAGAAATAGTCAACGTAGAGCCCGTTAAATATTTAGGGGTCACAATTATTTAGGATCTATCTAGGGGTTAACATATTCGGGAAATATGCGATCAAGGTGACAGAGATCTAGGACCTATAATAAGCTTCTTGTATTTGGGATCCTTATGAAGCAGGTGTGATTTCAGAATTGGATCACGAGCAGAGACGACAGCTAGGTTTGTAGACTTTTTACGAAAAGTCTAGCAGTGTTTTTGTTGTAATCAAATGCTGTAAACCTTTCCTATGAAACGTTATATTTCCTATGAAATAAGACATAATCACTCTGCCATGCATTTATTGAACCTGAACGTAGGCACTTTCGCGGAATACGAGAAGATGTTGCTTTGAAGAAGTATTTGCTTTGTAACGTCGGACTACTTTTTATTAAATCTGCAATCTCTTTTGCAGCATTTTCTTTATAATCCAAAGCAACTTTCTTACAGAAGTCCAAAGCACATCCCCACTCTTGTTCAGCAATCTCCCTCTTCTTTTCTATCAATAAACCCCTTGACACCAACCAGCCAAAATACATAGCAACAATCAACAAAACAACAACTATTTCAAAGTAATGAAAATAATAAGAGTTCCTTTACTTTTAATTCCAACACCACTTCATTTACATTCGTCACCTCTTTTCATTTTATGAGTTCTTTTTGCATTCTATACTACTATGAATCAAACGCCATCTTAAGTGAGGATTTGAAGATTACAGTTGAGGAAAAGTTTAGAGCAATAAACAGAGAAGAGTGGAAAGCTGTGTGCTCAAAAGTGAAACATACGGAGTAGAAATATATTGCATCATAAGTGTACATGGAAAATTTAGTAGAAATAGTTGAGATAAACTTGGAAAGTGATTCGGAAAATGAGGAGTGGAACAGTGATTGATGCTCGTAAGCTTGTGTTTGTATATTCTTTGTTTGGAATAAAAAGTTATTTTATTATCTTATCGCTACTGTCACCCCTGTACAGATTACCATTTCCAGCTACCAATGTCATAAGGGTCATTCAATGTCTTAGAAGTATATAAGAGTGTGCGTTCCTTTATGTGCTGTAAAGTTGAGTTGAGGGACGAATTGTCCTGTCTGTTCCTTATAATCAGTTGCTGATTTTGTTTCGGGGGACGGGGGAGAATGGATTTGTAAATCAGTAGCGAAATTGTGTCTTTAGGTATTAAAGAGTGCAATTTCAACTGAAGTGTAATAGCCGTTTTTAAAAGATTTTTGTGTGCTAATTTCTGAAAGAATACAATACCCACGGTATTTTATATTTGAAAATTGGACGCATAATAATTGAAAAGGTATTCAGAATAAAGAATAAGTCAAATCAACATTCTGTGTTTTGATAAAGCAAATATAACTTTAACCTTTATAGCCCTTAATTTAAATAAATTCAAAATTTCTGGTCCATGGACTCCGAACCTCATGGGCCCCTCCCCTGACTACGCCACAGATTTAATGCTTTCTTTCTTACTAATGAAGTTATTTCAGACTTTACTATATCCCATTGTGAAAAAAATACAACCTTTCAATATTATACGGACGCGTTGCGAAATCTATCAGCATATGTACTTTGCTGGAGCTTAGTTTGAATTGCATATCATTGCCGTGTAACGTACCGTTAACAATTTCTCGCCCTCTCTTAAAGGTTAGTGCAGTCATGTGGCAGCATGTGCTTTCCCCTCCCCTCCGCTCCTTTGTCGACCCCTTCCACGTGAGCCTTCCCCTCCCCGTCGCCAAGCTTCGCGCATCTGACTGCCATCAAGTTTCGCTATACCTATACATACTGTCATTAGAAAAAACGTTCTCGGCCGAAATTTTGCCACAGAATGAGTAGAACGGCAGAGCGGCACAAGAAAACTTTAATATCTGGGATTGGTGGCAAGTGGCAGTAAGAGCGGCACCTATGCTGCTCGCGTTTATCATGGCTGGGTTTTGAGCATTTTCCATGTCAAACATTAGGAACATAAAACTCAGCGTTGTCACTCTGTCACTCGCCTACCGCCGCGCCGCTCGTATCGTGGCCGAGGAAAGTCCCTGGGAGAGCTGAGTGACCTTGGTGCTTAGTGTGAGTCATCAAGGGAAGGGTATCATTCGCTCGCTTGTTTATGGGGGATGCAGTTACCTAATAACTTTAAAAACTTGTTGTATGACAAGGCGAGGGTGTGGGGTGCAATTGGGGGACAGCGATTGGCCACGCGACAAGTACAAGTACCGGAATTTTCCACCCCCCAAACTTTCTCATTATCTGTCACCGGACAGCGATTGGCCACGCGACAAGTACAAGTACCGGAATTTTCCACCCCCCAAACTCTCATTATCTGTCACCGGACAACTTTGAGTGACTCAACTGTATGCACCTGCCCTAAGCACAACTGAGAGAATTCTGTGAATATTAACATTTGTCCATACGCCGACATAGGTCAGCGTTGTTCCAAAATGAACAAGGGCAAAAAGTTGTGGTCTTTCACGGCAGCTGAAAAGTGCTTAAAGTCATCAAAGATGCTGAGGAAGTGGGAAACCGCGCTGCCGGACGAAAGCATGATGTGCCAGAATCGTGCATTAGAAGATGGAGGAAGGATAAGGTTGCACTATTCCATACCAATAGGGACAGAAGGTCTTTTCGGGAAAAATCTACGAGCTGTGACAGGACATGCGCACGCTTGCCACCGTACTGCGATGCGCGTCTCACTAATAAGTCAACCGTTTTTATCTAAATCATGCAATATTTTTATTTTGTCATTCATTGAAGATTTTGTTGGACCATATTGAAATAATTAATGCTTTAAATTCCATAGACAGTTATGATTTATTTCTAAGTTTGATTTTTTTCAGGTTTTGATGTCGTATCTACGCCTTATCGTTGTTTTTTATGCGGCTGACGCTTGGGTATTTTGTATTTAGCGTGTTTGCATTCCCGCTCATCATCGTTTACAGCAAAATATAATTTGTAAAAGTTAACCACATTTTAAAAGGCGACTTACAGCAACTATGACTTGTGCATTAGGAAAACGGTGGGGGAATTCGAATTTAAAAATCAGAGCTCGGTGCGACTCCACACTTACCAACTAAACACGAATTGTAGCGAGGTCGGATTTGTTTTGTTTTAATGAATATCAACTACTCCACTCATTCCAAAGGACAATAAACAATGCAAGCATTGTAGGGCTAAGGCTACAAGTGAATACTTACCTCCGAGGTCCATATATGCCTATGAAAAATGCCGCGTAAATTATAAGAGAATATCGCAAGCGGCTTTGATAATGGCCGAAAATTCGAAGTCGCAAAACCTCGCAATAGGAGAAAAAAAGCCCAAAAATTTTTTCTTCATCTTCGACGCATAAAAAGAGGGGTGCGCCTCTTACACGCGTTTATACGGTAGTCACAAAATTGTCAGATAAGAAGGCAATTGATACCTGTAAGTTGTGCAACCTGGAAGTCAATCATAAAAAGAGTGTTAATCACAGTATGGCAGAAATATCCTCGTTTAATTACAAATAGAGCTCTGTGTGCTTCTCACTGTGTGACCTGCAATGACCTAACTATCACTCATTACTGCACTTACTCGTGTAAACCGTGGCCTCGTTTGTGTGGTATTTTTATTAATAGTAGTCCTGGCAGTTTTGGCTTTGTTATCAGAATTCATAATAAGATAGTTGTTATATTTGAATTTAGCAGTTATAATATCTTTTCTGTACTGTTTTTTATAGTAATTATATGCCACTCTAGCCCCATTATCACCTGTGTTCTTAAAAGTTCTATAATGGAAGTCACAAATGCACTTCAAATCCCACAAATCGATGCAATGCACGACCTCATCTGTTATGTGTCTTTTTCTTGTAATGTCTGACAGTAATCGCAGTGATTGCAATCACATCATCCAGCTATACGAATGGGATTTGATCAATATGATATCCGACACTGATGATTGTAGAACTACATTTCAACCTATGATTACGAAAATTCATTGGGGTGTCAACAATAAAAGCGGAATGCCATCCATACCTGATAGTGGCCATCGCATTGTCTGTTCTCTGTGTAATTGCTGTGGACTTGGAGGGTTTAACTACAATTGGAAGTTTAGGGAACACCCGAAAATAAACTAAACTCAATGTAATACCATTCACTATTCACATAAAAATAAAGAACTAGATGTTCGTGAAAATAGAATCTTGAATCACTTACGAATATTTTCGTCAAGACAGTTACTTGTTTTTAGTTTTGGTCGATGCTACGTAGCTCTTATTGATGCTCAACTCACGTTGTCACTGCCCCATACTTCACTGTGTTTGTTGCCATCGTCGTCATTTGAAATACAACATTTCTTAAAGCTTTTTCATCTCTGAGTCCCCTGGGAATATGCTTCCATGATGTAAAAATCCACTGATAGATCTACTGTTGTTTTTATTTTTCTCGTGGGAGTTTCTTCATGTACAGCGTTTGCTATCCACTCTTGCGTGTAGTCTTTTTATGTTTATTTATTTATTTATTTAAAACATTGTTCACATATAGCAGTAGTGCCAATTTACAGTGAAACATTTAACAATAAACATGACAGAGGACAAAAATACAATAATTACAAAAATCAAGAACGCTGAGCCCAACATGGAATGGGGAAATATTTAATTTGTTGACAGGTGGGACATAGCTTAGGTGGTGAAATGGTTACATAATAAATAAAAAGGATCGACAGTATGAGGGAGTGAATTAAGAAGGGAGGAGAGGCGAAATAATGATGAGCGCTGGGTGAGTGGATATCACTGAGCGCTGAGTGAGTGGGCTAGGAATAGGCAGGTGGAGTAGTGAATGCGTGCGGGTGGATCAAGTTGGTATCCTTAAGTTGAAGAGAGAAAGCAGTTCAGGGCAGTCAATGGTCGAGTTAAGGGTGTTGTGGAGGAGTTTTAAATCAGTTCTAAGTCTGTGGTTTTGGAGATTAGAAATGGAAAGAGAAGATAGAATAGCATTTGAGGACATATTGCGGAAATGTGGGACTCTGTGTTTGACTATTTTGGCAAAGAAATGGGGGATGCAATCAAGGGATTTTAGATTAGTCGGGGCTGATATGGACCTTATTGGGGAGCAATATGATACTACGGGAAGAACAATTGTTGAGAAGTAGGAATGGAGTGCTCTGGGATCTTTTATTTCTGTGAAGCGGTAAAGAAGTCCTAATAGGGACATTGCCTTACTTGGTACAGTCTGAATGTGGTTGGAGTAATTTAGTTTTTGGTTGGTTATAACACCTAGGCCTTTCATAGCTGTCGCTCTGTTTAAGGGAGTTGAATTAATGGTGTAATTGAATGTCAGGGGTTTTGTTTTCAGAGCAAGAGTCATGATGCTGCATTTTCCAGGGTTTAGGTTAAGTTTCCAGGTATCACACCACAGGGAGGTTTGATTTAAGGCAAGTTGAAGATTAATACAGTCAGAAGTGTTATTAATTTGCTTGTAAATCTTGCAATCATCAGCATAGAGAAGGGTATGGACTTCAGAGGAGTGGAGTTGAGAAGAAAGATCATTTATGAATAAATTGAAAAGATATGGCCCAAGGACACTGCCTTGGGGAACTCCAGACGTCACAGGAGACCAAGAGGAAGAAGCACCTGCGAGTATTACATGCTGGGTTTTGTTGGAGAGAAAGCTAGAAAGAAGGCTGAGGAACATACCAAATTGCATGCCAAATTGTTGGCTGAGTTTATGAAGGAGTTGATGATGGAGGGTGTCAAAAGCCTTGGAGAAGTCAAGGTAAATGGCATCAAGTTGAGTTGACTTATCTATTGCACTGACGCATGGTGTTGAAAGACAGCAAGATTGGTTAACCATGATCTTCCTGGGAGGAAACCATGTTACTGAGAAGATAAAAAAGGAGAGATGAAATAGTAAACCCTGTTCAGAATAATACGCTCACAAACGGAAGAAAGGATCGGAAGCAATGAGATGGGACGATAGTTTGAAACATCATTCTTGGGACCTGTTTTATGTATTGGAGTAACGTTGGCGCACTTCCATTGAGGAGGGAAGGTTCCTAGGGAAAAACAGTGATTAAATAAGATGGTTAAAGGTTGTGAGAGGGTTGAAGCACAGTTGCGAATGAATTTAGGGTTGAAACCATCAGGGCCAGGTGAGCGGTGGAGCAGAGATATTGAAAAACCTCCCGAGACTCCATCTGTATGTGGGATAGGCAATGATTTGAATTAGGAAGGAGGGAATGGACAGGGGTCATTTTATGGTTGGAAGTAGGCTGTAGGCAATCGGAAAAGAATTTTAGAAAGAGGTTAGGTCTTGCCGATCCAGCAGCGTTTTTGGTACCATAGGAGACTGCTTCAGGAATTTGAGGATGATTACAGCGTTGATTGATAAAGAACCAGAATTTTTTGGGGCTGAAGGAGATAGCAGAAGAGGCAGTCTGCGTGTAGTTTTCATAGTCACTGCGAATGAGAAATTTGGAATATCTACGTAGATCAGTGTAAGATCGGCGAGTTTCCTCGTTTGGGATGGCCTTTTGGAGGTACCAGGCGTGATTTTTGTTTCCGAGAACATGTATTGTGTCCGGTTTAAACCATGAGGGGAAATTTTTTGTCTTGGGCTTAACTAAAGGCACTAAGTCTTTTATGATGGCCTCGAGGACAGCGTGGAGAAAGTCCACTCCTTCCTCAGGGGATAATGAGGATAGGCTCCAGGGAATAAGGTCGAGGGAGCGGTTGACGTCCTCCCAGCGAATCTTCGACCAGGCATGAAAGGGTTAATGTGGGGTGGGGGGAGCCCCGTGGTGTTTCCACGAGCCATGGAAGAAGAAAAGAGCATCAATGGACATCATGGTGGTCGGATTCGAAAATATTTCGGCCGGGGGTGATCGCCTCAGGCCTAGTGGTCAAGAGAAGGTAGTCCAGGGTTGCCGTATCGTGGGTGTTCTGGAGAAAATGTTGAGGGAGTTGGAGTGCATTTATAAAATGTTCAATGAAATATTTATCATGGACATTGACTATGAGCAATGAAAGTGACATGTAACTAAAATTTTCAAAACATTGCTAACATTATGATCACAATTTATAGACTTTGTGCTGTTGGTGTGCACCAAAGTGTTACGTATTGTTTATTTAATTTTGATACCGATTGTAATGAACTAAAGCATAACTTTTTTTGGTGCTTAAACTGAATATACTTATTTTAGATTTCTCGAATTTCTTGGTGTTCAAAGAAACTTTTCATTTTATTTACTGAGAGTTGTATTTCAGGTGAATTCTACGTACATATTACAAGTTATAGCTACCTGCTAGTAATGCACCAAATACTAATGCATTATTAATTCTGTCTTTTTATCGCCATTTAACTTATAGAATAGATAATGTATAAAAAATGATAGTGAAATAAATAAAATAAGCTCACTGGTAACTGTGTGGTATTCCATTGTGTAAAACGATTTATTAAAAAAAAATAATAATATTGCTTCTGCTCCTCCCTCATTCCACTCAAGGTCCGCTACCAGCCCTGCACGTCACCGCTTATCTCCCCATCATCCACCACTACCCACAGTACAATCCGTGTCCACCCCCTAATTACTACATCCCACACCCACTCAACCCACCCCCCTCCCTCCAGTGTGGTATATATACAGGTTACTTGTATTGCTTCATCACCTGATGATGGTGCTCAGTGCCGAAACCCGGTTAGTGTTTGTACGAATGTGCATATATTTCTCTGTGGTTTGTAAAAGTTTTTTAATAAATCATTTTAGATAGTGAAATAGCCAGAAAAAATGGCATATTACCTGGGAAAACTGGGAAAAAACCAAGAAATTTAATTTCTGCAGCTGTGGCCACCCTTTAGAACAGTGATTCTCAACCGGTGTGCCACAACACACTGGTGTGCTGCAAGCCTCTGCCAAGTGTTTAAGTTTTACAGCTACTGATTTAAACAGTTATCGTTTTTAAACAAAAATAACAACATAGAAAAGTATATTAGTTTAATAATTTAATTTTTATTATTATTATTGAGCTTTCATGATTTTTTATGAGAGTTGCGGCTAACTTGGCAGAGGCTCGCAGCACACCAGTGTGTTGCGGCACACCGGTTGAGAAACACTGTTCTAAAGGGTGGCCACTCAGCTACAGAAATTAAATTTCTTGGTTTTTCCCAGTTTTCTCAGGAAATATGCCATTTTTTCTCTAATTTCTTGGTGTTCAAAGAAACTTTTGGCATGGCACACATGGCACAAACAGAAAAAATGGCATATTTCCTGGGAAAACTGGGAAAAACCAAGAAATTTAATTTCTGCAGCTGAGTGGCCACCCTTTAGAACAGTGATTCTCAAGCAGTGTGCCGCAACACACTGTTGAGCTGCGAGCCTCTGCTAAGTGTGCCGCAACTCGCATAAAAAATCATGAAAGCTCAATAATAATAATAAAAATTAAATTATTAAACTAATATACTTTTCAATGTTGTTATTTTTGTTTAAAAACGATAACTGTTTAAATCAGTAGCTGTAAAACTGCTGACAGTTAAATTAACAAATCACAGTTTTTGTTCACTGGTGTGCCGTCTGCATTTCCAAACACCTCAAAGTGTGCCTTGGCATCAAAAAGGTTGGGAACCACTGCTGTAGAAGAATGCGAACATACTGTTAAGATAAGGTCCCACCAGGGAGAGATTCCATTCAAAAGGCAAGAGTATGATTTGGTTGAAAAGTGAAAAAAAGACCAATGTCCTTGTATATGCCACAATTTCATTCATTCATTTATTCATTTTAAGACAACGTAATTTCCTGCAATTCAGGATTATTGAATTAAAAAATGTTGTGCTGAATATTAGGTATAGAGATTGTGGAACAAAACTCTGTATTCCCCATTTTATATTTGTTTAATATAGTGAGAATTAACAAGACGTGATAATTTTGGGGAACTTAATCTCATGCTATGTGACAGCTAATGTACTTAACTTATTTCCCATGGGCAGGTTTATGAAATTGTACAGAAGCCAATGACTTATATCCAGTTTATGTTATTGGATATCTTTGAAATAATGCACTAAATCAGATTTCAGGGTAAAGTTGTAATTGTTTTCTATTTTGTTTTACATTGTACATTTTGATAAGATGCAGCAATGTCAAAGAACATAGCCTTTCAACTCTGTGATGGTGTCTTGTGTAAACACTTTGTGTACCTGCATTTAAAATCTCAATTCTTTAAAAGGGTTTTAATTAGTGTGCATGGCATTTATACTGATATTCCTGTGTCTTTTACATTGAGAAATTCTGCATTGTTAATTATCTGCTAAAAACATTTTACCCATTTAACATACTCATCACTATATTTTTCTCTAGTCTGGTACAGGTATATGTTGTAAGTTTAGATAAACCTTTGTCACAATTTCAGTCTGGCAATCGATTTTAGAAGAATTTTTTCCCATTTCCTGTTTTGTCCACTTATCAAATAGTTTAAGTGTTCAGCAGATAATTTATTTTGTTAATGGAAATTCAATCAAATGGCCATACACTTAGTCCCAAATTGTCATCCCAATAGGTCAGCTGCAAGAGAGCTTGGAGGATGCGAATGCTGGAGCCAGGGAGTACCTTAAGCTTACCAAAGGAGTGCCAATGGAAGGCCTGGAATGTCTTGTGACGACGTCCCCATCTCTTCCCCATCAACGTGCTGTTGTAACCATGCAGAGAAGACGCCAAAATTCATCCAACCACCCCTCAGGCAGTTGCCAGAACCACCACCATCACCCCAACTACTATCTTTCACACCCCACCAGCATCACTGCTGTCAAAACTGTTGTTATCCCTTTGAGCAGCCAGAACAGCAACAATAACAGCAATAACAGCTGCAACAATGGCAATAGTAACAACACTAACAATAACAATGAAGCATCTTCTTCGGGTTCCAACAATGAACTGAGCACCTTACTGCCAGTGTCCCTTGGGACTCAATCTGCTGCTGAAGGATCAACTGACCTTGCTCGACAGAGCAGTACTGAAAGGAGAAGTAGTGGTGATCTTCGCAACACACGCTCGCGACATAGGCGTTTGAAGCGGTCAGCACATGGGGGTGCCCTCAGGGCAGGCTCAATAACATCGAGGGGGAGTGTTAGCAGTAGGGGTGGGAGGGAGGATGTTTCGATTATTGGCCCTTCACTCTCCACTCTGGCGGCTGCTGTCCCCATGAATCCCAAAGCTCATATCGCCACATCCCACGATGACACCACTGAGGGTGCCATGCACACTTTCCAGGATGAGTTTGGAAATTGGCGGACATACACCTTTGATGAACGTGGGACGGGTACTGCCTCAACTGTGTCAGCCTTCATTGAAGGACGTCTGCTGCACTTCATGAACGATCCATCATGGTTCGAAGCTCACTTCAGTGAGTCAAATGTGCCAGCAAGGAATGCTAAGTCATCCCAGTCAGTGTCTGCCACAACTTCTGCCACAGCAATGGTGGATTCCCGTAGCAACTCGTCTGTTTCCCTCAACTCAAGTCTAACAGTTGTGCTGGATAGTCCGGCGGCTCGTGCCATGGGTCGAGGAGTGCCAGTTGCCAAAGTTGTTCCTACCCCAAGTGTTCCTACCCCATGCCTGGCTCCTGGCTTGTCTGGAAGCAATGGACCCACCAACCGTCCTGTGGGCTGTATGTATATCTTTGAGTCTGGCCCTCCGTTGAGGTCTTCATCTGTGGGTGGAGTGTTAAGGCCCTCCCGCAATCCTATGAACGTCTTTGCTGAGACCCTCCGGCAAGCAGTGACTGTGCATGGGAATGACAGCATTGGCGTGGGGTCCTCAGCCGTTGGTGTGGCAAATGGAGGGCGATCGTTGAGTTCTCAGGCAGACACGGATACAGACGTAACCATGTCCAGAAACCAGTTCAGGTTTGAGGCCCCAGCTGCATCATCTGCCCTCTCCTCCGGCATGCATCGTCGCCCAAAACATTTCTATCGTATGCGATTTCTACCCTGTGTTCGTAACGCTACTTTTAAAGTTCACTTTGACCGTTTGGCACTGCTGGCACTGCTGGACCGCAATAAAACAAGAACTGAGGCTGCTCTTTCGGCGATCCTAGCCGTCGGAGTTGCAGCCCTGGGGTCAGCCCTGCTGGCAAGGGGTCTATTTGCTGACCTGCTAGTCTTCCTTTTCTGTTTTGTAATGGCCGGGTGCCAGTATTCCCTCCTGAAGAGTGTTCAGCCCGATGCAGCCTCACCCACTCATGGCCACAATCGAATTGTGGCTTTCAGTCGACCCGTATACTTTTGCCTCTGTGCAAGTATTGCTCTGTTGCTAGATGTAGGACTGGAAATGTCAGACAATAGCCCAAATCCATTGCCATCGTTTTATGGTTTCACTTTCACCGGGGCTGAGCTGATGCGAGTCTTTCGTGATGGTTTTGTTGTCTTCCTACTGTGCTTTCCAATTACCTTCAGCTTGGGTTTGCTCCCACAGACAGACACTTTCTGTATGTACCTACTTGAGCAAATCGAGATGCACGTGTTTGGGGGCAATGCTGCCTCAAGCCTCTTGGCTGCCTTTCATTGCATTTTGAGATCTACTCTCTCTGTGGCCTTCTTGTATGGCTTTGCATTTGGGGCTCTCTCAGAGCAAAAGGGTTCCCAGCATCTTTTATTTTCCATTTTTTGTGGGCTCTTGGTTGCCACAGCTTATCACCTCAGCCGAAGTGCTTCTGACCCATCAGTCATCTGGAGTATCGTCAAAAATTTACTTTGGCCGGAGGAGGATGACTCAGAGAGTGGGTCAGAGGGAATACCTGACGAAGAGAGACCTCAGAAATTCACAAATGCCGATGGCCAAAGGGCATCAAAAGAAGAGGACAAGACGGAGGCGATCATTGACCGTTCCATGGGTGATGGTCCCCCTGCTGTATTGCCACCAAACTCTGGTAGCCCGCCCCCACCAGCACAGGCATCTGAGGATGAGGACCCTGTTGATCCATTACCAGCAAGACTGAGGTCAACTGTTCACATGAGACTACGATCAGATCTAGTAGTTTGTGCACTCACGGCCATCTTAGTCACCAGTGTACATGCCAGTACTGTTTTCTCTGCCCTCTCGCCTGAATTAGGACCTGTCCTTTGGGCAGCAGCCTGTGCCCTGGGGTTGGCTCTCCATTACATAACCCCTCAGCTGAGGAAGCAGCTGCCGTGGCTGTGCATTGCCCACCCCATCTGCCGTGCCGCTGAGAAGAACCGCTTTGAAGCCAAAGGTGCCGCGAGAGTCATGTGGTTCGAACGTGCGTACGTCCTTCTCTGCTTCCTGGAAAAGAATCTACTGTACCCTGTGCTCTTCCTGGCAGCACTGACCGAAGATGCCTTTCCCTTGGTCACCAAGTGGGGCCCTCTTGGTGGCCCTCTCATAATCACAATCTGTGGCCTCAAGTGTTTCAGGCGTGCCTTCTCTGATCCTGCGCCACAGCACTTGGTGCTTGCTTTTGCTGCTCTGCTCTTTCGCGTAGACTTTGCTTCAAGTCCTGAAGGCCCCACCTCTGAAACCTTTCTTGTTGACTATTTTATCACTGGAATTGCCTTCTCCAAAGCTCAGGAGCTCTTATTGAAGGTGAGCACCTTCTTTCTCCTCTTAGTGAAAAGTTTATTAATGTGATGCTTGCTGATGATGAATACCTACAGAAAAATTTCATGTATGTGGTAATAGTTATATAATTTTGAGACCTACTTATGAGAGAAATCATAGTACTGTCCTGGTCAAATAAAATCTTACCATCTCTGAGCCGAAAGTCCCAAGTTGACGGTAATGTGACAATACTGCCAAACATCGCCCCCACACAGGTGAGCTATAAAAACAGAACGGAATGAGGGCTTTCCTCCCTGCCACTGGCCTTCCTCCTCAATAAAATATTTATGTATTAATGCTTTTATGTATTAATGTTAAAAATAGTTGAAATGTTGAAGTATTTCCGAGATCTGGAATTCCTTGCAGTGTCGAAATTCCTATTATTATTGAAATTCCTAGATTGTATCGGTGGTGGTTATTTAGTTATTTTCCTGAATTGATTCCATTTTCTAAATTTCCATTCATTTAGTTACTATTTCCTGAAGCTTGTTATGAAGTTTCTCAAAATGCATTTTAGGTAGTGCATTTACATGCTTCTTTAATCTTGCCTTGTGCATGGTATAAGTGGAATTTGAAGACACAATTAACTACTTGTGTATATACCAATTTCTCAAAGAAAAAATCAATTGTCTGGACTAGGATTCATAACCAGATCCCTAGATTCTGCAGTATTGTAGCTGACAATGTCAGACGCGAATTGTTACACATTCTATTCTTGCGAAGAATGCGGGGAAATTTCTTTTAGTGGCAATGGATTAATGCACAAACAATATCTACTCAACGGTTCGAATAAATAGTAATGAACTTTCTTGAGTAAGGGGTATCATATCCAGTTCTTGTTCCTTCTCTGCATTTGGAATAATGCGACTAAGCATCTTTGATTTTTAATTTTTCATTTTTCCCAAAGAATAGTGGTAAATTTCATCTCAGGAGATTTCTCTCTCAAGTGTTCACTTCAAATGTGGATTTAAATAGCTTGATGTCCTTTCATATTCTATATTCTGTTGGAATGGTTTGGAAGCTACCTTCGATGAACTCAATCATTGAATTCAGCCTTCACTGAATTTTTGTTTCGTGGCCAAAATTACTGGGGACTAAATTTACTGGTTGCCGGAGAGAGACAACTTTTTACCATACCGCGAATAACCATTTTACCATGAATAATCCATTAATCTACAAGTGACTATTATAGGTTAACCGCAATGAAACAAATTGCATTAAAACATGCTGAGTCATCAAAGTAGAACTGTGTTGAGTGCAGCCAATTCTTCTAATATTTACTCTTTCTGAAAGTAAATAATGAAACAAAACCACCAAATGTATTTTAGAAAGATTTTGTTTTAAAATGTCTAAAAATTTACCATGGTGAGGAAATAAACCTGGCGTAACTAAAATCAGGAAACATAATTAATAAAACAAGGTGATACAAGAGGGAAAAAGCATGAGTGAATAGTTCATTCCAGGAAGATTTGATTAAAGCAGGGTAAATTTATTCGTGATGTGCTAATTCTTTGGATTTACTTCAGCTCTTATAATTGCACAATGTCACCATAAGAACGTAATTATTCCATGATCCCAATAGGAGGGATCACACTACTTAAGATTACGTTTGGGTTATAATATTTGAGACGTAAAAAGGTCACTTACCGAGTTTTACCCTCTAAAACCAAATAATTACGCTCCTAGAGCCGTTTGAAATTTCAATTTGAAATCCGCACCGAAAACGTATTTCTCGGCCGACGCCATGTTGATGACGTGGAAAGTATATGATATCGCTCCTACTACCCCATGGAATGCATTGCTGGTGTCGGTCACAAACAGTTATAAGAGTCTAAAGTGGTTAGCGCGGCCGTGTGTGTTAAATATGAGTGATAGAAAATCTTATGTGTACTGTTGTGTGCCGACTGGTAAATCTATGTCACAGAAAACACCCGAGAAATATTTATTTTTGGTTACTAACAACCCGGAACGAAGAAGAAATTGCACAGTGATCTGAGAGCCCAGTTGTTCTGGTCAAAAACTGATTTTTTTTTCAATTCTCTGAAATGTCATCATATTTGTCCTTATAATGAAGGTAAATCAATACCTATTTCACGAATTTTCACTGTCGGATGACCCAAATCTAATTAATACTGCCAGATGCTAGATGGGACCAGGTTACCACGATCACGATAGCATCGTACATTCACGCCAGAATAGTGAATCGGATTACTACTAGCTATGAAATTATTACTTGCAATTGTTACATAATTTATCGATTTAGCACCCTAAAATTATTAATTCATAACTGAATAATTACTTTGTCGTATATTTAGTGACAGCGATTTCTTAAACGATGCAACACCACTCAACTTACCCGTTTCAGTTAGGTGTTAGAAAAAAATCGTTTAATATCGGGTGTTCTGGAATGGTATCGCTAGTTAAAGGCTTCTTCTATGAGAGAAAACAACTTTGAGGTGCTTCTAGGTGCCATTTTTACAGCAATTAGCATTTTTATCTTGAAGTGTGCGCAACGGTCTGTTTATCTGTCACTCCGTTTACGAGGCGGCGACGAGTCTTACTGATACAGTTGTTCTGGAAAATTGTACCAGTTTACAATGAATG
This sequence comes from Pyrrhosoma nymphula, assembly GCA_963573305.1. NCBI lineage: Eukaryota > Metazoa > Arthropoda > Insecta > Odonata > Coenagrionidae > Pyrrhosoma > Pyrrhosoma nymphula. The sequence goes on from OY754328.1 coordinate 46,487,205, forward strand.
TTCTTACCATATATGATTTTTTACATGCACGCTATTTATGGACAAAGTTAAAATTCTTATAGCATGTAAACTGATATGTAACTTAGTCATGATGCTCCTCGTCACTTGAAATGTATTCAATTACAGGTGCAATTAGGGGAGGAAGTAGCAGAGCAAGAACATCTGTGGGAATGGGATCTTTCGCTTTCTTCGGGAGTTCTCGTAAAGAGAATATTAGAGGATCTGATGACTGAAGGAGGATATGTAGTAGATCTTCATTGGTTATCTCCCTTTTAATTTTTCGCGTGTGGAGCTCTCTAAATCTATTACAGTCCTTGTTCCTGGATTCTTGCGGTTCCTCAGAGAAATATCCTATTGCAGAGATAGCAGCTTGTTTTATTGATCATGAATTTGTTTCTGGTACCAACTTCTGCCACATAATGGGAAGGTATAGCGAAAGGCACTGGAATTTTCCCCATTGCAATGGAGCCCTAGATGTAAAACATTAAATTTCGAGCTGTAAGAACTGAAGGATCAACATATTCTGATTACAAGCATACTCATAGCATAATTTTTTAAGGCTTTGGTCGATTTCAGTATAAATTTCTGTTAAATATAAAACACATGTATGTTGTATAGATGCATAAAACGGAAAACAAAGAATCTGGAATCATAATACACCTATAGTCGCCGTGACATGGTTTGCCGACCAAAAATGTCCGCAACTAGAAATCGAAATATTTTGTGTTTCGACTCATCGGCAATACTTGTGAAAATATTTTATATTTTGAGTTAAAGAAGTAATTACGAACTTTAAAAAAATTTCTAATAAAAATATCCGTCGTATAGATTTGAAACGAAGACCTCCGCATCACCAGGCGAAGACGATAACCACCAGGCTACGAACAACTACTTGACAGTAAGAGAACTAATATGATCTATTCCGTACATGGCCTTTAGCAGGCTTTCGTGCTTGTCGATGGCTAGTTATGTTTTGTTATAAAATATTCTCTACATTCCTTCTGAAGATCTTATTTGTACACAAAAACAATTGTTATTTAAAGATATACAGTCAAGTCTCATATGTTGCAAGAAAAATAGTACAGAAGTAGAAAATTATCATAAATTCTTCGACGGTATCCCCTTCTTGCCTGGAAATTCTGTGAGCGAAATTTGTCTGTTAAGTTCTTATTGTACCAACAGTTGACATTCCATAAATATTAAGCACGATATCAATTATTAATAAAAATGCAGATATCATTATTGTACACCTAAATACGCTAATGAAAGTTCTTTCAAAATACGAGGTGAGAGATTGTCCTTGTTTTCCTTCCGTCACTAGAAATATTTTACCGTCAAGTGAGACCATCATATACCTCGTATAGCTTACATACATCTTTCATAATTTAAAGAAAAATGGCACTTGCATGTTAAAAAGCGTAAATGTTATATTGAACTATTTTTTATTATAACATAATAACATAAACAAAGTCGCCGTGTTTCTCGCCCACACATGGACAAAGGGGGAGAAACACGGCGACTTTGTTTATGCAATTATGTTATAATAAAATAACTGTTCAATGTAACTTTTACGCTTTTTAACATGCAAATGCCATTGTGCTTTAAATTATGAAAGATGTAAGATTCAGTAGACTCAACGTTGAGCAGCCTTCTGAAGTCCGTTCCTTCACTGCCTCTCCGGGCGACTTCATATACTTCCCACGTCACGGTTGGAGCCAGCCAATAGAAATACGTTTCGCGGGGTGGGCGTGGTAACAGCTCCACGGCGACTTTTAAGGCTGTATATCTCCCGTAAAAATCGATCAAAAACACCAATATTTGGAGGGTGTGTGTTTTATGCATACTTTATTCCGTCAAACGGTTCAAATTTGATTTTTAATTTTGAGTGATCCCTCCTATTCCTGAATTCAAATACTCTTACTATCGTCTAGATAAGTACAGTCAAGTCTCGATTATCCGTGCCAATGGATGCACGACGGGGCACGGATAATCGAAAAACATGGAAAATGTGGTCGTGATATTGACATTTCACTTCGTAGGATGGAAAATATTTCACATTACAGACCAGCGGTTACTGCAACACAACTAATGAAATACTAAATATTACAATTATTTCAAAATATAATAATATTGTAAACATTCAAAAATGTATAGCTTCTAATGCCTGAAACACAACATAATGGGTACTTACTTAGCTTGACCACGTAGATAATAAAAAACTGACATCTTGCTTATTTTAAGTAAATATATGACATCGAAGTGATTATATAATACAAAACATTGTTATATTGTGAGCTTCTGAAAAATATATGTGATATAATATATAGATTCGGCATTAGTAGGATTAAAAATATTTCGCATTACAATTGACTGCAGGTGTTACGCCAAGAAAACAAGTGAATAATGAAATGCTAATTTTCCGGTTTGTTTATTTTGAATAACATGAAATCTTCAACATTCATCTATAAATATTTTCTAATCTAATAAATATTTTCTAATGCCTGAAATTAATTATAATGGGCGCTTAATTTGATCATATAGATAATAAAAAACAACAGCATACCTTGCGTATTTGAAGTAACTTGGTGCTCTGGAAAAAGTTGTCAAAGTGACTCAAAATAAGGCCAGAAAAATTTGGGACCTCTAGGTAAACCCTAGACCCTCACGCAGTGACCTTTTATGGGGAGGGGGCTGAAAATGGAACTGGCACTGGACCGAAAAAGTCATTTTTTTTATAGCAGTTCCCCATGGATTTTGCTGAGTTGCGACCCTATAGGGCGAAAATTTCGTCTATTTGGACGTACCTGCAGCCGTTAAACCACAAGTTGTCTTTTTTGAGTGCGCATAATTATGCAATGCCCACGTCGCGTCGCAGCGCAACTGTCAGCAGACCACAAGCACCTCCTGCCGGCTGGTGCCTCCTGCCGGCTAGTGTCTCTTGCCCGCTCGCCGCGAATGCAGCAAAACTCATCATGCATGCGTCTTCCGTCGTTGGTCTAACTAATATTTGATAATTAAACAATTTCCACGGAAGAGCAATTACAGAAGAATTATTTAAAATTAATATAAAACACTGTCATCATTCAGGGAGAAGAGAAAAACTCTGATTGTGCAGAATTTAGCCTGCTTTAACAATTCTTTTTCAACATGGAGGAGCAATGCAAAAATAGTTACCAGAGCTCACCACGTCGAGATAGCTGCACTATGAGCTCCCCCACCCACCCACCCACTCAAATAAAATTGAGGAACGCATTTCCTTTATCAGATTAGATGCTATCTGAAAAATAAGCAAGTGGTGGTTTGCTCAACTAATTTTTCTACCAAATGCCGCAGCGTTAAGTCAATCAATTATAATTGGCAAATAGACCATTGTAAGGGATGTCGGAGCTGTGCTTCTAGTGAACGGATGATGCCTCCTTTCTGACCTGTATTCACTTTGGTGCCTTCGTATCCAATCACTTTTAAATTTGAAAGTTCAATATTTTCTTTTTTTCACAAAAATCAAGAAATGCAGATTAGATGTTTCTTGCAGATCCTCCTGTGGGGGTGACAAACCCCAAAAAGTGGAAGCCTGGCTCTTTAACTAACACTACATTTTTCTTCCTAACCTTAGATTGATCAGTCCTCTTGCCTATTTTCTCCAGTTTAATTGTTTCATCCTTTCTGCCGTCAAAATACAACCTTTAAATTGCACTTTTTAATTTTTCTCTCTTTGCTTATACTGAATCTAATATCTTCTTTTACTGTCTTCGCAAGTAATTCCGGTTCACTACCTTTGATGTGTCTTCTGAACGGAAGAAACATCAATGGACAAAATGTTTGCCCTAAAGGGTCGCAACTTGGCAAAATCCATGGAAAACCACTATAAAAACATGACATTTTCCGTTTTCAGCCCCCCTCCCCATAAATGGCCACGGCGCGAGGGTCTAGGGTTGACCTAGAGGTCCCAAATTTTTCTGGCCTTATTTTGAGTCACTTTGACAACTTTTTCCAGAGGACCAAGTTTCTCTGCGAAAAATCAATTTTTCTGATCCACCCTACTGTGCATGCACAATTGCACATGCCAATTTTCAGTAAATTTCTGTAAATATGAAAACTATGTAAATTCTTCATGAAACTCTGTCGCTAATTGGCTTTTGTGCGTGCATGCGCTTCGACCACCACCATCACGTTCTCGCAGTATCTCGCACCTTGAATGTTGTACAATATATTTAATGTTGTACAATATATGTTTGATATTTAGCAAGCATCATATGTTTGCTCCGTACATTCGTTGCTTCACTCAGAGACTTTCAGAGCAAGAGGATTACACCTGGTTTATTTTTAATGTACGATATCTGTACGAACTACCTCCAAAAATATGAAGCTTGACCGGATACAAGTAAATTATTTATTTATTTATTTCATCAACCTGAATACTGCCTCGAGGACCATTTTACATCAGGCGTTGTAACAGTAACAAAGGAGGGCATTACCCTGCCACCACTGAGGCCGATCAAATTATAGTTTTCGCGTATAAATAAGACCATTAGGAGTGATATAAAGATGAATATGTGTAAAAATAACTGGGTCTCAAGTATCAGTAGGCCATACCATGAGTTGGTAACCTCACGCCATATTACGCCAAATCTCTCCGCTTAATGAGCGGTAGTCTGGTGAAGAGCGTGCTCATCTTGCGTGTGAAGGATCGCGGTTTCGATTATCCATTGGAGAACGTTTTGGTGAGCGAATTTTTTTAAGCCACAACATTTTTTAAAAACTCAGTAATTGTAATATTTTTCTTACACAGTGATGGATAGTCTTATCAGAACGTTATTTCTATCTCTAGTTTGGGAATTTTCCTACGGTGAAGATATTTTCGGCAACTCTTGGCTGGGGAACTGCTACGTAGGGATTTTGACGAGTTCCATCGTGAGCAGGCATGCGTGTTCTAGCAATTTCTTCAGTTTATACGTATGGCTAAAGTAATTTTCAGGTAATTACAGCAATAGTTGTTTGCTATTCCATATCATAGCTCGTAGGTCCCGCAATAATATCTTCTCTGCTTGTTCTTTTCGATCAGAGAATACACTATTGATGGCAGCACAAATAGTTCTCTTCTCGGCTGTCAGCCGATCAGCGCATAATTCATGAATTTTTCCTGCTTGTGTGACATGGAATCCAACAGTTCACGAAACTCTATTCATGAATATGGAATTTATGAATAAATTTATGAAAAAGATTACTATGAGACACATAGTGGGTTTCACATTATGAAAAACTTGCGCTTTCTACTTTTAATTTTCAACTATTTAATACAGTGTTAATTACAATATAATTCCACCTCAACTTTACCGTCAAGAAAATATATACATTCCAGTTATATGTATGAAAACTATGCAACAAAAAGTAATAACATATTATTAATGACAATTTAAGTGTATATGTTGTTAAATTTCACAAAATATTTTTTTGAATAATTATTTTTAAAATTTTCGTCAATACGGTTATTTAGACCGTGTGCAACCACTGACATGCCAGTAGCCCTCTTGACTTAATTATTAATGTTTTAAGACTTACGAAGGATTATATTTCATTTGGGCAAAAAATAAACGAATGCTTCTCTCCTAATATTACATATTTACCTTGAACACAAATTTTGCTTGTTTATACTTTCTAATTTTCCCTCAGTTTTAAACAACCTGACCGAAACATGTTACCCTGACGATCGAATGAACGTCAGTAGACACAAAGCCGCTCTAGTCCCAAGAAATTGAGCAAATTTCAATTTAAATGGAAATATACCCATCCACTCAATTAGTTCTTTTTGAGTTCGCACCTATTTCTTCCTGCATACTCTGTGACTCTCCACTATGCCTCACCTACGTTCTGTTTTTGTTGGGCCAAACTCTGGTACAAAATAAAACCTATCGAAACCACGCTCAGCCAGGAAGCTGAACGGACATACGAGGCTGGCAGTGGGATGGGAGAGTAAAGGTTGACAAGGCAAACTAGCATGGCAGTGGAAATCAATCCAAAACACATCTGCTTGAACAATTTGTCAGTATGTACGTCTTCGACTGTAGAACTTAGTATTAAAATCCAAGTCGTGCCACACCGCCCCCGTTAGAATGACCGGCGCACCGTAGTTTTTTCCTCGGCGGTGGCAGCGTGCCTTGCATGGCTGGCGCTGTGGCACCCATCTCTACACTGTACTTGGCAACTGATCAACTCTTGATGATTTCAAAATAATAAAATCACTTCTTTATTAGACAAAGACTTATTGCTGTCAATAATGTAAATGTAATAGTTTAATTTATATGTTTGAATTAGCACAATTCTGAGCAACGATAATTTGCAATAATTGCCTTTTCATGATATAAAAAAGTGGAAGATGCATCACTAAGGGGATCTACATGGGTTTCCTGTGCTGCGATGCAGACTTGAAATGAATACATATTTGTGTCCTGCACTTCTCAAAACAAGGAGAATTTGGTGACTTTTTCCAACCGACCGACCTTTCCTATCCTCATCTTTCGTCGCACTGAAGCATAAGGGTGCCCTAACCCAACAACCCCTTGGAAATAATCTCATTCCAGGTCAAAATATTTCTTTGGGGTATGATCCCTCTTATTCTGAGGACTCCTCTCACCAAGTGAGTTTGAAGAAGGGCCTTTTCCGCTCAGTGTGTTTATTGCTCTCCCCTGGCATGGTTCGGCCACGTCACATCCCCGTCAACTTGGGAGTTAGAAATTTTTATCGTCTCCAAGTTGGTAAGATCTTTTTTTAACAGGACTGTACATTTAATAGTGTTGAAATTTTTACTATGAGTTAAGGTACGATATCAGGAATAATGTACCCATTATTCTTTATATGAAATTGTGGCCCATTGTCCCTCCAAAATCAGCATTCCTGTATGAGTTATATCATATGATATCAGCAAAGGAAAGTTGATGGTGGCCTTCACATCTATAAATCATTTTTGTGGTATATTAACCATCTTTTTGTATTTCAGGTTCAGTTTGTGGTCACGTACATAGCCCCATGGCAAATAACTTGGGGGTCAGCCTTCCATGCTTTTGCTCAGCCCTTTAGTGTGCCTCACTCGGCCATGTTGTTTGTCCAAGCTGCACTCTCGGCCCTTCTCTCCACGCCACTCAACCCATTCCTTGGATCGGCCATTTTCCTGACGTCATACGTGAGACCTATCAAGTTCTGGGAGCGAGACTATAACACTCGCCGTGTCGATCACTCCAACACTCGGTTGTCCTCTCATCTGGAAAGGAATCTAGGTGCTGATGACAATAACCTCAACTCCATCTTTTATGAGCACTTGACTAGGTCCTTGCAGCAGTCCCTCTGCGGTGACCTCATTATGGGTAAGTGCAAATTTGAAATGGGTGTCAATTATAATAATGGACTTATTAACCTCATTGGGATGCATAATATCCTTCGGTTTTTGTCAACAGTTCGATGTACAGTATGCATTCAAATTGATACTCTAGCCATATAGTCTTTTTAGTCTGTAGCAGCTTTTGTTACAGAGAAATTCCTTTAAGGTATGTTTAAATCTCAATGGTGGCCGACATTTCATATTAGGAGGCAGTTTTATTGTATGGATTTGAAGCTGAGCCGAAAGGTTGTTGTTGGCAAAATGTTATGTTCTATGGATAATACTAATGGATAGAAACTTAACAGTCCAGTTGCAGCTGTTGCAGTGTGGGTATCGCATTTTAGTGTGCGTTATTTGGGTCAATGTGTGAGACATGCTCTCTTTTGTTGCAGGGCGATGGGGGCCTGTCTCTCAGGGTGACTGCTTCGTGTTGGCCTCAGACTATCTCAACTGTTTGGTTCACATCATTGAATTGGGAAATGGTTTGGTCACTTTTCAAATGAGAGGCTTGGAATTCCACGGCACTTACTGTCAGCAGAGGGAAGTTGAAGCAATATCGGAAGGAGTTGAGGAAAATGATGGTAATGTGTTTTTGATTTGGTTAATTTCACCTTGGCTTTGTGCTCTGTGTATGTTCACTTTGCATGGTAGTGTTGTCTAATTTTTCCTTTCTGTATTCAGCTGTGTGATCCAAGGTTCCTACAAGCAATGAATCATGGGAAAAATTTTCATATTTCTTTCCTTTGAATGCAACGGAAATGTCAGGGACATTTTTTCAACCTGAATTATCATTGTCTGACTCTTGCCAAAAATATGTAGAAAGTGTCGAAGGAAAAAAGTCCACCTGGACCAAGAAAAAAACCTTCTATTCTTTCAAAATTCAACTAAAGAAATACAGTTGAAATTCGAAATTACGAAGTCGACAGTACTGGAAAAATCGGCACCTCGTAATATCAAATTTTGTATGAATGAGTATCTTTCAGAAACACCACGATAAGCTCATTTTTTATTTCCTTAAATTAAGATTTACTCTTTCGACATACTTGCATCGAAGTTACGAAGTTATAATTCATGAAAGTATATTTAAATGTGTATTATTCATGCCCACAGGGTGCACACAGTTGAACACGCCTAATTTTTCGGAGTTTGATTATTCCAATTTTTGGGAATTCCACCGCGTCGTTCCAGCTTTTCGCTGTGGAAATCCCAAAATCGGAATAATCAACCTCCATCCAAGCCCCGTGGAAATTTACATCACGACAACTGTAACTTGTCGTTCTTTTTTTCCATGAATGATTAGTAGAGATCCTTGCAAGTGGTTTTATTTTTTGCTAAATCTCATTTTAAAACTATGCGACTTAGGTGTTATAGAATAACTTGGCGGTGTTATAATAATTTAACAATTTTTTGCACATTTCTAGCTGTTTTATTATTTTTGTGTTCACGTTTTGTGAATGGATATACTTGAAGCATTTTACATATTCAATAAAATTTTGATTATACTAAATTCCTGATTAAACCAAATGAAGGAAATGGTTCAAGTTGTGTTAATATTATAGAATGAGCAAGAATTCTCTTGGCACCTCTTAAAAGGTGCCAAGGGAAGGTAGATAGCAAGTAGAAGCAACAAAATCGTTTAGTATTGATTACAGCTGTTGCCAATCGCAATCGATCAAGAAAGGCAGTGAAAAAATCACGCATAACAAAACACAATCGGAAACAACGAAACTTGAACTGGGGGTGTGTGGTAATGATTTATTTTGCATTTAAGTAAAGTGGAGCGCCGAATATCCGACGATCCGTCCGCTAATAAGTAGCAACCCCTCTCCTCATCTGTTCCTTCTCCACCTTCCCCAACTGCTAGTGCTTCCGTTAGCGGCGCTAGGTAGGCCCGTTTCATATGGATGTGGACGATATGCACTCTGCGGTATGCATGCAGCACGCCTCGTCCTTTCACATTGGCGGGGATGACATATGTCCGCGTGTCCTCGTAGGATGCAATTCCAGTTGTGTTGAGGTTGCCAAGGTAGAAGGACGTCATGCAACCTAATAGGTAGTGTAATCAAAGGATTTGGTGTATACCATACTATGAATGAACGGAAGAAAAATGCCCACCATAGGCAATTTTGGGTGCACCCTATAGTGGCACAGAGATCTTAGACAGAGAGATAGACAGTGTCTATTTTACCATCCATAGCGCAACTCGCAGTGGCCTTTCACCGAGCTCATACAACAAACTACAAACTGTTTCATCCGCACAAGCCGTCCACGTTCATGTGTAAGCCCCAACCTGTCTCTGTGGCCTGTACGCGTGCGGATGGACTGCCATGTAGAGGGGCCATGCGGATGGCTCCACTGCATGTGGACTGTCCTCGTTCATGTGAAAGCTTCCATTACTGCCAATGGAACTTATTATCGGCACCAAAAAGGTAGAACACTGAACTTTAAGCATTTGTATGAAATTCCGCCGAAGCTCCATAGAGTCGTAATATATTGTTTTGCTCTTTGTTATTTTGACTACAAAATGCATTCATTGAAGTGTTTAAATGTAAACATTTAGCTTCTACGGTCGATAGAGTGAAGAAAAACTAAGAGAATGGTAAAATGGTCGTCTTCTTCATCTCGTCACGGCCAAAATATTTGATTGGTGCACTTTATTGTTTTTTTATGGAGAGAAAGGCATTATGCATTACAAATATTCTTTTAAAATTAAACCGCTTTAGCCTAGTAATTTAATTTTTAGTAGTCCACACGCTTAGAGCGGATCGTCCACGTCCATGTGAAACGGGCCAGTTTTCCTACAAGAAGTTTTTCAATGACGCTGTCTACTGCATTCGGTGAGTCACCGGAAACTGCTTAGCATCGACGTGTTCCGGGCACGTGAGCTTATATTTCTGCTGTTCCGTGGTCGTGTTGTTTTTGTTAAATTTCTTTTAGCACATTATTGATTCAGAATATCTAATTCTTCAGGAGAGAAAGTGCGTCGTTCTTGGTATTTATGAGAATTTGAGGATTTATAAATGGGAATCGAAGAGATAGTCCATGGTATTCCCCATGTCTCACTACTTCACCACCATGCATACTCGATGTGGGAACTAATCCTGTTTGCGTAATAATGAAACAACGACATCTGGTGGTGCCTCGACGGCTTTACATTATAACGCTACATCAGATTTTACGTTACATCAAGGTTTTTACTCTGGGAAACATAGGGTTTTCGTTGGTTCCTTCAGTTGATGTTATATCAAATTTTACGTTACATCAAGTAACGTTATCACAAGGCTCTACTGTATTAAGTTTTTTATACTAGACAAATTAATGTTAATGGTGGACATTCATTTAAAAGCTGTGAAGGCTCTGTTAACTTAAGGAACTCATTTCTGATTTAACATATCTTGAGAGTGCAAGTACTGTTTTTAACAAAACCATTGCATAAACAAATAGTTGACTGTGACCAAATACTGTAATGGGCTACCCAAATGGAACAGGGCGAATATTATCTCTGCCCAGTGGTCGAGGAAAAAGTCCGCGTCCTGCTGGGTCTAGTCCCAAGTTGAGGAAACACATACGTGAGCTATTCGTCGCCAGGCGAGAGCTCCGTACAGTGAGTGTAAAGAAATTTTAGTGGCATTTGTGAGGGGAGGAGCTTTTTCCAACAGGAGACACTGGCGCGAAAGGGTTAATTAAGTTCTGCTCCCTAGACTTACGACTGATGTCAAACATTGGTATGCTATTTTTCAAAACAATAAATCAAAGTGTATTAATATGGAAAGTACTAAGTAGTGATATCTGCGGAAGCAACTTGCTGTCCTCGTTATTTCCGATTTACAGTAAGTCCTCGACTTACGCGGATCCGAGTAATGCGGATCCGGAGTTACGCGGATATTCAGTTAGGATGGTGACATGCTTGCGCTTTCTCCTTTTTTCTGTTGCCGCGACAGATACACCGGGTGACGACCCGCGACTCATTGTCAAGCGCGCAAGAACTGATGCCAAACTACGGCCGTTCGGAACGCCCACTCTACTTCGGCGCGATAAGCAGCGGCACATTCGCCAGTCCTCGGTATGGGGAGTGTACATCGATTATTTATCGTGTCGCGCCATAAACACGACATGCAGCGCTTTCGCTGCGACAAATACGTGGCGATAGTGCGCCGAAAGTGAAACGCATAGAATAGCATTGGGTCGGTGAAGCTTGCGACCAACGACTAGTGGCGAATTTTAAAACACTGCATGTCGCGTTTTAGGGGCGTCACGACAAAACACTGATGAACAACATTTCTTTTTCTTCAATACCAAGAAACAGCGAGCGCGATTAGTAGATCATCACTTTCCGAGCTCATTACGCCGACGAGACAGTGCTCAGAACGCTCGCAGTTTGGCATCACCTCCTCCACGACAAAGTCGCAGACCCCCACCCAGAGTTTATGTCACGGCAACAGAAACTCGGAGGAAACGCAAGCATGTCCATGGCCTTTGGCTCCATAAGAACCTATGTGTTTGACCTTTAACTAGCTGTCGCCGCATATCTGACACGGTGAAAGAAACGTGGAGAAAACGTGAGCCTGTCTCCGATCTTTCACGGCATCGACGTCTTTTTTTCGGCTTAGTTTGGCCTTCCCGCGTAAGTCGACGTGTAGTTAATTTTCTACTCCATAGGTGACACCTGTTGTCCATCACAGCAAAAAAAACACGTTCGAGCAGCAGATAGACTAACTTGTGTTTCCGTTGTGACTTGATCGTTATTTATCAAGTTCGAGAAAGTTTTCTCGTAAAAGCATTAAAATCGTCTTCTGTGTTTATTTTGGATGTAAACCCTCATAATGGCTAAGAAACGAAAGTTTGGAAACGAAACTGGAAATTATTAAGAGACATGACAAAGGTGATATGTTTGTTGAAATTGCTCAAGCTTATGGGACGAATGAGTCAACAGTTAGAACAATTGTACATGGTAAAAGTCGAATCAAAGAGCATATATGTATTTATTAAGATTTTTTACTAATTATGAACAGGCATTCACATGAGTATGATAATTTTAACAAATTTTCAGTTTTTTAACATTTTGTGTAATAATACTTATTTTAGATTTTTATATCCGGTGAGATAAATATTGGATTTGTGTGTGATTAAAGGTTGATAGTGGTTAGTGGTCAGTATTCTGTAGACCACAGTTCACTCTTGCATAGGATTAGACTGGCCTCTATTTTGCTTGCAAGCGGCATTTCCATTCGGTGATTCAATCGTATTGCATGCGGTGAAATAACCATCATCACAACATTATGTCCTTTCTCTAAAAATAATAATGTTGCATAATTTTGTGATGATGGTTCATGAATACCCTAAACCTAACCTAACCCAGCCCTTCAGACCGTGAGATTCCTTGCTCTTGGGTACCTGCAGCACTTGAGGTTACTCTAGAGCAACCTTCAAGCTCATCATCTGGCCCTGTGAGGTGGGAATTCCACTTGTAGTGGTAAGGAACAATGGGTGTGATAGTGGAGAGGAGTAACTGCCCAACAGCTGCACAGTATCTGTCAAAAGAAAGGACAAACTCCACTTTTTTCAAGATGGTGGAGAGTGCAAAATGCACTTTTCAGGTTTGAAACCTTATTTTACACATTATTCCATTAATAGTGGCCTAATTAACACAGTGAAAAGTATGTAAGAATGCACATAGTGTGCATAAGAGGTGAAGGGAATTTGGTGGTAAAATTTTGTTTCAAAGTAGGTAAATAGACTTTCAGCTGGCTGGGATGAAAGCATGCATTTACCATGTTTGTTTCTAAGTATGGATGGAGACTGCATTCTTTGCCCTAGGGGCAGTTTGCATGTTGGTTGCAGCCAAATGAGTGGCCTTTTCTTGAAGAATAATATTTATGCCCATTCCCTAAAATGATTGGGTTAACAAGCAGGATATGATAATACCGTATACATATCTCCGAATATAGTCCCCCCCCTTTTTGCTCAAAATCTTCGTGGGACAAATAATGGGGGGGACTATATTCGAGCCCAAGCAACTAAAGCATGATTCACGCAATTATTTTTCTGGGATAGCGACAATGATAGGCCAAGTAAAGACTCTATGAAGCCATAATTTTCAGGGACAATGGCAATGATAGGGATCCCTATTTGTTTTTACATCATTCATGAACATCCCATTTTCCTTCCGTGATCACGTATGCAGCATCCAGCTGCAACCAATCAGAGTGCTCGGAAGCAAATACGAAACCAAGGTCCGTAGACAGGTCATGATTCGCACTTGTCTAATGTAATCTGTCATCTTGAGGATCTTGACAAATCTTGTCTCTGTCGTGGTGGAAATTCACATTTTGCGTGCAAGTAAACGGAGAACGTAGGTACAAAGAACCACAATTTACTTTCTTATTTTGCAATGTAGAGCTATGAAAGTTTAGAAATTCATAGACAATACAATGGTAATGGATAATATTGTTGGACTTTTAAGTCTACGGTCCTCGGTTTGACTCCGGAAAAATTGTCAATCCAGCTATCGCTCAAAACTTCGTACTTGAGCGCATCGCGTGCATAGACACAAAGAACCCCGATTTACTTTCTTATTTAGCGATGTACAGCTATAGAAAATGTAGGTTTTCATAGAAAATACAATGGTGATTAATAAAATGGTTGGATTTGAAGTCTACAGTCCTTGGTTCGACTCCGGAAAAATTGTCAATCCTATTATGGCTCCAAACTTTGCACTTGAGGGCATTTATTTATTTTATTTATTTATTTTTAAGAACCACCAAAAACAGCTCTTATTGGCCTTTACATCGGGGTATGAACAAGTAACAAAGGACGAGCACAAACAACCATGCCCTGGGAAGTGAAAAATCCTCCCCAGGCGGGATTCGAACCTGCGACCTTTGGGTTAGCAGGCGAGGACGTTACCCCGCTGCCACCGAGGCCGGCATCGCGTGCATAGACGCTAAGAACAACTATTTACTTTCTTATTTAGCGATGTAGAGCTATGAAATTTTACACATTCATAGACAATACAATAGTGATTGATGGCATGGTTGGACTTTTAGTCTACAGTCCTCGGTTCTACTCAGGAAAAATTGTCAATCCAGCTATCGCTCAAAACCTCGTACCAGAGCGTGCCGCACGCTAATTTTCAAAGAACCATGATTTTCTTTATTATTTAGAAAGGCAGGGCTGTGAACATTTAGTTATAGTTAAGCAATACAATAAAGCTTGATAAAATGGTTGGACTTTTAGTCTTCGGCTGTTGATTCGACTCCATAAAAATCCCAATCCAGCTATTATTCAAACCCTCGTACTTGATCGCGCTGCATGCATAAGTAAATAGAACCACGATTTTAATTCTTATTTAGCCCGATAGAGCTATGAAATATTAGGAACTCATAGGCAATGCAGTAATACTTGGTAATATAGTTGGGCTTTTACGTTTACGGTCGGCAGTTCGACTCTGGAAAAAAATCCAATCCTGCTCTAAATGCCTTTCAAAAGCGCACTTCATGCATAAGTACGCAGAACACGATTTTTGCCTCCTCTGAAGAGGCACAATGAAATTTTCGTTATCCATTGGCAAACCTATAGGTACTTTAAAACTTGGACTTGAGCTCTATGGCTCGACTCTAGAAGGACAGAAATGGAAACAAAAGTAGTTGATGAGGGATAAGTACTGCGATTTTTATTAAACCTTTATGCAGAAAGGAATCATTTTAACATTTGGGATTTAAAGTTTAGGATTGTTTTCATATTTTACGAGGAACGTCATGGGTTCCACTTCCAATGGCCCATGATTCTTTCCAAGAACACTGAATAGTGTTCTTGCATAATAGCATGGGGAGAATTTATGCTGCCGTATGGAGGGAACCATGATACAGCTGACAAATTTGAACTGGGAAGAAAGTCCATCTAACTTTGGTGAGACAAGCTACGCACAAGTTGTTAACCTGAGAATAATATTTGTAAGGCCTGCTTTGCTATTTGAAACTTTTTCCGAAACTGAACCTTCAAAAATGGGGGGGGGACTATATTTGGGGGGTGGACTATATTCGGAGAAATACAGTAAGTATTTGATATCATTGGTACAGCCATTGGAATATTTTTTGTTTAATTTTAACTTGTGAGGGCATACTTTGTGTGTACATCAAATTAACTCATTTATTAAGCTAATTATGAGTTAATAATTGGTGGAGTTCTTTTAGAAAGTAGTGTTTATTTTTGTAATATCCTGAACGTTTGAGGTTGCTACCAATTTCCGTGGCAATTTATAGGATAGCTTGTGTGGACTGAAACAAATTTTTTCTGATGCATTTTGGGAAGAAATATGCATAATTACTCAGTTAAATAATACGTACACTGCTATTTACTTTTATTTGGGGAAGTTGGAGGCCTCATCCTAAAACTTGTTTGCATGAATGTTCTCGGAAGAAATGGAGAATTTTGTGGGGCAAAGCACTGCACCACCTGATGATAGTTCAATGATATGTGTCAACTACCCACTAGTATTTGTTTCTCTTGGTTTATATTGCAAATATGTATTTTCTGCAGGATTCTGTTGCTGTGAGTTGGGACATTTTCCTCATATGCTAAGCATGAATGCAGCCTTTAGTCAGCGTTGGCTGGCATGGGAAGTTACTGCAGCCAATTACATATTGGAGGGTTATAGCATCTCAGATAATTCAGCTGTGTCCATGCTGCAGGTGTTTGACTTCCGAAAGGTCTTGATCACGTATTATGTGAAGGTTTGTTTTTTGTCTTTATGTATTCCCATTTACGTCTTTATACCAGCTGCTGCATCTTCTTACAATAGCAGGGCTATTTCAGCTTAACTCCATTCACATTCTGGATTTGCATTCTTGGAATTATCATTTACGTAAATCAAATGCTAGTTGTTAAAGTTATTTCCTTTCTTTTCCAGAGTATCATTTTTTATGCGGTGAGATCTTCAAGACTGGAAGAGTGGCTGAATTCTCCGACTATTCTGGAGGCACTGCGTCCCACTCTGGACCGTGGTTTTGTGGATTTGGATCCTGTGTTCAACATGAACATAGATGAGGATTATGATTTTCGAGCTTCTGGGGTCACAAGAGCTAGCTTTTGCAACGTGTATCTTGACTGGATTCAGTTTTGTGCCGATAAGCGTGAAAAGGTTAGTTTTAGGAAAGAATAATAAAGATTGTCTTAACAGTCATGCTTCATTTAGATGATGTGTCTGTTGTGTAATTTGGCAAAAGCACAAATCAGGTTCTCTAGCTCCAGGTTCAATTGTTATCATAATTTGTCAAATGATGCAATCATCTGGATGCCTAAATCATTGACTGAAGAACATTAACACATTCAGCACGGAGCACGTCTATTGACGTGGTCCCGTCTATGCCAATCTATAGGACCACGTCAATAGACGTGGTCCTTTAACTGTAGGTCCTTTAAAAATGGGTTCTGTTTCTAGTGTCTCCCTTAAATTCGTGACCCGCATTGAATGTGTTAACTGGTTTATGAGCACATTTTGGCTTGCATTTCTTTCTTCATCTCTAGTTTTTATATTTGTTTCAATTGCTCACTAGAGGCATCTTCATTATTCACTTGGTGTTAACTACTACAGATTTCCAGTTAGTGAAATGCTAGAGATCATGTCCTCAGATTCTGAATGCAATGCATTAGCCAAGCTTGCTTTTGACCATCAATAAAAATGTTTTTGCTCCTTGGAATAGATGTCTTTGTTTAATGGAATTGGACCTGACTTGGTGGAAACAATGAGTATTCATGCTGAAAGAACAAACTTTGTGGCTTCCACAGGACTGTGGAAATTAATGAAACAACAGGTTTTTTTTTCAATATGGAATTATTTTATTCTGCTATTTTTTTTCTTTTCATTGTTAATGTTTCCATTCTTTTTATTTACGTAAAGTATTTAACCTCAGCAGTGCCTGTGAGGAAATAAAGATGACAACTGCTGCTAAATGTCTCTGAAATTGAAAGTTCTGATGCCAGAAGAAAACTGACTCACGAGAGTGAATTTCATTATAATGAATGAAAACTTTATCAAAATTATTAGCATCTATTCTCCTTTTGATAGTTATAAAAATTATAAAGATCATTAGTTGAAACAAATTTCATAGGTTCCCAAATGGGTTCTTTACTTTTTATGATGCTTACTTCTGGATTTTAATGATCCTAATCTTCTTCATACTTGAGGAACCCTTTTTGTGCAATTCTATATTGCCCAAAGACTCATTGTTTCACAGCCCTGGAGCCGAATGAGGCAAGACAATGTATGGCCACGAACAAGTACATATGGCCACACAATAGTCTTCTTTTTCTTATTTTTTATCCGTGGCATCAATTTCAGTTATGATGGCCTCTTGGTAACTAGTGGTGCATCTGTTGGGTGACATTTTTCTTTTACTTTACAGTCCATTGAATGTGGGAGAGACTCCGTTCTGGTATCTCTCTGCTTTGCATTGAGTCTTTTGGGGCGAAGGACCCTCGGAGCTGCATCTCACAACACAGTTTCCAGGTAAGGTGCTAACACACACATTGCAGTTCAGAGCATATAAATGCAGTTGTTCATTTTGTAAATATTTTTTCTTTAAAAAATCAAGGACATAGTGAAAGGTTTTTGAGGGCATCATATTGCATATCAATATATGTATCTGTCTTCCCCTTCACTGCTTACCCAGCATCCTCCACTCCATCTCAGCCATGATCCCTTTTCCCCTCATCACCTTTCTCCTCCCCATCCACATCTCGAACGACTGTAGCCTTTGTCATGCTCTTTTCTCCAGTCCAGATTTCTGCAGCATACATTGCTACTCTGTATTAAATTCTGTGACAACCATTTATTTACGTTATTACAGTAGTTCTCCATTGTTCATTCTTCTATTTGTGAATGCCTTGTTTGCTAGTGCTATTCTTTTTCTAAGGTCCTTGATACTATGCCGATTTTCCTCTTTAAGTATTATCCAAGTACAGTAGAGTGGGGATTAACCGTGCTAATGGAGGGGGAATCAGATAACTGTAAGTGATCCATTCATGTTCAATTTTGAGGTACAGTAGAAGGCCACTATAGTGAGATTGCGCGAAAGTCATGAAATTGCCCATTGTAACTGAGTTGCCTTCCACTTCCTCTACCCAAATTGGTTTTTATCTAAGTAATAATTTGCTCTTATCTCTTACTTTTTATTTATTATTCCAAGTGCAACTTCGTCCTTCTGCGAAATTAGATGTAGAAAATATTTTTCAGTAGTCTTTGCTTTGTGAAGCTTCGTTCATTTTCAGAATACTGTTTGAATTTGCTTTCACTAATTCCCTCTTCATAGACCCTACAGATTGGTTTGAAAAATGTTTGTCTTCCATTACAGTGATCTCCCGATTATCCATGGGTGGATTATCCATTTTGCTGATTATCCCTGCACGATTTTTTACTCTTCGTCAATATTTTCTGCAGTCATTGTAAAAAAATTCAAACAAAAAAAAACATTACAATTTTTGCATTTTAATGGAAGCAAGACCTTTTCTTTCAATCAAATTCACCTTATGAAACGTAATTGTTTTCCTTACTTGCTCACAAGGAATGTGTTATGCTTACTTAACAATCGCCATTTGCTATGGTATTGCAGATAGCGATGAGCAATGGAAAAATATCATGATTGATTTTAGGGGGTTTTTACAATGGACCGTAAATAAATATAATGTTACCACTTTTTGCATAATTTTATATACAAGTGCTATTACTGCCATGGCCGCACACGTGTTGGAATTTAGCCCAAAGGAATGAGGGATTTTCTTTGCCCACAATCGTAAGAGGTGCCTAATTCTTACACCCTTTGCAACTTTGTGATTACTTTTTGCCAACACATGTGAGTAGACGAAGACAAAAATGTATCGATTTCCACCCTGGTGTAGTGGGTCTCACACGGTCCCACCATATCCCTTGTGGTATCTTCATCCACATGTCCATGGTACTATTAATACAAGGTAGGTCGTTGCACATGTATAATATAAAGAACATGTTCAAAGATCCATCACTTCACAAACTGACTCAACTATACCATGGAAATCTGAGAAATAACATCTCACAGGATTCGGAGGTAAAACTATAAAATCAATGACATGTTCAAAGACCCATCACTTCACAAATTGACTCAACTATATCATGGAGATCTGAGAAATTACCTCTGAGGTGCAGGACCTTATAAAACATTGTTCATATTTAGTGCTTATTTCATTGGTATTTCCTATCAATTGTGCTTGATAATATTGGTTCTAATATTAAAAATATTTGCTTTGTAAGCCTTTGTTTGTCATTGAATCATTATTTTCTTTTGACACAACTTTGACCAATTCTTATTCACTGTTTTGTTTATGCCATTACCTACAGTGATTCTTTCCCTCTTGCACCTTCCTTATATAGTAATTTTAAAATATTTTCACGACGTTTATTGTCCCAGGTAAATTATTCCTTTAGCAACTTGATTAAAACACTTTCATCTCCAATTCCTCTCTGGATTGAAACTGAACAGAGTTGCTTTAAAGTCGTTTCCAACTCACAAATAAACTGAAAGATCTCAGAACTGTTTAAAAATCGATGCAAAAGAGGCATTATTACCTCAATATCAGTTAATGTGACAATTAGTGTCGGAAAACCTATGAAAATAAGTGGTTAAAGTGAGTGAATTACAATACCAAATGAGATAATAGGGATAATTTTTTTTTGTACAAAAATAAACAATTGTTGATTTCGCAGAGGAAATATATTAATTTACGAAACGTTAGTAAACATCTGTTCGTATATTTTTGAAATCGTGAATCAAGTGATTAATTCACCATTGATGACAACGGTTGCATGAATGTGAGAATAAATAGAATACCGTAGGGTGGTTTAACTTAATACGCTATCAGGTATGATTTTTGGCGCTATACAAGTAAGTTAATTTATAATCAGCAAGTTATTTTTCACTGCATGCTCCTAGATGGTTGGTAAAATATTCGATAGGATGAACAAGACAAAGAATGTATCAGTACGTAATTGTATTTAATGTCGCACGAGCGAAGGAATAATGTTTTTTCGATTGAACACCGACAATAATCGACCAGCTCTGTAAGTTTGTTGAGTTCTCATCTGCTTGTGGGAGCCAGGAGACGTCATGCACAGAACGGGCTCATTTTAGTCACGGGAACGACTTACCTTGTATTAGTAGTACCATGCACATGTCATTGTTATTTCATTTGGCCTATGAATAAGACATCCACCTGTGGCAAGGTGTCATGACTGATAAAGGCAAGATAATTGTGCTGACAGTGAAACAGATACTTGAAATAATTGATAAACACGTGGAGGGGAAATCGGTCAAAAAACTATCCACAGATTATAGCAATGGCATTCATAAGGTACGTGGCATAAAAAAAACTAAAACCAAGCTGATGGAAGATGCTAGGAATTGTGACAGTGGCGCAGGACCTCCAAAGTGCAAATCCATGAAGAAATCTTTGTACGAACAGTTGGGACTCCACCATGCAACAAGTGATGTTATCCACACCCAAAGCTTTTCTTGTCTTCATCGCTCACTCTTACGTTAGTGATGAGTCACATTCAAATTTTGTCAACTCCGAATCTCTTCTTTTATCTAATCTGTAATTTTGAATGTAATATCAGAATCCTGTTTTCACCAAATAATCAACTCCAGTTCCTTTTCATTATCAATATAAGGCAAGACATATCCAAATTCATTTTTGTAATCCCAAATTCCTTTTTATAATTTCTAGTAAGTTTGTGAAACCATAAGTATTTCTGTTTAAGCTCCAATGTGATTTTTAGCATGGAAATAGGAAAGAAACTGGAATTTCAGTTTCACATTAACATTTATCAGCTCTTGCATGAAGGGGCTAAGTAATAATAATAATAAACCTTTATTTATCCAAGGATCATATGAGTTTACACTATGCATGGACACGTCAAAATATAATCTGTATGAACACATGAAAAAATAGTTACAATGGTTTGACTAATCTTTTTTCATAAGTGAAGGTTTCTTGGGTTTCACACCGGATAAGATTATTTAAATGGATCAATGTTTCGATGGTTAACTCAGCCATCATCATCAGGGTAATGAGTCGAGCAAGGATGATGGCGGTTATATATAGCCGCAGCTGCCCCATTGTTGTGGGACCCATTACGAGTTCTTTGAATTTCGTCAATTACTGGGCACCAAGTCCTACTTAAGTTGAAGCCGTTGTCTCTATTGATGTTATTTTGCTCCATCTGTATCAATATCGCTTCTTTCGTTATTCTTTCCCAATATTTGGACGCCTGGGAAAGTAGTGTGGAATTTGGGAAAATGACACGATGTCCATGGTCAAGGCTATGCTCTGCTAAAGCAGACTTTTCCGGTTGAAAAAGCCTAATACTTCTTTCATGCTCTTTTATTCTTTTCTCGATGGTTCTTCCTGTCTCGCCAATATATGCCCTACCACACTCGCATGGTATGCGGTATACCCCTGTTGTTTTCAGGCCGAGGTTGTCCTTACAGGTGACCAGGAAATTTATGATTTTAGCAGGTGGTATATGTATCATTTCCACTCTGTGTCGTTTTAATATCCTCGATAACTTGTTAGATATAGATGATATATAAGGAAGGCAAGCCTTAGCGATGGGTTTTTCTTTCTCTTCCAACATCTCCGCTCCATTGGCGGTGAACGTTCTTTTTAAGGCCAAATTTATTTCCCGTAGGCTATAGCCATTTGCGTGGAAGGTGTCTTTTAGGTGTATTAACTCCCTCTGAAAGCTGTTGGAGTCCGCAATGGTTTTTGCTCAATGGAAAAGCGTAGTGAGAACACTCCTTTTCTGCGCCGGATGATGGTGGCTCCTCCTGTTGAGGTATAGGTCGGTGTGTGTTGGTTTTTGGTATACAGCATGACCCAACCTTCCTTCTCCTTATCTTTCAACTAGAATATCCAAGAAAGGTAAATGTTTATTGGCCTCCAACTCCATGGTAAATTGAATACTGGGATGTATGCTATTCATGTGACTGAGGAATCCATCAAGGCTGTCACGTCCATGTGGCCACGTTGATCCATTTAAATAATCTTACCCAGTGTGAAACCCGAGAAACCTTCACTTATGTAATTCGCCAGGAAAACCTTAAATCCTTTATAATATTTTTTTGTTTAAAAATTCATTCACATTATAATAACACTTATCTATTAGGAATTTTTTAAAAGAGAGTTTGTATTCTCTCATACAGTCGATTGAATGAATACCATCTGGCAGTTAATTAAACATTTTTGTTCCCATAGCCATGGGGCTTTTTGATGTTAGGCGTTTTTTGTGCAAGGTAACGTGAACATAGTAATGAGTCCTTGTGTGGTTGTAATGAGTCCTTGTTAGGTGGTTATGTACATTGCTACACATTGTAAATTGCTATTTGCCCGCAAATCATGAAGATTCTCCTTAATCAGAACACATAGTTGGTACATAATATATACAAGGCGCTGTTAGCAAATTTAATTCTTTAAATAAAGGTCTGCATTTATTAGATTTCCCCGTGATACATCTTACAGCCTTTTTTTGTATCTTGAATATTTTGTCCATCAGGGTAACAGTTGATCCCCAAAATATAATGCCATATGCCTCTCTACTAATGAAATTGCAATGATAAATTGACATCAGTGCCTTATGGGATAAGGATTCTTTGAGGAACCTCACTCTATATAAGACTCGGGACAATTTTGAACACAATTCTGACCCATGCAAAGACCAATTCCCAGTATTTTCAATTTTTAATCCTAAGAATCTATTACTTTTAGTTAAACTTAATGTGCTATTGTTTAGGGTTAAAGTGCCAAACTCATTACTATAATCTTGATTGAATAACATTACTTGAGTTTTTGCACTGTTTATTTCAGTTTATTAGAGAGACACCAATTCCAGACTGAATCTAATACATATGTCTTGACAATAATAATGCAAATCTCACATATTTTTTGCTGATATTTGCATAAGTGAATGCTAGTAACTTATAAATTTTTGCTTATGAAATCAACATTCTTACTCAGTCAGTGTGTAATGTGATTCGATTTTTATCAATGAAACCGCCCAATGGTACTGATGACTTTCTTGAAAGTAACTATTACTAGAACAGTGCAACAACATTTGGGTCATTCCACCTCGCTTCAACAAACGATGGTCCCTTGATGTCTCCAATTTCGCTCAAAATCAGTGTATTGATGGTAAATCACCTCAAATGAAATACCCTGGAACCATTTGGTAAAAAAAAGTTATTAAGTGATTGATTTATGACCATGGAAATTTTTTCGCATTTTTCCCAAAAATCTGTTCCTTGACCATAATTTTTCTTGCATTTTTGCACGTAATTGTCATAGAAAATTATGTATGGCAAAAATAAAGCATAGTCTTTTCAAAAGACAATTTTATTAATTTTAATTGATATACTTCAATTTCCAAAACAGAATTTTATTTTGTTATGTTTTCAGTTAATGCCAATGAATGAATGTTATCAGCAGTTGTCATGGCTCTAACGAAATCTAAAAAATACCTCACATTCCTAGTGGAGGCTCCCAATATTTTAATAGTTGATTTTATATTTTAATGTTCCTCTTGCCACTTGGGAGCCAGCTACTTGAAGCATGATGTTTGGGACGATTCAAGTGTTGCTTCAGGTAGTTTGAGTGAGATGTCATTTCACGGAGAACTCATTGAATTTGACCTCATCACAATGAATAATTTCTCACCTTTCCAAATATCCCAAAGTATCAGCCACTTATCTTTATTCATTTCGAGATGTTTGCCAGGAAATAACAGAGTTGTTGTACATCGGGACATGGTGTGCTCCAGGGAGTCCATTTTGAATAATAAAACTTGATTCCCTTCCACACTTTATTTAAAACTTCGACCAGTTTCACCTTTTGATAAGACATCTTCTCGCACATTTTGAACCTTCAACCATTCCATAGATAGATACATAGGGAGAGAGAGAGAGAAACTTGTTCACAAAAATGGTGTGTGTTGATTTGAGGTGGGGTAGGGGAGGAGGGCAGAGAGTGGGGGGTAAAGAGCATTTTTAAACACACAGAAGAGTTGTGGCCGAGGAATATTGGGGGGTAGGGTAGTGATTGGAAGTACATACACCGACCCTAGCCTTACATACAAGATGTGAATGGGGGAGGGGGGGGGGGGGGGGGAAGTTGGGAAAGGAAAGGAAATTGGTTTTGAAGCCATTTTCACCGTTTGGCATGAAAGAAATGAGTTGAGTTTTTTAGACCAATGTATGCATATTTAGTTAATTAATGAGAATTGCAGTGTTATCAAACAATGCTTTTGCGTCATTAATGTAACAAGATTTACTTAATGCATCTTACAGCTGCTGAAATCATAAAATCAAATTCTCTCTCTATTCTGACCATGGAGGAATCTCGCTCAATCCACCTTCTCTACGACACTATGACTCCCTTTTGACACTATGACTCCCTTTTAAACCCCCAAGCCTGCGTTAAATTTTATGAAACATCCCCTACTTCCCCAAACAGTCTTACACAAGTTGCAATTGGTTTTTGCATGTGTGCACGTTGGCCAGATTTTGCTTGAGCATTGTTTTGAGTGATTTTGGCTAGCTGTGGGTGTATTGAGTACAAGATATCAAAAGCTTTTATTTGAAATCTGAGTCAATGTGTTTGAGAGGCTTATTATATCTATAGAGTGGAAGATCTTCGTAGGAGTATATAGAGTGATTGGTCGTGGGTACATCCCTCAAGGAGGGAAAAGTAAGTGCTGTTTGTAGAGATGCAAACTAGGATTTATCATCCAACAATACTTCCATAAGTGATACACATACGGTCTCATGAGGTCACATACGGTCACACTAAAATCTTACCTAGTATGATCATAAACCCTCAACCCCTCCAACTTAAGAGGGTATTAGAAGAGCTCAACCTCCCTTACCCCAATAACTTCAGACTTGAATGAACCCTTTTAGTGTAAGATTTTATGTACAATCTGTTCATTGCATGAACTCGGGATAGAATGTGGATATGATCATGTTTATTGTTAAGAGTTATGGCACTCATCTTTTGATCACCTTGGTGATGACTTGGCTAATTGTTTGCTTATCATTTTGTAATTATCAACTTTAATTCATTAGTGTTGCATTGGGCAGTCATTGACTATCTGTGAGTTATAGCTGGTGATGTTTTCTATCCACTCTGCGGTAGTGTGGAGTTCTTCCTTTATGGACTGCATGCGCTGTTCAAAGGAGATTTCCGCATCACATCGGCTAGAGATGAGTGGGTCTTCTCGGACATGGAACTGCTGCGTAGAGTTGTGGCCCCCGGAGTGCGAATGTCATTGAAGCTTCACCAGGACCACTTCATGGCCCCAGAGGAGTACGAGGACCCAGCTGCGTTGCACGCCGCCATCTCAGCCCATGATCGCTCTCTTGTTATATCCCATGAGGGTGATCCAGTGTGGCGAAATGCAGTGCTCTCAGGAACGCCGTCTCTCCTCGCTCTCAGGTGAAGTGTTGCTGCCTCCCTATCGGTTCCCTTCACTGGAGGAGAGTTCCTCTTTGAAAATTTGTTAAACAGGAAGTTATTGATATTGGTCTGTTACAACTTAATTTGTTTACTTGTGATGCAACTCCATGAGATTGATATAATTATTGGGTAATTATGAATTAGACGGACTCATCGTATTTTTTCAAAATTTTTTTTCTAATGGCTTCCAATACGTTCTACGACTGTGAAAAATATTTTTTTTTGGCGCGCTGATGCCAAATAACCCAGATATTTTTAATTTTCGAAAGTACTACTTTTACATTCTTGAACAAGTTTTGTGATCTCTGAGAGAAACGCGAGTTGTACATTACGTCGAGGCAGTGGTCTGAGTCACTGGAGAAGGTAGCGTGAGTCACCTAGATCCACTTCGACTTCAGCACGGTTGATATAATGAAGCGACACCGTGGTATTAGTCACTCGAGAGAGTATTGTGAGTCACCTACTGCCACTTCGACTTCAGTGAACTTACTTTGCATTTAGTTCGTTATTCGGTGTAGTCCACGCAACATGAGTGATAACTGTGAATCGGTGTGCAAGGTGAAGTTGTTCGAGTGTGGGGCGTGGGTTCATGAAGAAGTGTTGGATTTTTTGCTTCGGCATGGGGTTTTCAAAAGATCCACCCGATGCGAAAAGTGTGGTTCAGTGTGACATCTTCACCGGGAGTCTCTCCAGTTTAGGTGCCAACGCAGCATCGCTGTCAGGAAGCAGCGTCCTCGCCGCTGTAATTATAAGGTATCTGCGAGGGCAGGTACCTTCTTCGACGGGTCAAGACTGACGCTGGAGAAATACGTGAAGCTGGTTAACATCCTCTTGCAGCTGCAGCCCCCTCGTCAAGAACTCATCGAAAGGGAGCTTGAAGTCAGTGCACACTTTGTTGTGGATTGGTATTCCCGCTGTCGGGAAGTCTTCGTCGAGCATATCCTAGAATCGTCGAAGAAGATCGGCGGTCCCGACACCTTCGTCGAAATCGACGAAGCCAAGTTGGGGAGGCGGAAGTATAACCGAGGCCGCCTCGTGCAGGGGCAATGGGTCTTCGGCGGAATAGAGCGTGGAACCGGCCGGTGTTTCCTTGTTCCCGTGGAATCGCGTGACTCTGCGACTCTCCTGTCTGTCATTAAAGAGTGGATTCTACCAGGTACCACAATCGTGAGTGACTGTTGGAAGTCCTACAACTGTCTCGCAGATGAGGGCTTCCAGCACCTTACGGTGAACCACTCAGTCAACTTCATGGACCCGAGTACCGGCGCTAACACGAACACAATTGAACGCGTTTGGCGGGAAGTGCTGGACAAGGTGCCACGATATGGTCGACGAAAAGAGAACTTTGTCGGGTATCTGGCAGAGCTGCAATTTAAAATGCTCTATCGGGACCACCATGAGCGTATGCACCATTTCTTTCAGGCTGCCGCTGTGCTGTACCCACCCAGGAATTAATTTGTGAATATGGTACTTATTTGGTCATAATAAAAAAAGTTGAAAAAATGTCATTTTCTCTCATTTTCTACACCCTTCGAAAATCGAAAAAATCTGGGTTATTTGGCATCAGCGCGCCAAAAAAAAATATTTTTCACAGTCGTAGAACGTATTGGAAGCAATTAGAAAAAAATTTTTGAAAAAATACGATGAGTCCGTCTAATTCATAATTACCAATTATTGTATGTTGTTTTCTAATAATGCAGTAAAACTTGCATATGAAGTTTGTGTCCGTCACCAAATAGAGGAGTTTTTGCGTGAAGGTTTATGGCACAGAAGTTGTTAGAGGTTGTTTAGGTGCAGGAGCAGTACATGAGCAATCTGGGTTGTACCTTGTGTTGTATATCGTCATGTACTCTTCTGTGCACATCACTTCATTCATTGCTGTTTGTTTTTGCTGACATGTTCCAATTCATGCTAATGTTACACGTAGAATGAAAATAATATCAATGGAGGCAGGCGATACTTGGTGGAATTTAGTTGCACTGAACATGTTAAAAGAAAAACTTTGTACAATTCCACAATTTGATTTATTTTACCGATCGATTTCAACGTCTGAGCGTCATTGTCAAGGTATACAACAACAAAGGTTTTGTATACCTTGACAATGACACTCAGACGTTGAAATCGATCGGTAAAATAAATCATATTGTGGAATTGTACAAAGTTTTTCTTTTAACATGTTCAGCAGAATGAAAAGCTCCCAATGTTACTACTTCCACCTTTGACAGTACTAGGCGTCATGCTCATGTGCGTGACATGCCGGCACTAGATAGTGCACTTCAAAAAAGATTGGTAGTAGATTTGTGCCCCATTTCCACAACAGCTAGTACACGAGCCAGCTTAGCAACCCGGCATGTATTCCCATTGTATTGGAGGGTTTGGCATTACAGCTATAATTCTGTGCTTCCCTCCCCAGGAATTGAAGCAAACAAGTCGAACGCAAGCACTTAATTTCAAACAAATTTATAATTCCGGCATCCATGATAGCTTTTGCAATATTCAGAATGGTTTGAAAAGTAAATGAAACTTGGACACAGTAAGGTCACGCCGTAATCCATTTTGTGTACGTTTTGTATCTCACTTTCCTTTCTCGTCATTTCTGGTTTCTCCCCCACAATGCTAGCGCAAACCGATTCAGGATTGGCAGCGTTTGGAACTACATGTTGCAGCTGTATGGACTTGCATTCCCATGGAAATTTGGGCAACTTACAGGCCCTCAGTCCTTACGGATGTTGTGGAATCGGGGTGTTGATGAGCCCTGGACAATAAAAGAACTTCGATAATCGCATCTGCTGTGGTTATTTTGTTGATTTCCAATAAGGCATCATACATAGATAATGTAAAAATTTAAAATACTCTGTGGTAAAAAACTTACCTTACTGACTTACTTAAACGTTTTGAAATGTGTTTTGAACAAATTCAATAACTATGCTCAAAACATTTGGCTACTGTGAATACTACTTGCTACCAACCAGGAGGTGACTGAACATTTCTTCTGTGGTTATAGCTCCATTCATCACTGCTCATGTTCACCAATGTGTTTTAATCTGTGCATACTTCCTAATTTTTATTTATTTGTTACTTTTGTAATGTTTTTTACTTTGAATTATTTGTCTTAAAATGATTTTTTCTTAATTTCAATGTGATATTTTTATTATTTCTAGTGTTTTTTAGAATTTATTATTTCCATCTGAACTTCATAATGTATGTTGACCTATTTTATCCATTAACTAGCTGAAAAAACTGACTTCATCTACATCTACATCTACATCTACATATTACCCCGCAAGCCACCTCAATAGGCGTGTGGCGGGGGGTGTTAGGACACCAGCCGCTTAAAGATAAAAAGGAAACGCTCTAATGAAATTATGCCTAGCATTTATTGAAGTCCCTTATTGTTCGGGGGAAAAACGAATTCCCATACCTATCCGTTCGGCAAAATATCTCTCTTAATTTATCGTTTCTATCGGACCTGGAAATATAGTGGGGTTCTAATATGATGTTCTCCGTGTCGCTCTGAAAGATATCTATTCTCAATTGTTCAAGCAATCTAAGCCTAGCGCGCAGCCTCCGAGTCTCTAGCGGTTCCCAGCCTAATTCGTTTAACATCTGTGTAACGCTGTCAGTACGCCCGTAGCTGTTTTTGACGAATCGCGCAGCTTTCCTTTGTATTTTATTAAGTTCCCGGACTAAGTCTTTCTGCACCGGATCCCATATGCTCGCTGCATATTCAAGGTGTGGCCGGACGAGTGCGAAATAGCACCTCTCTTTTACTTTTTCATCCGAAAATCTTCCCACAATACGCTTGACGAATCCTAGCTTCTTCAGAGCTCTGCCACAAATATTTCTTATATGTGCTCCCCACGATAGGTCCGAAGTTATCGAACCTCCTAGATACTTCACTTCATCTGTCGCCTTTATGTTAACACCATCCACAGCATATACATGGGAATAGTTGGACGACTTCCGCAAGAAATGTACCGCCGTGCATTTGCTCAGATTAAGTTCGAGTCCCCACTCTTGGCTCCACACATGAACGTTGTTTAAATCCGATGATAGAGTTTCAAAGTCAGAGTGATCACTAATTTCACGATAGATGACAGCGTCGTCGGCGAATAGACGTATTTTACTGCTAATTCGAGAGCATAGATCATTTATGTATATAATGAACAAAAGGGGTCCGATCACGCTTCCTTGCGGGACACCTGATGTCACTTTAACGACATCAGAGCTAATTCCGTCAAGAACTACCTTTTGCTTACGATCACTCAGAAAGTCGCGTATCCAGTTTACTACTGTTTCGTTTAGGCCGCATGACTGTAATTTGTATAAAAGTTTGTTATGAGGTACCGTGTCGAAAGCTTTCTTAAAATCTAGAAATAATGCGTCAACTTGTCTTTTCGATTCGCCAGATTTGAGAACGTCATGAAGAAAGAGCGCGAGTTGTGTTTCACATGATCTACCTTTCCGGAAGCCGTGCTGACAGCCATGGAGGACGTTACGACTGTCCAGGAACGTCATGATATTGCTAACGACGATATGTTCGAGTATCTTGCCTATAATCGACGTTAATGAAATTGGTCGATAGTTCCCTGGGTCGTGTCTGTTTCCCTTTTTGAATATCGGTGTAACGTTTGCAATTTTCCAGTCTAATGGTATCTTTCCTTCAGACAATGACTTCTTGAATATTATGTCTAAGAACGGTGCGATCTGTGGCGCTAACTCCTTGAGGACACGCGCGGGTATTCCCTCCGGACCCGGAGATTTACTATTTTTTATCGACTGTAGCTGTTTAGTTATCCCATCACGTTGAATAGTGATTTCTTTCATCGGTTCCTCAGTGAATTGTATTTCAAAATTACATGCAGTATCGTCTGTGGTGAATACACTTTTGAAGTGGGAATTTAACGTGTTAGCTTTGTCAATATTTTCGGTGACAAGTTTGCCATCATTATCAAATAACGAATCTACGGTTGAAGATTTTCCCTGAAGCTCTCTCGCATATGACCAAAAAGATTTCGGATTTTCTTCGAGTAATTCACCAAGTACTTTTTTCTTGAAATTTAGCAATGCAGAACGCATTGATTTCTTAGTTTTTGAGCGTTGCGCAGCGTAACTTTCTTTTGCTTCAAGTTCCTTCGATTTGTCACCTACCGTAGTGAACTTTTTAACCAAGTTGTACAATTTTCTCTGTCTCTTAAGGTCCCTCCTAACATCGTTGTTATACCAGCGAGGTTCTTTACTGTCGCATTTCAATTTTTGCGGAATATATTCGTTGATTCCCCGTCGTAGAATTTTTAAGAAATATTTCCATGATTCATCAGTGCTTTTATCCTCAGTTTTAGCTACGAAATCCGTGTACGAATCATTAAGCATCTCGCCAAATTTGATGAAGTTGCATTTATCAAATAAATAAATATTGCGTTTCGGTTTTACTTGTCTGCGGGATCGACATAACTCGAAGCAAAGTAAGTCGAGGCATACTTGTACTTCACTTCCATGAGGTCACCCATTAACCCATCAAATTTAAATGCAGACAAACTCGAGGAGAATGTTTTTTTCTGAAATGAGCAGTTATTCTTTTAGGGTGTAAAATATATTGAAGAAAATATCAGTGTAATTGATCAGAAATACTTGAAAGAAATTAAACAGAGTACTACGATTAATATTGTAGTCATAACTTTTACAGTAGAATGGCGTGATCTGCTGATCTTATCCCATTCATGCATGGAGAAGTCTCCAATAATCCCTCATCATTTGATGTTTTTGACCATAAAGAAAGAAAGTTCAAAGAACTGTTCAATCATGTTTTTGAGCCCCATTTTCTAGAGTGGAATAGAAGGGTTAGAAGTCTTTTCATGCGATCAGGAGCAGGTTGGCAAACACTGTCATTTCATCTCTTCACACCTGGGGGTGGTGTAAGCCCACACAGTTGATGATCTCAATTAGTTGATCCCAACCTTGCAGAATCTGTGCTCATCTTTGGCCCTATTGGGAAAATCCAGAGATGCTAGAGGGTGCAAGTGTATCGGCCAATTACTTGCATTTTGTGCTCTGATGGGCAACGGTTAATAGCGTAACGAATTTTACTTAACACATTAAGACCACTGTCAGAACTGAAATCTGGGATAATTCAGTTTAATTTAAGAAATCTATCATTTCAATTGCAATTTTGCAATATTGCAATTTTCCCTTGTAAAAACTATTGCTTTTATGCTTTATCAATGTTCAATATCTGTTACTGATCTACCTTTTTTTTCTTGGTATTTGAGAAAATGCTTTTTCCATTTTCATTGACAGGCACGTCCTTGATGATGGATCAGATGAGTACAAAATAATTATGCTCAATAAACGCTTTTTGAACTTCCGTGTCATCAAAGTAAACCGAGAGTGTGTCCGTGGGCTGTGGGCTGGGCAGCAGCAGGAACTTGTTTATCTACGGAACCGTAATCCAGAAAGAGGCAGCATACAGAATGCTAAGCAGGTAAGGAATGATTTACCTTTGGGATATGATCTGCTCGAATCTCGGATGATTTTTCTATGTGAGTTTGCCAGCGCATTCGTGATTGCTCATCGAGTGAGTGTAGTTAAGAGGATGGCCATTGTGATTGACAAGACGGTTCTTAAAGAATGTGATGTGTTTGCAATGATGGTAGCCGAGTTGATCACAAATATTTCCGAGTGGGTTTGGTAGTGGTTTCATGAAGAGCTCATGAGTGATTCTTCAGTAATGGAAAATTTCACTTTGGTTGATTGTGATGAATGACACTTATGTATCTTCTCGTTATTGTTGTGGTGCCCCTGTTCACGCTCTAAGAGTTATCATTGGCTGCACAATGTTTTCACCTTCAGTACCCAATAAATGTTTCAGATCGTACTTTCATGTAGGAAATAAGTATGCACCTGAGAGTTTATGGGAAGAGGGTTTGGCATTTAATATTAGTTTTTGTGTTTCTTAAGCAATTTACATGAATTTTCAAATGAATTTTACTGTGTAGAATTTTATTTTTTGTTAAAAGGAATCCAGGTAATGTATTTCCAAGACAGAGTGACTGCATGTAAGGCTATATGAGGTGTAATAAAAAAATAATGGGAATTTTCGTTTTTCTTCAAGAATATTTATTTATTAGTCAAAATCAATTTTGTTCCCTTCAAAGAAATCCCCCTTAGATATAATACACTTGTGCCAGTGGTTTTTCCAATCTTGGAAGAACTTCTGGAACTCACTTTTCAGTAAAGAGTTCAGCTCCTTCAGTGATTCTGTTTTTATCTCATCAATGGTGGCAAAATGTCATCCTTTCATGGTTCTCTTCAGCCTCGGGAATAGAAATATGTCACAGGGGGTCATGTCTGGTGGATACGGTGGCTGAGGCAAAGTAACGGTTTGTTTTTTTACCAAAAAATCACGAATAAGCAGTGAGGTGTGAGCGGGAGCATTATCGTGGTGCAATTTCCACGAGTTGTTTCGCCACAATTTTGGGCGTTTTGGTCTGATTGCTTCACGAAAACGGCGCATACCTTCCAGGTGGTATTCCTTATTGACCGTACGACCATGTGGCAGGAACTCGATAGTATTGAAAATCGGATTTATGAAGCCCGCAAAATTTATAAATTCCCATTATTTTTTATCACACCTCGTATATGGGATTCATTGGTAACATGTAAATGCTGTGAAGCAGGCACATGCCAGTGTGGGTACAGTAACCTTGATCGGCTCTAATTCTGGTGTCTTTCGATTTTACTCACTCTGTGATTCAACCTGAAGGTTGGCTTGGATAGTAAAAGGTAGAGCTCACCGCGGACTAAGCCACAGGTGTGTGAATTCCACACATTCAGGGTAGGGGGGCCAGTTCTGCGCCAGCTCGCACTCCAAGGATTTTTTTTCCGGGGCGTCCAAAGGCTTCACTTGGATTTGACCCGGGACCCTTTGATCAGTAGCCAAGTGCTCTACCCACTAGGCCACCATACTCCCTCTTTCAATTTAGGGATGCAAAATTTTTAGGATTGTTTATAGACTCCTTTTCAATAGATTTGGTTTTTAAATAGTTTTTTTTTAGGTTCCCATTTTTTTATATTTTAGTTGGCAATTGATCTTGCATAACCATGTAGCAATGATCTTGCTCTCCTTATGTTACAAAATATATATTTCTTTAATTTTCTCTGTATTATTGCTATCTTTTGGTTTGGGGACTTGGAAAGATGAAAGAGTTATGCTTTTCGGAGATCAGGCATGCTTGTTCATGTTGTAAACATTTTATTTACTCGTAAACCAAGTAAAAGTTACGTGAATTTTTAATGCCAATGAAAACATTCATGTAATCTGATTCTGAAATGGCTTTAATCTTTTCCTAAGGCTCTAAGAAATATCATCAATTCTTCCTGTGATCAACCCATTGGCTATCCCATTTATGTCTCACCTTTGACAACATCTTACGCTGAGACTAATGAGCAATTGAAAAGCATTCTTGGAGGACCAGTGAGCCTCAGCGCAATGAAAGAAGCTGTGATAAGGCATTGGCACAGGTAAGTTGTGACTTTAAAAGTTGGCCTGCCATATTAAGTTTTTGCTTAAGGAGCAATAAATAGCAATTGTTCCAGGGTAGCAACTCTTGCACTGTACTGTGGACAAATTTTTAATGCATAAAATGGTGGTATCTTTTTTGGGGATGTGCCCCTAACTATTATATAGAAATCAGAAGACCACAGTGATGATACTTAGCATCCTCAAGCTCATACCCAACTTTATAGAAGATAAAATATTAATTTTACTCTGCTTATAAATTATCAACATTTTCATGTTTTTCAAAGAAATTTCTCATCATTTCAATGTTTATTCAGGAGCACATATCTACAATAACAGACATTGAAACACATTTAACTTCATTCTGCATTCTTAAACATGAAAAAATTGTCCTCATTGTGGTAATAAAATTTTATAATAAACTTTTTCAAGTTATAAAATATGGACAAACATACATTTTATAGCCTCATGAAAAATATACTTTGTGAAAAGCCATGTTATTCACATAACATGTTGCGTACTGGGGTATTTAAATGGGTTTTAACACTCCGTTACTGCAGATTTTTAAAGTCTAGTTTTTGAACATGCATTGCTTCAGTAAAATTGTCTTAACTTTCTTAAAAATCAAAAATTTTAATGGAACTTTGAAATTAATACTCACAAATAATTTTAGTATTTCTTCTTTGTGTGATACTCCATGAAACATTTTCCTTTGTGGAGTGGAACATCGCAAAAAGAGCACACATACCTTGTCTCCTTCCTAATTTTTCTTGAAGCACACACTTTGCATCTTCTTGTGTGGTCTTTTTTCTTCCCCTTGCCCACGATTGGAATGAGATGATTTTTACTAAGGTCTCTCAAGAGACGATGTGGGTCATCCCTTGAAGGAACGCACTGTGTCGGCTCATTGCTGTCGTCAAGCATTGAAAAGAGCACAATTAATTAGCCACAGCACTACTTTCTTTGACCATTTCATTGTTTTTCTCATTATTGATTAATACGATAAATACATATCCTCCCTGTCTACGCTTTTCATGAACTTATTGTATTTCAAAATGTAGATAGGATTTTTGATTGGCAGTCCTGTGATCTTATCTTTCAGTTGTGTATTACCCCTCCTAGCGCTGTGAATAGTACTATTCATCCTCACCTCCCTTTTGTCTTTCCAAATCACTAGAAGCACTTCACCTTTATGAGAAAACGTGCACTGTCCCTTGTTTGTATTTATGTTGGTTTAGATGGTAATACAGATTGGATTGAATGCACATCATTTGGAAAAGTCGTCAGCAACAAACAGTGAGACTACATCAAGGATACTGGTAGAATTTTATGGTACACGTTGTACTCCAGGTTGGCCCAAAAATTGTTCTAAATTCCTCTCAGAATCTATTTTTTCCCATGTAGTAGAGATTCCTGGTGAAGTCTTCCTTGCACTCATATCGGAGTCACTTTTACTTATCAAGAGAGGAGTGGATTTTTTATTTCTGATCTTCACTACAATATTGGAATCACTTCCGCTCTCGTCGCTCTCTTCGTCATACTCTAATGGCACATCTGACAAATCATCAGCGCACAGATCTTATAAAATTTGTTCCTCGTGCAAAGCACTATCTTTCCTATGCGATGCCACTGTATGGAATATTCTTTTAAATATTTTGAAAAATACTGATTTAGAAAACCCTCTCGCAAGACAGACCCAGCACTAAAATCACAATTCACTGCCACTCAAGGAAACAAACTGCTCAAGACACAAACTGAGAGAAGGAACTGAGCAGAGCCGTAAAAGAGCTATGGACGATTCTTTATTGACCCCCTCATTCTTTTCATAATGAATGTTTACGTTGGTGGAGCAGAGCTGAGAGTGCATTCCATTAGCCAGGAGTGGAACCTGAAGGCGAGGCAGATATGGTTCTCGAGATGCGATAGAGATAAGGTTCCTTTTGCCGATGGCTCAGCTAGGGCCATATGTGGATGAACACACGAGAAATGAAGAGGGAAGACGAATAAGTTTCAAGCTGTTGAAATTGAAGTTGCGCACCATTTCAGAAAACCGGTCTGGGATTTAAATACTGTTAAATGGCTAACAATATCAAAATTACTGAACGAAATCAAAAATTATGTTAAGAATATTCTTATTAAATAACGAAAGGCAAATGAAAATTTACCACCATACACGTAAATAATGTTATTTAAAAGTTTAAAATGATGCTCCTTAAAGATGAGAATTCTCATCATCCATCTGAAAGGATGGAATTTAAATGATGAGAATTCTCGCCATCTGTACATAATATGTTAATGAATTTGTTACTGACACCAGTGTTCACTAAAAGCTGAATGTATAATCCATTTGTGTCTCAATTTTATCTCTTTCATTCTCTATATTATGATTGCCTTGCAGCATTGAAGGCAATTAAAGTTTCATTATTGTTATTGATTTAGAGTTCATACCTGGGATTCATGCTCTAAATACCTAAGTTGTGAACATGTTCCTCTGGGCAAATAATTCAGTTTTCCGTCAATTGGCAACTCGGCCATTTTTAATCGGTATTTTATGGTGTGTGTAAGAGGAAGGAATGATAATGAAACTGTGTAGGTATAGCGAAACTTGGTGGCACTCAGGATTAGAGGACAATGACCGTAAACCAAGCGTTGATGAGCGGCCAAAGTTATCTAAGGACTCCCGCAGGGTCCTAAGGGAAAAAGGCTCAGCCGCTTCAACCCACGTCTCATGTATGCTTTTCTCTCCTTTGCGTCATGATCTTCACAAGCGAGTGCCATGAAGTTTCGCTACATCTGTAGATGGCACATAATTTATGG
The DNA here is from genome assembly GCA_963573305.1 of Pyrrhosoma nymphula. Lineage (NCBI taxonomy): Eukaryota > Metazoa > Arthropoda > Insecta > Odonata > Coenagrionidae > Pyrrhosoma > Pyrrhosoma nymphula. The sequence continues at coordinate 46,524,449 of OY754328.1, forward strand.
CACAGCACCTTTGCACAACTGTAGCTGATTGCACTTATTTGCCCCTTAGTTTCTAATGCTCTTCCCTTTTTTGAGAAAGGGTTGAAAAATGACTTGGTATCTTCGTATGTATCTTTTGGCTATGCTATTGTCTCATGGACACCTTCGTTGAATCTACAAAAACTACTCTATTCCTTTTTCTCTAAAATTCTTTAGCAAATCTCTGTTGATATTATGTATTCTGCTGCTGTCTTTATTGTGATTTTCCGTAGTTACTATTACTATTTCGTTATTAAATTTTGATAAAAATATGACTTGATGTTTTCAATAATTTCTGTTAATATACTGAGATAAGTTCAAATATTTAATTGTGATTATTCAAAATTTAAAATGATGTTTATATTTTGTAAATTATCCAAAGAATGTTTATAGTGGCATCATAGGGTTATTACAGTAAAACCTCCCTATTACGAACCTCCATATTTCGAAAAACCCCTATTACGAAGTCATGGCCCCGGTCCCGGGACATTCCCATACACAATGTATGCTAAAAAACCTCCTGTAACGAACCTCTATAATTACGAAACCTCCGTAGAACGAAGTCCGTGCGTGGGACCAAACATGAAAGTTACCTCTTTTTAATAAATTTTGTTGCCAGAAATAATTTTTTCCCACATTTAGAGGTAATATTGCCATCGATATTGGAATAATGTTCGGCGTTTCTCTACACAGTGACTATGTTCGGGTGATTTTTTTCCATCGAAAATGTAGCTCTCACAAGGGGAGTACATGACTGCCGGGTGGCCAATCGAGCTCAAATCCTCAGATTCGGTAGTTCATGATTATTAATTCAATATGCCGAAACGAGACGACGCACCTCCCGTAAAATTTTGAGAAAAATGCATTTAAAAATCGTAAAAAAGCATGTCGTGCTATGTAAGCTCTGTAGAATGCCATTTCGAAAGTGGCGTAGGTGGCCCAGTGGAAAAGGCATTCAGCACTCTCAGGCACAGGCAGGCACAGAAACTTTTTTTACTTCATTTTTCAAGGTTTTTATAATTTAAATTTTCATATATTGTTCTCTAATCATCGTTACTTCAATGAAAAATATTTTTAAGGCAATTATTTTAAATATAAATGAGTCGTTAACAGGGAAGGGAATGTAGCAATGGCTAAAATAACCTTTTCAATGGTGGTTATATATTTATTTATTATATTTAAAGGTATATTGAGATATTACGATTATAAATTGTCATATATAGGGGTGGGGACAAAATAATGGCATTGGAATAAGTAATTGGGGGTGAAATCCACCCTAAAGACTGCTTATGCTTCCGTTGGGAATCTGGAATGGATCAGCTAGGGATTTGGATCACAGGATGGAGAGTGGATAAAAACCTGGTGTCGGCATTAGGTTACTCTTAACAAGTGGCGCCAAGGGGACCACGGTTTAACGTTCCATCCGACGGACGGTGTACTGAACCATCAATTTTATCCATGTTACACCCAAGGATGGAATTTCAGAATTCTCTGAAGTTCGTACCAGAGAATAGGATGTGGAAGGCCAATACACTACCTAACCACTCCAGTTACTTCTTTATTTATGATTTACATGTTTCAGGATGATGTCGTAGAAGCAGGGAAAGCAAAATTATTTGCGGCACCAGGAGCAAATGGAGAACGCGTTCTTTCCACAGCCGCAACGACTTTTATCCTATACCTACCCTGTTAACGACTCACTAATATTTGAAACAACTGCCTTAAAAATATTTTTCATTGAAGTAATGATGATTAAAGAACAGTATATGAAAATTTAAAGAATAAAAACTTTGAAAAATGAAGTAAAAAAAGTTTCCGTGAGTGGGGATCGCACTCAGGACCTTCCCTTTCGCAGTGGTATGCCTTATCCACTGGGCCACCGACACCATTTTCAAAGTGACATTCTACAGAGTTTACATAGTGCAACATGCTTTTTTACGATTTTTAAATGCATTTTTCTCAAGCAATGCAAATTACTGTGAGTTGCATCAGAAAGCTACACAAAATCTCGGCGGCCCCTGAGACTATGCAACCCGCATGTAACCTCCTTACTTACGAACCTCCATGCAACAAAGTCATTTTTCCGGTCCCAGCGAAGTCGTTTTAGGGAGGTTTTACTGTATTAATGTTACAATCCTTGAGAACTGGAATCTGTTGAAACCTTAGTTCGTGTGTTAATTGAAAGGGTGTTGGGGTGTACCATGTGATTTGTTTGTTCACAAAAATACGCTACTTCCAAAAGACAAGCCACTCAGTTATCTAATATTCTTTATCCCAAACTATGTAATACTTATTTTCTTGTTCATTAGTAAGAGTACATATATAATCTTTTTCCATAGAGCTTTTTCGTTGAGATTCTTGGCCTTGCCTTAGTCTCTTTCTCTTCTTCACATGCCTGCCCCTTGTCTAGTGTATATTCTGATAGGCTGGCCATATCCCATTTGGAGGCATTCACTTTATCCTTTGCAGTCTTGTACCCTGCCCATGTGTCAGTGGTAATTGTGTGATGGACTGGTTGTATCCCGCTGTAGCATGTGAGGGGAGGAGGGGGATGGCCTATTGTAGATGGCATCTCCTTCCTCCTCGACAGATGTTTTGCAACAGACCTTTCTTCTCTTGAGAGCTTTTTCTCTTTCTCCCTCATTGCAGGATTCGACGGCGCTGTGGGGAAGGCTGCTCAAGCGGAGGAACGGTGCCCCAGGATGATGGTGGGTTTGGTCATGAAGGGATTTATCCCGTGACCATGACCTCACCAAACACATGCAACATTCATTTGGGTGAATTTCATTTGATCCACTGATGGTCGATTTGAAGCCTCTTATAGCAACTTCTCTCTCTTTCTATACCACAGCTTTGCGGGTATATTATTCGTCTTTATGCTGTTATGATTTTGCTTGAGATGCTGTGCACCCTGTCAGTGTAAAAATGGATTCAAGGTTAGGGTCGTATCCAGAAAGGTTTAGAAAACAAAAATGTTTTCTAAAACATTTGCTCTCGATGTAACACAAGGGTAGAACATCAAGTCCTCTTCACTCCTGCTAAAATTTCCTCAAGAAGCCTTGAGAGTGTTGTGGCACTGGCCAGGAAAGCCAATTAATTTCCAAGTTTGGTGGATTTTTTCTCATGCATAGTCTCTGCGTATTTCATAGCTGGCGTTTCTGCAGAAGTTAACAACTTCAATGTCTCTTGGTGTGTGGTTACTGTGAGAGGAGGCAGGGAACTAGAGGATCATTGTGCATTAGTTGCTACTGGTTGCTACTGATTGCTACCTTTAGACAAAAAAAGGGACAGCATCTGGGATAGATTGATAGATGTCTTTATTGGGGCGAGATTGAGACTTTAAAAGTCCCTTCTTCCATCTAACCCCTTGCCAGTATATGAATACAGTGAGCATGACAAACACTGCAATATATAAACCAAGGAAATAATGCTTAAAACAATAGAAATTGAATATGACATAATGACATATATCAGAAGTAAGCGTAAAAAGATATGTAAAATTATGGGAAAAATGTGGAGATTTTGACTGAAAAAACCCACTGCAGGAAAACACCCACACTAGGGGGATGTGAAAATCCTGCAAAAACCTATTGCGAGAAGCTGGTGCGATCCACTTAGGCCTGATTCCATCAGTTATATACATTATCAATTGTTCGATCACACTTGGTATTCATCAAGGAAAATGGCAATTCCCATGCTGTAGAACAAATCAACAACGAATAACATTCTGATGTATATCAGCTCCTGAAGCCTCAAGCTGAAATTTAGTGGACTTATTTCTTTGTGGCAAATCAAAATTGGTTTTGATATATCCTCAAATTGGTGAGAAGTTTTGGGACAATGGATTGTATCTGTGGTGTGTTGTCTGACCTTGAGGCTTCACTCTCGTTTGAAATGAAGAGGGAAGCTTGATCCACTGTTGTTTCCATAGGAATACCATGTAGGCTGATGCTTTGCCGAGGAAAAAGATATAGGAGAGAGAAAGATATCTATTGTGGAATGCCATTATCATTTCATAGCCCCCACTGGATGTGGAAATTTTCCCTTACGAATTAGTGGATTCATTTTTGAAAGGGACTGCACCAGCCCTGACTCACTGGGGTGGGGGAAGAGGGGGCATTCATGTCTCATTGCACCCAGGTGAAATAAAGTAAAATTCTTTTTGTTATATATTTGCAGGAAATAATTTTGACAATTTCGTAGTGCTGTTTGCTATACTTCTCTAAGAAAGGTAATGTGTAGAATGACATAAAATAATTGTGAATAATATCCTTGATTAGCCATTTATAATGCAAAAATTAAATATAAAACCAGGGTGGCGATCATCAGGAAAAACAGGGAAAGACTGGAATTATCAGGGAATTTTGAATTTCTGGAAAAATCAGGGAAATCTCGTAAGAATCTGGGAGAAAGTGAGATAGGAAATTCTCGTTTTTTTCTACCATTACATTTATCGGCCAGTCTTTCCCGCCCTATATTTCACCAACTAAAACTAATGTCCGTCACTGATGTGTATGGAATAAGCCCCATCAATGCATGGGACACTCAGTTGTGACTGTTATTAGTTGTGAATCTTAGTTATTTCATTATTAATCAGACGTACAAAGTATCCCTTTTGCATATCCTTATTGCGATATTTGTCTAGTAGTGTTAAAATTCATGATCACAATGAATTACGCTCATCACAAGAAATCCGAGGCTATGTTGTTTGGAAAATTTTACCTTGCATTTTTTTTAATACTTCCGAGACTCAGGTCGAGAGGTAGCTGGAGCACACTAGCTCGTAGTAAATACATGCGTGCAGTTATAAAAATACGAGACGATGATTATTAAAATGGAAATACAGGTACGATCTCACGTCTAAACAAAATATTACGCAAGATCATCTTGGATTCGCATACCCCTCTTTGTGAGACAGTAAGAAGAGCCCTCCTCCCCTCCCCACCTTTCATGCTCGACGTTATTGTTGAATGACCCCTTAGCTCCCTTTTGAAGCAATTTAGTCACAAACCACATCAAATATGATATTCCTGAATATGATGCTGCCGTTGCTAATTGGCTTCTGTCTTCGCTCGCAATGACGCTTACGTTTTGTTTGTGTATCCAAATGTTTTTACATTGCAATTGATTTCTATAATCTTGCAATCAATGGGTTATAACCACATTAATCAAATTGTTATTCGCTTCAGAAGGTCACTTGCACCATCCGATTTTGATCCAGTCCAACAACTTGGCTTTGGTTTGTAGTTTTCACACACCTTAGTGATACCTGTGGTGGAGTCCGCCAGTGAATTGGCCATTAACTTTCCCTTCAATGCCTGTTCAGTAATCCTCAACTTCCTAGAACTACCACGACGCAACTATAATTTGGATGAGAGTTTAAATTACGAAGTTTTAATATATTTTTTCATTAGGATGTAATTGTAGCTTTTAATGTATTGATTTCAGCTTTAAAAATTTTCTGAGTTCTGACGAAAATTTAATTCAGCAGAAATAAAATATTCCAATGAGAGGTAACCTTTTGGCGATCAGTCAGGGAAGTTGGTAAATCCATCAGGGAAAAGTCAGGGAATTTTAAAATTGGATGTCAGCCACCCTGAAAAACAATCCCATTGAGGGAGTAGATATCTTTTGCATTAAACGAGAGTGTGTCATTTGCCATTATCCAGCAGATACATGACCTACCTAGCCAGTTCCATATTCAGATTACCTAAGGAAACTATTTAATACATTTCCATTGTTTCATGCGCTTGCAGTTTAGCTGGGTACTTTTTACTCTTTTTCATTCCATTAGTTTACTTTTTATATTTTTTTATGTTCTACGTGCATTTTTGAAATAGTTGGAGAATGCCTTTTTGTGAGACAATTTACTATGTAGCTAATCTTGAGTTCTGACGAAAATTTAATTCAGCAGAAATAAAATATTCCAATGAGAGGTAACCTTTTGGCGATCAGTCAGGGAAGTTGGTAAATCCATCAGGGAAAAGTCAGGGAATTTTAAAATTGGATGTCAGCCACCCTGAAAAACAATCCCATTGAGGGAGTAGATATCTTTTGCATTAAACGAGAGTGTGTCATTTGCCATTATCCAGCAGATACATGACCTACCTAGCCAGTTCCATGTTCAGATTACCTAAGGAAACTATTTAATACATTTCCATTGTTTCATGCGCTTGCAGTTTAGCTGGGTACTTTTTACTCTTTTTCATTCCATTAGTTTACTTTTTATATTTTTTTATGTTCTACGTGCATTTTTGAAATAGTTGGAGAATGCCTTTTTGTGAGACAATTTACTATGTAGCTAATCTTTGAGCATGCTAAATGTTTATGTGAGTAGTGAATGTGAATTAGATGTTGATGTGTAATAGAAAAATTTTATCTGCATAAATTCATCTAGTTCGTAATGTTTCGGTCCAGTTATGGCTGCTGAATCTGGCTGTAAGAGCTAAATGCTCCCAAATGAAAGTCTTCATTTTTAAAAAACATTTCTCCCAGTTTCCCTCCCAACCTCTCCAGCTTATTATTTTATAATAATAGGAATTTTATGCAGCCCCAGAACAGGGAGGAGGATTCCTGTATGGGGGGCAAGTCAAAAAGCTACATTTTGCATATTTTAAATCCATTACAAAGAAACATTTATTGTGTATACTTGTGTTTAGTTCAACCTTTTTGGGGACACCAAAATGAAATACACGAGTTATACTTTTGATGTTTTAAATATTAGCATAAAATAATTGAGGTAAATATTTCTCTGGACACAGCTTCTCCATGCTATGAAATATCCCCATCTCTGAATTTGCCTAAGACACATGCAGGGCAAAAGAAGAGTATGTGTCGTGTTTAATGTAACCAAATGTAACTAATGGGCTGATAAACAATTTTTATTCTGTATTTTTGGCTTACAAGACAAAGCCTGGTAGTTTTTCCCTAAAAACCTCCAGGCATCTATTGTACTCAATATCAAGGTCGGATTTGGCTTAAAGACCTCCGGCAAGAGGCTTTTGGTGACACAGTGCTGGTTAACTGGATTTTGATTAGTCGTCATTGAAATTGGAATCAATTTTACTCTAGATTTATCTGTTGAAATTTCTTTGCCACTTGTATCAGTGGTTACAATCTATAGCAGCAATGCGTACAAATAATCTTATTTTCATAGAAAATTTGTTGGAATCTGTGTGATGATTCTTACAATGAGATGTGAGTGAAAATAAGCACCTTGACGCTCTAGGAAATGCCATGTCACCATATTTGTTTCACTATTTAGTGAATGATTACTTGTCTGTTTCATGGAATGCAGTATCGAACAGTCATAGAAAGGTTAGAAGGTGTATCCTTGAGTATAAGTCGAAAAATTTCTTCCATTTTACAGTCAATGAAAACTTAACTTTGACTTATACTGGAGTCAGTAATGAAGGTGACTTTTCAGGGTCAATGTTTCTAGGTATCGGCTGTGGAAAGCCTACGTATCTCCATCACTCGTAAGCCACGGAGAATATTCCCCAAGAAATACTTACGATTTATGTTCTAAGTTTTGTATTAAGACCTACCACTGACTAATACACTTAATGCTTACACTTCGCAATAATAATGCATTCCACAAGGTCAATCGTAGTTAATTGTTTTAAATGCACTCAAATAATAATTAAGTGACATTATTCAGTGTTATTACCCATTTGACCTTTTCCAGCAAAAACTCTGCTAAGATCGACCTGAAGTTGATTTGCCACTGTGCACAGATGAGGGGGATTTTCTTTGTTCATTCCCACTATTCATGCAGCTTCCTCTTTCACTAAAAAATGCTCTCTTTCTTTTCTCCAACCCTTATTTTCATATTAATTCGTAGGCCTTGGTTTTGGTCATTAGAACCTTGTTCTGGCACCAGAATTTTAGGAATATCATAATGTTGTCTTGCATGAATCCTTGACTGAAGATGAAGCCTCAATCAGCTGACAAATGGAATATGCTGTTAATGGCTCTCTTTTTTCAGGCTATGGTCACCCGGGCATAGTGGGGCATGCCACAATGGGCAGCCAGTCGATGGACATTGGCCAGGTGGGAGGGGGCAGTGTTGGGAGGGGGGGCAGCCTCGGTAGGGGTGGCGGATCCTTGACTGCCAACCGGGGGAGCGTGGCGTCCAACGCGAGTGCTTCCCTCGGCAAGCCATCGAGTTCCACCCTTGCAAGTTTGGCGGGGTTCCTGGCAGAGGGGGCTGCAGCTGCCGTTTCTGCCAAGGAGTCCACCATGGGGTCTGTGTGCAAGGAGAGGGAAGCCCCACCCCCTCCAGCTCCTCCTGTCGTGACCACGGAGAAGGAAGCGTCGGAGAAAGAACCAGTTTACCAAAGAGTTAGGGTGAGTGAGAGGAGGCGCTTGTCCCCTGTCCACTGTGTGTCTCTGTCCTCTCTTGCTATTTCAATTCATCAGTTAGCCTAAGGATCGCAGGTCGGGCTGCCCACTCCCTTCCACTGGCTACAGAGAGGAGATTTGGGTAAAAAACTGTGGGCTTTGAGGACTTCTATTGCATGTACACCATAATTTGTCTTTCTGCTACCTTGTCTTATCTACAGCTGTTTGGTGCACTGATTTCCAAACAGCCATAGAATTTGATTTGTCAGAGCCCCAACTACTGTGGTTACATTGTACTACCTAGTCGAAGATCTTAATAGGGTAGTTTCCTTCATCAAAGAAAACAGAATTCATTAATTGCGACAGGTGCCCCATCAGAAACGTATTCATTACAAGCAAATTATTTGGATTAAAAAGTCTTAGTTTCCAAGAAAATTGAATGTTAAATTTAAGTTCATTTGAAAAGGCTCGGAAATGGCGGGACAGCGGCAGCTTCTATGATGACGTAACAGGTAGATAGTCAACATTGCGAGGGATATGGAATTATCTTCGACTGTACTTACTATTGTATTTCAGAGTCCCTAAAATCTGGTGAACATGTATTAATATACCTCGATTAAAATGCTCAAAGTTCGGAAAGTCTCCTCCATTGAGCATGCCATTAAAAGACGTTTTCTAAGCTCCTACGCTCCCTGCTAGTACAGAGCTACCGCGAATGCGTTCTTCGCGGCAAGCGTCGCATGCGCAGTGAAATGAATAACGAAACTGCGTACCTGTGACTTCGCGTTCTGTGGTGTTCCGGCTTAGATGTTTACGTTTTGATCACTTTCGTTTAGACAAACATTTCCTTTATCTCATCTTCTATTCCTTTCATTTACCATTCCTATCATTCATACCTTGCATATTCCATTAGTTACCTTCCATCATCAGTTCCTTTTGCTGATATACAAAGCCACAAGGTTTAATGAGAACAAGTTCAATGGCTTTACAAACTGGTTATGTACGGACAATCTACCGAAAGTGGATGTGGCCATGGTGGTGAAGTTCTTTAGAGAAGATGTTCGGTTTAGTGCAGGTGAAATCAGAGAAGTAAAGCAAGGTACTCTCTTCTGACACCTTTGAACCACAAAATTCTCCTCTTCTCGCGTGGAACCGCGACGTAAGCTTTCTTGCTATCGCTAATTGCGTTGTTGTGTGACACTGCGGCACAAAACAATTTTTATAAAGCAATGTTCTCGGAGGCATGTTACTGGTACTCCTTGGGGAATATGATGCTGATCAGCTGATGCAGTGAATCATGAGTTCCCATCAATGGTCTGTGATCACATAGTGAGGGGTGATCAACACATTTTAGTTGTTTAAGTATGTGATCATACATAGTTTGCTTCGAGATTTTGCCATCCATTATGCTATTGACGGTAAGATTTTTTTGCTAATTTCATGTTCTGGCAATGACACCTCGACAAAGTGGATGAATTAAATTAATGTGTATTCTTATCATAGCTGCGGCGTAGCACCTGCTCTCCGTATAGTTATTAAGTGACAATTTCGTGCTTGCTTGCGGGAAATATTTCGAAATGAATACGAACAAATTGGTTTATTTCATGCTTTTCATACTAACTTTACCTAAAAAATAGGAGCTAGCACCATTAATTTGAGAATATATTATTATACGATTTTCATTCCCCATACCGTAACCATAAATGTGTTTCATTATTTTGATGAGGTTTCTCTATGCGACTAGAGCAGCTAAATTAATAAATAAAGCTCATTTCCATTTTACACCAAGTTTACTTTTGTAAATGGTTTTTTTCCCGTCAATAAATTTATTATTATTATTAAAGCTTTCTCGGCGGACATCGTCTGCAGATAAGCAGTGGCGGCGAACCACCTAGCGGCAGATTGCGGTAGTTGCGTACGTACCTGTGACGTCACACGTAGGATTAACCAGCATGCAATAGTTTGCCGTCGCGTTTTTGCGCCGTTGAATTTTTTCACTTTTTAATTAATAAGGAAAAATACTTAACGCCATTTAAAAATCGAACGGCTTCAAATAGGTACTCCAGGGGTTATAAACTTCAGATCTAGGCAATAAAAAAAAATAGGAAACCACCCTATTGTAAAAAAAAATCCTACAGCCATTCCCTAGGACAAGACTTAGGACAACCTTCAGGATGCCAGGGCAGTGTGTTCCCATCACAATTGCCATGCTTATCATGGACAGTTCCATGACTGTGATGTTGCAGTTTCACCAATCTTAAGGTTTCAAAGCCAACATTCTAGACATAGGTAAGTCGTGGAGAAATTGCCTCAGGAATAAATTTGGCCTGGACCGAGAATCAAACCACGGACTTTGGCTTACCAGGCCAATGGGCAGACCACTACCCTACCCAGGTTTACTAATTTCCATGGATAAAGGAGGATACAAGGGAACTGGATGTTAAGCTCTTGTGGTCCATCAAAGATGTCAACACAAGGGAGCAACAGACTTCAAGGAAGCCGCAACCCATGCAGTTGCATCCTATACCAGCACTTATGTCATGCTAGGCCACGAATCAAGATATTCATGACTGTCGCAAATACAGCGATGAAATACATGGAGAAATTTTTCCTGTGGCAATGTCTCCGTTATTTCATTGCCGTATTTCCGGCAGGCTTGAATATCTTCATAGGTAAGTCCTCCTGGACAACCCGTGTTGAATGAGGACTTGTCAGGAAAAATGGGGATGGTTAGTTACCCTAATCCCAAGCTTGTAAGAGCTCACGAGAATCGTATTTTGTGATAAAAAGCATCCCACTTGTACTTGAAACCACAGATTGTAAATAGTCAGGGGATAAGTTTTTTGTCCCTTCCTCTTTAACTCTGCCTTGCGAAGGAAATGGCGAGAGGAAATCTTGACATTGGCGAGAAATTGCCACAAATGCTGGCTTAGAAATTCTCCCATTGACCCTCAATAACATTAACTCGTGGTGTCTTGAGTCGGGGCTCGAGCATTAAACCTTAAATGCACTGCAGTATACTTCTTACGAAAGAAATCACACCAATCTATGGAGTGGGAGCGGTAAATATATAAAATGATGAAGTCATCAAATACCTGGGGATCAATCACCTTGACTGAATCACCTAGCTTGAGGGAAACACACAAGAAACTTTTCCTCACCCTTTGAGAGGAGTGTAACTTGGGAAGGCATTCCTGAACTGCCATTGAGCATCTTTAGTTTCCGCATCTTTTTCCCTTCATTAACCCTTAAGCTGCTGCAGGTAGAGCGCATGTCGTCCACCCTGTGTGGGAAATATCTATTTGGATGGAGCCTGTCCTTCCTTCCCACGGGCCGAGGCCGGGCAGTTATATGACCCATGTAATCCCCTCCTGACCCTTTTCTCGGGATCCCTGGGGGTGGGCACCGGAACTTGTTGAGGGATCAGTTGGACTTCGAACACGTTTTGAAAATTGGTTTATAGGCGTAATTGTTAAAAACAAATTTGTCAATATTTTTTTCTATCAATTTTCTGTTTAGTTTAATACCAAACACCAAAGAAATCAGTTGATAATTGTGCCGAGCGCGAGCATAAGACAACTAACTTTTGAGACAACCATAGCCCATTGAGCGAGCAATCGGAAGAAAGGGTCGTACCTTATTGTGGTGGTATGCGATCCCTAAAGAGCGTGGGAAGGGAGTGGTTTGGGTAAAAAGGTGGATTCCCAAATGTCCACCGCTGGAAAGAAAGAGTTCAGGTCATAAAAATATGAATGTGCTGAGGGAGAAGGTAGACAGAGAGGGTCAAATGTACAAGAACATTGTTCCCGCAGTCGCCAGTACACACGTACATGTACGTTTCCCGCAGCCTAAGGGTTAAATTAAAATTTGTAATTACCTATCCTGCTGAATTACGGATACTACCTTGCATTAGACTACCATCTAGTTCTTAATTGTTGAAGTGTTTTTGATAAATACTATGCAAGTGGCATAACTACAATGTGGACACAGCAATATCATTTACAAAAATAATAGTTATCCTAATTTCCAATGTATAATGTATGCTTGTTGAAATTGGAAATTATTTAGATACATACATGACAAATATATGCTCCTGACCAGCATATACAGAGAAACTTCTGTGAATGCAGTTTCCTGCTGAGCAAATTTGTATAGTCACCAAAGCTTACCAAGCTTACCAATTTGTAGATTACCAAGCTTTGCTGACGGCAGGATGATGATTCACTTTTATGAGGTTTAAGTTGTTTTTTTTATTCACCTTGGAATGAAACCTTTGTAATTCCACAAGGGTAATAATTCCTCCAATGCAGACTCACGCAACATGGTTACTTTTGCAAAATATAGCCCCCTCATTTAATGAAGTTTCACTGACCTTCGATGATCCTGTTGGAAGCACACTTCTGTGCATAGTGCAGGATCATCAGGGCAGGCTTGGCTTACAATATTTCCTTTGCAGGATTTTCTCGAAGTATGCCCCTGAAGTGCTTTTTTTTCATCTTTTCTGTCTTCTGTGTTGTTCCTGACTGGCCCCAACTAAGTCCTTATTGCGGTGGCTGGGGCTTTGTAAGTCACGAAACAATGTAATATAGCATCATGTAGCACCTACCTCCTGAGTCACTTCCTAGGGACTGTGTACTTTGACCTGTTACGTCATCAGCGATGAATGTGTGAAGCATGACTTAATGCTGGGCAAACAGAACTCTGTGTGAAGGGAAAGGTTATCTAAGATCCAACAAAGGCAGGACTCTCAAAGACTGACCAATGATGGCAGAATACTATGATGCTGATACAAAAATAAAAGTGGCCAGGAATTTCAAGGTTTCATCCATTTGCTTCTTTTAGTTATTTGTGGCTGCTTGTCTCAGAAGTGGTGAAATTTATTGAGTTATTATTTTTTCAATTTCATCTTCATCTGAAAACAGCACTTAGGCCTTTTACATCAGTGTTTTATAACATATAACATAATATGCACACAAGCATCCATTACATGGTGAAAAATCCACCCACACGATACTTGAACCTGTGACTTAACAGGATTAAGAGGCAAAAAACTTCACCACACCTGTACCAAGGCCATTATTCAATTTAAGATGTACTTCACTTTTTTTTATTGATCATGCATGCAGTAGTGTGCCTTTAAGATTGTGGAATATACTGGAGGAATATTACATTAAGGAAAGAGAAAACTACTTTGAAATAATAAATCATGAAATTACCAGAGAATATTGTCTTGGAATTAGGTATTCTCCAAGTTAAATTGTTATTAATTTTGTAGATTTATTCCAATTAAGGTTGCCCTTCTGGAAATGAGGACAATGGGGTCAAAGGTCATTTGTGAATGCAGTTCCCTAAAGAACCATATGTATAACCTGCCACTATATGCTACTTAATTTTTTTTATTTTCATGTGTGAATTTCCAGGTAGTGCTACCATTTGGTTATTTATAAGCTCTAACTTATGTGATTATATCGTACCGCCTAAATGCTAAGACAAAGCAACATCCATGCTCGAGGCAGATTTCGAAACTGCAACGTTTAGTTTTTAGAATGGCATGTTACCATCTATCTTCTGTGACCTTACAGTCTTACTACCTGTTGTCTATTTACTGCAGTTGGCTTGCCAATTTAATCAGCCATAACGATACAGAGGTTTAAAGCTGAAAATTCTGGACAATAATTAATTTCTCGCAGACAACAAGGAATGGCTGGTGAAAAATGAGGACATGTCTGGGAAAATAAGGACTGCTGGCAGCCCTAGTCCCAGTTTTCTGAAGTGTTGACATTTTATGATAAGATCCTGTTTGTTTCTTGCATTGTAGATAGTGGATGTGAATCAAGTGTATGATGCTATCAACCTTGGTCGAAGAATCGACGTTGCGTGGCCTGATGAGAGGATGAGAGCTCGAGGAGGGCGTTCGCACTGGAGGGATTGGCTCCCAGAGAAGGGAATGGAAGGGCAGGTGAGTGATATGGGAGAGGGAAGGCTTGGAGAAGGGGGTGGGGGCAAGAAGGGGGGGAGGGAGGGCTTGGGGAAATCTCACAATGATCAAGAGTCAACTTATTTTGCATAAGATTGGTTAGTCCAAGTTTGCTGTGCCATTTGAGTTATTTTATGAAAAAATTACTGTACAATTAAGGGTGATTCAATAAATTTATTTTCAGATAACCTATACCCATTCTAATTATAATTCTTGCTACTTTCTTATCAGGTAGAAATGATTGAGGGCTCAGGTCTGTTTTTTGTCAAAGTGAAAAGGCTAACATTTTCTCAAATACAGCTGCTAAAACTTAACTACCGTATTTACTCGTGTAAGCCACGCCCTCGTGTATCCCGCGCACCCCCATTTTCGGGCAGGCTCGTGAGGAAAAAAATAATATTTTTTTCAAAAAATCAATTTTTTTCCCTCGAGCCTGCATCATTTTGTCATAACATGATTGCACATTCTTTAATAGAAATTCTGTGCCAAAGTTAAGTGTTGAAGTACATCTTTCTCATGAATTTAATGCGTTACGTTTTAATATCGTCACGATACACAGCCCGTTTTATGGTGCATATTTTTTTCCTAACATCACACAATAATCACAGTTGTATACAATCACATCATTCAGCTCTAAAAATGGAATCTGTTCGAAATGAAATATCAAGCTAAAATAATTGCAGAATTATATACAATTTCAACCCATGATCATTCGATTACGGAAATCCATCGGCGAATCATCAAATAAAAGCAGAATGCCGTCCGTAACTGATAGATGCCTGAAATGTGGTACGTTTGGTTCGTCGTCATAGCTGATAAGTGACTCCCAGCGGGCAACGCCCCCCCCCTCCCCCCTACTTTTGGAAGCCACTTGCGAAGTTAGAGCGTGGGAAAGCGATGAGTGAAATGTGATACTTTTGATGAAATGTGATGCTGACTCGAGAAAAAATATCGCTATACTCCGACCCCCTAACTATGAGCGCCGAGGCGAGGGTGGGGGGAGAGAGAGAGTGGTGGAGGGGAGAGGAAGAGGCGGGCCAAGGATGCGTAGCCGTTCGCTGGACTGCCGGAAGCGCCAGCACTCGGCGTGAAGGCCTGTGGAAAAAAGCGCTGGACATCCTCTTTGCTTTACACGACTATAGTAATTGTATTAAACTTACGTACTAACTTGATAAGTATCCGCATTGAAAGATAAACGATGCAGCTAGAACTTATATCAAAGCTCATTTTCGTATCACTTCTCATAGCCGAGTAGCATTTCCGCGAAATGATCGATTTTAGGCAAGTTAACTAATTTTTTCTCCGATGTGGTTGATATGAAGTACGCACAAGTATGTATCAAGCCCTATGAAATAAGTTCTAGCAACATCCTTCCTGTGCCAAACGGTGAAAACAGAATTTCTTTATCTATTAGCATGGCGATGTATGAGTCAACGGTCTGAAAATGGATTTCTTGGCATGGTATCCACTTCCATAAGTAAATGATGCTTCGTATAAAATGAAGTAAAAACAGATTAGAGTTCCGATTCTCTCTTTGCATGCGCCGATGCACTATGTTATTTATCCCATTGATGTGGCGATGCGTTTCAAAGCTCACTCGGGTGCTACGTAACATAATGTCAGGTTGTGGAAAAATCATGAAGGAGTGCGAAGTCAACCTCACAGCTACCACCGGGGTAAGGGTACAATTTGAATCGACCGAAATAACGGCTCCCTCGTTCAAGCATCGGCCGTATCAATCTAGTGTTGGCTGCCGAGGCCCCTGAAAGGAGGTCCAACCCCTCCCCCACTAGTGAAAGCCACCTGGATAAAAGCAAAACTGGTCGAGGGTAGATAATAACAGATAAGGTGAAGGAGTGATCCTCTCGGGTTACCCCCTTTTCTTTCTCGCTGAATGAGTCCCTCGCAGATGAATGTCGTCGCGCCCAGAAATAAGGAACGAAGAACTTTTTTCTTGAGGGATCTTCTGGGAAAAACCGGTTTGGACACGCCAATTGTTCAGATCTGACTGAGGTATCACCCTAAAATCTGACAGCTTTATTGTTTCCGGCTGAGTGATTGAGAGGGATAGCTGGATGGAAGGACTGCCTGTAAGGCAATTTCCACAAACCCTGGGAAGGATATTTTACCATTCGTCACGATAACCTGAATAGAGCCTCGTATTGCAGGTAATAATTATTATCACAAAACGATTGAGTGAATGGAATCATGCCTCTATTTGATGCGAAGGCAGCTTGACACATGGAAGTCGATTTCCATTGAAATGTAAAGATTAGCAATATCTCCAAATATCAGGACATCTTTCGGCTTTCGTCTTACTTTCGAATCATCCGTAAAAATTTATGACGCAAGTAAACAATTAACATTGCCAATTGATATATCGAGATAATATTGTTAAAATTCATCACGGCAAAGAGGGGTAGTACCAATCCGCGAGTTGCTGCACGCCACACCGCCAGCAGCAACGGCAAAATAACTTATCCGGTGGCGTCAAATTTGACATTACTTCACACGTTTGAATTTTTTGATTGGATATGTATGTTCGTAAGTCAGATGATCGTAAGGCGAGGACTTACTGTATTCAATTTGGAGAAACTAACGGCAGGAACTTAGGTAAAATGGTGCGCGGCTTACATGAAAATCTAGAGGATTCGTGTAAGCCGCGCACCCCCATTTTTTCACTGGCATTTTCGGAAAAAAAGGGGCGCGGCTTACACGAGTAAATACGGTAATAGTTATGGTAAAGTGTTGATAAAATGAATTTTTTAAATTCTCTGTAAAGGCCATTTTACACGGTACATTTATTTGTACAATCTATCGTGCGAACGCATGTACAGTCAAGTGTGCAAGAAGATTTTGTACGAATGACTGAATCAGACTGAACATCGCTTTACACGATGAGTGCAAATGCACAATTTTCCATGCAATTTAGTGGTAGAAATCGATCGGAATTCGCAAGTGTTTTGTTTATCATGTTTATGTTTCACTTGTGAACATATGTTTCACTCACGTATTTGACACCTTGAAAAGCTGATCACCTGAAATTCCGAACCTAGACTCGACCATCTGCCTACTGATAATTCTCCCGGTTTAGACAAAGTTCTCTTGGACTCTTCTCTCTGGCTTTATATTTGACCTTTGCATCGTTTCGTTTTTTTCTCATCTGGATTTTAGTGCGACAAGTCATTGACGTTTCTCGCCGGATCTCCACTCTTGATAGACAAATTTTGTGGGTTTATTATGTGTGTGACAAAGTGTTATTATCAAGTGGTATAGTGGAACACGGGACCCTTTTTTTTTAGTCCCTCCAAATTTCCCTCCCTTGTATTTGTACCAATTTTTTAATGTATTTTTTACGATTTCATTACTTGCTAACCAGCAGAAATAAAATTATTATAATTATATCATGGGGGATATCAAGAACTCTAGTTGAGGACGCGACCAGCCATAAATTTGGGGGAATAAAATAATTTTTAACCCAAAGATCGCAATTACACTGAAAAACCAGAACACCAAATAACATGAAGAAATGATGATGTAAAAATTTGAGTTATTTTGAGTTAACTCTTCTCGGGTTCTCCACTAGTTCAAACTATTCATATTTGCCGACGTAATTAATTCTTACCTTGAGAATGAGTGACGAGTCGTCTCTCGAAACGTCGGCAATTATGAATAGTTTAAACCGGTGGAGAGCCCGAGAAGAGTTTACTCAATAAAGATTATATACACAGGATAATAGTTACTCATATTATTCGACGGGAAAGTGTTAATCATTTTAAAAAATAAATTTATTTTCAATCGTAACACAGGCACCACAGTTTTCGCCATATCTGCGCCATCTGTTGAATAAAACCGGATCGAAATTTTATGGTTGTCTGAATGGAATTAGAACAGGTTCTATTTTCCGTTCAGTCATTCATACATTCGCACAAGCGTTCGCACAAGCGTTCGCACAATTTGCCGCTTTACACGGTACAATTTCCTGATACATGCGTTCACACGATAGATTGTACAAAAAAATGTACCGTGTAAAATGGCCTTAAGAGTAGCTTTGAAGGAGAGGATGTGGAGAAGAGAGGTTTTGTGATGTGTGGAATGTTATTTTTACAGGTTGTACATCGATGGGTGCCTTGCCACTGGGACCCAAGCAAGCGCTCGCACGTTGACCGGATTATATTGTTGGTGAAAGTGGATGACAAGTATGTGCCGATTGCCGAGAGTGGTGTTCAGGACTTGGGGGCCGAGGTGTAGGAGGTCCTTCCCGCCAATGGCGATTCGTGCTCCCTCATCATATATTCTCTCCAAGGATCTCATCGTACCATTCCCTCACAAAATCGTGCAAGTCTTCGTTATACTCTGTGGCATTCTGGTGTCACAGTCCATTACACTGATAATCAGGGTGCACTCGGTTAGATGTGACACTTTGTGTGGTTACATGCCACGAATGAACTTGTCAAGTAGGTATTTAACTCCATTATGTCCAAAGGTTTTTAGGTAGAGCTCAGAATTTCTGATATTTTTTTATAGTCAAGGAGGATTTACACTTTGTGAGTCTTATCTTTCTTTCATTCCTCGAGTGCTGTTAATTTTAGCTATTTTAAGCATAAAAGTGAATGGTGCTTATGAAGATATCTGGTCATGTATAGTAAGTATTTCAACCTCCTCGTTTGGATTTCCTTAATTGCCGCTCGCTAAACCTCCAGCTGAAGCGATGGAGGTGGAATTTGGATTCTCTCTGCGAGGAAGAGGATAACGTGAGCGTGCTCTTGGTCATCCGTGTGATAATGTGCGCATTATATTAATGGGACACTGTATAATATTCTTAGGGGTAGTGTTAGTTTGAGGGGGGGGGGAGGCAGAGGGTGATTGACTGACTGACTGAATGATTTGACTTTCCTGCTGTGGGCTGCACTCGCATCGTGATGTATAACGAGGCGTGTCACACGCCTCGTTATGCGTACACACATATTATATATATACATGAAATGTGAAGGGGCTGTGTGTGCATGCAAATCCTGAGCAAGGGTTTCCCATTCCACACCAAAAAAGTACTCTCGTTATGCTTTTTTATGAAATGTTTTGGGGGAATTGAGAGAATTATTTCATTCTCTTTTGTGTGTTACCCTTTCAAATGAGTGTAAGAAATTAATTGCTTGTTGAAATTTTTAATTGGTGAGTGAGTGTTTATTGTTGTGTGTGTGTGTGTGTGTGTGTGAAGTTGGTGATAAAACGACATTTAATTTGGGAAAGGATAGTGGCTTGTAACTTAACATTTTTACACGTAAATGTTTTTTGAAATGTGTATATGCTTATTGACGTTTTGTAAGTAAGAGATGTGATGTGAATCCAAGGAGAAATCATAGAAAACTCATAGATATTTATTATTTATTACTAAATGAAGAAAATGGATTGTTACTACTCCAATTTGAACGAAAGGGTAAATCATTGGGGTGAACTTAGCTTTTTTACTAATTGTACAGTTTTGAAAATGATTTCACAGGATGCCTTAATTATCAGACTGAAAGAAAGAGCTCTGTAAGATGTAATTCCCCTGATGAAGAAAGTCATTAGATTGTGAAATTTATGGCTGTGTGAAGTGAAGCCTATTGCTGAGGAATCCGCTAATTATTTAGAGGGGTGACGTGCTCATGCTACGTGATGTACATACATACCATTGTCATTTATGTTCTTATGTTACATCTTAAACAACAGATGTTAGGGCTGTGATGCAACTCTTGAGTAAAAGCTTAAGAATTGTTTTAATACTACCATCTGTGCATTGTGGAATTAGCTACGTCTTCAGGTCTGGTGTGTTTGTGGTTGTTGGGGTGTTGTCTTATGAATGGTTCCACTGGTCATTTATTGCTTCTCTCGTAGTGTTTGATTTTTTTATCTATTGAATGTTGCAGTATGTCTCAAGTTGTGACACAAAACAGCAAATGCAAAATTTGATGGCATGTGAAGATTTAAGTTTCTGAAAGTCTCGGTTGTTATGAGATGTTATAAGAGATAGAAATCTCGTGCCATTTTGTTGACAGTTTTGTTTAAAAAACCATTAGTCATTTATTTACTGATCTGCTCACAGGTAGTGTGTGTTGTTATCCCATCTATGCTGCTTGTAATTAATTTCCATTTGGAAAGTCAAGTTTTTTTCTTTGCAAGAGAAAACCTAATGTCTCTTCTTTTGTTGAGCTCCATGAAATGACTTGTGGCAAATCGAATGAAAAGTTTTAGCAAGATATGGTCTGTTTTTGCTAAGGGGTATGCTTCGATGGATGTGTAGACAACCACTTGTATTTCATAATGGCTTGTACGGAAGGTAGTTGAGTAATAGTTAAAAAAAAACTTCCTTTGGTCACAGGTTGTTCTCACCTATTTTAAGTATCAGTGGCTTTTTAATCATTTGATGAAATCTGTTGGGATCTTGTGCTGTAACTTCTCTTTTAATTGGATTTTATTTAATGAAATGGCTGGACAAAAGGCTATCCTCTGTTGTTGAAACGTTTTAATCAATTTTTTGTATTGAATGCCACATTTCACGATATTGAGGCAAAATGCAATATTTTCAACCGAGGTTACTATTTTTGTGTTCTCTTGTGGGCTTTCAGTATTGTTTTATTCGGAGGTGTTTTCATTCCTGAATTTATTTTAGTGCAGTGGTATTTGTGTAAAAGGTGTAATTCTGGGGTATCAGTGCTAATGGGAAATGTCTTGTTTAAAATTTTTTACTTATCTGATGTTAAAGAAGAGGTGTTGCAGTTGATGTTTCCTTGAATGAATGAACTCATGACTGTTTGAAAAATATATTTATTTACTAATTGCTGTCAAAATATTTTATACTTCTTTTAGTTTTGTTTGCCATCAATGTTGAAACTTAATATAACTTAATTTTTGTCATTTTGTTAGGAAGATTTAGCAAAAAAACACAACTGTAAATACTGTTTACAAAGTTGTTTCAGAAGTCTTTGGGCTTCTGCTAAAATATATAACCCTATAAAGGAATGACATTTTTATACGAGACTTTCAATTACTGGACCCTGAAAACCAATAGCTTCTCTTGGTGTCCACAGCCGCTTACTTTGTGTTGCTGTGGTCACAGTTAAAGCTGCTATGAGTGTAAAGAACCTCAAGGTAAATATTTGTAGTACTGTCAATGTTGACTTAAGTGGTATTATCCTAATTGGCATTACCTTTCATCCAAAGTTACCAATTCAATAGAATATTTATGTAGGAAAAATATTTGCACATTGGGGCATTTAAATATGGCAAATACTGCTTTCTCTTTTTCGATTCACCTGGTTTGGTTGTTTCCTTCAGTTCTTTCCATGCTGTTGTTTACGATTTTCAAATATTTTCATTATGTGTACATTTACGACAGAGAAACATTAGTAATTGTGGTACAAGAGACTGAATAACTGTGATAAGTTAATGGCTATTTCTTCAATGCCTAAAAATATCCAAAATATTTACTTCTTGACAAAATTATGCCCCAATGAGAAATTAAACGTTTTAAGGACAAGCGTCATTTAAATGTCCACCGAAATTGAGGTCTCCTCTGGCATTGTGTACGCTTTGGTACATAAACCCAAAAGGTATTGAATGTATGCCCAAATATAAGTGTGGCCAGCAGTGCAATCAATGGGCATTTTAATCTGTAAGATGAAGGGTAACCAAAACTAAATTTTGATCTCCTTAGAATCAGTCTTGCATTGAATGGCTCATGTTTTTTTTCCTTCAAGAGTGGTTCCACTTTTCAGATTAACATTCCCTGGGTTCCCATCTACCAGCCTTTGCGTAGGTACCAGTATTTCTCTCTTCCTCCTTTGGCCTTTGACCCCTCATCATTGAGGCAAGTTTTCCTCTCTATTTTTCATGGACACCCAGGTTTTCATCTTCCTAGTGGTGACTTGTGGAGTGGGGTGGTGATGTCTTTTTTTTGTGGCCCAGGCCATTGGTGAGGGAGCTCGACTCTGGACACTCCAATCCTCATTGGCTGTAAGCACTATTCGCTCATACATATGTGCATTAATTCATGTACACACTCCCTTCCTCAGGGTTGCTACCTACCTGGAAAAGTCATGGGAAATCAGAAGTTAGCCTTCCAATTAGACTTTTCCGAGTCAAAATCTTATTGTTTTCTATGAGTGAGGGGTATTTTTGTGTATTCTATATTTATCGTGAATATTCGATAATAAATGTATTTCAAAATGAAAATTTTAACATTGGAGGTAATAGTACGCCACATATACTGCTAAGCTATACGCATTCTATAATTCCACTCTTTTAATAGATAAAATGAACATGCACGATACATAGTCAAATTCTAATGACATCAAGTATTCAATTTACTTATTTGCATAATATATTATGATCTCTTATGCATACGAATAACGCAAGTTTTACCTGAATGTGTTAGAATACAAAATAGTTCAGCTCTTTTTTTCACAAATGCAAAATGAACCTTAAAATAAAGTATGTATTTTCTCGGCGATTAGAGCCATTGTTGTTCAATAGCTAAATTTACAACCCTAGATATATGTTTATGAAAAATTATAGTAAATCTTTCTTTGTGAGCAATAAATTTTTTTAAAGGTAGCAAATTTAAAATAAGATAAAAATTAAGTCTCCCCATCTTTAAGGCTTTGATTATCTCATTTTGTGTAACTGTTCACTTCTCCAATGTAATTGGAAGCAAATCTTTGGCATGCAAAGTTAAAATAGTCGTTATTTTTACCCTTATGGGGTCATAATGACAAACTACTGCGTTTCATTACTAGGAACTGACGGACAGTGGTCCGGTTCAGGAAAAAGATGAACAAAAGTAATTTTTGCGACTTTCTAGAAACTCAGTAAAATCTTCTCGGGTTTGCCACCGGGTAAGGCTTTTAAAGGCCAACGTTTCGACGAGTGACTCCCTCATCGTCATCAGAGCTGAGACTGATTGCCGAGTTTGTCCATTCCGGGGTTTTTATAGCTGGCCAACGACGGTTGAAAAAACCCATTGTTGACCGGCTCGTTCAAGGCGGTTTGAATTTAAATTATAACCGCCACCGTTTGATTTTATTCAGTAGCGGTCTCCATATTTGGCTGATGTACTGCCCAGAGTCACGATTTAACTTCTTCTCCTCCAAACTTATTTCAATAGCCTCCTTCATCAAACGATCCCAGTATCCATTTGAACGGCAAAGGATTTTGGTCACGTTAAAATTGATGGAGTGCGCATTATCTAGACTATGCTCTGCCAGGGCCGATTTTCCGGGTTGAAAAAGTCTTATTCCTTGTGTTCCTTGATCCTGGTTTCCACCGTGCGTGCAATCTCTCTAATGTAGGCGAGGCCACACTCACAAGGGATGCTATACACTCCAGGCACTCTGAGGCCGAGGTCGTCTTTTACTCTTACGAGCCGATCTCGAAACTAGAATTCTAGAAACTCGCTTTGAACATGCGGTTCACCTAGTATAATTTCTGAGGAATCAAACCGAATGTTTAGTTTTACATTGAACAAATTATGACGCTCTGCAAATTGCTTCAAAGTAGCATTATATTTTACGAAAACGCATTTTTATTTTTTTTTTTTTCGAAAAAATACTTCTCAAAATCTTCCTATACCGCGTCATGAAAATTGGAAAAATGACTGTGGAAAATGCCAATAGGTATGGACATTGCACTAACGGGAAAGCTAGTTTCAATCTATCAGTGATGATGGTATTCGGTCAAGGAGCTCGAGAAGAGCAATCTATGCTTCTAAAAATTTCGTATAACTGTTGGATGATAAAAGAATTGACACCGAGTGACACGGGGATTTTTATGGCGGGATTAGTGGACTGTATTGGGAAGATGTTAATATGGAAATTATCTGCCTATAATAATTGCCTAAAACTATTAGTAAATTCTTAATTGACTCTGCCAAGTACGTGAACGTCGGCACCGAGGAGTAAATATGGGAACATGTTGTAAATAATCCCCTCTTTACAATGTTTCGTTATTCTCTTGATATCTACTCTTACACATTTGACATCGATTATGCCAACGCGGGTCTATCCAAAGGTAATCGAATCAGGAACGATCCATCGGTCGGCAATATTTTCCCCGAATATTTTCGGTCATTGTTCTCAAATTTGCTTCGAATTTTAGTGTTGCGTCCTATACTTTATATATCTGTGCTTCGGCGAACTTACGTCGCATTAATTTATTTATTTCCCGGTAACCTGTCTGGGGAAACCAAAAATGAAATATTCCTGAAAATGTTGTTAGTCTTAATTCTCTAGTTTCCTTGAAATAATAGGACCAATTGTTCTAAAACAACGTTATTAGACCAACATGAATTACTTGGATCTAAATTTTTCCCTGTTCTTCTGGCCAACATCAGATGTCTATTAGTGGAGGAAATGCCCCCCCCCCCACTTCCTACGTCACAACGACAGATGGTCGGTCTCCCCTCAAGGTGGTTATAAGAAAAGATAAACTACCTGCGCGTTATGCACCGCTAGGCCCTGTCGGTAATTAAAAATAGTCGAGTGGACAAACGCTGATGGGCACTACGCTAGGCCACCTAATGCGCGGAGGGAATATATGTGAGGTTCATCATTAGGAATATTCCTAATACAGAAGTTTAAATATATGCCGCGAGGAGCGCCATTTCACTCGGGATTTCGCTGAACTAAAAATATACAATTTTTGTTATTATGGCGATCAAAATGGCGTCCATTCAACTTTGCGGACTTGGTGTCAACAATTAGCAAATTTAAAAAAATGATCAGATCATGGTAATGCAGATGTTTAGGAACAGTGTCAAAAAACTCACCCAGCTATCTGGGGGAGGATGAGGACTGTGATCATAATTAGTTTGTGATGAATTGTGATATTATATTTAAAAGTCTTTGTAAAAGTAGTAAGGATTAAGAGTTGGAACGTGGAAGCATTGAAAGGGTTCACAAAGAGGAAATACAAGTAGCTAGTTGAAAGAAACAGGTGAAGCAAAGCAAATGGGAACGATCGAGGAAAGATGAAAAAATTGAGAGGCATAGTAAGAGCGACGGAGAAAGCAGTAAGATGAGGAGGATAAAGAAGCAGTGGGTCACAGAAGAAATGATTAGGATGAAAGGAGAGAGAAGGAAGAGGAAAAACGTCAACACTGAACCTGGCAGGAGAAAGTACAATCACCATCATCATTATTGGCGCTACAGCCCATGTAGGGCTCTGGCCTTCAGAATTATCTGCCCCATTCTTCTTTATCTTCTGCAACACGCCTCCATCTCCTGACTCCCAGTTTTCTCAAGTCTGTCTCAACATCATTAAGCCACCGCTTTCGTGGTCTTCCTCTTCTTCTCCTCCCTCCTGGAGTGCCATTGAAGACCTTTTTGGCTGCCCTGCTTTCCTCCATGCGTTGCACATGGCCAGCCCTACGAAGTCTTCCTTGCTTTATAACTGATATGATGTCTGGTTCACCATATTGTTCATAGACTTCAGCATTTGTTCTTATTCTCCATATTCCTGCATCTATCACGGCACCGTATATTCTTCTGAGAATCTTTCTTTCCCATCTTCTGATTATTTCTTCTTGTGTAACTGTTAGTGTCCATGTTTCAGAGGCATAGAGGACAACAGGTCTTAGCACTGTCTTGTATATGATTATTTTGTTGTTTCTTGAAATATTTCTTGACCTGAAAATAGGCTGAAGTGCATAATAGCATTTATTACCTATGTGTAACCTGTCTTGAATTTCAAGGGAAATCTGATTTGTTGCTGTTAGCAAGGATCCCAGATATCTGAAGCTTTCCACTCTTTGAAAATGTTTGGTGTTAATTTTTATTGAGGAGAAAGTACAAGGTGTTTTTTAATAAACTTCGGCGAGCAACCAATCGGGTGAAGGAAAACTGGTGGAAAGGTCAATGCGAGTAAATGGGAAAGCTTCAGGAAGAGGGATAATTGACGGCGTGATACGCTACATTGAAAATATTATCGGGAGGTGAGAGGAGGAAAAGGATACCAAAGGCTAAGGACAATACAAGTGGGATATTAATCGAACAGGAAGATATTCAAGATAGGTGGAGAGAATACGTAATATGACAGTGGTATTAGACCTGTGACCTTCGATATAGAGAATGAGAGAACAATAGGTAATGATAGCCTAGGCCCGCAGATACTTGACAGCGAAATAGAGAAGGAATTACGAGAGATCAAGACCAGAAAATCTGTGGGAATAGATGACATAATTCCTGGGTTACTGAGGAATTAAGGGAAGGCGATATTTTTTCGAACGAATTCGTAGTATCTACGAGGAAGGAGTATGGTCAGAAGAATTTGTGGAGACTGTCTTGATACATATTCGTAAGACGAAAAAAGCGTATGAACGCGAGGATTATCGAATAGTTATTTTAATTTAGCACACTGAAAAAGCTTTACTTAGAAAAACAAATAAAAAATTGGGAAGTAGGGCAAATTACTACTTGCGGGATGACCAGTTTAGGTTCCAGAAGGGGAGGCCATCTGGGGATGTGATAGCGGTGATGAGAGTAGGTACTTATAGATAGAAACATAGAGTATAATCAGGGTGTTTTTGCTTGTTTTGTGGATTTCGAAAAGGCGTTTGACAGAGTAAATTAGGAAAAAGTAATGCAGATACTCGGGAAAATGGGAGTATACTGGTGAGGTAGGAGACTCATTCGAAGCTAGCGTATACATATATGGTTCAAAGGGCACAGGTGAGGGTGGCTGACGGTGAATCTGGGTGGGTAGTTACAGATCGCCGAGGTGAGGCAAGGGTGCTCGTTTTCGTCTTCCCTTTCAACACTTATGCTGAGGAAATAGTACCGGGTGGACCGGGCCCTGGACGACCGGTTGCGACTCCGTCGTTTCCTCATTAATAGGACTCGATGTTGCAAACACCCTAGATGAAATGTTGTTACGCGTTCCGTCTTTTGCCCCTTAGCCTATATATGACTCTGGGGCCGGACTTTTCTCTTTCCCATACCCTTTCTACCTATCCTTTTCTTCCTTCCTATTCCCGCAGCCCTTCCATGCCCTCGGTCATGAGCGGGAGCTCGCATACCGAGGGGAGGGGTGGTGCCCTGCGCGGAAGACCCGCTTATCCACTGAGGAAATAGTAAGAGAGGCATGGGAAAAGTTGGATGTGGGAATCAAAGTAGGAAGTCAGCTGATAAAGTCGGTTCGATTCGCGGACGATCAGGCTTTGGTTTGTCGATCAGCCAAGAGATTGCACGCTTTATATGATGCTTTAGAAAAGCAGTTCTGAAAATACGCAATGAAGACAAATTATAAGGAAACAAAAGTAATGGCATTCTGATGGCAAGGAAAGCGAGGCTGGTCATAAAAGTAGGAGGGGGGTGAAACTAGATCAAGTAGAACATTTTAATTAGGTACCCCGGTAATTAAAAGAAGAAAACGATCATAATCGTATAGACACAACGTTAGTGAAGGAAGCGTTTAGTAAAAGAAGGGATCTAATGGCGGGAACCTATCATAAGGAATATCAGAGTCGGCACTAACGCAACGCTTTTAAACAAAATCAATACAGATAGTGAGTTATGCAGATGACAATATCCTCGGGAGATTGGTCTTATCAGTAAAGGAAGCCTTTGGGAAAATGGAAGCAGCTGCTAACGAAGTTGGTATCAGGGTAAATGACTACAGCATCAACTTTATGAAACACTAGCTAAAGGTACCCGTTGAACTTCAACGAATGTGAAAAACATTGAACTTATTTTATAAGTAAACCACAAAACCTAAAGAATACTGTCAGCGTGATCATTTGAGGTGTTCGTATCCTATCTTGTTTGTTGTGATTCGTTCGTTTTCCCTTTCGTGCACGGAGAGTTGAGTGATTGTTTGTCCTCTTTAATGCACGGGAAACCCAATAATGGGCCACGAAGACTGATTACTACTTAATACATAGCACCTAGGTTGATAGATGGTGACCTCGTCCCTCAAGTTCTCTTGAGCCGTCTTCTGGCTGAATAACAGCTTGAGCACTTCCCTTGTGTACAGGGCAAGGGCCTAGCCACGTTGAAACACCGGTTCCCATCAGAACACCGAAGTTAAGCAACGTTGGGCCCGGACGGTGGTTGGATGGGTGACCCTCCTCCATACCTCAACCAGGCATGGATGGAGAGATGATACTCCCTCCATACCTATACCGGCAGGCCTGAGAGGCCAGGCCAAACCGGGCCGGTTGGAGGGAGGACATCCTCTATACCTGGTACTGGGGTGAGGCAGGGGGAGGCCAATCCTCCATACCTCTACCGAGGTGCTCTTGTCCCCTGTCTGCAAGTGGCAGACAGGCATGGGGTTGGCACAATGGACCAAGAAAGGTCTAAGTGCCCGGGCTCCTGACGAAGGCCCCCCCAACAACAATCTAATCTAAAATCTAATCCCTTGTGTACATAAATATATTTGCATTCAATGACTTAATTGAGTTCCGCCATTCACCGTTGATATGTGCGTTGAGTATCTTAATCAGGATAGGAGAGTAGAGTATAATCCAGCGGTAGACAACGTCAAAAGGAGCATTTTCATTAGCAGCGATGTTTATTTGTCCTATGGATCCTTCAATACCCGGACTATGCCTTTGGCATAAAGAGTGGCTATATTCATTGTTTCCTAAATCATAATCATTGGTTACAAAATTAAAAATCTATGGTGATCAGTCTTAGTGCACTTGCCAATTTTCATGCACCGATGACGTCCATTACGCAGAATATCCGTTCTTCTTATGGGTAAGAAGCATGTAGTGACGCAATTATAATTTTCGCCATCTTAAAACAGATTGAAGTTTCGAAAGAGATGGCTCAATATTTGAACCAGATTTTTAGCTGGTTACCCGTCAGTAGGTTTGGTTAGGATGAAATTTCTGCGGTTCTTAGCGTAATCCGAGAAACACCACGGGGAGATTATCATGAGATTGCTGGTAGGCATGTCTTTGAGCATCCAAGGCTAACCTTTGTCGTTTTTCATGCAAGGACTCATTTTCTCGCAAAGAAGACATTCCTCATGCTTTAGAAGATTTTTTCAAAAGGTTACCCTTTATTTTATTAGGCATGTTTATGGATATATTTTTAAGTCCAAGGAGGGGAAACACAGAGGCAAGTGAGAGACTCGAATAGGCAACTCGATGATTGAGTCAATGTAAGTAAACTGCGTTTTAACACGTTTAAGTATATATAAATAACTCGTAAAGTTTATGTGGGAATTGGTCTAAAAAACAATTCGCAATCGTCACGAGAGGCAGACGGTTCCACTACGTGTAATTCATCTGAGTATTAAACTATAATAAACGACGCCGTATTTGTTGCAGCAACAGAGGCATTATTAACATTATTATTCGCTGCACGTAAATATTCTTCCACGTTTAATTCCTTTATGTGTATCGTTTTCAATATAAGTGTTCTCTCGTATGCAGTTCCCTTATGAGAGCTACTTTGAGAATAGACATTGAAGAGTATATTTGTAAATATGCATTGAATTTATCGATTACCCCCCGAAGCAATCTACCATGGGGCCCTTGGGACTCTGGGCCCTTCTTATACAAATTTTCTTTCTACATGCTATCATGGGCCTACAGGAAAACTTAAATGCCATATGCGTGAATATCCTTTGAAATTCAAATTTCTGGTTGTCAAGGAAATATGCTATTGTTGATTTCAGAGAAAAATGTGAGATTTTTCAGCTATAAACATAATTTTCAGAGAATTACGAAGCGTAAAAGAAAATCGATTGAAAGAATTAGAAACTTAATTTCTTCAGCCATCCGATAAAAAAAATTCCAGTCCTCTGTCTTGAGTGAAAGTAATTTTTAAAAGCAAAAAATAAAACCACTGCTCCAAACCAAATGCTTAGCATGGACCACAAGGGACCCCCAGGGGGGGCCTTTGGGGGCCCTGACAGATTTTTAATGTAGCCTATGTTTCATCCCGGTACATTTTATAACTACATACAAAATTTCAGCTCAATCGGTTCAGTAGCGTTTGCGTGATTGAGCAACAGACAGACAGACATACAGACAGACACCATTCAATTTTTATATATTAGTATGATTGTAGGGGTAGAAAAAATGTGTAAGATAAAATAAAATCATTATCTTGGGAACTACTAATTTGAAACAATAAACAGTTTTACCTTTTTGGGCTACAAAGTCTCCTCGAAAAATGATGAGACCATTGAAATAAAAAAAACGAATAGATGCAGCAAACGGCATTTTCTCCCAATTATGAAATCCACTAATAGACTCAGGAAAACCAAGATTTGGCGGAATTCCCCGAAGAAATTTTTCGCGGGTTGCTTAAAACCGCAACGACTGTTGTTGGTTGCGCTGAAGTTGAAGGCGGTAAAGAGGACAAAAACGAAAAACAATTCGACCATGAGGATGATACATCCATTCCAAAACAACCCACATGATAAATATTTGCATTTTCTTCTTTTTATCTTCCGTAAAAATATTACTTTAATCACATTGTTATTCTTCTACCTCAACTTTAGAGTCGAGTAAAAATGTATTCACTCCAAAAACATATATAAAATTATATAAAAACTATGCAATGTATTACTGTTGATATAAAGTATTTAATAGAAGACGTGCAAAATTTACATTAAACATTTGTGAATAAAAATATTCATTTAGCATATTTTAGTTATCACGGTCAACGTGTTAGGCTGTGAGCTAGTCATGATGACCCCCGACAAGGGATTCAAGGAGAAAACAAAGGAAAAAAGATCCTTGTGCCATAAATTTATTTATTTAAAAATTCCTGGTTATGTTAAATATCTGTGGATTTATTAAAAAACCGTTGACGTTTCAAATAAATATCGCGCGTCCCTGACGACTTTAAATCTTGCATCCAACGTAGATGTAAAGGTTGTAATGTACGTAGCTCTAAGTGGATTTGGGGTTCTCATGCAAACTTAAAAGAGTCGATTGGTGGAAGTTGGTCGGAACAGAGCAGTCGACCGTAGATATCGCTCTTCGGATTTCACGTCGGGTAAGGTGACAGGCGACAGCGACGCCTGAAAGGACCCTCGCAGCTACACAATAAGAAATGGCTCTCCTCCACGTCGGGCCCTGAAATCCTGCCGGGCTTTGGTTTTGTTTGCTTTGACACGCGCGTTTTAAATTCTCTCCCATTAATATAGATATTAATATTTGAAATGACGGTTTTATTTCACTTTAGTTGTTTATGGCCATATTAATGAAAATATTCTTTCATTTACAATGAATCCTCGTGTTCTCACAGTTCAAAGTCGGTAGCATCTTCTGTGTTAACGATCATAGTCTTGAAAACGTCATTTTGAAGAGTCTTGAGGGTGTTCAGGAAACGAAACGACACTGTTTACCTGAAATGATTACATTTACCCTCGCTTTTCACTTTTAACTTCTGAGGACTTCATGGGGATGAGTTGATTCATTCATATTCCGCTGGCACCATTCTTTGTTTTTTGAACCCGCGGGCGCTCGGTTCGAGTGTGAAAGCTGGAAACTGGAAACGATTTCCCTCTTTGAGTCGCTCGTGGGTTTTCGCAGACTCGACTTGGATCCTGATCAAACTGGGCACCATTTGAATCATCCATTCGATAGGTCAAAGGGCGAGAGAGGAAGGACTCTCTCTCTCTTTTGAACTCCTGCCTTGCCCCCCCGGGGGCCAATGCTCTCTCTCTCTCCGTCTCCTGATCACGTGGGCCGCGGCGAGGAACTTCCCGCGGTCCTCTTCGTCTCCATCTCGGCCACTTTCAACGTTTCCCCCGCTCCCCTCGTGGCTTCTCGAGGCTCATCTTCCTTCTTCGACGGGGACTCTTCCTCGGGCGGTGGAGGCCGTGGTTCGGGTGGTGGGGCGACGCACGGAGCCTTGACGACGTTCCACTGCAACTGCAAGAGTCGGAACAAATAATTAGGTTCTTGATTTAAAATTGAACTTCGCGGAAGGAAACCCGGAAGAACTACATCTTCAAATTCAATAAGCCGCGAAATGCTTCACACGAATTTAGATATTACCGTAGGCTGGCTGGGTGCTGCTCTCTGATTGGCTGTTTCTTGGATGAGTCTTTTCCAGGCGCTGTGAAGGTGATATCCGTCCTCTCTGTTGAAATTCAACGGTGTTTTATGAATTTCTATGGCCTCCTTGATTTTCCGAGGGAAGTATCGAGACTCCTTCGTTAAAAGTTTCGTCTCCTCAAATCTAATGTCGTTGCCGGGTTCTGACCACGCGTGTTCGGCGATGGCGGAAAGTCGGAATTGCTTGTTTTTCGTCGCCCTCTGGTGCTCCTTTATCCGCACATTCATCGAGCGGCAGGTTTCTCCAATGTAGGATTTTCCGCAGGACCAAGGCACCTTGGTGCCTTGCTGCTGCGGAAAATCACACATTGGAGGCACAGGGTGCCTTGCTTATGCGGAAAATCCTACATTGGAGAAACCTGCCGCTCGATGAATGTGCGGATAAAGGAGCACCAGAGGGCGACGAAAAACAAGCAATTCCGACTTTCCGCCATCGCCGAACACGCGTGGTCAGAACCCGGCCACGACATTAAATTTGAGGAGACGAAACTTTTAACGAAGGAGTCTCGATACTTCCCTCGGCAAATCAAGGAGGCCATAGAAATTCATAAAACACCGTTGAATTTCAACAGAGAGGACGGATATCACCTTTACAGCGCCTGGAAAAGACTCATCCAAGAAACAGCCAATCAGAGATCAGCACCCGGCCAGCCTACAGTATATTTGCAAGGCAGAAACCACACGCCGACACCTTCGACCTGAAGACGCTGGCAGGATAGCCAGCGAAACTGTTGTCCACAAGCCAACTGACGCGGAAGATAACCCGGAAAAATGCAGAGATCAAACCACCATCACCGCGGAAACCTTCGCTCTAACATTAGATTGAACATTCAAACTTTTCGTTTTTTTC
Organism: Pyrrhosoma nymphula; assembly: GCA_963573305.1. Lineage (NCBI taxonomy): Eukaryota > Metazoa > Arthropoda > Insecta > Odonata > Coenagrionidae > Pyrrhosoma > Pyrrhosoma nymphula. The sequence goes on from OY754328.1 coordinate 46,557,698, forward strand.
GTTTAAAAAGTACTGCTTGCATATATGATATGCCTAAGCTAAAAGAAAATAACAAAATTCTGGATCTAAATATGCAGACTAGTCGACGGATATATTTTCAATGAACACATTTTCCATTCATAGGAGCCAACTGCAGCCCTATTTCTATTAAACTAATGAACTTCGTCTTCAATGATTGTAGTAATTTACAAATAATTAAGAAAATAAAATGTCTAGTTCCCTCAATTTGACTTCCATTCGATTCCATTCCATTCGACGGGTGCGAGAATATGCGTGTTGAGCCGTGGGGTGGAATATATAGGGTAGGATAGGATAATAACGCGTAGGGTAGGATAGTATTATGTAATATACTATTGCATGCCACAGTGTTGTATCTATATTCATAATTTATGAAATATTTTTTTTATTTTGAGCATGGGAGTTTCAACAGAGAATTTCATGAGAGTCTCGGCAGAGACTGTTGGATTCATGTTTTAATTTTCAACGCAACTTCAAGAGAGGTTCAAGGCAGCCATTTCAAGATGGTTTAAAAACAGATACTTCTGTTAGAGCTTTGTATCGACACCATTTTACTCAATAACTCAGGAAATGAGAGATGTCTATCATAACTATGGGTCTGGTTAAGGCATATATCGCCTTTTGGTTCTGGTCAGCAGTACGACGCGATGACAGCAACCCACGCAAGGTAACCAAGTGAGATGGTAATCGTTACTATCTTCTTGGTTATATGAAAATTAACCTTCCAACTTGGTAGTGGTTTCCAGATTATGAGTTCATGAAACCACCTTCTTCTCTGCGTGCAAGAAATTAAATTGTTCTACTTTTTCGAGTTTGTGACTTCCTACTCTTATGACCAGTCTCGCTTTTTTTGTCCTAGAGAATCTCCTTAAATTTGTGTTCTTATGTTTAATATTCATTCCGTATTGATGGCAAGACAGTTAATCTGGGTAGCGTAGTCGTCTGCGCATCGGGTCGGTATGCCAAAGGTCTGTGGTTCGATTCTCGGTCCAGGCCGATTTTTTCCTGTCGCAATTTCTACGTTAAATCGCAGTTCGCCATGATCAAATTATGATCTGAGTCCGCATCTGCCCCTGGATAGCTTCGCGAGTTTTTTTACACTTTTCCTAAATCTCTGCCCTACCATTATGTAATCAATTTGGTATCACCCGGAATTTCCCATGTGTACCTACGCCTGGGGTTATGCTTAAACCAAGTGGGTGTCACTACTAATTTATTTCCTCAACAAAATTCAATTACCTTCTAACCGCGATAATTTCTTGTTCCTAGCCCAAACCCTCCCACTTCTAATCCGTCCCTCCCTTCCCCACCACTGCATCCCAGTCACCCATCACTATCAGGTTTTTCTTTTCCTGGACTTCTAATTATAATTATTTCTTTTAGTTGCTTGTGCACCTCGTCCACCTCTTCTTCGCTATGGTTGCTTGTAGGCACATATACCTGGACCAGTTCGACATTCGTTGGGCGTGCCTTTATTTTTACCACTAGTGTCATGTCGCTCACCTGTTCAATGTTTACCACCCTCAGCCCCAATTTTATGTTCAGTACCCCACGTTGAATCTCATGTCTCCCACTATAGATTACCCTGTAACTATCACTCCTATTGTCCACGCTATCCTTACATCTCACCTCGCACAGCCCCAAATCATCTATTTTCCCCTTCTCCATTTCCTGTTTAATATTATCAAGCTTCGCGGCCCTCATCATTGTCCTTACGTTCCAAGTTCCTATTTTGACCTCTGCTTTCCTCCTCCTCGTTCTCCTTTTCTTCTTCTTCTCCCTCCTTTTCCTTGTATTCTGCGATGACGATGTTGTGCAAGGATTTCGTATCATGAAGACCGCGGAGGCCTTGCCTCCCCCGCTGCCGGGCACGACACCCGCCCTAATGGGCAGCGTCCTGTAGATGCCAGGATTCAAATATCTGTGAATGACTTTCATATTCTGGGTAATTGATAGTTGGGAGATACTCCCACCCCCGCTTCCAAACGGTATTTTAACGTGACATCATCACGGAACAACCTTTCGTTATTCTCTGGCTCTTAGCCTTCGACCTACCTGACATGGGTGGAACCAGAGTCCTCTGGATTGCCAATAATACACTAACCATATGAGGGAGTAGTGTAAAGAACTGCCATCCAGAGGACTCTGGGTGGATCTATAAGGAGCAATAGTAATTGCTCCAGTCAGTCCAGCTCTAATGGTCATTGGAACGCGAAGGCCCTTCCACCACGTCAGTGGTGTGGTTCAAGGAAAGAGAAGATGTGAATTGGAATACCTTTACTTCACGCACCACGTCCAGCGCTGCCCTCATGAGCTTCCGGGTGTGGGCCAAAGATGCGGCCAGCAGCGGGATGGAGGGTGCGGCGGAGGCTGGAGGTGAGGGGCCGGTGGCATCACGGGGGCGGCCCCCCCTGAGCGCCGTGGATCGCAGCAGGGCGAGGAGCAGGGGCAGGGGCAGCAGGAGGGCGACTAGGACGTCGACGCCCAGCAGCTGGGTGGCCGACATGTGGCGCGTGGCAAGGCGGAGGTGAGGCGCGCCCTGGTGGCGGGCCGCGTACTCCACGAGCCACACGGCACGCTCCATCGGCGTGAGTGGCGAGTCGCGGAGGATGTCCCGCTGTCGCAGCGCGTTCCTCTTGTACCTGTCACAGGAAAGAGGAAAGCGCGTAGAGTTGGCCGTTGATGGCATTGGGGCCCACTGCTTTTGACGACCGCTGCCACACTCCATCAGTGTATATCTGCTAAACGTCATTCACTTAAAAGTGTCTGGAGCGATTTTTGTTTATGCACAGATATGCGTGAAACTTTGCATACGTGTTCTAATTAGTAATATCTATCGATGGAAGTGAAAAAAACTGCATGCTACCGATTTGGTTTCCTGGCAATGAAATTTTAACAAGTACTCTTATGGCACACGGCATATATTTTGAAACAATTCGATTACTTATGTACAGATTTTCTCCGAAATGCGAAATAATAAGTTTCATATTATTATAATAGCTGCTAACAAATATCAATGTGTTATGCCGAGTAAGAAAAGTGTATTTATATTTGGTTTTCTTGTAAATTTCGAATTTCACGCCGCAAATCCAAGTCAAAACAATGCTTTAATTAAGGTCAAAATTTGAAATATAACTCTTGCATCATATACATTACAGCATGTATGGTGATTTACAACGTAAAGACAGGTGTACTTAAGTGAAATGTGGTCCAAGAATATTTTTTTCGACTTACTTGAAAAGTGATTAGAATGTGTCTTCAACGACTCACGATTACCGCTCTCCAGCCATCTCAAGTCCCTGTTTTCCTGGCGCCCGTATCTTTAGTGCCCCTCAAAATTCGTCAGTTGTCGTTGGCGTACATCTACTGTGTTCTAGAAGGCTAAAGTACGGTCAACGTTTGTTTTCGACCGATGCCGGTAACAGAGGCTTCTGATTGGCTCCCGAAATCTTGGCTTTTACTGCACAGCAGTTTGCATTGAAGAATATGGAGTGTACGTGTAGCTGCAGCAGTGTTTTATTGCTACAATTGTTGTCATTAGTATGACTTAAAAGTGTGCATTAGGGTTTTCACCGCAAGCGAAGGCATGGTTGCAGCTTTATCCCCATTCATCTGGGTCAACAATCGAAAAAATAATGAGCAAATAAATACTAAATGGAAACCCTGGATTGACTGGATTCGAGGGAACAATGCCCGTTTTCGTGAGTACTTAGTACCAAGTTGTTTTCTATATTTTGGTGAGTGTATACTGCTCTTGAATTTTATATTTCTATCGCACATAAGCTTGAACCTTGATATATATTATATGACACCATCATCATAAATGACCACCATTCTCCTCCGATTTGCGTAACGCCAAACCACGAGCGTAAATGAATGTTGTTGTCGTTTAAAGTTTATATTGTAGGTGTTGTTGATACAAAAGTAGGAATATGTAACAAATCACTTTTAAAATAATAGTTCAAGAATTTTATGCACACAGTGCACGTGCCTTCCAACTATTATGCTGAGGAGTGAAGTAAAAAATTAAGGTACTCTCTTTAAACTAATGATTTGTGCACTGGGATTTAAGTGTGTGTAAGAAACTACCATTTTTCAAAGTAATACTAATGCTGAGTGCAAAATACTCAATATCTCTGTGATGCTTCTCTTGCTGTGGTTTACTATAAAGGTGTTGACTAATACTTTGGACTCTTGCCCACTGAGAGTTCAAAGAGAGGGAAAATCTGTCATACTCACTGTCATAAATAGACATGGGTCTGAGGACTCAAATGAACGCTGAATTTTGGCACTAATAACATGGGACAAGTTTCACTCCTGGCATGTGAAGTGTCTCAAACGATACCTTTTTTTTGGGCTAAATTGTAATGGAATGTGGTGTAAACTTCCAGGCGTCTTTATTGTTAACAAGACTAATGTCCCGAAATCATCGAAATCACTGCGATTGATGTTTTACTGTAGTTCATTAAGAGTGTGTATCATAGAATTTCTGTCATCTTTTCTTCCCGCGTTAGAGTTTACAGACGTTTACACACTTCTTTTGTCACTCCAATGCTGTAGACTGAGATCAATCGGGAAATTGATGGTGAGAGAGAATGAGTGAATATTGTGAATGTGTATATTACCTGTTATCAGTTAAGTTATATTTTTTCAGTTATAATTTAGATGAGTTATTTCCCATATGTTTAATATTAATTTTAAGTAATTATTTGGGTTAAGGGGAATGAAGATTTGGGTTATTTGGGTTATGTAAATTATTCCTATCTTAGCTTTAATGCCTGCTTCAATGGGATTTAATGAAACGCTCCTTTATGTAATTTATGATGTCAAATGGTAAAATCAATTGATTATAATTACTATCAAATTTTAATCTGTGGATATTTTAGATAAGGCAAGTTTCAGAATCAACATTAACATTTCTCTAACTTACCTGGGTGGAATGATACATGGATGTCCCCTCTTCCACCCACTTAGGATGACATGGAGAACATTATTTCAACCCCACACCATGTATAGATAGCCTGATTGATACATTCCGATAGAAATGACTAAATACACTTCCGAACACATGAGTACAAAAGCACTCCTTCCCTCTCGCACCGTTTGTGATTGGAGCAACGAAAGACACAATCGGTTCATTTACGATTTCTTTCCCTCCCATTTTGTGTCACGACACCCCCCTGCCAAACGCCCCTTGCCGTGGGCTTCCTCCCTCACCTGGGGTCTCCGATGACCTCTCCGAGTGCCCTGTAGATGTCTTCCTCGGAGGCGCTCTTGGCCAGCGTCACTCCCATGCCCCTGCTCTGCAGCATGGCGGCCACGTCCAGCTGGTCGCCGTAGACGGGCATGCCGACCACAGGCACGCCGTGGTACACGGCCTCCAGGGCTCCGTGCAAGCCGCAATGTGCCAAGAAGGCCCGCGTCCTCCGGTGACCTGCAAGGCAACGACGTCGGTGAGGGCAAATAGATGACACTCATCGATGGCGTCAGGATAATCGTGCGAGTGCGAAAGGGGTGTGCGCCTAGTAGGGTGTAAAAGGGACCGAGTGAGGGTCTTTCTCCCTTTGCGGTGGTCTTGAGTGTTCCGATCCTCACTTCCGCTCGACTCCCTCCACCCCATCTCTCTCGAGCCTCCAAACCGTCGGAAATATCCTCGTCTTGTAAATACCGTCGTATCGTCATGATGCCGCATATCGAACCATATGGATGACGGCTCTCAGTTATGTTTAAAATCGTCTCGCCATCACTTACCGAACCGATCTGGAGGGCTATTACGGAACCGCGAGTCACCGGCGACAACTAGCATTTCGGCGACTCAGGCTGAGTTCTCACCCTGAGCGATTACGGATCTTAAGTCGCCGGCCGTATGGTGACTCGGAGTCGCCGGTGACTCAGCTCTCACCGCGAGCGATTACGGAACACCGTTTTGTCGCCTTCGGCGACTAAATAGTCGCTTCCCCATGTCAACCTCGACGAAGGTGCTCACTCGTCGAGTCGCCGGCTTGATTCCGATTCGCTTGGCGATAGTCTGCTGTTTAAAGATGTCTTCCGTCCATATTGTCTGTTGTTTACGCAGGAATATAGAGGTGATAAGCCATGGATTTAGGTGAAAATGACGAATTGCCGGTGAAGTAGTGTTGATTCCGAGGAATAAATTTATCCGAGTTCATCGGTACCCTGTTCTTCTCACGTGTGTTTTGATTACGCGAGTGCAGTGCGCAATACCTAATGTGTTCTATTGTATTCATTTCGCCGCTATCCATCGATGTGTTTAATCAGTTATTCGTGCAACCATGGTGATACTTAGTGATATTTACCTGCAGTGAATATTGTAACAATGTAGATTCATTGTTTGATTAAAATCATAGTGGTGTTGCGTTATCTTTCGGTTGTGATTTGGATAGTGACAATGTTTTATCGCGAAGTTGTTTTAGCAGAAGCTTTATTGTGATTGAACTGTGATGAAATTGGCTCGAATAATATGTCTATGTTATTCATTTTGCTACCCTTTAGCTCTAGCGTACTTGATTTTGGTTACTATTCCTAAACAATGGATTTGTTGTTTGGAAGATTGTGTTGTTTGCTTTCGAATCAACTCTTGATTCTGTCGACAAGTTCGTTGGCTGTAGAATGTATGCCCATTATCTTCGTTCTATGGACGTCGTGAGTCATGATTTGCTAGTGAAGGGTTAGTGCAAGTGGTGGGTAAAATCGTGTTGATGTGAATGAAGTTCTATAAACGGAGACATATAATTAGTAGTATGTTATTGATGTGCTCCTCCATGCTATTGATGCAAGTGATTGGGATCGGTATTTGATACTTTTTAATTTATCGTTGGCATATTTTTATCAGAAAAGTGACACAAATAAATTTGTCAAGTATTATTGTTTTTCTTACATTTACCTCGATCCTCAACGATCATAGTTACTTTACCTTACCTCAATTGATACCTTACCTCAATTAGTTTCATGTGTAAAATAAATCAGGGATTGTAATCGACGAATAAAGGAATAATAGTCGTACAATATGGTACAATAAATATCAGATTTATAGAATTAATATTTTGAATTGTAAAATACCCTTTCCTTTTGGCATTTACTTGCCCTCCAGACCCATATTTAGAGGTGGATATATATTCTACTACTACTGAATCAATGTAAACGTAATTTTTTCTTTAATATAACAACTCGGTGCTTTATTTTTCTTAATTTTTTTACTTGGGCCTATTCCGTCAATACCTAGTATAATTCACATTTCTGGCCAAAAATGCGCCAGCTCAGTAGGCAGCAAGCAAGTCTGCAGTGAAAGGCAAGGAAGCTTAAAAGGAGAGTCAATTAAATACATCAAGTAGTTACCTGTATATTGCAAAGTCATTGTATAGAACGCATTTAATAAGCGGGATAAATGGTCACTGCCTTATGCTGAGCATGTTTCACATCACACATATGTGGTGAAAATGTTTTAAGTGAAAAGCATATGCTGAAAACAAATTGTGCTGCTGTGGAATACAGTACTTAGGGAGGTAGTATACTATACTATATAGTTGCCGAATTATTTCCCATTGGTATATAACCGTTTCATTCAAGCATTTTTGGCTAGCTCATGAGTGAAAATGATTGAAGCTCACACGTTGGATATTTTCGAGTTATTATCGTATCCATTGGTGCCCTTATTAGTTCCTAAATTATTATTTCAAGCTATTTATAAGTTGCTTCTATCGGCCACGAAATAGGTACTATCAATTTTGACCGCTTCGAATGAAATTCCACTAATTCCTGCAAATTCTCGTACCTAACATCCGAGCATCAATTTTATTGCATTGAAATATGCACAAAATATTGTACATATCTGTGGAAGTACTATTTACTATATAGCTAAGTGACGATATCACATTATACTCGTAATTTTCAAGTCGTCTGCTGCACCACGTGACTTGTAACAAGGCTGCTTATTGGCTCAGAAAACTGTACTGGAGATTCTCATACACTCAGAAGTCGCCCGTCAAGTCGCTAGCGAGATACGAGTCGCACCCTGTTCCGTAATCGCAGTGGCGACTTGCGAGTGGCAAGTTCGAGTGAGTGACGAGTGAGTCGCCCAAGATCCGTAATAGCCCTCCTGGTCGACTTAAAAATGCGGCGATATATTGCGACAGCATCGATCGGTCGGGGATCGAGACTATGAGGGCGACAAGAGGGTCCCAACGCGCAGCGGGTGGAAGTGAACTAAAGCGGCCCAAATGCCCTTTTTTGCGAAGTTTTAATTATTTGGATGCGGGAATAGTATATTCCTAAATGTGAGCTACAAGATAGGCCATAGAGTAGTTCCATTGGAAGTTTTGTATTAGCTCAAGAATCTTTTGAAGTTACACGAAACAAATGCAATCGCCGCTGAGATTTTTCGCTTTAAATACGAATAGTCTAGCGAATTTTATGTTTGAAATGAGTTCAAATGCTGTATTTCTCAAGTTGTTATGCATACTTACTATGAGTAATAAAAAAAATAATTCGCTATTCAATTTCTATTAACACTATTTTTATATTATAGCTAATGAAACCCTGTTTTTAAACTAAGTTTTCGAATAAAACAGTATAGATTCTTTTTAGCGCCACTTTTGTTAGCCATGCCGATATATCCGCAGGCAAATCAACTATTTTGGAAGGCAGTAAGGAAGATCGCCAAAACGTGCATTCTTGTCTTTAGTGGTCGTGTGCATTGGCACCTTACCTCGTGTGAATGGACTCGATGCGTGGTGGGCGGAAATCTAATAAATGTGGCTAAAAGCATACTTCCGTTATTTTTCAAAGTGAAACGACGATTTTTTCTTATTCTGATGATTTTTAATTCCTGAATCCAAATCAAATATTATTTTACTTGTAGACCAATCAGGAGCCTCTCAGAAATGAAATGGCGGAATCAGTAAAATCCTCTCCATCAACTATTAAAAGTCGGTAAACTATAATAGTTACTGCGAGGTGGAAGGCATCGGGAAACCATCATATTATTATCCCAAGGAGAAGCAGCTCTCCAAATGTCTAATTTTTTTTTACAATAACAGACGAGATTAAATTCTCTCGAGTAAAATATTTCGGAGGCTAGCAAGTCCCCCATTCGGATCTCCGGGCGGCGACTAGTTGAGAGCAATAAGCAGCATTTCAGGATTTGTGTCTGGAACTTAAGATCAATCCGAGGCTGTGGACGACTTGAAAACGAGAAAATGGAGATGAGGAGAGTGAGTCTGGGTGTTTTAGGGATCAGCGAAATTAAGTGGCCCGAAGAAGGGGACTTCTGGAGCGGCAGCTAACGGATTATCCACTCTGGATCTAAGAATGGAAACGCAGGTGTTGGCATTATGCTAATGAAAAGTAGCGGTATGCGAATTAAAAGCTATTAGCACGATACTAGAGGATGATGACACTGTGGATGAAGATGAAAAAGAATAGTTCATATTAAGATCAGAGTTTGATGAGCTGCAGTAAAGGACTTCTTAAGAGAGAAAGGCACCAGGAAATGATGAATGATTTCCTCAGTTCCTTAAGAATCCAGGAGGGTTGTCCCTGAATAAAATATGCAAATTAATTTGTGGCATCTATTCAACTGAATAAATTCTAATTTATTATGCTGCTATAATTTATAATGCTAAATAATAAATACTGAACATTTGACTCGGCAATTACCGGTTCGATTATGGTCAAAATCACTTGAAGGCTTGTGTCCGCGTTGCTGCAGGGCGTGTGATCTTAATTCTCAAATTTCTTGCTATGTTCTGGCTTCCCTCCCTCCCTCAGCATCGCCACTTCAACTTACAACTCTGGAAATAGCATCCATATTGCTCTTTCAAGTTTTCAACTCCCCTGGTCTGATTGGGCCCACCTTCCCACGCACTCCTTCCCACCTTTCCTTCACCCTCTCCATATCTTACCAGTTCTCCGAGTCTTCAACCTCCCAGTCGCTGTCCTTCCTTCTTCCCGTGGACAAGATTACAAGCCGACAACCGAAATATCGAACGTTATCCTTGTGAGTACACTTTTTAAAATGTATAATGCGTTAAAAACTGAAGTTATTGGTGGCGGCCGATACATTGTGGAATTCCATTGTAGGAAAAGGATAAATTACTTTGCACTATTCCACTGGAGAATATTATTTATTGAGCCAACATGTTTCACTGCACTGCAGCATCATCAGCCCAAAACCCCTTCCCTCACCCCCTCCTCCAACTCTCTCCTTCCCACTTGCACACTCAAGTTTCATACAACGCCGTTTTCCTCCACCCCCACCCTCCTTACCATTCCTTCCTCCCTCCCCATGTGACTATATATTGAGGGTTAACTATCTTATATTCAGTTCTGATGATGCTGCAGTGCAGTGAAACATGTTGGCTCAATAAATAATATTCTCCAGTGGAATAGTGCAAAGTAATTTATCCTTTTCCTGCGTTAAAAACTGCCTAACCTGTACAATCTGAAACATAGGTATAGGTCATTTAATTGCAATGAGTTTATTAGTTGTCAACATTTTACGGAATATCGACTTTTTGCTTGGAAAGCTGATGATGTCATTTTGTAAGCGTGCTTGGCGTGGGGAAGCACCTTTAGAGAACTCACCCAGGAGGTCCTGCTGCGGCATCCACGACACGACCTTGACGTTTGGCGGCAACTCCTCCCCATCCAACGGGCCGTCGAACTTCATGAGGACTCGCTGTGGGAGTCGGCCGAATGCTCTCAGGAGGCGCCGTACGAAGGCCTTTGGCGCCACCGCCGGGTCTATGGTGGCGCCCATGGAGAACACCACCACCCCAGCACCACCGGAACCCTCCACGAACTCCTGCAAGTCCTGCGCGCGTCGCACCGAGTGTAGTCGGACGGATGTCGACATTAACGGCGACGGGGGGGGGGAAGGACAAAGGGGGTGGGGGCGGGAGGAAAAGGCGAATGTTTACATGTTGTACTTTTTCAATTCGCATTTATTGACACATTCAGAGCGGACCACGTCTGTTGACGTGGGTTTAGTTCTTCCAATCTATGCGTCATGTCAATAAAGGTGGTTCTTTATTTTATTTTATTTTAAAGAAAATGGTACACATACAGCAATGTTGCCAATTTAAAGTGCACTTATAAAAATCACAAAGAGACACACGTTAACAACTAAAAATCAAACAATAACAAAAACTACAAAGCCAAGATGAAAGCAATTTGCAGATTATTGACTATATTTTATAGTTTTTCTTTCCGAAAATATGAGTTGAGGCCAAGTCAGTGAAATTTTTAGGGGATAGATAAAATGGGTCAATGCCAGTAGGGAGAGAATTCATTAGGGAGGAGAGACGGAAGAAAAGAGAACGTTTAATTAATGATAATTTGGGTGTGGGCATGTGGAGTAGTGAATTAGTTCGGGTAGGACGAGAAGGTACTCTGATGTTGATGGTAGAAATAAGATCGGGACTGTCTACGTAGGAATTAATGATGTTGTAAATTAGTTTTATGTCTGATTGAAGTCTATGATGTGAGAAACTGCTGATAGATAGTGAAGATAATATAGCGTCCGTGGACGCATTGCGGAGATTTGGGCTTCTATATTTCACAATTTTTGCGAAAAAAGTCGTAACACTGTTTAGGGTGGCAAGATTTGAGGCAGCTGACATTGACCATATAGGGGAGCAAAAAGTGAGTACCGGAAGAACAATGGATATGAAGTAGGACTGCAGTGCTTGTGTACAAGTGATATCCATGAAGCGGTAGAGAAGACCTAAAAGAGACATGGCTTTCGATTTAATTGTTTGATAAACTTTAGGAAAATAATTCCATTCAGTGAAATACGTAAAAGAAATGGAATTATATTCTAGTTTCTTCCTTAATTTAAAACCGGCACTGAATGTGTTAACAGCCATGAGGAAATTTTTCTAGATAGTGAAGCTAGATACAAATGTTAAAAAAAAGAAACTGGCCGATTGACATAAGGAACATTTGAATAACGCCATTAAACAATACTTAAAAATTTAAACTAAAACATGAAATAGGAAATAGAATAATATCAGGACTATATAATATTTTTCTTTGTGAAAGACAAAACTTAAAAAGCCATAAATAATCACTCTGTGGAAATTAGGCGCGGAGATCTATGTTAAAAAATACCAATCAACGCATGAATTTTCGGCAAAATTGTGAAAAATGTAAAAAATCACTTAAAAACAACTTTTTTCTCAAAATGTTTCTAGGATACGATTTTTGGGGTTATTTGATACTCTTACGATAATTTGGATCAAAATCGGGGATCTCAATGGTCGCAATGATCCGAAAACGTCGTCGAATTGGGTTGGAGTGAACGATATGTAAGAGCTGAATCCACATTGCGGGGACGCTGTCTTATTATTCGAACATCTGAATAGCGAAAGGTTCCATCCGTCAAAGCATTAATTTCATTGTTGTGAAACCCCGGTCATTAACCCGTGCCGCATGAGGTCTAAAATACCCCACTCGTAAAATGAAAGTTTCGAGCCAAAAAATAAGCTTTTGTTGGGGTTAACAAGCAATATTACATGCTTCTGGGCAAATATTTAATTTGTTTTTCCCTATCTTAAGCCATTTATTTAGGGGCGGTCGAAGCGGTACGTGCACAAGCCCCCTCCCCCCTCGATTTCGCGGCGCAAGGGTCACGCGACGACGTCACAACTCCTATACTGTTTAGGGTTTCTTGCCCCCCGCCTCCTCTGATAATGGCGAAGAACATCATCATCTACTCTTTCAGTTAGTTTTGTCTATAACTCGGCTATTAAATTATTTGATAAACATGTTGTGAGTTTTCAAGTAGAGAAATATATCTTACGAGATAACAGGGAAAAATAAGATCTAAGTATTTTTGGATGCCATCATAACATGTTAATTTATATGTTTTCAATAAGCATTTTTTCTAACATAATTTAACCGTTTTTATATGCTCCAGGGCTACAGAAAATGATTCTTGAATGTTCTTTTCGGCAGAGAAGACAGAAATCACCTCCACTGGTGTAATTACGGTCGACGCCCACAAGTGCCTACATGACGTATCCGCAGACAAGTTCACAAAACAAACCTTCGGTCGAGTCATCGCAATTGCACTGAGAGTGGTTTCACTGAAACGTCTTGCATGAATATAAGTTGCATTCCTCGTGGATCTATAATGGAAACCCTGACGGTTTTGAACCCGTACTTATGAGAAAGTTTGAGATTTCCATTTTGGGAGTTGGCGCAGATTGTAGGTATTAATACAGAGCGGCGCACCTGAAGAATGATGGAAACAAAGAGAGACGACACTTTCGGTAAGCCATCGGTAGGTGGCATCCTGCTAGAAGGCGAAATTCAAGGTCGGTTTTTTTTGCAAATACATAGTTACATAATTCGTACGAACTACATGCCGGAGAAGAAAAGATTTTTACCGCTAAGTAATTGAAAGCTTTGCATTATCCATATTTGAAGTCTTTTCTCGAAATGAACACGAACACAACAATTGCGGATGCTATCACCGGAGTTCTCTTATTCTCGGAAGCGCAAATCAATTCTGCTCTTGAAGTGCGCTTCCCATTAGAGCGCACACCCTGGTCTGAGACGAATGGAAAGCGACTGCGAAGTGTGAGCGGCTGTTGACGACGAACGGGAAAGCGCGCAGTGAAATAATGTCGTTCAAAGAGAGCAAATAAGGGAGTTGGGATGGTTATGGAATTTTCCACGCCGTCGTCGATCGTAGCGTGGTGGTGTTTATACCTTGGGGAGTGGTGCGGGTGGCCGGCACTGCAGGCATCCGACGTTGACGACGTTGGGTGGCAGGGCCCTGGGGTAGTCGAGGGCCACGTCCGAGTTCTCGAGGACCCCGGCCACGTCTTCGAGGAGGGTCCTCGGGTGCGGGGAGCCCGGAAGGTGGCGCTGGATGGCAGCGTGGGTGTACCAGAACTGCACCTTTTGAGGGGGTGGCGAGAGAGATCGTTCGGGGAACTGAAGACACTTCAGAGCGAAACACTTTGTTGTTTGCTGTTACGATGGGGTAGATTTGGTGACCACATTAAATGGAAATTATTTGTTGAGGGTGCAGTTAGGAGTACAAAATCACCTGCATCTACAAAATACTCTTAAAGCCACCTCAAGGGTGTGTGGCAGGGGGTGAGTAGTCACCAACATGCCGGGTTATCATGGCTGTGAAAGGATTCACTCACAAACCACTCACTCTATAACTATTAATGCTAAGAAAGACACTACTACTTATAGAGAATGAACGACTAACTTGCAAATATCTAGTTGGAAGGAATAGCAAAGACTACGAATAATAGTACATATCACTACGCTAAGGTTCCAGTTTCAAGGTACTGAGGATCGGGTTGCTAGATCGTTCCGCCCGCGAGCAGGAAGAGGAATGAATGAAACTGAATGAATGAATGAATATGAATGAATTGAAGAATGCATCATCTGGGTGCAGGGGCTGCGGAGGTTGAGAATTTCGGGTTGTTGTCCTTGAAGGATGGATTTCTTTTGTTGTCCTAGATGGAGTCGAAAAGGGGATCGTTAAGGGAATCTAGGATCTAGTGAAAGGGTTCTTTAGTTGGTTGAGGGTGAATGTCAATTGGGGGAATTTTATGGTCAAAATTCCTGAGCTGAGTGTCTATTACGGAACTTTCGCTGGTACGAGACATCTTTCACCATCGCTATCGTACGGAAATAGTAGCGGTTTTCGACAATGATGTTGCGGATGTCGTGATGACATCGCACGATAGAATAAGCTTTACTTTCGTTAGCTTCACTTTGTGGAACATTTGAATGTTAGTGTTCGTAATTAAATTAATTACTTAGTAATTTTCTACATTTTGTATTTTTATTGCACGACACATTTCGCCGATTTATAGCATCATCTGGCAAAAATTCAGAGTACGCTCGTTTATTTTCCGTTGATTATTGCCGTAGTTACGTAGGGAGGGGTGAGAATTTAAAAAAAATTCGGGGAAGGTTGATAAAGGCAGGGGCCAGTAGATCCATGGATCAAGGGCTGTTGATGTGGGAAAGGAAATAGTTATTCCATTTATTCATTTACATTTCCATGTCAGCTGCAATAGTAGAGTACATCTGACACATAGTACAGTGCGATCGAAGTAATTACTGTTTAATAGTGTTAATAGTTATACTAGGATTACGTTGCCACGGTTTCTAAGGTATCTTTTGTTTATAGGGAGAAGAATTTAGCTATTTAAGCATTCAAATGCCCCATTGTTGAACTATTTGAAAGCTTTATCTAAAAGTTATAACAACTAAGATTATTACTGTTTAGTTGGTATCAATGCTAATTTTCTTCCGCGCCTGTGCTGCAAGAAATTAATTTCAATAAGAAACTGCCTATAATGAATTAATCTGAGATTATTTTACTTATGAAAGCTTAGCGCATAAATAATTTTTCACGGTTATCGGGAAAAATAGCAACGTTTTAGACTTTGGAATAATTATAAATATGTCAGACACCTCAATGAAATAATGCTCTATATTGCATAATTCACGGGCCCTACAGCTCACTGAGCCTGAATTACAAGAGCATGGCCACCTATTCATTATACTGAGTACACCCATACACATGCTGGTTCATAAAAATTACACATTCAGGGAAATTCAGCATTGTATTTAAGACATTTCCCGCATTGAACCTCCCCCTCCTTCCGTAATTCACTCGCACAATAAACTTTGCTTTTATTACTTCGTGGTCTCTTGCCATTAACCCTTCAAGCCGGAGCAAAAATTTAAATGTCTATGCCCTACTCGCGGGATTTAAATTTTAAAAATTTCTCGTTTTGCGTATCTCTGTCGAAAATAATTAATAATTTCCTTGATTTTATTTTTAAAATTGATAAAAAAATATATGTTTTAGAAATATGTTTAGTTCATGCATAAAAAATTTACTTACGTCATATCTAAGTTTTTCACTCGTGCATTTGCTTCTTAGATCCGAAATATTGCTCTAGAAGCTGAGTTTAGTTTGATATATTTTAAAACAATCCTCTAAACACAGGTCCACATTGCAGTCTGGGCACCAGTAAACAGTATCTCTCCTTTTCCCTCTAGCGGAACACACTTGGCATCTCCTTTGTGGCCTGGACTTCTTCGATGTCGGCGTTATCTTTTAAATGAAGCTCCGCTCGACTAAACGGCGTAGTGACGGGTTTATAGGCGGTTTATGGGCGGTCTCCGGGCAGTCGAAGGGTGGGGAATTCATTCATTCATTCAAGTATTCTACCAGCTGATGGGTAGGATCTTGGGCATTCCCCATTCTGCATCCCAACCTCATAGACATTGTCTCGCTATCCCTCCTAAGGATGGCCCGTTATTAGATCCCTCTTCAATTCTTCATATCTCCTACCTCCTCTTATTTCGTCCAGAATTCCTATCCTCTTCCTTCCTCTTCCACGCTTCCCCAGTGTTCTCCCCTCTATCACTCTCTTCAATTTGCCCTCTCCTCTCAAAACCTCCTCCATCCATCTCTTCTGCCTTCTCCGAACGTCTTCCACAAGCTTCCTCTCCTCTCCAACCATTTCCAATACCTCCTCGTTCGTCTTTCTCGCCATCCAGCTAACCTTCTCCATCCTTCTCCAAACCCACATCTCAAACGCCTCAAGTCTACGCACATCCTCCCTTCGCAATGACCAAGTTTCCGACCCATATAACGCCACGCTCCATGTTTAAGTTTTCACCAGCCTCTTCTTTACATCTCTTCTCAGACCCCCCTCATCAATTCCCTTCTCTTCGAAAATGCTTCTTTAGCTAACGCAATTCTGCATCTGATGTCCCTACCACTAAACCCATTCTCCTCCAAAATACTACCCAGCTACGTAAACTGCTCGACCTGCTCTATCTCCTGCCCTCCCACCCTTATATTCAGCCCCGCCTTCTTACTTCTAGAAAATCTCATTACTTTCGTGGTTCTTGGTTTTCTTGTGGTTGATCTTCATCCCATACTTTTCGCACTGGACCTCTAACGCATTCACCATTGACTGTAACCCCTTTGCAGACTGACTAACCAATGCTTGATCACCTGCAAATCTCACTGATTGTATCAGCTCACCTCCTACCTTTATTCCTACCTCCTCCTCCCCCCATGCCTCCCTTACCATTTCTTCTGAATACACGTTAAAAAGCAACGGCGATAGTGGGCACCCCTGCCGCACTCCCCGTCCTATCGTGGCCCATCCCGATTCTCCATCGGCTAACCTAACCTGCGCCGTCTGGTTCATATACAAATTCCTAATCAGACGCCTGTCCCTCCAATCGACCCCTAATTTCTTCAACACTTGCATTAATTTCATCCAGTCCACCCGATCGAATAACTTCTCGAAATCTACGAAGCATGAATATTCAGTTGCCTTCTTCTCTAGCCTTCTGTTTAGAATTCTCAGAACTACTTTGGCCGCGTGGGATATTAAGCTTATTGTTCTATAGTCTTCACACGTTTTTGCCTTACTCTTCTTTGGTATAGGAATTAGTACAGTCTTCGCGAAGTCTTTCGGCCACACTCCATGCTCATAAATCCTACGAATAAGCGCAAAAAGTTTTCCTCTTCCGTTCTTCCCCATGCTCTTTAAAAACTCTGCAGGTATGTCATCTATTCCCACCGCCTTTTTCCTTTTCATGTCTTGTAGAGCTCTTTCGATTTCGCTAACTAGGATACCTGGTCCGATGCCGTATCTATCGATATCGTCTTCCCTTTCTATATCTAACCTATTGGGCCTTATTTCTTTACCATACAGCTCTTCAACATACTCCTTCCACTTCTCCTGGATATCTTTCGGTTCTACGATCACCTTTCCCATCTTGTCTGTTATCGTTGTAATTCCCCTTCCCTTATTACCACCCATCAGTTCCTTTACTTTCCTATACAATGCATCTGATCTTCCCTCTTTTTGGTATTTCTCTAAAGAGTCGATCTGTTTTCTCCACCACGCCTCTCTTGCTTTCTTTGTTTCTCTTCTAAGCCTGTTATTTAATTCTCGGTATTTTCTCTTACCTAGCTCTGAGTTTACGCTCTTCCATTTCCTTCTCTCCTGCATCTCCCTTATCATCTCCTTCGTGATCCACGGTTTTCTAATTTTAGTTACACTGACTACGCCTACCGTTGCTTTCGCCGCTTCTACAATTCCATTTTTCAAAATTCCCCATTCATCTTCCACTGATATAACTCCCTGATCCTCACCCATTATTTCATCCACCTTCTCTCGATACTTCTTCATTGCCCCAGTTAATGCCTCTGTATTCCACTTTTTCATCCTCCTTCCCATTCTTATCTTTTTCATTTTTACCCTACATTTCATGACTAATAAATTGTGGTCTGTGTGCAACAGCTCCTGGATAAGTATGCAAGTTTTTAACACTATTCCTGTATCTGTGACGAACCATTATATAATCTATCTGGAACCTATCTGTGTGTCCCGGATTCTTCCAAGTGTACCTACGTCGAGGATGATGTCTGAGCCATGTATTTGTAATTACTAGGTTATTTCTACGGCAAAACTCCACAGCTTTCTCGCCCCGGTCGTTTCTCCTTCCTAGCCCGTAATCGCCCACCTCCCGCCCATGTCTTCCTTCACCTACAACCGCGTTCCAATCCCCCATTACTACCAAGTGCTTACTCCCAGGTGTCCTACGAATTATTTCCTCTAGCTGATCGTATACATCATCTACCTCATCTTCTTTATGACTAGAGGTAGGCATATAAACCTGGATTATAACTAAATTCGTTGGACCTGCCTTTTGTTCCACGACTATGTAGACTAGACAGTGTAGACTGTTGTTGGGGGGGCCTTCGTCAGGAGCCCGGGCACTTAGACCTTTCTTGGTCCATTGTGCCAACCCCATGCCTGTCTGCCACTTGCAGACAGGGGACAAGAGCACCTCGGTAGAGGTATGGAGGATTGGCCTCCCCCTGCCTCACCCCAGTACCAGGTATAGAGGATGTCCTCCCTCCAACCGGCCCGGTTTGGCCTGGCCTCTCAGGCCTGCCGGTATAGGTATGGAGGGAGTATCATCTCTCCATCCATGCCTGGTTGAGGTATGGAGGAGGGTCACCCATCCAACCACCGTCCGGGCCCAACGTTGCTTAACTTCGGTGTTCTGATGGGAACCGGTGTTTCAACGTGGCTAGGCCCTTGCCCGTTCCACGACTATAATTCTATCGCTCACCTGTTCTGGATACACTACTGTTTTACCTACTTTCCTATTCATTACGAATGCAACCCCGCGCTGATTTTCGTTCCCTCCACTATAAATTACTCTTTAGTCGTCGCTCCAGTAGTCCCCGTCATCCTTCCATCTTACTTCACCCAGACCCATGATGTCTACACCCACCCTCTCCATTTCTTGCTTTATATTCTCTAGCTTCCCCGCCCTCAGCATAGTCCTAACATTCCACGTACCTATTCTGATAGTTTCGTTCCTCTTCTTTTCCTCTGCTGCTGTATTTTCTGAGCAAGGATTTCGTGTGATGACGACCGCAGGGGCCTAGCTCCCACCGCTGCCGGGCACGACTACCGGCCCTCTGGGCCAAGTCCCGTAGTTGCCAGGATTCATTATCATTTGAGAACTGTCCATTATTTCAAGGTTTTTGTTTTAATTGATATAGTATTCCGTGGCCTTACTCAATAGTGTTTTTTACGTGACACCATCACTTCAGAGGCCGCCCCACTGGGGTCAGACGCCTTTTGCAGCCGCCTCACGGAGGTACAGACGCTGCGCGGACTACCATTCGTCTGTCTCCTAACCTTCGACCAATCTGGCATGGGTGACCCTACCAGGAGCATTGCTCCCGCCAGTGCAGCTCTAGGGGTCATCGGAGCACGCAAGCCCTTCAACCACGACAAGGTTGTAGTCCAAGAGAAGGGGAATGGGGAATAGTTCCGTATTTTTCAAGGAGCTGTAGAACTAGTCCAATTCGAAAGTTCAGATGGTCTACCTTATTTTGATAGCTATTGTATATTATTAGTGCATTATGTACGGAAACTTTCAATAACCACCTGAATAATTTTATTTTCCACTTCTTAGTTTTTTTACGTTCTAATAAGTACGGCTGAAGCTTTTTGTCTTTCAAATGTACTCCGCCTATCGCCGTATTGTATTCTAGAATGCACTCAGGTTTGAATTTTCCATCCTTTACACGAAAGGCATTGCTATGAAAGGTTGAAATAAGCGACATGGTTTTTATCCTTCCATTTCAAGACCATAATATTGTCACATAATTTTGAAATGTGCTCTCCTTTCCTCAGTTTTGCTGCTTTTAGCTCCTTTGGAACGTTTTTTCTAGACAACCGTAAAGTTCCAGCAACATTTGTTCCGCGAATCATGAAAAAGTTTGCTAAAACAGGTGAATTATAATAATTTTCTAACCACAATGAATAGCCTTTCCCAAATAAAGGTTGCACTACCTGTATTACTATTGCAGATGTTTTGAGTCCATCAGGAGTTTCAGTAACTGATAATGTTGAATAAGCGCCTGAAAAACAATAAAACTCCACAAATAGCCGGTATCTAACTCTCAAAGTTCAAAGGTTTTTATGCCAAATTTTGATGCCTTCAAAGGGATATATTGTTTGAATGACAGCCGTCCTTTCCATAATGTGAGGGATTCATCAACTGCAATATTTTCCTTAGGAGAATATATACTCTTAAATTTATTCTTCAAATAATTAATAACGGGTTGAAATGTGAAAATCTTTTTGTTTCCACTATAATGATGAAGCTCAGCATTATCAACAAAATGCAAAAATTTAGATATACTTTCAAACCTGTCCTGAGACATAGTTTTGAGGAAACTTTCCGTTTCCAGAAGAGGATTTTGTGAAAAATACGAACGAATACTCGGTTTTTTCACAACACCCATCAACATTATCAGTCCTAAATAAACATAAATCTCTCCAACATCTACAGGTTTCCATTGATTCAGTCATGATCGCGAAGTCAATGTATGACTTTCTAAGTACGTATCTGCATATCTGTTGGTCTCGGGAACAATTTTTTCAATTACAATTCTATCAAAAGTATTTGTAAAGGGTTCAAGAATATTATTCACAAATACTTTTGGTTCACTTTCGCCACAAAATGGAATTTATTTAGGAACGCTGTCCTCATCAAAATCAGCCCATACCCAAGAGGAATGACAATCGTCACTACTTTTTGGTATCTCAATTTCGCCTTCACTATCACTATCTTCGTGAATGCCCAAAGAAAAATTAGTGTCTTCCTCACTTGAACTTGCAATACCAGATTCTATGCTCCCTACACTTTCTTCATCCACATTTTCCACTAAATTTTCTATTTCTACTTCACTGAAAAATAACTTTCTCCCCTTTGATTCCATTGGGAGTTTTTCACATGGCCTCTTATCCTTCTCCTTCTCCTTATCAAGCGGATACTCAGGTGAAAAGGATAGAATAGGAAAAATGTTTTTCATTGGTACACTCTAAAATTTCAACAAGTCATGCTATTTATAGTTAAGTATTTCGGAGCAGACACTTTTTTGCCGGACGTTCAACATATACTGCTAGAGCCAACGTACTCCGGCAGAAGCGATCACAGGTATAAGATAAAGGAAATTGATTGCAGAACCGACAAATTTCAAATCTCATTTTTCCCACGTACAATAAGGGATCATAATAGTTGCGATAAATCAATCATATGAAACTCTCACCCTCAACGAGTAGAATTTTCACTTGTGCTTAATAACACAACATCATTACTAACACTTCACACCGGTCGATTTGTCCGGCATTATTTTATTTTGTTCTCTGCATGAAGTAGCATCTCGTAGCTTTCATAAATTAACAGTATTAGTAATATTAACCACTAGATGTGTCTATAGCACTGTTATGCATGTTTGCATGTTCATTTGCGTATCACTCTCCCAGTTTCCGGTTGGACTGTGTACTGTTTTCCTGACTGCTTTTTGGCCTGCGCCTAGCGGCCGGGGGAGCGTGCGAGGTTCTGATTTGTGTTGGGACGAGTGCTGCATGCCTGGTGAGGAGTCACCCCGTGCCACACACCCTAGTGGTGGCTTGCACGGTACTTCGTAGATGTAGATGTCAGATGAGAGCGAGGTGAACGAGGACGACCGGGACCCAGACGTACTGAGAAGCGAATTCGACGGAGCAGTGAAAGATCTTAAGAATAACAAGGAGCCTTGTTGCAGAAAACATCAAAGGAGAAATAATCAAGGCTCTTGGAAGTAAAGCCAAGGACAACCTGCAGGAAATCATCTAAGAGAGCCACGAAAGTGGAAGATAATCGCGCGACTTTCAGAGGAGAGTAACGATTACGACGACGAAGAAGACAAAATATTTGGTGTCACTTGCGTCAAAAATACCGGAATAATAAGCCAAAGGGTAGAAAGGAAAAGTGAAGGCTACCTCTTGGAAAACCTATTCGGAAGAATAGAAGCAACGGAGGTCGTACTCTGCCTGAGAGTAACGATAGAGAAAACGATGCATGTGGACGAGCTGATGTATGTGGAGAAAGCCTTCCACAACATTGAGTGGACGACATATTCAGGCTGATGGAAAACTCGGAATGGATTAGGACGACAGAAGAATAATCTAGCAACTATATAAAAAGCCATTTGCCACAATGTGAACGATAGAAGGAAGGAGCATATGCTTAAATTAACCAAAGAGTAAGACAAGGCTACAACCACTCACCAGAACTTCCACATATACTTGAAGGAGGCAATAAGAGAAGCACAATAAATTAGAATGAACAGAATAAAGGGTAACGGAGGAGAAATAAATATGCTCCGCTTCGCAGATGACATCGCGGTCATAGCAGAAAATCGTCATATCTTTAAAGATGACTGAACGAACCAAGTTATTCAATAATAAAAAAGACCAACGTCCTAGCTTTCGAAAGAGAGTAGTTGAATGTATGAGTCCCGCTAAAAGGAGGGAAATTAGAGCTATCAATTCATCAACCTCGGAAGCTCCGTCACATGGGACGGAAGAAGTATGTAAGTACAGCGGACATGAAGCTTAGAATAGCCCAAGCTAAGAAAGCGCTCATGATGAAAAGGCAACTGCTGTGTTCAAAGATGATAGAGGACTAGAAACGAGTAAACAGGACGTGAAAGCATTCACTTGGAGCGTCGCACTCAATGGAGCAGAAACATGGACCATTAAAAAAGCAGACCAGAAAATATTAGAAGAATTCGAAACCTGGTAATGGAGGAGGATTCCGAAGATCAAATGAATGGATCAAATAAGAAATGAAGAAGTTTACAGGAGAGTAGAAGAGGAAAGGACCATATCGAACGATATACGTTAGGACATAGATCCCTTGTCATGTTTTAGTAATCAATAGATATGTGTTTCATTCAATTATTAACATACTATCTTTCATATTCATGATTTAAACAAATTGAAAAAGTGCAGAACATGGTTGCCATACTGTCACTTGTTTTTTATCTCAAGAATGGCACGGAAAATTTACTGCGGAAACTCGCTCCTCCGAGCCCTTGATTGCGACGACGGCACCGCGAGGCGCCAGGGAATAGAAATGAATGTGGAACGCATAAGTAATCAATTAAGCGAAGCAGCTATTTTTTTTTGCTTTCTCGGATGTTTCTAGAGGTCCGTACGCCCCTGCAATTCCTCGATAAGTCATTTGTGACTTGTCATCAGGTTTCTCAGGGGCCAAACAACCAGAACCTGACAGAAACACCCATGCCCTGGGCATGCGAAAATCCGAACCCGGCGGGACTCGAACCCGCGACCTTCGGATTAGCAGGCACCCCGTCAACGGAGCCGGAATTTAATAAAAATATTCTTGGGAAACTATTGAATCAGTCTATGGATCTCATTACTTAATAGCATTGATAAAAATACACCAATAAATGCATATCGTTGAAAGTAAGTCATCAGATCTCTAAAAAAATAAACACAAAACAATTAGCTCAAACTCAGTGCATCAACCGCAACATAAAGATATTGTAAGGCTGATGCCGACAATAGTAAAACGTACGATATCTATGCGTTATAGGCTGATGTGAATAACCGTAATAGCATTGCCCACGACAGCTGAAGATAACGAACGATATCTCTGCCGAAATCGTACGATAGGACGTCGAGCGAAAACAAATGACAACCATGATAAAATTTCAGTTATTGTACGGTAAGTCACTTAGCAACCGATTTTTATCTTATCGATAACGCTTGTCTAAAAAGTTCCGTGATAGTCACCCTGCATTTATTATGATATATGGAGCGTTTGCTGATTTCCTTAGGAATTCGCTCTGGGCGGGCGGTAGTTTTGGGTGTGAATGACTTGAGTGGCCTAGGAAGTCTCCCGCACCGCAGGGAGTGTAAATAATCTTGGTGCCCTCGCAAAGAGTGGCGGCGGTGTGCACCAATGTGGTCAACGACCACATTTTCCAAATCCCATTGCTATTGCTGCGTTGCACACATTTACTCGTAAGAGATAAGGGCATTGCTTGGAGTCAAAAGACTTTGAATATAGAGGATGATGGATGCCGACAGGAAAACGTTGACAAGTATTTTTAAAATCGGAGGGTGGTATCTTTTTTAAAACGCAATGTTTTCAAAATTTGCAGAGCAAGTTTCAAATTTGTGTGGTCTTCAATTGTACAAGGGGAACACTTTGTTTGTCAACCAATTTCGATAAAGGAAACTGATTCCTTATCATCCGATTATAGCTTTAATAATATATAGCATAGCGTAATACAATGCATCGTCTTCGTTCCGTCTCTCACCAGCATGACGAGGTGTGCCATGGCCCGGAAGAAGGCGTTGTAGACCCTCTGCGCGAACGGCATGTTGTCGGTGAGTCCGGTGAGGATGGTGGGGGCGTTGGCGAGGGGCGGGGGCCTCCAGAGTCCGGCCAGGTAGTCGGCCTCGCCGCCGCTCAGGGGCAGCGCCCAGTAGGCGAGGGCCGGCGCCCCCAGGGCGTGCGCCAGGGCGAAGCCGCACTCGTTGGCCAGCGCGTCCACGACGGCCACGTCGAAGGGGGCCGCCCCCGGGGGCAGCAGGCGCCGACGGAGCCGCCCCCGCGGGGGCAGCAGCACGGCGCAGAGGGCGTCGTTGGTGCGGAAGGCGGACAGCGGCACCTGGAAGGGGCAGAGCCCGCTGCGCCACAGCCGCTCCAGGGGCAGGCGGAACTTGCCCCGCCGCCCTTTCGTCACGAAGGGCACGCTGCCGTCCTCGTTGGGCACGGTGAGCGTGATCAGCGTCAGGTTATGGGCCCCAGCAGATCCCGGGAGCGTCCGCGCCGGCACCTGCTGAGAGAGGGAAAAATGTGACCTCGGACCTCGCGCGGTGCCCAGAGGGCATATGCGTCGGTCGGGAGGAATCTACGTGTGCCTCTGGAGGAGGCGATGAAGGATGATGATGATGATTCGAAGGTGTTCCGATTGCTACTCCTCACTTGTCGGAGCCATGCTAACGCAAGCATTATGCCCAGCAGCACAGTTGCCGAGTGAGTGAAAACGCCGAATAACGGTGACCTATGCCGATTGGAGTTATCTGAAACTTGTCTCAGTGGAGCTTAAGATGAATGTTGCTCTTTTAATGCTCTCATTCTTGCTTGTTATAGCATATTTTCAAGACGAACCCCGAATATTCTTAGGAATTCTTCGTTTTCCATTGCAACTGCAAAATCTGCCGGGTAACATGTTAGCGTTACCCAGAGCTCCGTTAAGTGAGAAAGTTGCGACCCCATGTTCACTTGTAAAAAAATGCTTGGAATCACCTTTCTTATCAACCCAATATGTTAGGTACCTCAGATTCCTTCCGAAACACCCTGTAGAGAGATTTGCACACAAAAAGCCATCACAATCAACCAATAGTACATTTTATGTGTAGTGAGTGGGGAATAATTGGAAATGAAATGGACTCACTTATCTTTCATGCCACTCCCATATGGAATAGTCACAGGTAAAAAAGTACCGATGATTGTTGGTAGTCATGGGTGGGAGGCTCTGATGTGCAGTTTTTATTCAGGCCCTTAGTAACCTCAGGTGCAAACGCTCGATGGTTCATGTGTAAGCGCGTTAAATATACTTATAAAGAGTTTTTTGCGTCACATTAAATGGCGGAATTTGTGGTCTACTCCACAGGCTCTCTTTCAGAAGATATGTTTTTCATTTCTCCTACTTGCATACATCTCCTTAATTGAACATTTTATGCAGAGCAAACGGGTGAATAAATATGTTTAAGCCTATTACTCTACTGGTGAATCACGGTCACTCAATGTGACGGAAGTGGCTTCACCTTCGCTTACGAGCGACTTTAGACAGCGCCTCCTCTTGGAGCTCTATGGATTATCCTCTCCAGCAATTCACTCTCCCACTGCTTGCCTGCTTTGCCATTCGTCTCTCCCGCAATCTCTCCAAACAAACATACTTATTGCATTCACACTCTTGGCGAGCCTTCCTACAAACCCCCTGATTTTTCACGGCCCTGTGCCGGGTCTACAATAGCGTCTTAAAGTGAGAAGTTACGTTAAGGTGGTAATTTAAGTGTCAGCTACCCATTTCAAGGAGCCTTACACTTAAGGTAACCAAGACCACCTACTTAAGGTGAACGTAGTCCATTGTTCCCATGAAATATACGTCCTTAAGCGCAATGTCATGTCGTCTACTTTTTTACTACCTGTTACTCGTTATAAAATGTAAATAAAGATTTTTCAACCACACTATTACATTAGTAACAAGAATAAAATGTAATTCGTGACTCTTTGGACTTATAAATTCGGATAAAACTAATTACCCACTCGCGGTACTCGTCGTTGGTTATGTTCGACAATAGGTTGTTTGTTGCCGAAACTTTTCTTGAATAAAGAAAATCTTCCATATTAATATTATTTTGTATGTGACCAAGACATGACTTACATCTTCACTGGCGGTATTAAGAAGAAGGATATCATGATCTAAGGATCTGTTATTCTCAGAACACACAAATTTAAAAAAATCTAGTATTCCGCGATTTGTAATAGTTATTTCACGAGTATGTCTCTTGCTAATCGAGTTGGTGGAATGCTGCTCCTATTGTTATCCAATATCTCTTTTGATAATTGGTCATAGCCTAATTAGGCTACATAATTGGAGTGCAATGCTGATAAACTGTCTCAGTAGGGTGGAGGGTGCCAACCCCAAATCCCTAGTAAATGCTGCAGAAAGTTGTTTCACTGCATACGCTATCAGGACTGATTTTTGACGCGTTACAAGTAAGATTATTCATAATCATCAAGTTATATTTCACTGCATGCTCCAAGATGGTTGGTAAAATATTCGATACGATGAACAAGACAAAGAATGTATCAGTACGTAATTGTATTTAATGCCACACGAACGAAGGAATAATGTTTTTTCGATTGCAAGTACGCACCTGATAGATGTCGCTGGGTGTAGTAAAGATATAGTGTTTCTTCGGGGGCATTACCACAATTAATTCAGCAATGTGAAGTTTAAGTAAAGATTAATACTTTTTCCAACTACCTTATACCTTATGATTCATTTCTATACCGTCCTTGTTGATCAAATTCAAACCAAAATACCGGCAATACTCGACCAGCTCCGTAAGTTTCGCGAGTTCTCGTCTGCTTGTGGGATCCAGGTGACGTCATGCGCAGAACGGGCTCATTTTAGTCATGGTAACGACTTGATTGTCTTAGTAGTACCATGCTGTATTTTGTAAGCCACCGTCAGATAGGTGTTCACAGCAGAAATCAATGTGAGATGGAGGTGATTATTGATATACAGCAATAGGCAGGTAGCAATTTCCAAGCCAATGCTACAATGATAGAACAAGTGCTATCATAAATGCCTTAACAAGAATGATTTATCAGTAGTGTCACTTGAATATAGATACACATTAAAATAGTGAAGCACATTTCAGATAGAAATAGTCTATTCACGGCAAAGGGTAATACAGTTATTTGGAGATAAATATACGAGAAATGCCATATACCATAGTAAAAAGCATCTATGGTGATCTATATACGTTCACACATACTCTGCCTGTTTACAACTGCCATAAATCCATTACGAGTAGAACCTTAAAATTCCAACTTTTACTATATGTAGAATAGTTTTGTTTCTGTTCCTCTCCCCTGTCATTA
Source organism: Pyrrhosoma nymphula (assembly GCA_963573305.1). NCBI lineage: Eukaryota > Metazoa > Arthropoda > Insecta > Odonata > Coenagrionidae > Pyrrhosoma > Pyrrhosoma nymphula. Next base: position 46,585,820 of record OY754328.1, read on the forward strand.
TTAGTTCTTGAGATTTTATGGATAGAGTATAAACATCAAAATTCTCAAACATTTGCAATCGCCATATTGGAAAATGACTGCAGCGAGAAAAGGAGTTGGGATAAAGTCTTAACATCATCGCAGTCCGCTGCTTTTACATGTAGAAAAATGTATATTGTCTTGATACACATTCTGCTGCTAATGCGTTGTATTTTGAATGTGCGTGCTAAAAATAGATTTTTTCAAAAATGGTCATGCAAGCAATTAATTTTTCATGGGGTCCATGGGCACATGGACTCAACGGTCAATGGTCAATTTTTTTAATTTAAGCGAGTTGAATAAACTACTCGTGTCTCTACCCCCGGGAAATCTCAGACCAATCTTAAGAGTAGAGTTAGTTGTTGCTCTTTTTAGTTTAAAATTCTCCTCATTCTTAAATTTTAAATCCCACAATGAGAATATCAATCCACCGGTCAATTGATTTTGGCACCTTGATTAACGAACGAAAGCAGATGCAATTAATTCGTACATCTGTATATCATAATTGTATGTATTCATGTCCTCAACCATCAAATCCTGGATCGGTGGAGTATAGCATACTCGGACGTTGGATCAACACAACCTTCCCTCACGTTTCTTTTCTGGTTTTCTCATCTCTCGACCAATTCTTTAAGGCTCGGCCATTTTGAGGAGTGGCTGCTTCAATTTCGGAAGTCGATTGAACAATCAACAACATTAAGCCAACTTAAGTTATCACTGTAATCTCCCGAGGCATGTTGTAATTCAGGAATCTGTGTCGCGCCACCCTGACGCCAACATCACTGGGTAGGAGCGTTCGCTAAATTAAAGGCTCAGTGGTTTTATTACTAACTTCGTTACAAACAATTGCATGATGGTCCCAGTCCCATGGAGAGGCCGTTTGGAGAGTGAAGGAGGAGCCGAACTGAGGTCAGAGTTTGCGAGGGGGTATGGGATAATTGGCGTGATAGGGGGGACTTGGATTCAGGTCGAATTGACGGCCCGGCTGCCCAAGAAGTAGTCTGTTACATGGGATAGGTATGAATTGGATTCAGGTCGGCTGTCCAAGAGGTAGTCTGTTACATGGGATAGATATGACTTGGATTCAGGTCGAATTGACGGCCCGGCTGTCCAAGAGGTAGGTGGGAACTCCTCGCCATCCTCAGTCTCTCGTCTGCCTCCGTCTCCACCTCCGTCTCTCCCTTTGGTCCAGAAACGCGCGCCTTATATACGGTTTGTAGGGGCCCGAGTGGGGGAAGCTTCCGGGGGAAAGGAACATTCTAGAAACAGTTTCCTCCCAACCTTCCGGGGGGAAAATATGCTTTGAGAAGCATCCTCATCCCACAGCTTCCGTAGAAGGCTCTAGAAGACCCTCACCCAACGGACCCTTTTGCCGGAACTCCCACTCCTTCGCCGCCTATGGACTTCGGAGAGAGATAGGTGGGGGACTGCAGCAAGTGCTAGTGCACCCACACCACATCTGAATATTCCTGGCCTCGACCATCTGACGGTATCTTGGTCCTATATTCAGCAGTTTCCGAATACACCGCCTAAGGCCGCGATAGTGGAATCAATAATCAATCGATTATAAGATAGTGAAGTCAATAATCCCACAATCCTCGCGAGATATAAACTCTAAAGAGTGTTTATCTCTCTTAGTAAAGAGGCAAGGGAGGCATTGGAAATTAAAAAAAACATAGTACCTAATAACTTCAATAGAGACAAGGGACAAAAGATCGGTGAATCGCGACGGCTATCAGTACTTTTAAGAACAAAAAATAAAAAAAACATCCAGAGCGTTCTGCATCTACTCTAAAACCCCTCCCCCCTACCGGTCACCCACTTGAGAGAATATATAATTTGGTTGCGCAATAAAGACGGCATTCATATGAGCCCTGTGGAGGTCTCTTGCGAAGGAGAAGAAAGGTTGGCATTTTGAAATCGAGACGCGGGTAATCTCAAAAGAAGTCCTTATCGAATAAGAACCGCGATGGTTTTAATGATTTGATGATAACGCTGATAACATGTTTTTGATATGTTGTGGAAATGTTCGTTTTCCATTGCGAAGTTTTCGGAATTAGGTTCAGAGGTGTAACTGAAAAGGTCATGCTCCGGGAGGCCTCAGAATAAACTGAAATGACTTCAAATCTGTTGGCCTGTTCTTCCAAGCCTTCCCATTCCATAGCCTTTTTTCGACCAGCTACATTCTGGCTGGAAACGATAACCGAAGAGACTTTGTAGGCGGTGTTAGTTTTCATTTCGCTTTTGTTAAACTTAGCAGGCCATATGCGTTATTTCATAAGCCCACACCAGATATGAGCAAGGCACTGTAAATATCATTGTGACGCTCTTTCGGAAAACAACCTCTATCTCCGATTAATGTGGTCTTGAATGTCCTGCTGTGAAATGGATCGAGGGATAAGCAGTTTGCGGGGAGAGTTTTTTTTGGGCCTATTATTCCAGACATGCGGTCACAGGGAAGGATGTAATGACTCGGATTACCTTGCACACTCTGGTATCGAGGCACACATTATCTTCTCGAAACACTCTGGCAGCATAGATATTGAATTAGTTTTTGTTTATACCATACTGGTAACTATACAATACTACTACTATACAATCGAAACTAATAACTTTAAATAAATATGTCACAAGAAGCTAAATTATATTTGTGTCCACAGTCAACCCTTATTTATACTTATTGATTCGTATATTACGCAAAGTATCAGCAAAATAAAAACCTACTTGATAAACACGATGACCAAAAACCAGCTATTATAATAACGAACTATTTTTTTATTTATATACCTAGTGATTGAAAAGAAATTTGAGAGATAGGTCTTTATTCATATCATGTCGTGAACAGTTCATGTTTTCGGAGAGAAGAACAATCAGCTAGATTTGAATTTTAATGTGGTATTTGCCAAGTATTCAGCTGGGGGTTACTTTGGGACATCAACAAGTCAAGCGAATTGTCAATGGAAAACTTTTTATGAAATATGTTTTTATATATCTTTATGTGTTTCAGGGAACCGTTCTTCACCTTGGAGTTTGTCTTAAGCAGTTAGCATCATTTTACCGTCAGAAGTTAATTTAACCGTACGTCCACGACTCAGAATTTACTTAATATCCTCTCAAAGACTAATTTCAATGCTACAAGAAAACAAATCACAGGCAGATATACGGAGATCGCGATGCTGAACTCTATTCATGGCGAACATCTCAAGTTTATTTAGATCAATCGTTAAATGACGTTTAGTTATGAAAACTTAAACCATCTTCCCTTGAGGTCATTGGGTTGGGTTGCCATCATCAACCCCAACTCAACGAGTGGTATTCAATGCTTTTGAACTGTTTTACATATTCCTACATGCAACGTTGACTGTAATCGCCGTAAGACAGAGACGTTATCATGATATACGTTAAACTAGGACATTTTTGGAATTTAAAGAAGTTTAGACTTGCCTCAGTCTCCTACTTGCTGATGTAACACTTTTTACATGTAAATGTCAAGGACATTACGGAATTTAACTCCAATGCTTAGGCTAATACCATGTATAATGAAACGTGTTAACATTTTTAGATATTTACGCAAACTTCTTCGTTTCGTGTGAAGTCCTTTCCTGGCAAACAAACATTATCAGGTTTGAAATTACATCAGAACTTGTTCATACATGGGGATTATTTGTTCTTGATTTTTGGAATACTCGCTCATTCCAAACGGCCTTTTTCCATTTAGGAACATAGAGAAATGGTATTAGGGCTCTTGGTCTTCATGAGTGCAGAGGAGCGGGGCAATGCCAATTGCTATTAAGTTTTTCAAAGGGAATTTCTATAAGCACACTCGAATTGATGGTTTTCAAATTTATTCCAATGGAAGTTAGTTCACATATCGTCCGATCCGTCCGGCAGTCATATGCACTCTGAGACTGCGAATAGTTACTGGTTAGGCCGTGCAATGTTCTCATGACTCCCACTTCTAGTCTGCTCTCCTAGGTGGGGTCGGAAGGGGGAACGGGCGGGGTTTGGCCTTGAACTGGGACGAATGTTTAGTGCCGTGCCACGCACCTTGGAGATGGATGGCTCGGCATTTCGTATCTACATGTAAATAGCGGATTAGTCGTTATATTGTATTGAGGATCACCACGCTCGTAAGGGGCTATTCAAGTATTGCTCGAAAGGCGATTTTTACCACTTTATAACCCTCCCCCCCATGTAAGACAACGTAAGATTTCACGAATCCTCCCCTTCCAATCTTACGCAAGTTATCAGACATTTTTGAAACCATGGACATTGAAAGTACACTATGGGGGATTCTATGTATGTCGAAATGCGCAAAAACATTTTCCTCCTCACGGATATGGATAACTGTTTTTGATATTTCGCAATTCGCTGTACCTACACATAACTCGCAAAATATGTGATCTTTGAAAATGCGACATCTCCAAATTAATGAACGCAATGAATTGGTTGTACGTTTTTCCACAGGTTAGCATACATTCAGGAGCATCGTTGTGATCCTAAAAAGTGAGATTTTTCCTAAGAAAATAATGTTTAAAAATTATAAAAATACAAATTCAGAAGTGATTTATATCTTAAGTAAGACTGTCTCAGACCTTGAACTGGGACGAATGTTGCGTACCGTTTATACAGTAAGTTTCCAATCTCACTGCTTGAGAAAATATGAGACTGTGTAATACATATGTACTTAACTAACAATTATATAAATTTAAAATGCCCATACCGAAAGGAATATGCCCAATCTTTGCAGGGCTTATTATATTACATGTAATTAATACACAAATTTGAGGTCTGGAAGATAATACATTTCCGCATATGGAAATATTTCTTATGTAACCAAGCACCATAAGGGTATGTACCAGTTCAACCAAATTGATTGCGAAATAAACATTAAATTTCATGATTTTCAACGACTGATTAATAATTGAAGATTATTAATAACAAGATTTTTATGTGCTCTTGAATGGGCATTGGAGCATGACTTAATGATTGACCACATGAAAAAATAGTATATATTCCAATGCAAAAATACATCTATGAATATTTGCTCAAAAATTGACTGGATAAATTAGCAAAAGACATTTTATGAGCGTGTTAGCCCGGTATTTGACAGACATGAAGCAGCATTGCTGCCCATATTTTCCCTCTAAGAAGACAACGTACGAAAAGCCCAACCCCCCTCCCTCCCCAAAACGACTTACGTAATACTTGAATGGCTTGAATACTAAGACGTGGGTAAACGCGCTCCTCACCAAAATCACGCCAAATGAAGTATCTACTGACGTACGATAAGGGAACGTTCATGTAAATATTCCCCTTGCTGTATCGGGACGCGGAGACGTATTTTCCACTCTTTTGACGCTAAAATGTCTGCTAGTTCAATATTCCCAACAGTCATCCGCTCGCTTCCCCCAACTCGAACGAGGGACAATGCAACAATGCACGGCAAACACTCTAACACACTGGACGATATCTCGGTTCGGAGCGAGTCTACTTCCTATCCACGTGTAATTCATACAATGATACTACGTGTGCCGCGAAAGACTTAAACTCCAGCTAACTCCCGCCATCTCCCGAGAACGGTGGGCAACCAAGTGACCCCTCCCGTCATTATATTATGCACACAATTGATCCTCGAGGTTGTCTCATCGAAACGAGCTTCTAATTGGACATTTCCTGTTTGAATATCTAATTTTATGGAAGTTACTTTCGCAAACGACGACGTGGGAATATCAATTTCCCTCGAACGTTTTAGCCGTCCAATTCTGGATATCATTTGTGCAACCAAATTGCAAAGGCAAGCAAACAATCCACGACCCCCCCTCACCCCTGTAGATTCTGTAGGTGTGTGTTTTTGTGCGCGCTAGTTCTTAGGTTGTGTCACCTCTCACCTACCCCCCCTGCCACCCCTCCCCCGTTCCCACCGTGCAGACTGCGGAGTTTGAGGAATGAGCGATTGTGTCTTCTGGGGATAAGAACGTTCTACTCAAGGAAATCGAGACCTTTGAACAGTTTCACGCAATCGGAGGCTTCTGAGGTGAGCAGCCATTTTTCACCAAATGTCTGCACACTTTCCCAGTGCTATTAAATAAATAAATATATTAATATATATATATAATTAGTTATATATTGTTATTTATAAACACGTAATAAATAAATATATTAAAATGTTTGTAAATGATTATTATGTTGTTTTTTCGTGTTTAATTGGCATATATTTAATTTAATAAATATAGTAAGTTGAATGAAAATCCTTCATTTCCATACCATTGCAAAGTAATTCCTTCCTCTTGAAGCAATAAAATGTTTTTGAAAAATGGTGTCCATTTTATACCTTCTATAAGCGATTATCTTTAATAATAAAGAAACTGATTACTTAATAAATTTTATGTTTAATATATTGCAAAGGCTTTGGCATTCATTATGAACTGAGTAAATGGGTTTCGATAACTGTTGCCGATAGTTGGTCTGACAAATACAATTTTCGTGATTGGTTAATCTTACACAATGTCAGTTTATATTTCTCAATGCTTCAGATTATTTAGTTTTCAAATTAACCGGAAAAAATATGCGGGAACCATTTAGATAAATGTAAACAATTGAACCATATATTACTAATCTGTTGACGGATTACATTCCTAATGCAGTTCGTATAATTAATGCTTTATATATGTTATTGAATGTTCTCAGCTTGAAATACGTTAAAAGTTCTAATACTCAATGAAATAACCAGTGATGGCAGGTAATTGAGTATAAGTAATCGGATTACCGGTAACGATTACATTTTGAGTATTTTTACTTAGAATCGTTACTGTTATAAAAACGTAATTTTACCTGTAATCTACTCCTCATTCACTTTGAGTAATAGTTACATTATATTAATCGTTACTTTTCAAAACCTATGTCCACTCGAGATTCATTTGAATCCAGCGGAAATGACATGAATTCGAGTGCCTGTTCAGCAATACATCGTGCGCATCGAGCTATCGCCAAAACAACCTAATTTTCTGTTATTGTATGTGAATTGCAAGTACCACATGCACACACTGTACACACTCCCTGCTGGATTGTCCGTTGCCATCCTCGTCATCTTGCTCTGATGCCTCGCGTGCACTCCCGAGAAGATTACATTTAATTTGCTGCTGGTTTGTTAAATGGCTTCAGTTCTTCGATCGTTGTTAATCTACGAGTAGAGGAGGTAGTTACGAGTTAACGATTATGGAAAACAAAACTAGGGAGTTTCCCTTACCAAATAAACTGATGAATTAGAAAGCAAATGTTCGGAGATGAATATGTCTGTACGCTGCAAACTGTGCCTCGGTAAAAAAATCCTTAAAATCCTGCTATTGTTATTAAAAATAAATTCCTGCAATTCTAAATCATTTTAACCCTTTATTCAATTAATTCCATACGTTACTTTCCATAGTTCTCCAATACTTGCAGCTGAGATTATTTATTATTCGCATAAACTTCTATATTAAATCATAGTAAAAGAAATGTATTTGGAACCATGTATAATGATTCTTCAATATGCATAACAACTTACTCTTATTTCAACGCTTAAATTCTCTTAAGTTTGTTCAGATTTAATATCTTTAATCACAGTTTGTCTCTTCTGATGAAATTTTAAAAGCAAATAGTAGTTAACTATCGTGCACATTGTCATTATCATTGAACTCAATGATGCAAGGCTTGGGAAACAATTAGTACCAGTGAACTATTAGGGGTTTATTTAACTTTGTAATAATTAAATATTATTTTATTAAGAGAAAATTAATTTTCATTATTTCAAAAACATCAATTCTGATTTTATTCTAATATCTCGTGATAAAGGAAGTGCCTTAAAAAGTATGGGCATACTATACAATGAGGATCATATTGTAGGGCGATAAAGTTACTATCAAATGGTAGGGAAAACTTGTTGCAAAGAGTTTGATCAACAAATTCCAAGGTTAAGTTGAAATGAAAGTTAAAAGAATGGTTTAAGAACAAGAAGAAAACAAAGTTAACAAGAAAAAAGTAAATCGAAGTACTGATTATTTCATTCCCAAACACGTGGAAAATTACCAAAGTCATTTTAACTTGTAATATTGTAATCAATTACATTTTTGGAAAGTAATTGATACTTGTAATCATTTTGATTTCAGTCAGAGTAATTAGTTTAATGGTCCCATACATAGGATTTATGTATGTGGATGTCGCTGTAGTTGTTGGACGAATTTGTTTTATCCCACTGACAAGTGAAATAACCTTGGAAAATTGGCGGCAAAACAGTTTAGACATACTGTGCAATCCATGATTAAAATTTTTGTCTCAATAAAATTATAGTAATATAGACCTATAAAGCAACATCTTTTTTTCAAATAAAATAAAATAAAAACCCAAATCACAAGTAGGAACACAAATACTTGAGAGGCATAAATTTATAACACACGGCATATTTAATGAAGAGCATCGTAGAGAATTGGGCCAATGAAATTTCCCATCATTTTTAATATGTAAATAGAGTTCATTCAATGATTGTCGTGAGGTGAGCAAGAAAAAAATATTGAACTCCTCAGAACAAAGACCTGCTGAGCATTATGAGATGTCTTCCCGACTTAACAATTCATGCCGCATGAAATTTGACAGTCTTTTATTTCCGAAGACCAAAAATCCTCGTCGTAAGTTTATGGTATGCACAAAGTTTTCAAACCATTTCTTCAAGGATTGCAAAAAACAGCTTCAACTTCCCATTAATAAGTTTTTAAATGAACACACGAATCAAAATAGTACCTACTTTTAGTTGAGAAATGCATTTTCGCTTAAAAAAAAACTATTTTCAATTCGGTGATATATTATTCTAAGATCTTTGAAATATGGGAAACCAGGCTTAGGGTCCTATAATCCTCACATTTTTGTGCTGAGCTCTTCTTAGGGATAGATATCATGCGTATTTTCTTAAAGTCATCTGGCACTATTCCTTTATCGAACATTTCACAGATCATTTAGAAAAGACAATCTTTTGCCTTTCTACCAAGAGATTTTAAAATTTCTCCCGGAATTTCATCTACTCCTTGAGCTTTATGAATGATCCTTCAGAGATTTTAGTGCCCTGTCAAATTCTTCTCTTAGTAATGGTGGTCCAATCAAATCCTCTTCTATGCTTTCTTCGTTTTCTAAGATGTTTTCATCCAACTCTTGTCCCCTATAGAACTCTTCAATGTATTCCTGCCACTGCTTGATAATCCCTAATTCATCTGTTATCACTTTTCCGTCTTTCTCTCTCATAACTGATAGGGTCTTTGTTTTCCTGTTGAACTCTGATCTTATGTCTCCGTATGCTTTTTCTTTATTTCCCTTTGCCATATTCTCATTAATTGCTTTAAATTTGTTTTCCAACGAACTTTCTCTCGCTTTTTTGGCATCTCTGTTTATTTTATTTCTGTATTTTCTGTACTCAGTTTGGCCTCCTAAATCTTTACACCTCCTTCTTTCTTTCATCATTGAGAAATTTTATTAGTTATCCAAGGTTTGTATGGAGTCTTTTATCTTTTTCCAATGCATTTTTTTTGAAGCTTTTAGGACTTCCTCCTTAAATACACTCAATTTTTCTTATACAATGTTTGCATTTTTGCATTTCTCTTTCACTACATTTGTCAATTCACTAAATTACTCTTGAGTTTCACTGTTATCTCTGATTTTCTTGAAAATCCATTTTTTGTTCCTTGGAATAACTTGCTTCCTTCTTATGCGAAGTTTGATTATCATTAGCACAGGATAATGGTCAGTCTATATCAGCACCCGGGCAACTTTTTGCTGCTTTTACCTGGTTCTTAAAACTATTCCTTACTAAAATATAACCTATTTGATATCGTACTCCATTTCCAGGCATTGACCAAGTATTTTTTCTTCTTTTGGGCTGCTGAAAAAGTGTGTTGGCAATACTAGGCTGTGCACTTGATAGAATTCAAGAAGTCTGGCTCCTCTCTTATTCTTCTTTCCAAGCCCATATTTCAGGCTAATTCTTCCACTTCTTCTCCAACCACTACGTTCCATTCCCCTAAGATCACAAGGTTGTCTCGTTGGTCTACTTTCATTAGAACTTCCTCGATTTGTTCGTAAATGTCTTCTACTTCTTGGTCAGGATTATTAGACGTAGGCATATACACCTGAATCATGACCATATTTTTTCGTTCCATTTTGATTTTAATCATTATTATCCTCTCGCTAAAACCCCAAATTTCCAAGATATTTTGAGCAATTTTATTTTCTAAAACAAAACCACTTCCTTCGTAATTTCCTGAGTACAGTATTCTATATTCCTCCCCAATCCAGAAATCACCATTGCTGGGCCAACTAACTTCACTCATCCCCATGATGTCTATTTTCTGGATGCTTAGTATTCATGAATTCAGTTGTACTAATCAGCATTATATCTTAACCCGTGTGTGTAAGCATATTTGTCAACGCTGCACCATCCTAGTGTTTTGTTTATCTGTGTGGGGTTCAATCTCAAAGTGGGAAGAGTATTGTATGCCTGTAATTGACTCATCCCGCGCAACACGCCCTGGGATTGGGATATCACGGAATTTCGTAAATGTCGACACAGAGGTTAACCGCCACCTCTTGGCACACTGCCTGCGCCCTGGTTGGGTAATAAGTTCATAATTATCCCTCGTCCTACCTTTTTTTCACTGTAGGCCCTAACCTTTTGCTCTCCCGGGAGGGACGGGCCCGGCCCGGTGGGAGCGGCCGAGGGGCGACCGGCAAGACAAAAGGCAGGGCGGGGGCGAACAGCGAGGAATGAGAAAGTAAGCCAAGTTCCGTTTGCTGTGGAAATTGTCGCGTTTCCAGCGTTTGATGTAAATCCCAGTCCCACCTTCCCTTTTCCTCGGATGGAAAAAAAAGAATGGTGTTTGTGTTTGTCCGGGTCATTTGGGTGCTGGTGCGAAGGTGGCTGGTGCCCTTGGCCCTCAGGCGAGAAAAGAGTTCGTCACAGCGCGTGGAGAGAGCGAGAAGGCGATGGTTGCCTAAGCACTGGCGTCTCAAGCCACCTCTCACCACCCACAGCCTCGACAATCCATTGCTGAGACACTGACGTTGGCCGCGCCGGAGATGCAGATGAGCATTAGAGCCCAGAGATATTTGACTTGCGGTATAGCACTTCAAGAGGTACCACTCTGCCTTCCCAACAAACCGCTCGCTCCTCCTTCGCCTCGTTGGATACCCCAAACATATCTCTTACGACGTTCCCCAAGGTTCTATTCTCTCCCCATTTCACTTCAATCTCTTCATTATTGACATGCCCTCTCATACAGACACCCTTATCTTTCCTTATGCAGACCACACTGCCCTACTTTCCAACATCGCTCCATGGAGGGTTCAGGAACAGCAAGGAAGCAGGGATGGAAACTGTAAAGTTGCCAGAACACCCTGCCAAACGTTCCTCCATCTCCTTCTTCCGACGTAAAAACAAGAAAAACACCAATATTATCAAACAGAGCGCGGACCCAATCCCCAGCATAACAGTAAACAAGTTCCTCGGAGAGTATCTCGATTCAGCCTTGCGCTGGAAGAAACAATCCAGTACAGCAAAGCAAGAAGCGCATTCGCTATCCTGCACAGCCGATGTCCCCTCTCCCATAGCACCAAAACCATAATTTATTTACAAGTCCATATTATGACCTGCCCTGACGTAGCCCGCATGAGGAGCTAGCAGCAGAATACACTTAGCCACCCTCACCTTTGACCCCGCCCGCTTCGCCGGCTGAAACCGCACCGTGGTCACGTGGTGCCCCCTGGCGAGCAGTTCCCCCGTCAGGGTGCGCAGCTGCGCCTCGTGGCTGGCGCCGTGCAGAGGGTGCAGCACCAACACCTTGAGCGCCCCCGCGGCCCCGCACCACGCGAGGAGCAGAAGGAACAGCAGGGAAGGTGGCGGCGGCAGGAGGCGGTGCAGCAGGGGGGTCGCCATGACAGCGTGCACCGACCGGCGCGCGCTCCAGCGGAGGTGGTATCGAAGAGGCCCTGGAAGTGGACGACGGAGACGCGTTCGGTGTCGCAAAAACGTAGTTTGAGCGATAAATCAATTTAACCAGAATTTGATAAATTTGACCTCATTTAAAAGAAGAAACTCTCATATTTCCAATGATAAAAAAGTATTAACCCCTTGCCGAACAACTTTTCGAGCAATTTGCCTGAAAATACAAGCTGTTTTACATGGGATAGATTACGGCTGTGCGCTCCAGAGGGAGAATATTGAAAAAATTAGGAACTTATAACAATTAGATTTAGTCAAAAAACTAAGAGTGAGTTTGTATGTTTTCTCAACTATTTATAAAAATTAATCAATCACTCACCGAAGTAAATTTTACAGAGTCGCAAAAAAACCTCTTGTGACGAGTGATTTCACCGCACGGCATGAAAAAATGAGTCAATTTAGAGTCTTATGTGGTTATATTTATTTAATTTGTGATAATTTTTGTCAAACATAACTATATTTTTTCGCCATTAATATTACAATATTATATATACTTCATAGCACTTCTTACAGACGCCAACATTAAAAAATAAAATTCGAGTATGGTCTCCATTATGACTCGATGGGAACTATCTCGCTCAAACTGCCTTAAGAGGGTCCGCAGGTGCCCTATTCACGAAGACCTCGGAATTGCCGAGCCACGTCAGTGACGGAATTGTGACGTAGCTATGCTATCCAAGCTAAAAATCCAAGTAATGCTATTCAAAAGTTAAGGTATGTCGAGTCCGTTACGTCGCGCCCTCGACATTTTCAACACACTCTTGAGTCTCTCCTGAATAAGGGACATTTCATTCTTAACTTGCGCCATTGGCTTTAGACGGCTTGATGCCCCAGAGTACATTACGACAGTGCAATGGACTAGTGTGTAGGGATGGGACGTGTAAACGCGTACACGTCTGGAGGCGTGTACTCGCTTTCTTTTTCTTGCAAAATAATACACGTTAGCATCATCCGCCTTTGATCACGAATTACCACCAAACACCCCACCCCTAGTCACTTAATGTGACTTGATTCGAGGTGAACAGTTATGAATCAGTGTGTGTACGGTACTTCCTGGAATCTGGATCGCATTCGGTGACTACTGTCACCGCCTGCTGTCACATCTTACTCCCTGTGACACAGTTTGACCTTAGCAGGCTGCCGTTCTGTAAGCAGCGGTGCTGGACTCCAACACTCTAGGCCAAGGTTGTTCTTTTCTTTCAAGGTGTTTCTGTTCAAACTTGCAAGGCCTCAAGGGCCACAACTTAATCTTTAATATGGTTCCGGGCCATAGAGTAACAAATTATTATTTTTTAAAGTAACAATAAGAAACAATATAAGGTATAAAAATAAAAATAATTTTTTTAAATATTGGTCTAATAACTTTCGCGGGCCACAATATATGGCACCGCGGGCCGCCAGTTGGACAACCCTGCTCTAGGCGTATATAATACCTGTAGGCCCACCGCAGAACGGAATGTGGGGCCAGAGACTAAGTATTGTATGCGTCGGGACAAGTAAGACGTGTTACACGCCTGAATAACAAGCGTGTACACGTTTACTGCAATACAATGCTTTTGCCCAATCCCTACTAGTGTGTAGTAACAGTGTGTAGTTTATATATTTTCTCAACTATTTATTGAAAAATATCAATTATTCACCGCAGTAATTATTACAGAATCGCAAAAAATGGCCTTCTTTTTTGAAGGCGTTTAGTCCGTACGTCGTGAAAAAATGAGTCAAGTTAGAGACTTATGTGTTCATATTTATTTAATTACTGAGAATTTTTGTCATATACAACGGTATTTTTGCACCATTAATATTACAATATTTACTTCACACTTCTTACAAACACTGAAATTTTAAAAATAAAATTCAAATATGGTATTTATTATGACTAAGACTCTCACACTGCGTTAAGGGGCCGTCCTGCGGGACTATATAACCCCCTTTTGCACATGCTTGAACTTGTATCTAGTCCACTCGGCGAGGGAGAAAATGCAGCGCCTTACATTATTACCTCTTTGTATTGCGCACTGCTCCAGTCGCAAGAATACAGCGCTGTCGCTTTCCATTCTTTTCAGACCATTTCAAAAGAGATATCGGGAGCATTGATTGTTTGAGAGGTAAAGAACGTCGATAATGGCATCCACGGAATGTTAGTTTCGCTTTAATTTTCATCAAAATTTTCAAACATGGATGATGTGAAGTTTTTAATTACTTTCTGGTAACAAGCTGTAACCCTCAACTTCGTCTGGTTGGTGTTAACTTAGATATTATTTTAATTATCATATATAAACATCATGCAGACAACACTTATGTTTAAAAGTTATCTTTTAATTTTATAAAAGGTCGATTGGGCCCAATTTACATAATGTTCAAAACCTCTTGCTATTTATACAATGAATACAATTAAATTTTTATGTGGCACTTATCGTTATCCAGTTCTTTATTTCCCAACTTTCCCTCTTGAGTTCCTTTTCTCCAGCCGCCGTGCGTCTGCCGCTACCGCCACAATTCCCTCCGTTTCGGCTTCTGTCTTTATTCTTCCAGTTTTCCTTACTGGATACTACTCCCAGACTCCTTCCGTTACCCTTTGACAATGCAACACTCTTTCACACACACTTTTATTCCCCTTTTTCCTTCTCCTTTTCGCCTTTTACTTCTTCGGTTCCTTTTTTCTTTTACTCCTTTCTCTTTCACCATATATCTCACTCTCCTCGCGTCTCTAGTTACGACCCTTTGTTGCCTTGTTTTCTTTTTCGCTGCTCTTTTCTTATTTATCTGCACCCTAACTACGCATTGTTATTGTTTATTTACCGGGCGTTTGGTTACAAAGCTTACTTTGTAAGGGATGTAGTTTGAAGGAATTCTTTAACATTTGACAAAACATTTCATGTCGTGAATATCGCGTTCCTTCAGAGTTTATCTTATTGCGTTCCTTCAGAGTTACCGAGTATTTCCCCAGCGCACATTGCTCCCATAATTATAATCATCGTGGTACGTTAAATTTTATTTGTTTACATTGCATGTTTATATCTTCCCTCTTTTCCTCTTTAATTGGTATCACAGTTGATCCATTCCTTCAATCGTCCCTCGTTTATGGAAAGAACGAGCTTAAGGTACCCGTTGAAATTCAACGGGTCTGAAAAACATTAAACTTATTTTGTAAGAAAAACGCAAAGCATGAAGAAAAACAGTATGCGTGGTTATTTGAGGACTTCGTAACCTATCTTGTATGTTGTGTTCGTTGTAGTAGACACGCTGACCGTTTTCCAGGTGCACGGAGAGGTGAGTGACTTTATGTCCACTTTCATGCACGGGAAACCAAAACATCGGCCACGCAGACTCATTACTACTTAAATAGCAAATGTTGATAGTTGGTCACCTCGTCCCTACGGTTCTCATTAGCCGTCTTCTGAGTGATTAACAGCTTAATCGCTTCCCTTTTGTACATACTTATATTTGTATTCAATGACTTAATTCAGTTGCACTATTCAACGTTGATATGTGCGTTGAGTATCTTCATCAGGATTGGCGAGTAAGGTACAATCCAGCGGTTGACAACGTCAAAAGGAGCATTTTCAGCAGCAGCCATGTTTATTTGACCTATAAATCCTCCATCACCCGGACTGCACCTTCGGCATAGTCTTAATCATTGGTTTCGGTTGCTAAATAAAAATCTATGGTGATTCTTAGTGCACTTGTCGATTTTCATGCACGGGTGTCGTTAATTGCGCAAAATATCCGTTCTCCTTTCGGGTAAGAAACATGCAGTGACGTCATTATAATTTCCACCATCTTAAAACAGATAGAAGGTTCGAAACAGATGGGTCTGTATTTGAACCAGATTTAGAGTTGGTTACCCCACCGTAGGTTGGGTAAGGATGAAATTTATGTGGTTCTTAACGTAACTCGAGAAACACCACGGGGATATGCTCATGAGATCGCTGGTAGGCATGTCTGTGACCATCCAAGTCTAACCTTTGTCGTTTTTCTTTCAAGGGCTATATTTTCTCGCAAATCAGACATTCATTTTGCATTAGAAGATTTTTTCGAAAGGTTACTCTTTTTTCTATTAGGCATGTTGATGGATATACTTTTAAGTTCAAAAAGGGGAAACACAGCGGCGAGTGAGAGTCTTGAATAGGCAACTCGATGATTGAGTGAATGTGCCTAAGTTAACTGCATTTTAACACTTTTAAGCATATATAAATAACTCGTGACGTTAATGATGTGGGAATTTTTCTAAAAAACAGTTTGTAATGAGAGGCAGACGGTTCCACTACATGTAATACATCCGAGTATTAAACGATAGTGACCAACGCCGTGTTTGTTGTAGCAACAGAGGCATTATTACCATTACTATTCGCTGCACTTAAGTATTCTTGCACATTTAATTGCATCTGTAGTCTATTTAATTCCTTTATGAGTATCTTTTACTACGTAAGTGTTATCTTATATACATTCAGTGCCCCTTTGAGAGCTACTTTGAGAATAGACGTTGAAGAGTATACTTGTTGTAAATATGCATTGAATTTATCGATTACCCCCCTAAGAAATCTATCATGGGGCCCTTGGGACTCTGGGTCCTTCTCTTACGGATTTTCTTTCTACGTACTATCATGGGCCTGCAGGAAAATGTGATATTTAAATGCTAGAGGCATGAATATCCTATGAAAATAAAATCTCTGGTTGTCAAGGAAATATGTTATTGTTGATTTCAGAGAAAAATGTGAGATTTTTCCACTGAAAACATGATTTTCAGACAAATATGGAGCGTAGAAGAAAATCGATTTATAAAATTAGAAACTTAATTTATTCAGCCATCGAGAGATAGGGTCAGGCCTAGAGAGATTGAACTAGGGTTCCGAATACGGACGATCGCGAGCTCCGACCCTCCTAATGACGTGGCCCCAGAAAACTAACATTAATCGGAAATAGTAGTATTTAAAACAAATTGTCCATTAATGGAAATGCTTATAAAGTTAGCAGAGTCCCTCAAAATGGAATAATTTAGTGGTATGAAGATGGGTTGATGTTGACGCCATGTCAGCAAAGAACTTTTAAAATTTCTTTGAAACAAAAATGAAACTACGTAATGACTAACTTAGCAATAATATCGAATTAAAAAATAAAAATGGTCTTTTCTTTATTCATAAAAACGTAATTTAAATAGTGTTATTACAAACAATGTACATGTTGAGCTTGGAAACTTTGTAAGCAAAAGAAATTACCCAACACCTTGAGATTTTTTCTGAATAATTCACTCTATTTAAATCTGTGGCAAAGAGCCAAAAGTTGATATGTCCAAAATTACAATTTTACAGGTGAACATTTTAAGTTTTGGTTGAATTAACGTATTATGAAATGTCTTGTTTCTTCAAAGTGAATTAGAGAGACTAAGTGAATGGCATTATGTATGGTAGCATTTCATCATTTAACCATTAAAAAATATAACATTAAACATATATATCAATCAACAACTACAAAATGCATATTTTGGACTTATCATGTTTTGGCTCTTTGCCACAGAAATAAAACCTCTTCCAATTCATCGTTGAGCCTAAAGAACACTTCCACGAGGTTTTATAAAAAAAATGAATCTCGGTTTTAGACGTCGGACGTCATCTTCAGACTTGAAACCGTACAGGCGCATGTCATGTACATATATGTACTGAATTGGTGATTTTCTAAAAATAAAACCTTGCGGAATCACCAAGTTTCACATTAAGTATGAATCGATTCCACCAAGTTATGGCTGATGCCATTAATTACTTCCTAGAGTCTCTTACCCTAATGCTATGATATTTCTAGAGTTTATCCTTTGTTGTGGTTTATAGCATTAAAACGATTAACTGGGTCCTTGAGAGAGGGATTAGGCCTGAGAGCTTGAGGGAGGGTTAAGACGCTTGCGATCTCCTGCACTCCTAATGACCATCTTGCTTCATTTAGCCGCGTTGCCTACAGGTATTTTCTTAAAAAGCTTAGTTTACGTTTTGGTTTGATAGCGTTTTTAATTATAATTATATGTGCTTTAATTTGTATTGCTCAGCTATTTTTGGAAGTGGATGCTTTTCTTTTGTTTTAAACATTCTAATGGACTATAGGACTGGATTTAAAGCTAATCCTAGGCCAAATATGTGGCTACATTTTAGGCTATTTGCTTAAAAATTAGAAACAAAGGCGTCGTGGCTAAACGTGATTTTCAAATCAACCCTTCAGGAATGGAATGCTGCTGAATCGTTGACATAAATAGTCTGGCCAAGTAGTTGATTTGCTCGGAGTTTGATTCGGTGTTGTCCTTAATCAATATTACGTAAATCGTGAATTGGATTGCAGAACAATTGAATAAGTTACTTACAGAGAAACGATTATTTCTGTTTAAGACTATATGAGTATCCATCATGGAGCAGGTTTTCTGATTTGTCATTGTATTATTTATTTATTGAATAATGAGTAGGTATGATTGATGTAAGTTTTATATATTTCCTTATATCATTCCTGCAAGCCACGATATTCGCTTACACTCAAAACTACCTCGTGAATTACGTACAACATGAAATAGATCATATTTGTAAAAATGAATTAGTATGATAAACAAAGAAGAATTTAGGAATATTTTCGTCATATTTTCAGCGCCGATTGATATCCCGAATGTGATAACTCCCAAGTTTAATGAAATTGGAGTGTGTCGATGTTTTCCTTGAGCAACCAGTATCATTCAGTTACATACGAAGAAACATGATTCGTCTGGATTCATTCCGTGATACATGGTTTTCGGCAGATGTAGACCAGTTTCTTTTAATAATTTCCTAAGAGTGTTGTCAAGCTTTGTTTGTATATGGCGCGTACGGTAAGTCCCCTCATAGCGTTCCAACCTGAAACGTTGATCTTATGTTATGGCGCCCTAGAAGACGATATTAAGAAGATGATTTAGTAACGCTAGCCCTAGTTTTTGAGATAGCCTTTCGTGGTACCTAACATCGAGAAATGACATGTGAAAGGGTCGGGAAAAAGAAAGTCATAAGGGAAATGTAATTTGAGGCTGAAAATGACGATTTTCAAATCCTGTTATTGACGCTAAATGGCCGATCACCCCACATAATTTTCTCACATAGATTGACGGGAGTATTTATCGCACAAAAAAATTGGACATGTAGTCGGAGAGGCGAATCGGAGCAAATAGAATGTCACGTGTAATAAACATTTAAATTATATTGATATTTTATTTGGTTTATTTTTAACCTCCACCTCTCCTTGAATGGTTAATGACGCTAATATAGTATGTGCTTTTTATACGCCACATTGAAATGATTATTTTATTCAAATACAATATATTTAATGGCTTCTTCAATGTACGTTGAATTTCAACGGGCAACCTCTCCTAGTTCCTATGACCACCTCACGATGATGTTGAAAATTTCTACGCGGACGGCTCTAGGAATCCCCGCAGAATTGTAAGAGCCAACTGCGCATGGGTTACCTCCTTAAAGATAAAACCAAGGATTGCCCCTCCCCCTCCCTCCCTAGAGCGTTCACTCCCTCGGGGAAACGGTCACGCTGCCTAGGATACATGCAATTCAACTTTTGCATCGTCATTCGTCACTACTCCTCACGACTTCTCCGAACACTTCCGTTTTTGGCAGCACCTGCCCGATTAGAATTGTCTCGCTTTTCCGGTGTCCGCGTGAATTGCAATGATTTCCACCGCATAGGGGACGGACCAACACGCTATCACTGGAAAAAAAGAGAGTGTCAGCACACGAGTCACCGATCCGTGAATATGTCACGGAGAAGTGGCGACAGGCTTTAGGTCGCGTTCCAATTCAGGTAAATCAACCTCGTGTATATTATACCTGTGTATAATACCTGGTCGGTGTGATTCTGGGTCGTATTAGGGAGGCGGGACGGAATACTAGCCCTTGCACGTGCTACAATCACTTGCAAAAGTCGGTCTACACGGTGCGAGCGTTAGTGAAAACGACGTTAGTTTTTATCAGAGCTGGACGGGCCGCATACACACAGCTGATATATTCCGGCAAAAGAGGTCCATACCTCTCTTTTATTTTCTCATCATCATTATCGAAAGGGATTTTAGAAATATGAAGCAATGAGCAATTTTGAGCATTAATCTCCATCGCGTCGAAAGTCTTGAAAGTTACTAGTTTGCGAATACCGCGGGGCATGTATTAACTTCTAAAAAAATACTAGTATTTATACAGAAAAATCTGTATCTATCACAAAAAAATCAAAATATATGTTAACAAACTAAAGAGAAAAATACAAAACAAAAAATAATCTATTCCTATATATATATGCAATAAAATAAAAATAGCGTAATGACAAATTATTGTTCTTCTTTATAGTTGCATGCCTCACCCTCTTGTTTTGTCTTGTTGTGAGGCTGCCCTATATATTGTTCATTGTCATAGCATGTAATCTCTTAGCCTGTAATTCATATTTTCTGCTGTGTATTTACAATATGACTTAGTTATTAAGTTTCGTCTTTCACACAAACACGACGTACACGACATTACACTCTTCTCGTATCAAGTACGCCAATTGTTAATTGACCGGTAGGGGTGAGTCTCGCACTCACCGGAACGGTATAATCTATGGTAGATGTATTAGATATTCAATCCACCA
The DNA here is from genome assembly GCA_963573305.1 of Pyrrhosoma nymphula. NCBI lineage: Eukaryota > Metazoa > Arthropoda > Insecta > Odonata > Coenagrionidae > Pyrrhosoma > Pyrrhosoma nymphula. The sequence continues at coordinate 46,606,485 of OY754328.1, forward strand.
TCTCTAGCAGTATGAGGTGGAAGGTTCATCGAGGAGGGATAGTAAATAGCATTATAGATAAACTACCGCTAGAACTGCAGCTACCTGTCAATCAGTTTTTTGGCCCCGGCACGCGCTTAGTGGAACGTCTAGTCTGCGGCGAGACGAGGATAAACAAACTAGACGCTTTGTGTTTGGGTCACGACATCACATCCGCGAATGGGGGCGTTTACTCGGAACCGAGTTTTACCGAGAACATTACTGTAGTTGTCCTCTATGTGATATGAACAACAAAATAATACCTTTCCACGCTATTATATTCTATAATTGAACTTGAAATTACATGGTGTTCAATGGGAGAATGAGAGACACACGGGGAAAAATAGTATTTTTCCATAAAATACAAATGCCATTTTCGTAGAAAACTGTCTCTAAGAAGGGAATAATCCAGATAAATTGAATAAAAATGTATTATAGGCATCTTACCACCTTATTTTTTAGTTATTGAAGAATTAATGCAGTAATTGAAGTCAAAAGGCGGTAATTCGTAGAAAATGGCGCTGCAGTCGGATCCTATGGCTGGAAAAAAGTGCTAATTTAAAATACATTCGTGGAATAATCTGCATTTTTTCTACTTTGCTTTTGTGTTTCTATAGGTAACGTATTTCATCACCAAAATCAGGATTTATTGAGCAAAATATCAAAAATGTGGAATTTAGTATTTGTTTTGACTCACACAGTCGCGGCGGAATCTCCTTAAGAAGTTGGCTCCTCGGAAGTCCTCCTGCTTTCGGTCCCACGAAGAAAGTGGAAGTGCCGCAGATCGGACGCGGCGAAAACCCAGAATACCATCAGTTACGAAGAGACCGACTTCATTCTCACGTGTCTTGAAAATCCTATTTCAACCACCCTACGATTCCATGGGTTACCGTAGAATATCCCCAACCCTCTCCGCAGAGCGCGAGAAATATAACAGGTAAAGAGAAAATCTCCTCTCAATGCTCTATACTGTGTGGTAGAGAGTGAGAGAGAGGGTGAATTTGCACGAATTATATAATCCCGAAAACATAACCAGTGAATGAACAATTTTTTAACGTTTCCGCGTTTTCTATTTTGTGTCGAAGTGCGTCCAATTTCTCGGGATTTTTATCGTGCACAGTTTATTTCCGTATTTGACCTCTGTACAATCTGCACAATTATCTCGTTTAAATAATGTCCAGATATAGTGTGGTATTTGTGACTCGCGCGAATTAACGAGCGCAATGGTTACTTCTAATATATTACCTTTTTTTCTCTCTTCTTCGGGATGTCTCCTGGGATGCGTCGTCACGTGGACGCGGCGAAGCGCCAGAAATGAGGATCGACGCGCGACTTAATAGCTATTTAGCGACGCGCAGAGAGCGCGACTTGCCTCTTCTTTGAGATGCGAGAGCAGGTAAGCGATCCATTGGCTCTTTTCCCATTCGACACCATTCATTCTTTGACATTGATGCACGCACACGACCAAAGGTGCAGCGAAGGACTCGTCTAAGACATCTCTCGAGGTGACAAGATGGAACAGAGCGACTACTCCGACAACCTTCGGCCACTTCTCGTTCGTGCCAAACGCATGATTGCTTAAACGCAATTCCAATCCTTAGTTTTGCATTGCTTACGAATAAATGCACAGTGAAACAGGAGGAACAGATTGGATTGACAATCGTACGGGTTGGCCGAAGCGGACAGGACAGTTTCCATTAGCGTTAGGGATGAGATGTGACGGGGGTTTTTCGTTTATGTTCCGACTGTGACAACTCCGACCCAGTCACGGCGCCAATAACCTGTGATTTTGTCACAGATGTGATTTTGGACCCTAGATGCACAAATACCGAGAGGTGAGTTGAGAAGCAGGACAACAACTCTTGCAGAGATTTTGGGTTGGCATACGTTTTGCCCTCGTACTTATACTTTTAAGCGACAGTTTCTTTGGAAAAGAAGTAAACATGGATGAGAATAGGTTTTAACTAGTGTCGTATTGACGGTTAAAATATCTATGCTTCTAAATAGGTTTTTATGTGTGTTGGAATGTGTGTCTGCCTTTATGCATTTGCATTCCGCACGATAATGGACTTGAAACCTTCTCAAGGGTAGAGGATCTAACTCAGCTGTCATGTCGTTGAGTGGTCTGTGGCACACGAAAGTCACCCAGAAACGCACCCATGAACGTTCATTTTTCAAAGAAAATTACTGAAAAACGTTTATATATGCGTGTCTTCTTTCACTCATAGCCTTCATTTTTGGAACAAAATGTTTTGCTTCCAAATCATTAGCCATTTTTAGGGCTGTTCGGTTAGGGTGCATCACTTTTTCTTGAAATCACGTCTATGTGGAACACTTAAACCATATTATTATGAATGGCGCTTCCTGTCTATTCTCGTGACCACATGAACTTAGCAACAGCCCGAACATCATTAATAGTGGAACGCATAGTCACCAGCCCATATGAAATGCTGTCTGAAATTGAACCAAAAACGTGGGAAACGTATTACTGCCATACAATAGCTTTTATTATTTAGAATCATTGCCATAGATTTAAAAGCCTATGTAACATAAGTATTCGTAATTGCGTATTGAACATTCCGTGGCCTGTGGTTCCAGCCTGAAGTCAGTTTTAGATGTGGAATCGGATTCCTTCGTCGCTACGAATACTCTACCATGAGTATGCTTAACAAGCGGTTGGAAGGTTCTGTCCCGGAGTCCGTCTGGTTGGAAAATTAGTCCCGGTTAACACAGACATGTCCCGGAATGTTTCCGTTTAGGTATGCCGTTCACTGAACGGAGAAATACGCAGCGACAAACGTACGGCGAGAAAATGTCTAAATCTAAAACATCCCATGAAATTAGCGTAAATTCTTATCTGGATTTCCACCGGGTTGAAGTGGCAAAAAGTACCATGTAAGTCTTGACAATTTAACCCAGTGGAAATTGCAAAAAGTTTACGCTAGGCATTCGCCGGGGACGCCTTAAATCTTTTTTCATCCTATGAAATGGTTTCTCGCACCTTCTCCATTGATATCAAATAATAAAATAACTGTAAACCATTAACTCAACTGTTATAAACAACGTTCCAAATTTTGTACTAGTTTTAGTAACTTGAAAACTAGACATGTCCCGGTTTTTGGACATTAGAATATAGTAAACGTAGCCATGAAAAGCAGCTTATTACGGATATCATTCATCGTTGAGGAAATTATTTAGCAAAATGTGACATTTTGAAGCAACTAATTTCTTTTGAAACGTCGACGTTAAACTTTATACGCCATTTAGAGAGAAAGCACCCAACTATTTATATGTTAATTCGAATTCAAATGCTTTCTTAATGCAACATCTGTTTAGGAGGCAATTTTTTAAAATATTTATTCCCAATGCTTTCTGGGATTGAAATGAGCCCTTCATTAGCCTTCAATCATGGAATGATATTTTCACTTCCACTTTCTTCATGCATAATATCTTTGCATTAGCAGATGTTATTGACTTGGCATTATCCTTGAGAGTACAAACTCCTCGTTCTCGAATGACGAGGAGGATAATTGCGACATCGGCACAGTTCCGGAATGGGAAAAATCACAAGAGCGACACAGCCCCGGAACTTCTACGCTCCTCCCACTCAGGAACGGGCATGAGATTACACTGCTCCGGAACACGAGAGAGTGACAGTTCCGGAGCGTCACAGCTCCGGAACTGCAGGAGTGACAACCGGCTTGCAGCGGAGAAACGCGGAACTGTGCTTTCCCGTTGCTTTGATTTTTCTGAATCCAGTCACAGCATCAAGTCGTGACAAAAAAGATCACTGTGACAACATCACAAGTCGCGAAATCACACCCCATCTCTATAATGTACGCGGGAATGGAGCTTATGCGCGACCAGGCGAGTGATGCAATCAGGTGGGAAATGGGTCTGGACGAAAACGTAGTGAGCTAAAAAATTGTATCCAAATTTGACGGTGGGACCCTGGCTTTCTGTGTTTTTATCCGCGCTGTTTCCAATGATCATTTTAACGTGCTTACGGATGCCTTCAAAGTTGGGCCACGGAGAGAGAGGTTTATTTCGTCTGAAAAGAAGAGATTTGCGGCAGACGATAGTTTCGGATTAAGCAAAATAAAATACTGTCAGACTTTGACGCAATTGACCACTACATCGCACTGTTTACATTATTAAAAAAAACTTAATATTTATTGAAACTCCGTCCGAATACGCGATCAGATTTAATGCCACTTCGACTTGAAACTCTAAGTTCAGTAACTGCGGTGTATATGAGAATCTTTCAAGGACAGTTCTTTATACAAACATTCGTAGGGGCCTTGATGAGGTGGATTTTTGGCCAACATTTCCCCCTCGCACTGCTCTCACTTCTTCTCAGGAACGCTAATGCGACCAAAATGCCAATAAGCAAACGATTCTCCTTCATTTAAGCTTTCTATTTACTTTTGGCATCTCGTATCAAACCGACAATATTTACCGCTTAAATTATTTCATTGGTTTACGATTCGTTTCCGTGTAAGTGACGCCACAACCGCTAGTTGTGTTTTCTGAGCGTATTTCGAAAACATAACGCTATAAGCCTCGAGACTGAAATTCTGTGAAGGAATATGGATAGATATTCGTGAGTGTGAATGCTTGGATACGATCTGAAGGATTGCAATTGCGTATTGGAAAATGGCCTTCAAGAGTGTCATGTCGCTCCTGCGCTGGCACACGTCCTCTCCTTTCTCTCATGTCTACATGTATATTTTTTTCCTCCCCTCTTTTCCCTCAACATCATATTCAAATCGAGTCTTCTCGAGCAAAAACATGGTTGAGGAAAATGAGGAATTACGTGTGGGCATTATTGTTTTCAGTGACTATAAGAGAACGAAAAACTTAGAGAAAAAAAATAATTTTAAACGTAACACCAGATGATATATATCGTAGACTGTTACGTGAATTATACGAGTAGAAAGTTGCCCGATCAAATAATGTTTTCATATGAGCAGGGTGATGGAATAATATAAGATAAGATATTGGCTTACTTTGATTGAAGCGCTAAGTTTTTTTCTTTCCTCTACGGCTAACTTCTGAGGGCCATTCGAAACAGCACCAATCTTAAGAGATACATTGTTATTTCCATCACTCCGTTTCTTGGCGCTAAACATTTTTACCCTACCTCTCATCATATTTGAATCACTTTAATTTATCGCGGTGCGCTCTTCCAAACTTACGACGAGAGGCACATGAATGCTCTCGCTTTTCATACAAAATGCATGTCCAATTGCAAAAAGGCAAATCATTAAACTCGCCATCAGCATCCATATCCTACACCACTTGGCACACACCCACGTTTCCCTAGACGCCGAAGCCTGCATCACGTACAAACAGGAAACCAGAAATTGACATTTTTCCCTTACCAGTATTACAATAAATTAACTTCTAATAATTACTCAAATTACTCCTAAACCTAGAGTAGTTCATTGTAGGTGAAGTGGATACGTGGAAGGATTATGCCATAAATATGATCATCCCGCTCTCTGGGACATGAAAAAGGAATACATTGTACATCAATTAGGCCCACCAGGGGCCAAACGTCTTGAATAGATCTTGGGAAAGCATCAGGATAATTGATGTTGAGGAAGGCAAGTGGGCAATACGTAACATCAAAGCAGAATTTCTTGAGAATCGGGGAAAAATTAAATCCTGTATGCGACAAAAAAGTCCTGAAAAGTATCCACACCTGCAGACTACCCTGCGAGTGGCCGCAGAGGCTGGTGGCAGGGGGTGTTAGGACAGTAGCCATGGAAGGGGAGGGATGGTACAGGGGAAAATGGGGGGGGAGAGAGATAACTTGAGGCGTCACTTGGTGGAAATTTCCAACGTTCATGATGACCAAATACAACTTTGTACCATTGTCTCACTTATTTTATTTGCCGACCGTGGTTTCAACACATAACTGTCATTATCAAGGCAATATATCTTATTTAGAGAGCCCTAATATGCCTGTTCCAACGGAGGGGGGATGGGGGTAGATTTTGCGAAGGTACGGTGGAGGGGGAAACTCCGCTTAAGGAAAAAAACCTGATGACTATCGGAAGTTACCCTTTTTAAAAATGTGACTGATACGCCACAGAAAATTTTGACTAGTGGCAAATACTTTCAATTAATGTACGACCCCAAAATGGTGGGCATGTTAATGTTTAACTCGTAAGACAAAATTGATAAAATGGACAAAAGTGGCGTCTTACATTCTCATATGTAAGGACTGTATGGCCAGTTATATTGGCAAAATCCGAGGGAATGTTTCTTCCAGAACTAAAGAACACAAAAAAGGTATTTAGAAATAGGGATATAAGATGTGTGTTTTCCCGACGCCTATTGCAATATTTACATTATATTGATTTGAGCCTAAATTTTTACATTTTATGGACAATTGATTAAAATTAAGATTCTTTAGAACAACATGAAATCGTAAACTGTTATGTAGAAACTCCACTTTGTAATGACCATCCATTTTATTCTCATTCACCTCTTCAAAGAACTTGTCTGTGTATATTTTATCCAGTTGTTTTATCTTGTACTGTGTGACATCAATCTGTTATTCCTTTTCTTATATGAAAATCCGCTAACGTAATTTGGTGTTTCATCTTTGTATTGCCATCGCGACTCAAGTCGGTTTTTTTCTTCTTTTGTGGTCTTTTGTTTACTTTGTGACGCTAGTACTTTTCTATTTGAGACATTTCACTCATGATTCCCCACCTTTTATTTATTTCGATCGAAACCTTATATTCCCCCTCCACCGCTCCCTTTCAAACTCCCTCCAGTGGAGGGGAGACTTTGGAGGAGCAGTGGAGACTTTGCCGGTGACCAGGCGAGCGATCCTCGCCTCGAAGATATTTGCCAACGGTACGACGTGCAGTGTGGTTTGTAGAGGCGCTGAAAGCTGGACATTCAAATCTGGGTTGGTCTTGGGACATATTTGCTTGGCGAGGTGAAGAGAAATCAGATTATACAGGATGTAGAGAATCAGAGTGTACAGGGGATAGATCCAACTGGTTTTTGGGAAAGGAGTGTTGAGGAAATGTTGAGGGTCGTTTATAGACAGGGGAATGCTGGGTAGGCGGCGAATAGGGAGGAAATGGATTGTTGAAGCGTAAACTTCTATAGACGCACCACGCACTGAAAATTCTGCAGGCGGTAAATCGGATTCTGGGCGTCTCGATCTTTTTCTCACGTCACGCTTAGCATGCCGAATGTAAACTCAAGAGAACGCTCTCTCTTTAACAGAGTTAGATGGCGTAGTGGTTAGAGTTGTTGTTTAAATACTTCGTCAATGTGTAAAAATTGTGGTAGATATATACGACAATCAAGACCTCAGGGTATTCGAGTGTAAATACGCAAAGGGTGCCGGGGAAAATATAAAAAAGATATATAATCTATTTACATTGTTCTCCGGGAAAAAAGTAAATGAAAAACAATTGATGTTACTAGATATAAAAATTAAACCAAAAAAGAGACTCACTGCAATTATATGGTTAGTGGCAAGGCATATACAAAGAGTGCACAGGAACTTGGACCAATGTAGAGAAAACTGGTGGGATAAATTCATAAAAGATGCCTGCTATCTGCCAAAAAGTGTAAAAGAGTATATAGAAGTGGTAAAAAGAGAACTGTATGTATAAATGTGATGTAAAAAATGTGGACCCAGAGGTTTTAAGTAAAAGGTTATCATTAGTACACAAAAGAAAAAGTAATTTAAAACTGTAAAAGATGTAAATTTTATGACGGTTAAAAAAACAAATTTTTATATCTCTTCTACATCTCTTTTTTAAAAAACGCATATGCAAAATATGTTATCCCAAAAGGAAAATTATGGTTTTTAAAATTAACACTTAAAATAGCTTTTTTAGAAGCACTGTTAATTATAGGAAAGATAATTTAAAAAATAATAATGTTTGTAAAACCAAATGTATGGATGATTTTTTGTAAAATATATTTTAAAAAAAGGTACCAGGATCGATTCCTTTTGGTGGAGTTTTTTTTATATATTATATTTATCAGAATATCGCCATAGAAGTTTACACTTCTCCCATGTGGTCATAGGCACACCAACTTTTTTATTATCGATGGGGTGATGAGAGGCAGAGAGTATCTGGAGAGAGATGCATTGGACAGAATAGGATTTTTCCCGCGACCTCACTCCATGCTATTAATCCGCTGCCTCAGATGTGGTTAAGGAGTGGGATATAAGGGTGTCAGGGGGGAGGGCGCAGAGCTGGAGGGAGGAATGGAACGGGGGAGGGGGGACAGCGGGCGAAGGGGGTGGGGAGCGTAGTAGAGATAGAAAACTCGGCAGGGGCATTTTTGAAGGAATAAAGTTGGCTTTCCATTATAGGTGTGGCAGTACTGCGCACATCGAAACACAATGTCGGGGCACTTTAGCGGAACACACGAACGACGTCGAATGGAACGATATGTGCTATGGCGAAATGTTTCGTAACCTGCCGGTAGGTGGCATTCTGCGGCTGAACAACAGTCACTGCCGAATTTTTTGCGTAAATTTGTTGAAAACAAGTACTTAAAAACAGTAAATTTTTGTCGCGGAGTAATAAAAACTTTACAATATGCATGTTTGCCACCTTTACTGAAGATCAACAAACTTGACAGCAATCACGGATGCCATTTTCGACGTTCTTTTGTTGTTTAGCGCATATCAAATTTGCCACCGATCTGTTTTCAAGTGCGCTGCCTAGTGCGCAGGGTCTGAATCACGAATGGAAGGCAATTTCGCTGTTACTGTGTTACTAAGTGATTGGCGCACTATTATGCGAATGGAAGGCACCCGAAATAAATCATTCCGAGATCAAGAGTGAAAACAAATGACAGGTTCTTGCATGATAAACCATGCGTTTAGAGGTAGTTTATAGGTTCCAGTAAAACTTACCAAATTGATGGAGAGTCGAGAGTAGGCTGCTAAGAAATATTCAAACGAGTTGTGAAGTCGCCGGTGTCGCACCGGTCCGATGAGGTGGTCGATGATCCATTGGCGCCAGCACGTCGACTGCGGAGCGCCACCCCGCCCGGACGACTCCGGGTTCGTGCCCCGAAAGAAATCGCTCAATGGGAAGGAGGACCTTCCGCTAGAGGCACGAGAGGGACGAGAGGACGATGATCGCACTTGCCGCTTCCGCTGTGTTGCTCAGAGTGGTGGTGGCGTGAAGGGTACATAAGAGGGGAGGTCCCCTTCCCCTCCATCCCCCTGCCTCCCACCCCCCACCGCCGTCAGCGCTCCCTCCCGGACCCTGCAAGCACCTCGAAGGAATGGAAGAAGCCTCCTTCCGACGTGGGTTTCTGGAATTCAAAAAACCTTTCCACCCTTCGTCCCTCCCTCCATCCCTGGCCTCTGCTCACCGCCCTCAGCCTCACCATCGCCTCCAACAACCCCCTCCGAGAAAGAGTCGAAAAAACACCTTTTTTCACTCTCTCTACGTTGCTTCTCTTTGCCGTGTGAGGAGAGCCTTCCGTCGCCTTTAGAGAACTGGGGGAGAGGGAGGGGGAATCCTCTTTTTTGGGTGTTTTTTCAAACGTTTTTTTTTCTCTCGCCCCCGAAGAGAATGCGCGGCTCTCGAAAGGCGTCACTTCAGAGGCACTTTGAGTGAGATGTATCACTTCACATAAAGTTCAATGAATTAGCCTTCATTGTAAAGAAAAAGATCTTTCCGGATATTTCCAAAAATATCAGCCACTTACCTCTATACTTTTCAAGATATTTTCCAAGAAACAGAAAAGCCATTTTCAATGGGATAATGTACGGGTATGCACTCCAGGGAGACTTTATTTAAGAAATGAGGAATCTATAACGCATACATCTCGTCAGAAATTTAACAGTGTAGTTTGTATGCTTTCTAAACTATAAACAAATATAAATCAACTACTCACCACAGTTATTATTACGGTATCGTAAAAAATAAATTTCGGATGTTTAGGCGTTTGTAGCGCACGGCGTGAAAAAAAGAGTCAAGTTGATATTTTATACATATGTATTAAATTTCTGAGAATTTCACTATATTAAAACAAAGTTTTTGCGTCATTAAAGTTAAAATGCTTACTTAATGCTTGATACAAAATAAAACAACATGCTTCATACATGCTTGAATTCAAAATAAAACTTGAACATGGTCTCTATTGTGACTAGGGAAAAATCTCACTGAAACTACCGTAAAGGTCGCTTGAAATAGGAGTTGATCTCGTTGGTGTGATTATTAGAGCATTGAATTCCCACCCTTAGGGTCCGAGTTCAAATCCCGAATGTGGCGGGGACTCTTACCCGATTCTTCTTGGGCCCTACGAGGGGAGCAAGCCTTCAAGCAGAGTATTTCTCCCGTTGACCGCCGACCCTTAAGAAGATCAGCTCCACGAAGCAGGATGTCAATTATCTCTGCACCCTTCTCTCACTCCTCCATTGATCCTACGTTTACAACCCACCTGTCGTGACCTCAATTCAAGGTCACCTTTCCAAATATCTCCCTCTGCCAAGGATCAGGAGGAGTGGAAAAATTGACCGGTGCGGTCGAAAAGTTGCGATCATGATCGAGAATCAATCTTCGAGAATCAACCTCCCTTCACCCCAGCTGGGTGCGTCAGGAGAGCTTCCCGGTGACGTTCCCTCGGCTTCCACACTCGTCCCCCACCCATTCTCCCCCACCTGCCTGGCATTGGCATGCCCATTGGCATGCTGGCAAGAGAGAGTGACATTCGATTGCACCGCGGTAACACCTCTCAGAGGTCGTCCCAATGACCCTCAGCTGGAGTTGCTGGCGATTGCTCGGGAGGCGTTAATTGTCCTCTTCCCCCTCCCCTCCCTCCCTCCCCCCCCTCCCCCTCCCCGCATCCCCTCATCCATCTTGAGTGATGTTGCCGCTCAGCCAATGGCAGTCTCTCTTTCCTCTCTTTTCCTTTTTTTTACCACGCGTTCCCATCAACTGTCTCAAACACGACTTTGGAAGCCTTTACACACATTGGGATTAGTTGACAACAATGGGATGCGCACTCCAACTCACGAACCCTGGCCAAAGGAATAGCCCTGACCCCCGGATTAGCCCAAGCCAAGGACTTGGGACGCATTTCAACTCACTTACAATTAGAGGCTGGCCAGCCACATTTTTCATCAATCCCTGGAAGTCACGTCACAATCTCAGACTTTGGACCGCGTTTACGACCGCGAAAGGTGGGCCATCATGAGGTAGTTATTATTAACCGGCGGAACCGATCGTACTAATTCGTGATGGTGTGTGATATGGAAATGTTTGAAACGCGCGAGTACATTTGAATGCATGTCAATCATTATACTGTTTTAAATAATGAAAACGCTTGTAGGCTAAACCGGAGAGTTTTTGGTCACTAAAGGAAAATTTTGTGTTTGAAGTGGAATAAGTAACAAGAAATTGAAATTGAAGTCACTCAGCATTTTTGAAAACTTCAATTATTTATTTTTTAACTACCTCAATGTAATAATAGAAAAACCTTTGCATAAAAGTTATTTAGGAGTCAAGCGTTGCCTATTTGTATAGTTATTACCCACCTCACACAGTTATTGGCCATGTACTTTTTCTTTCTCTAAAGTACCAAAATGATTATAGCTTTCATAAATTATTTAAACTATAACAACTTTGACCTTGAATAGCCATACTTCTCCAATCAAGTTCTTAACTGCAAGTATCAGCAATTGACTTATCTCTTCATCATCCTGCTCATCTGATTTTTCTTCAGATTATTTTCTATGAGTTTTCGTCTTCACTTCGATCCGTAGAAGTTTTTTTTGTTACAATTGTAATAAAGGAAGATATCACCGTCTTCAATATTTGGAGAATATTTATTGTGATGGCTTGACATTGATTATTTATGAATGTGCTTCTGACATTTTACAGATCTAAGGACTGAGTCTGGTCAGGTTTACTCTAGGCATTTGTCACAGCATGAATTATCCTTCATTTCACACATATCCCATATCAAAAAGATTGCGTATGTTTGATTTTCTTTGAATTTCATTTTTTTACCCTTCTTTCGCCTCCTCCCATTGTTTTTCTCTCTTATTTATTCTTATTTCCTGATGCCCTGGCCATGTGGAAATGTCACCCAATATTCGCTCCATGAAAATAGTTTTTCCTACCTGACGCCTTCCTGTGCAATTTGTACTTTCAGAATATGTTAAAAATTCACTCATGCAGTCAATGCCTACGACCCTGGCAGCAGATGGTGTTCCACTGCTCATAGTTACCTAACTAGAGTGCGTCTAGATAATGGCGCAGCTGACTGTTAGAAATGCAGCCAATCAGTGAACACGCGTCCAATGCCGGTTGGGGAAGGGAGTCACGTGACAGGAGAGTCCGTGATGGTGGCCTTTGTTTAAATAATGCGATCGTGGAAAAATTGTTTACTTTTCATTTCTTTCAAAGTCGAATCAGTATATTTCAACTGCACTATCATCTTGGACGGACTCTAAAACTCATTGACCCTTCGGTGGTAGAATTTGACCGGCAAGTACTATCCCTAGAAATTGCTGTTTCCCGAAATCTTACCGTGGTTATTATTCCTTGCTTCAGTTCCATCAGGCGGTGTGCTGCCATCTGAATTGCTACCTTCGGAAAAGGAAGGACGATTCCCATTCTGAATGGTATGTACTTATCAGAAGAGTGCTGTCCACATGGCTGTTGCCTTGCTGAAAAATTCCCCGATTCGAAACGGCAGCGTGCAGATTCCTCAGTTTCACCTCTCCAAAATATTTTTATTCTTCTGAACTTCTCCACTCTTACTTTCCCAAAAATAACTAGAAATATGTATTGCCTTATAGCTCCATCTATATCGTTTACATCACTCTTGTGTGTGTGTTCTTTGAGGCAGATGTACCCAGGCATTTACTATATGATCTAATGCATCAAGATTAAATGGATAAAGTCCGATTGCACTAAAACCTTTGAGGCTTAGCGCTGTATTCCATGACTTCCTTCATGAGAGGCGCCGCAAATGACGTCTTATTCAAAATTTCTCCTGGATACATTGAGTACCAATCCCATATTGATTTTCGCCAGGACATTTGATTGGACGATTGATTGCCACATTTGCAGGTTGTAAAATGCGAGTAACATTGGGATAAAGTGCTATTATTTCAATTTGGAGTTCATTGCACAAAACACTGATTTCTACGTAAGGTGTGACTTCTGTGCGGATATAAACAATAGGAAGGAAAGGATAGTTTAAACAACTATTTTGTGCCAAGTGTAGTTACGACGTATGGTTTCATTAATGTAAGAAACAAACGAATAATTTCAGGCTTAACTTTGTGGAAGTCTTACATTATGCAAGAAAGAAGAAACTTCAAGTAGTATTAATTCACACTTTTATTCAACATATACCGACCCAGGTTCCAACGGGTAACCGTCATTTTCAAGGGACAAGGGGCCTTAAAGTTAACGGTTACCCGTTGAAACCTGGGTTGGTATACGTTGAATAAAAGTGTGGATTAATACTACTTGAAGTTTCTTCTTTCTTGCATAATGTAAGAAATACTTAGGACGCATTGGAGTAATAGTGTTTGTAATCCACACATCATATTTGAACTCAATAGAATATAATATCGCCACCATGTAGAAAGAACAATCACTTTATATCTACAATTTATCAATTTTTATTTAAGGAGGTTCATAATAAATTATATCAATGCACTTATGTTACTTAAGAGAATGACATGATTCAGAATGATCGATTTGCTACGTATCTCTCTATAAGAATCTTATGATTAACTGGGAATAAAATCATAATGCTTTCTAAGAGTACAAACCCGAATGTATGACAGTAAAAAGACCCGTATATTTAGGCTTTATCTATATCCTCATAACATTTCAGTACTTCAGTGATCCGCACTAATGTCTGCATTCGAGCCCTTAAACTTACCTATGCTCCATCAAACCTAATGTGATAATTATACAAATTGAACCGAGGGATTTACGGTTCTTTTATATTTACGGAAATTGCATTTGAACATAGAATAGCATCGTTGAATATTTGAATGTATCATGCGATGTAGAAAAGTTGACTCGGGGACGAGCCGAACACCAGGACGGCCGCGTTCTACGGAGTTCTTTCATGGAGTCCTATGTGAGCCATGTCGAGCGGAGGAGAGTTTTATTTATTTATTTTCAAGAACCACCGAAAACAGCTCTTATTGGCCTTTATATCGGGGTATTAACAATTAACAATGAACGAGCACACACAACCATGCCCTGGGAGGTGAAAAATCCTCCCCAGGCGGGACCCGAACCCGCGACCTTTGGGTTAGCAGGCGAGGACGTTACCCCACCTCCACCGAGGCCGGCCATATATAAATAACCAGCCGATCGTCACTTGTTGTGTTCGTCTATTACATGGGACGTCTAATTGTGAAGGACTGCTTGATGCCTGTTCATGTACATATTACATATGACCTTCTAACGATATCGCCAGAGCAGACGTCCCGCATTGACACGGGCAAGGTGTGACCGGGCAATGTTGCTATTCTCTGTTTAACTCATAATTTCCTTGAAATGGCTGAGTTCTACCTTCATTTAGCTCAACGCTACGAGACCCCGATTCCTCTAACAAGCGCCCAGTGACCGAAGTGGCGATGAATTCCATCTTAGTCTTCTCCGCTGCTGATTGAGTGGGGCGAAAGTTGAGGATCTTGATTGAGGAGAAAGGATTGAGGAGGGAAAAAGTCACACTTGATCATGAAGACCCCGCTGTACTACACGAGACAAGGATTTATAGTATTACTCGTAATTTCTTGTTTGATGGTGCCGTCGGTGGCATTACAGATCTTCAGAGGGGAATGAGGTTCGGTTGGGTTGTTATTTTGGAGAGGCGAACGACTGCTGAGGTCATTTGTTAGGTTAATTTAAGGAGGTTCCGCCGTGACTGTGTGAGTCAAAACAAATACTAAATTCCACATTTTTAATATTTTGTCAAAAAAATTCTGCTTTCGCTGATTAAATGCGTTACCTACAGAAAAACAAAAGTAAATTAGAAAAAATGCAGATTATTCCACGAATGTATTATAAATGAGCACTTTTTTCCAGCCATAGGAGCCGACTGCAGCGCCATTTCCTACGAATTACCACATTTTGACTTCAATTACGGCAGTATTTCCCTAATAACTAAAAAAATAAGGTGGTAAGATGCCTATATTACATTTTTATTCAATTTCTCTGGATTATTTCCTTCTCATAAATAGTTTTCCGCAAAAATGGCATTTGTATTTTATGGAAAACTACTATTTTTCCCCGTGTTTCTCTCATTCTCCCATTGAACACCATGTAATTTCAAGTCCAATTATAGAATAAAATAGCGTGGAAAGGTGTTATTTTGTTGTTCATATCAGATAGAGGACAATGTTTTCTACAAGAATATAGAATATAAATAAAAAGTCATTTAAGTCATTTTACGGTGGAACCACCTTAATAAATGTAAGGTTTTCTACGATTCACGTTGAAAATAATAACTGAGGTTGGTGGCTGTTCATTCAAAGGCACTGAAAGTAAGATACCAAGGTATAGTAAAAAAAACTAACCCAATTTTACTAAGAATTCAACAAGAGAAACACAATATGCTCAGCAGGGCACTTAAATAAAAATCAGGGATATGGAGCGAGAGTTACTTCGGACAGAGTGAGGGAATGGTGAAGACAAACCCGGCGTCGGCGTTAGCCTACTCTTAACGAATGGTGCCAAAGAAACCACGGTTTAACGTCCCTTCCGACGGACGGAATACTGAACTTGAGATCCTCTTCACGTGAACGGGATTCCATTGAGAAATCTTCACCACCACCGGGCTTTAAACCCTATGACCCTAGAGAGTGGAAGTTCTCCCTGGCCCCAGTTGTTTAACCTCACACCAACTCGATCCCAGATGATTAAGATTGCATGTTCACTATAGAATGAAATTGAAATAGTACTGTGTTCACATATATCCATTGTGAAGTTAATATTTAATGTGGATTTAGGACCTGTAAGTGAATTTTATTTATTTATTTATTTATTTATTTTATATTACCACCGAAAACAGCACATATTGGCCTTTACATCGGGGCATTTCAACAATCAACAACGGACAAGCACAAACAACCATGCCCTGGAGGTGAAATGCCCAGGCGGGATTCGAACCCGCGACCTTTGGGTTAGCAGGCGAGGACGTTACCCCGCCGCCACCGAGGCCGACATACGATGAAAAATCATTTTAATTAAAATGGGAAAAAAATTCTTTGCTGCCTATTGTAAGAATTGGCACTTCTTCGACGGGCAACCTCCTTATCTCAGAATTTGCCTTCCTCTCTCTCTCTCTCTCTCTCTCTCTCTCTCTCTCTCTCTCTCTCTCTCTCTCACTTTTATCCATTTGCCAAGTAGGGCACCGTCGGTGGCTCTAAATAGAAGATTGTGGGCTGATAAGTAAAACCACAAATAATGAAGGCATGGATCTGAATCGACTGTTTATCAGTTTGATGTGAAATATTTTTTCAATTGATCATGATTGGATTCAGGGTGGAACTTCGTTTACTTTGCTGTCGAAAGGACACCTTTATTCACATGCGTTCATCATAAGTACTCACTGACATTTTCTGCGGCTGTGGAATCCGACAGTGAAATTAATCGGCCAGAACATAAAAAGCGTCAAGGAATTTAAATATTTAGGCATCGTTCTAGACGAAAAACTGACGTTTCAACCATACGTCAACTATATTGCGAATAAGGCAAAAACCATTTTCAGCAGTCTAAGAAGATATTATGAAATTAATTACGACATCAAAAGTCACAGTCTTGTGACTACTTTGCCATTCCAACCGTGGCGTACGACTGCGAAGTCTGGGGTGAAAGATTGTCTCACAGCCGAATAAAGCGCAAGCTTGTGGAGGCGCCGAGAAGCTGTCTACCGGCAGTAACCCGGTACTACAACACTGTGAGCAATGACGCGTTAACCCTGACTGCTGGTCATCTCCATCGATCATCCGCATCGATTGTCCACGAGATTCAGGAAAAGCAGACTACTGAAGAAACGGAACGGCAGCATTTTTGGATGGGAACGTGGACCCAAACGAAAAAGGGAGCAAAATCGGTAGAGTAATAAGAGAGATTGCTGTGGATAAGTGGCAAGAAGAATGGGCTAATTCATCGAAAAGAAAGACCACCAAGGAATTTTTTCTCTAACGTAAAAGGATGACTGGAAATGAATATTAGAATAAACAGCAATACAAGACAGAGAAATCTGGTGACGCACTTGAAGAGATTAGGTAAGACGGAAAAGGACGACTACTACTGTCCCTACAATATCGACTCAATCTGATTTAGAATTTTTTATGAGGCAAATACCGGGAAGAACGAGACTCACTCCAGGCTATGCTATTGTAGGAACTGGCCGGATTGAATAGAAGAACTAGGGAGAAAAACGTTTATTGGGCCCCTATAAATCAGGGTAAATTTGTAACAATTCATCAAGGAAGCACTATAAGAAAGGAAAATAACAATTTGATTGAGGAAAGAAGGGATCCCAGGAGAGATGGACTATCCCAGTGGACGGTAGGAGAAGATGAGCCCACCAACATTTTAGAGTGCCACAAAGAAATAGATGAAAATTGCTGTAAGTAGTGAACTAAAATTGTAAAGAAAGAAATAACAACGGACCAGAAGAATAATTGTAGACTCATTAATTCTAAAAATATATAGCCCGTAAATGAATTCAATTTGACTAATAATTATAAAAACAAATAATGTAAACTAAAGTAAAAAAATAATAGTAAGCAAAAAGCAGAATTTCTAGTAACAACTAGAGGGGATTATATTAAAAAGGAACTCTGAAAAGCATGTACAACTCAAGACAAATTAAGTCCCACCCAACCTTGGGGCAGAGGCTGAGCGGATAGTGATGAGTACCTACTCTATAATAGTTTCCCAATATGAGGGGGGGGGCAATGTAATGGGCATGTTAAGAATGGGCTTTGCGTCGCTTGGAATTTAGAGCGGTGGGGGACTGAATGCAATTGGAGCTCCTGGGAGGTGGCGGCGCTGCAAATCGCCGACAAATGACGCGTGCCCCCGCGTCATCGCTACTCTTTCGTTCAGCGCCATGAGCAGAGGATCTGCGACGGTCTAACTTCCGTCCGTTCGGCGAGAGCAAATCAGCGATCGTTTGCATTTGCGGGAGCGAGTCGGAAGTTTGGTGTCGGAAGTCACGAATGATATTAGCGTGTGTCGCGGGGTGCAGTTCGCGTAAGGGAAGCGAGATTGATATTCCTGAAATGAAAAGCCTATTGCAACGAATAATCACCCTTAATTATCGTCCATCCCAACAACCACCCATTGAAAGAATCCCTCATCAAATAAAAACACCAATTATTAAGAGCGAGAATGAGAAAAATAGCATATAATATTTTAAAAATGTACACATTCAAAACACACCCTGTATAAACATCATTCAAACACTGAATACCCTTATGCTTTCCCCTGCCCTTGGAGATAATGGTGCGAGAGGAACAATTAAAGCGTTTAGCTTATAATCGCTGCTGTCCACTGTCCAGGCTTGGTGGGGTGGGGTGAGCATACGGAGGAGGGCCATCCATGTTCGGAGGTGGAAGGCCGCGCACCGAATGGCAGAGAAGGAAGGGCGAAGCCAAGGTTCCTATAAAATCCCTGTAATATAAGGACCATGGGCGAAGCAGTGATATAAGGAGAGATGCAAGCATGAGGGACTGGGAAGGGGCGAGGGTGGGTGGGGGGGGGAGGGTCAGGCACTCCAAGGAGAGGGGCAGAGGGTGGAGGGGCGGGGGGTGAACGAAATCCGAAATCCATGTGATGGTATTTTGTCTTCTCATCGGATGGCGTTGTATATGACGTTAGTGCCCCGTTTCCAAGACTAACTTTACGACTGTGGCTGTGTTTATCACCGCCCGCGCAATGCTACTATTGGAAAACGCCTGCAATGGTAGATAATTTGATTTGGGAAGGGCTTACGCGGAAAATCCTCCTCTTCCTACACAGGCAGTTGAATAACGGAAAGCGTTTGGGCATGTATCACTTGGTACATACTATACAGATATTGGTGAAATTTCAAATGTCTTGGTATGGTGTGGGCACATCTGCCCGTAGAACAAACACAGTGACACTCTAAGAGTGGACTCTAAGAGTGGACCGAAACGTGATTTAACGTAATTTTAATAATAATAATGATTTAACATTCTTAGCTTCAGTTACGAGCCTTTATATATCGTTCGGTTATTTTCTTTTGAACTGGAATGCACATAACGTTGGTAATTGCTGCGCCTCGAAACGAGTAAGTTGCCATGGTAGGACGTAGTAGGCTATGAGAGCGAATAATGCCATGGTGGAATGTTGGTATTGGAAACGAGGCATTGCCTTCCCGCAACCGCAATAATTCATGTCTCGTGTATTCATCTCCCGTGTCGTCCTCGAGAAGTTGCGTGTCCATCATTCGCCGTCCAAACGGCCCCAACACGTTTCGCATTAGAGTTTGGCACGTTCCTGCGTCTATCTCGTTAAGTGTCGGAGGGGTGGGAGGAAAAGGGGGGGGCGAGAGGTGTGGTTGGGGAGGGAAAGGGGAGGGGGGAGGCACGCGCCTCTCAGCAGAGTGACGCTCATGGTGGTCGACAGTTTTATAAACAGGACTGTACAAGAGTGATGCGTGCACACAAGGGCACGCGGATGATGTAGTAACACTCGTCTCGGGGAAATACCTCGACAAAGCGTTTGTCCTCACGCAAATTCCTGTAAAACGAAACGAAACTTTGGTATTACGTGACAGGGCTGACGGTGAATCTAGATAAAACTGCAATGGTTTTGTTCAACATTAAAAGGAAGAGGGAAGGATTTCGTATTTCCTTGCATGAAAGGGAAAGATTTTAGGAACTTACCTTATGATGAATATTTTGGGGTGACTCTGATTTTAATAACTGAAATCGGGGAGAACACCTAGAGACGAGAACAAAGGAAGGCAAGCTCCACTTTGTGCGCCTTTGGTAAAGAGCCGAAAAGCCTTTGCGAAAACTTGAGAACTTCACCCGATGGTCATGTACTGGAAAAACGCCCCCTGTATTGGTAGTTAGACCCTGTCTACTATACTGTTCAGTGCTGCGATGGATGAGATCTCGACAGAAACGTGCCTGGAACAAACTCAGCCATCTACAAAGAATGACACGTTTAGTAATCTCGTGGGCAATGAGAACTACCACAACTATGGAACTGGTAACAGTGCTAAGTCTGCCATTACTTTACGCGGAAATGAGGGAGCAGTCCAGGACAGCAGCTTTGCATCCAAGGTACACAGGCCAATGACAAATGACAATACAGCTATCTCCGGTCATAGACAGCTCTAAACAGAGTTCAGGAAGTCAAATTCCATCTTCGAGATGGGATGTGATGAAATGGTTGCTATCCTCAACTCAAAAGCTCCCTCCTTCAATACCCATTACCCATCGCGAAAGGTATGAGGCAACTGGGGGCATCCATCATGGGGCAAAGATATGGTATACAGATATATACAAGATTGAGGATGTGGTAGGAGTGGTAGCTTTAGCAAACCACCCTACACAACGTTACCTATCTAATTGGGGAGGTATGTGACAGTATTGACGCTTAAGTGTATGCCATCATACACCTAGGTCTGGTTCGAAGACAAGTCTGCTCGATCGCCCCGAATATATCAATTGACACGCTGAACGACTACTTTGTATCCCCTACAGTGCGTGTAATTGATGACGGCATCAATTTCTCTCCTTTATCCTCTCTTAATCGCCATGTACCATTTAGCATTGATAGCTTTTATTTTAAACACATAACTCCCGAAATCCTAAGTAAGTCACTGTTCTCTTCCAAATCTTGTACGCATGGTTTCGATGAAATACCCATTACTTTCCTCAAAAAAGCCTCTTCAGCCGTGCGTCCAACCTTACTTGAAATTTTCAATCATTCCCTATAACACTCTGAGTTTCCCACAACTTGGAAATCATCCTTAGTCAGACCGATTAACAAAACAAAAAATCCCTCCTCTCCTTCAGATTATCGCCCGATTTCTTTAATTTGTTCCATTTCAAAGATACTGGAGCGTATTTTTTTTCAACAGGTCAGAGATTATCTCCTCCAAAACAAATTATTTTGACCCCTTTCAGTCAGGTTTCCGAAAGGGATACAGCAACCAAACAGCTCTATTGAAGGTCACCGACGATATCCGTCTAGCAGTTGACAATAAAATGATAATTATCGTAGTCCTATTTGATTTCAGCAAGGCTATTCGATCACGTTAACTATGTTCTCCTGCTGAAAAACTGCAAACTCTCAATTTTTCTTGTGGTGAATTAAATTGGTTTAGGTCATATCTGGAAGGACGGCGTCAAGCGGTTAAGGACTCAGATGGCAATATCTCGCAGTGGGTGGCAGTGACCTCGAGTGTACCATAAGGGTCTGTTCTTGGCCCACTCTTGTTTACTTTATACATACTTGATTTGCCAAAAGTCATCAAAAACTGTAAATGCACGCTTTACGCTGATGATCTGCAAATGTACTGTCACTGTCCAGCTGACGAAATTAGCAAGATGATTGATATAGTAAATGCTGATGTCAAAGCTATTACGATGGTTACAGCATTGAACATTAGACATGTTTTTAATAAACAAATGGAATAACTCAGCAACAGTTTAACCAAATTGGCTTTATAAATCCTATTTTTTTTGTCATAATGGGGGCCTTAATTACAAAGCAAAAAAGTATTTAAAAAAGTCATTTTTGGAATAAATAATTGATATGCAAAAAAACGCCATTTTGGGGGGTTTTTCGTAGTTTTTGCAAAAAATAATTATCGAAAATAAACTTACCATAGCTCAAATTATGCGTTTTTTAATTGTCTACAAAAAACATTTGAAACATTTTTTCCTAAAGTGAATACCTTGGCTTGTAGAATTGAAAAACCGTTTTAATCAACTTTGAACCCCTGTAATATGTTTATAACGGTCTAGTTCGAAGTTTAAAAATATATAGGTATATATAACTCTCCCTTCCCTACAACTTTTGACTATTATTAACCTGTATCAAGACAACGTCATAAATGACACTTTTTTCTCTCCACAGACTGGACTATAACTTCCTTTTGAGGCGATGTACAGCTTGAAGATGGACGAGAAGGAATAGCTAGGCTTTCGTCATGTTTGATTGATCTCATTGAAGATCGCAAATGTGGATACACTATGTCACATTTGTTCTTAGAACTGAAACCTTGCACTTTAACCTGACACAAATAGCAGTCATCAGTATGGTTTAATTGTTCCCTCCATAGAATTGGAAGAGCAAAATAAAATTTCTCTCGTGGTTCGTTTATTCAACCTCAATCCTTCCGCACAAGTCTTACACACTTTCTGGGGTTATTCTCATCGCCAAGCACAAGTCCAAAATACGCAAGGTAGGCTTAGGCAAGGTTATATTTAGTCTTTGTTTACACAACATGTACTTCCCACATGTGTAAAAAAAATGTGCTCGTGTCGTTTTTGCAGCCGCGTGAAACATTTTCGGTATGTAAACAATTTGTTACTTCATGCAACCGTTGAGTTAAGCACACTGAATGCAACACACTCGACGTTAACTCCTTTCAGTGTCACCACCTATGAAACAAAAAACTGTCAAACTACTTTTGACAGGTCATGTACACCACACTCGACAATTGAATTACTGTTTCCAGATAACATAAAATGCTGTATTCACACTTTAACACTAGATACTTCCCATGCCCTATTATGATATATAAACGGAACTTTTATGAAAAACATATCCTTGATTTTCTCGAAAACCTGAGGTGAAAGAAAAAACGGATTGCACCGATCAACTCAGCGCAAACAATCCGTTTAGGAACACGTGATCATTCAAAAACATAATTTTTGATGCAGAGCAGTGTAATTGGTAACTCAAAGATTGTAAAAAATCCTAAATCCAACTTCGATCCCAAAAATAAAAATATGGGATATTCCATTGAACAACTCAAGCACCGTCCAAAATCTAGGAATAACAATAAGTCAGAATTTATCATGACATTCCCACATAAATAAAATTTCTAACAAAATATACAAAACACTGTACCAGTTAAAATTCACAAAAACCGACTTCCTATACACACGAGAAAGCTTCGTATCTACTACTACTACTGTATCTACTAGTAGTCACTTGTATTCCTTCACTTAGATTATCGTTGTCTTGTTTATAATGATGTTACATGCGAACAAAATAATAAACTCCAACGTGCGTTAAACTCTTGTGTAAGGTTCATTTCTGACGTAAGGCGTGACGCACATATCACGCCTTACTTCAACAGGTTAGCATGGTTAAAAACGGCCCCACGAAGAAAATACTTGCATGCCACTTTTCATTCCGAATCTTCAAGGACGAGGCGCCCTCTTATCTAACTGAAATGTTTTCTCTCAGGGCCCCATTATCTGCCATGACCACGCGACAAAATCCCAACTACATTTACTTCCCTGCACATTGGACTAATTATTTTCGAACTCATTTCAGATTACTTCCTCTAAAATGTAGAACTCTTTCCCAGAAAATTTTAAGAAGGTAAATATGTTAAAGTATATATTGAAGGACGAAATATACTAAATATATTTGTACGAGAAAGAAGGATAATTTGTATGAGGTGTGTAAGAGTCAATGGTAAGAATTTATATTTTAGTTGGCTTGTTTTATTTCTTTTCTTTTGTCATAATCATTAATTGGTCTATTGTTATATGTTAGTGTTTAACTGCCAATTTGTTTTTGTATGTTTTTGTTGCTTTGTCTAACCTCTTTTCTTACAAGTTAATAAATAAGTAGTCGAGTTTACAAAGCTATTAACTTCTTCCTTAATGGATAAATACCACGAGATAAAGCCTACAACCGTTTCCTTTGCCACTGCTATCCCGATGACCCAGATCCAATAGTACCAATCACACTTGCTGTGTTGAGGCCTGAGATCAAGGGACAGGCTACAGACCCAAAACCTTCAGATCTAAAAAAGAGCGCAAATGCTGAGGCAAGCAAGAGGGTTCCTTGACGGAACAAATTATAGTTGTGAAAGAGTGCGTCTATCATTAGATAGAAGCAAATTTAGAACAATGATCGATAGCACTACTATTAACCGGCCATTGTTGAGTGAAGGAGCAACTCATCCTTATGCATGGCAATTTATGATGCATACAATGAGTTTCAGAACGGTATGAAGAGGATGAGGAAACCATAATCCCATCTATTGTGTGAATGCGAATGCATTTGCTAGGGCTTGGATCGATATCAGAGCACTCCCTTTCCGGAACTCAGCGGTATCAGGGATTTGCCGAGATGTGACATCCTTACCTTTGTAAGGCCGTTAAGGCTCCAGGGGTGAGTTCTCATTAAGATGGTCGGCACATCAAACCAAAAGGTCTTAATTTCCCCATATGTAACACCACCTAAAGATATTAAAATACAAGAGGTTTGAACCCTTCCGAGGTTTTTCGGTAATAACAAGCCTTTTCAAATATTTAGTCTTTATTTTTCTCAAGATATGGTGTAGTTTGGCAGAGGGTTGGATGCACATCTTGCAGCATCCCCTGACACCGGCTTTGGTGTTCGCTGTCAAACTCTGGCGCCTCTCCTTGACTTGCGACTGGTCCAGAGACGAATCGCGCCGTTCGAGATTAAGAATGGTCATTCCTTCCGGATTAATTCACATATCGTCCGAGGTGATCTCTCGGCGCTCGAATCGACGTAAAGACTTCACAGCCGTGACTGCAAAGACAAGGACAACAAGTGATTAACGATTAAGGCAAAGCTGAAAAAGCCAAGAACTATTTTATGAAAACAAAAGATCTGTAGGGAATAAAATAGATGAAACCATTCGGTGCAATAGCACAGGATAAGGCTGTAGCCATTTAAATCGGCCATATTTAATGGATCCGTTGTGCAGTTTGTACACCGAAAGCAAAAAGCATAGTTACGGCAATATGTTGATGCATCTAAAATATGCAAAATGGAATTATTTTACAAAAGAAAGCACTTAACTATCCATAAAATTCATGGACAAATTGCGCGCGAAAACAGAGTTAGTTCGATCATTTTCGCGGAAAAGTTTTCCTTTTCTCGAGGCAAGACGCCATCTAGTCCCTTTTTTACATGCTTTTATTTAATACGCTCTTCCATGGATCCTCGGGGCCATGGTTACCATTTCAACTATCGAAAACCGTCTTAGAATAGCGGTAAATCATCCGATTCTCGTCTCGAGGAACAAACAGAGCCGTCGGCATCGTGTCCACAACCTGGTGAATTTTGTTTTTCTAGATAAAATATTTCGTGCTTTTCTTTAACTCGCTTTTTCATGCCTAGTCCAATGGATCAATGGTTGCCACTTCATTTTACTTTAATACATTCGATTCCATTCGATTAAACATTCCCAAGTTCCCTAAATCCATTGACATCACCCACTCCTTTGTCCCATTCCATTTACTTTCTACATGGTTCTCTTCTTCCCTAAACTTGCCCCTTCAGTGCGATATTCGACAGAGGAAAAATCATTCGCCTTGACCGGGATTCGAACCCGGATCCCTCGATTTCGCGCCGAGTGCTTTAACCAGTTAAGCTACCGAGGCGTCCTTCTCCCCTGTGGAAAATTTGGTGGCTTTATAGGAGCTTGGTGGTCAGAACTGCTAGACATACGATGCCATTAGCAGTCCAAATCGTGCGCTAAGCGCCACAGTCCGCGAGGATAAAGCCGTATATAGAACACATTGAGGTGTTCGCTCTTTGACTAATTTTGAGGATACCGGGACTAGCCACGGTAGTTACCTTTACGGAGTCACCCGCAAGTGCACATAAGTGCGATATTCCTCTGTGGAATATTTTATAATATATAATGATTGTATAATGTATAATGATAGCTGGTTCCATAAAGTTACGCCATAAATCACCAACTTTACGGAGGTAGTATTTTAAAAGAGTACTTCTTTGATTGCGGAAGCAGAGACCGATTAGGGATCACATGACTTAATGTAGAAGGTCACGGAAAATGTTAGATGTCACGTGCATAGGTACCAGGTTGATCACGTGGACAGGGCCATGGAGACTCAGTTCCACACATGGATAGATTTCCCATTTGTGAGGAAATGCTTGTAGCGTAACCAACTTGTCGACAAACTTTCAATTTAGAGCATGTTTCAACCCGCATCTCAAAGAAATGCATGACGTTCGACGTTCCTGTATGTTTTATTTCTTTTATATCAACTTTATTGAGTTCAATCTGAGTAACTTACGCTAGATGAAAAGAGCTTGACGCTTCACCTTATGTAGCGCCACCATTTACACAACATGCCATGACAGTGCAGCATATGTCCATTTTTAAATTATGCATAATGAAAAAACAGTTCGTTTCAGTGTTGATGTTTTTTGTCAATCATAACCGTTTGTCACAGCCGAAAGTGTCAAAGGGTGATGATAGAGTATTCCAGCCTATTCGGTTTGTACTGATTTATGTGAGAACAGTCTCTTCGGCTTGGTCATTTGGGGGTTATAGTCTTCAAGTGCTTTGTAATTGACCTAGCACCTAAAAATTTATCATTTCTCTCAAGTTTATAAGTAAAAAAAATTAAGGGAAAGGCTATCGGATACTTCTTGTCATGCCTACACCATTAAATAAGTAATAATAATAATATTCTCCAACAAAAAGCTGATGACAATAACTTAAGCTGTGCTTAAAGCAAAGTGATTAGTCAAGTAATGGCATTTTAAATCAGTTCAACCGCATTTAAGAATTACATTTCCTTGGATATAAGTTTTGCAAAATTAATTGGTAATGCTGGCCTGGTAACTGCACCGGCGCAGTAAAACAGTTATAGGAGTCAATATTAATTAGTGCCTTAATTGGAAGTTCTATAGCTTCCATTCATTGAAGAGGTTAAAAATTTAAAATAATACAATCTGTGTATTCTGCACCTCTAGTGGAGATATATTGTTGTAGGCTTGCTTACAATTCTTACCAGTGTTTGTTGGTGCATATTCTATCATTTTAAGTGCGTTGCTCAAAGTAGGAAAGATGTCGTCACATTTAAATTCACAACTGCAACACTTCTTAAGGAATATCCTGCATAGTTTTGACATTTTTTCTAATATTCTGGGGTATGCTGGCTCTACATTTTCAATGAATTGCCTTCAGCATCAAAAGAAAGTTTACAGATACGAAGAATAATTTGTCGAGATAGCGTTGCATATTTCATCTCGGGGTTCGAAATTCATGCTACACAGGAAGTGCCCTGCCCTTAGAATTACCTTTTTCACATAGGAATTGGTGTAATTCATTTACTAAAGCCCATATTTAGTTCAGAGCAACATTCCAATCAGTATGTGTGTATATAAATATAGTACATACATAATTAATACACTTGTTTAAAATTTGACTAATAGATTCATTAATTATCCAATCTATTTGGTGCAACAAATAACCACCATCGACTACATGCATAAATGGTGGCTGTAAAGGGCATTCGGAAAAGAAATATGTTCAATAAAAATTACAATTAAACCAGACCAAAAAATTTAAAACTTTAAAACATGGTTTAATACAACATAAAATATAATATTTATATAAAAAGTAAGTTGATCAATATTCATAACTTTTTGAGGTACCCCAGATTATAAAAAACATCGAAATTGGTTCAGAACTTTCCGAGATACGAGAGATTTTTCCGAGCGCAGCAGATTTGAAGTAGCCAACACAGTTTCCTCTCGCGCGCGCGAGAGCTGACGTCGCGCTGCCCCCACCACCGCGGCCGGCCGGCCTTGTTTCTCTTCGCTATACTTCATTCATGTTTTTTAATACTTACAAGTAAATTTTGTAAATCTGACAATAGATATTGAAAATATAAGTCTTTGAGGTCCAAATGCCGTCAGATTTATTTATTAATTGTTATAAACAACGGAGCAGTGATTTTTTGAAAAAAAAAATTCTTATCTCGGTTGCTATTGGTCGAAAAATAACTTTTTTTTTAAATTCTTCGCTTCGACCTCAGCTACTCAAATCTTGAAGAAAAAAATATCTACAGTTTATGGGGGTGGCCCCAACTTAATTTATTTATAAAAAAACGCTCTTTTTTGTAAGCGTTATTTGAGGGGTTGAAAATAATTTTTTTTCAATTGTTCTTTAATATTATTAAATTTTGGACCTTTACGAAGAGAATGAGCCTTTATGCGACCCTGTATGTTAATCCAATAAAAAGTTACAGCATTGAACATTAGACATGTTTTTAATAAACAAATGGAATAACTCAGCAACAGTTTAAACAAATTGGCTTTATAAATCCTATTTTTTTGTCATAATGCATAAATCTTAATCACAAAGCAAAAAATTATTAAAAAAGTCATTTTTGCAATAAATAATTGATATGCAAAAAACGCCATTTTAGGGGGTTTTTCGAAGTTTTTGCAATAAATAATTATCGAAAATAAACTTACCATAGCTCAAATTATGCGTTTTTTAATTGTCTACAAAAAACATTTGAAACATTTTTTCCTAAAGTTTGGCTTGTAGAATTGAAAAACCGTTTTTAGCCAACTTTGAACCCCTGTAATTTGTTTATAACGGTCTAGTTCGAAGTTTAAAAATATATAGGTATATATAACTCTCCCTACCGTACAACTTTTGACTGTTCTTAACCTGTACCAAGACAACGTCATAAATGACACTTTTTTTTCTCCACAGACTGGACTATTACCAAAATACCATTTCTCTCACCTTTGGCCAAACGAGGCGTAAAGAGAGGACATTGTATTTGATCCTTCGGGCCGGATCAATTTAATTCAGAGTGAATTTGTCTTGTATGGCTTACCTACTTATCTTGGGAAAGGCTTTTGCTTAGCATTTCAGTTTCTTTGTCTGTAAATTGCATTGTGATTTGCCAGTAGGTATTTGTGCATGTGATCGTTCTATCTTTATTACGCGTCAATATCTATCTCAGTGTAAAGGTGTCTATCTATCTCTTACTCTTAAGTCAAGTTTCTAATTCTTTTTAGCGTTTAGTAGTTTTTGTTTGCTAAATTGACGTTATCATGCCTCTCGAGGGCGATAGTAAACAAGAAAGAAATATAGGAAATTATTTAAGAGCTATTCGCGTATTAAAACGTAACCATTACGAAAAGTAGACGCAACTCAGTTATTTTGACAATTGAGCGACTGTACTTGATGTCAACTACGGTTTTATCGCAAAGGGAAGAGTTACCAGTTTTCTTAAGTCGTGTTTCGGCTTTGCCAGATGATTTTAAGTCCTTCATCACTATGACGAACGAATTGCGTGAGTTGGCATTTGACTTGAATTTAGACACGGAGGCGTGTAAAAGCGAGGTAGAGCCATTTGAATGCCATTATCACAAAATCAATGCTATCGCGAGTCAATTAACGAAGGAATCTCCAGTAACTTTTCTGGAAGGCCAACCTATTTTCTCTCCCTCGACGCGTCTACCGACAATTATTATTCCGTATTTTGATGACAATTTGGCCAACTTGAAGCAATTTTTAAAATGTATTTGCGAGCCTAATTGATTCAAATAAAACTTTATCCGACATTGAAAAGTATCATTATCTTTTATCGAGCCTTAAGGGTCAAGCATTGGTTTTAGTTTCTAGCATACCCATCATTTCAGAAAATTACATCATTGCGTGGCAGACACTAGTTCAGCAATACGAAAATAAGAGGTTGCTTGCTTGTCACTATCTAGATAAATTATTCAGTATATGGACCAATAATGATTCGGTTGATTCGTTGCAGAATTTTTTCGATATTTTCTCGGAAAATGTAAACGCATTAAATGCAATGAAAATTCCAAATCGATCCAAATTTATTCTGTTCTATATCGCCTCTAAAGCTCTGTTCTGTTTAAAAACAAATCTATCAAAAGGCAGTTTGAGATAGCAAATCATGGGGTGGATTTTCCTTCAATTGTACGTCTTTTAGAATTTGGGCGTAGGTACGTCAATATTTTAAGGACATCGCGGTGCAAGCAAATTAAGTCTGAGCTCGTCAAGAATTCCTCCGTGGCTAAAGGTATGACTAAAAAAAACCTCATTAATTGCTACATCTCAACCTGAACGTGAATGGAATTAAATGTCAGCTTTGTGTGGCACAACATAGACTTTATCAATGCCCAAAATGTAATGCATTTAATGTGACTCAACGTAAGGACTTTATAAAATCTCAAGACATTTAACAGCCTAGCAAGTACTCATAAATTTCTCAACTGTGAGGCTAAATACACGTGCAGGTACTGCTCTCGTAGGCATCACTCATTATTATGTGTAAACGGGAATTCTGCTCAAGGTTTAAAGCCGAATTCTGAAGAAGTTAACCAAGCACCGAAGAATTCATGTGCCAACGGGGCTTCGAAAGACGTCTCTGATGAAGGTACTCTTTCTTTCAAATCAACTAATCCAGTAGTGAGCTCAATGTCTTGCATGGCGGAGTCTGAATCTAAGCATTCTTCTATTCTATTAGGCACTGCTTTGGCATTATTCAAGACATATCATGGAACCTTAGAGCCTATTAGAATGATAATTGATCCCGCATCGCAGGCTAGCTTTATAACCATCTAGTGCCAACAGAGATTAGGGCTGCTTCGAAAAAAGATGAGCCTTAACTGTGTAGGTTTTTTCAGGTACTCCTGTGTGTACCACCCAAGGTGTTACGTGATTTGTAATGAAGCCACGCAATAGTGACAAGGAAATACGGGTATATGCTATCGTCATTCCCAAAATAACCTCCAATCAGCCTTGCTTTACAATCCCTGTCTCTGTTCGTGAAATATTTTCCTCGTTGGATTTAGCGGATCCTAAATTTTACAATCCAGGGCCTATTAATTTCTTGCTTGGTGCTGACTTATATTCAGAAATTATGACTGAAGGTCACATACTGCGTGAAAAGGGTCTTCCAAGTGCATGGCCTTCAGTTTGCGGTTAAATTCTTTTGGGTCCAATGGAATCTAGAACAAAGAATCAAAGTTCAAATGTGACCAGTTGCTTCACCTCTGTCGAAAATGACCTGAGTGAATCTATACAGAATTTTTGGAGAAATGAGGATTAGCCTACACTTCCTAATGTCTCACTTGAAGATAAACTCGCTGAGGAGCAATTCAGACGTTACATTAGCGAAATCCTGATGGAAGTTATGTGGTATCGTTGCAACTAAAAGACTATGATCTCTCTCTGTCCCTGGGGGACTCACAAATGCAAGCTACCAGGAGATTTACGAACTTAGAGCGTAAATTTAAACATCATGATGAACTACATGCTGAATATACAGCCTTCTTGGAGGAATACTTGAATCTTGAACATGTGTCACCGACAAAATGGGGATCGGGGAAGTATTATATCCCCCAACATGCAATGGTGAAACCTTTCAGTACTACCACGAAGGTGCGAGTAGTGTTGGATGGGTGATCAACATCCAGTTCAGGAAAATCATTAAATGATTTTCTTTTTAAAGGGCCAAAGTTACAACAGGAGATATCAGAATTGATTATTAGGTTTCGATTACATCCGGTGGCACTTGTGGCCGATATCTGTAAAATGTATAGAATGATTCAACTTCCTCAGCATAGAGAGTATCAACATATCATTTGGTGATCATCTGCGAAGTAATCCGTTCAGGAGTATAGATTGAATACAGTTAGATATGGGCTTACTTCCTCTCCACATCTTGCAATCCGTACCCTGAAGCAGTTATCTGATGACGAGGCAGACAACTTTCCGAAAGCGGCGTCAATCCTATCACGAGATTTCTTTGTTGATGATTTGTTGACAGGGGCATCTTGTGAATTAGAAGCGAGTGAGCTAATCCAACAGCTACAAGGGTTATTGCGGTCCGGTGGATTTCAACTTAGAAAATGGTCATTGAATCAACCTAAATTGTTTCAAGAACTGCCTATCGATTTAAGTCAATCTGATATTTATTTTAGGCAGGAAGGTGACCAAATGATGAAGGTTTTAGGTATTTATGGGGAACCTCGTTCAGATACATTCTCTTATCACATAAAATCTCTAAAGATTCTTCAACCAAGAGAAGTATTCTTTCAACAATAGCAACATTATTCGATCCACTAGGTTGGATATCGCCTGCAGTTTTTTTGGGCCAAACATTTGATGCAGGAAATATGGAAACTTAACTTAGGTTGGGATGATCCTATTCCACCTCAGTTGTTGAAAGCTTGGAATGATTTTTTGAGTTAGATGATGATAGAGTTTTTTCAGTTAATAATAAGGGATATCCATTTTTAATAAAAAACTTTGTACTTTTCCACACTTTATTTCACAACTGCGACCGGTTTCACCATAATATGGCATCTTCTGGCACATTCTGAAGCTTAGGTCATACAATATATAACCAGAGAAAGTTAAAAATGGTGGGGGTTTGAAATGGGGGAGAGAGGAGCAGGGCGATTGGGGCATGGCAGAGTGAGAAGGGGTAGTGGAAAAAACGAGAGGAAAGGAAGGAAAGTGAATCGGGGGAAGAGAGTGGGAGGAGTAGAAGGTCACCAAGTTACACTGTTTTCTATTTTTAAAAAAGGAAGATTGGTTAAAGCCCCCCCCGATTCACTTTCCTTCCTTTCCTCTCGTTTTTTCCACTACCCCTTCTCACTCTGCCATGCCCCAATCGCCCTGCTCCTCTCTCCCCCATTTCAAACCCCCACCATTTTTAACTTTCTCTGGGTATATATTGTATGACCTAAGCTTCAGAATGTGCCAGAAGATGCCATATTATGGTGAAACCGGTCGCAGTTGTGAAATAAAGTGTGGAAAAGTACAAAGTTTTTTATTAAAAATGGATATCTATCACTTCCACGAAGTCAAGCCTGAAACAATTAAATTTATTAATAATAAGGGAGTTATGATTTTTTTCTCCTTCAACCCCTAAAATACAAATAGGTAATATTGCCACCCCTTGCAATAACGGCTGGTTAAAAAAAATATGTTTGGAACAAAAGTTGTAGATATTGTACTGAAAATTGCAGATGACTTTTAAATAATTTTGTAATGTAAATAATAAGGGAGTTATGATTTTTTTTGTCCTTCAACCCCTATTTCCAACCCTTGAGCTAATTGTTGGTGTAGTAAAAAAACGTTCGAAATAAAAATCATGGCGAAAATTTCACAAGCAGAAAATTTCATATATATCTTTCTCAAAGATAGATGGATAAAAAAAAATATCAATTTTTTTTTTGGTATCCATCTATCTTTGAGAAAGGTTCTAGAGCAACCGAAATATCAACGTATAGTGTGAGTGTTCTTTTTTATGTGTTTATATTTAATTCCGCCCCACCTGTGGCATAGTTTATTTATATATATATATATATATATAATATCTCCTGAGAAACCGCACTCGGCGAATAAAAACACAAATATAAATATACTTTTAAAACACAGGCACATGAAAATTAAAAGGACACTCACAGAATAATTTGCGGACGTTTCGACGGGCAAGCCGCCATCGTCAACGACAAGAGACTAACTAGTGGTCTGTTACCTCGGGTGGGGGGGGGGGGAAGCGGAACAGGAGAAGGGAAGGGGACTGGTGGGGAGCGGGAGCAAGGGGTTGCTATTGGTCAGTGGGCCAAGTTAAGCCCGGGCGATTCAAATGCTCTTAAGCACCAGATGAAAGCCATCTCGCGAGTCCTCAGTTCAATATTAGTTGCTGATTCGGGGAGGGCTTCTAATATAGAGAGAGAGAAACATTTATTGAAGGTCTTACGATGGGAAGCGGTATGTTTAGGAATGGGATCAATGAAGGGAGGACATGTGGTGGAGTGGCGGTGCCCATTCATTCGTATTGAAAGCGGGGTAGTACATTCGCCAACATAAAATGCCGGGCAGAAATTGCACGAGAGACGGTAAACGATATTTGTGGAAGTACAGTTGGCTGCTGAGGAAGATTTATTGGAAGAGGGCGTAGCAGAAGAGCGTAGGAGGGAGCAACATTTGCACCGAGGACGGTTGCAAGTTGTGGAGAGTGGTGGAGAGAGGGCGGTCGGTTGAAGGGAGGGTTTAGTAGATTTTAAGATATCTCGCAGGTTTGCGGGACGCTTAAAAAATACTGTGGGACATGAAGGTAATAGGAGGGCAGTGGAATTATTATTCTTTAAAATTGGGTATAGATCGCGGAGGATGTTTCTGATTTTATGGGAGCCAGGGAAGAATGTGGTGATGAGGCTGAGTCTGTCAGGATGGTGGGTTTTGGCCCGAGGGGTGTAATTGGCAGAGGGGGGCAGGATTTGATTGGTAAGAAGCTTTTTGGGGTACTCGCGTTCTCTGAGGGAGTGATATAGGTTATCGGTGTATTGTTGAAGGGAGTGGGCGTCGTTACAAATTCTGTGGCCGCGGACAGAGAGGGAATATGGAATGGAGCGTTTGGTATGTGGTGGATGGCAGCTATTAAAATGAAGGTAAAGGTTATGGTTAGTGGGTTTTTTATGGACGGAGGTGATGAATTTGTTGTTTTTTAGTAGGATATTAACATCCAGAAATGTGATGGAAGAGTCAGAGACGGAAGAGGTGAAAGAAACCGAAAAGGAAGAGTTTAGCACAGAAATGAAGGAAGATAGAGATTCACGGCCATGAGGCCAAAGAACAAAGATATCATCAATATAGCGGGCCCAGAAGAGAGGTTTGAGGGGTTGGTTTTTGAGGGGTTGGTTTTTGAGGAAAGTGCTTTCAAGATGGCCCATGAATAGATTTGCATAAGAAGGTGCCATGCGAGTACCCATGGCGGTCCCTTTGATCTGAAGGAAAACTTGATTGTTGAAGGAAAAGGCGTTTTTAGTTAATACTAATTCTGTTAATTTAACAATAAAGTTGGTGGAGGGAAGATGTGGTTTAGGGCGTTGGGAGAGATAAAAACGGAGAGCTTCAATTCCTTCATGATGGGGTATACTCGTATAGAGGGAAGTGACATCTATTGTGGCCATAAGAAGGTCAGTGTTAGTAGGGATAGGGATGGCGTGCAAGAGGTCGAGGAAGTGGTAGGTATCTTTGATGAAGGAGGGGAGAGACATAACTAATGGTTGCAGGTAATGATCAATCAGTGCTGAGATCCGTTCAGTGGGGGAGTTGATGCTAGAGACAATAGGGGGACCGGGATTGTTGGTTTTGTGAATTTTAGGAAGCATATAGAAATGGGGCGTTTTGAAGTTAGAGGGTGAGAGGATGGCGATTTCGGAGGGAGTGAGGCCTTCGGCTGGTCCGAATTCCTCCAGGAATAAAGTTATATCTTTCTGGAAATCAGCGTTTTGGTCTTGGGGGAGGGGAGTATAAGAAGAGGGATCATTAAGTTGCCGAAGCCCTTCGGATATGTAGGCATTTTTATCCAGTACGACAACAGTTGATCCTTTGTCTGCCTTAGAGATGATGATCTCATTGTTGTTGGATAATTTTTTTAACGCGAGTTTTTCTGGACGGGTGAGATTACTTGGTGGAGTTAGTGATTGGAGAAATGACTTTTCGGATAATTTAGTTAGGAAGAGTTTAATGAAGATCTCAACTGGGTGATTAGCATGGAGTGCTTTAGGTTCCCGTTGAGACGGCGGGAGAAATTTGGAGAGGGGCTGTCGAATAGACGAAGGAGTGGACGGGATATTAGGGTGGGCTTTCCAGAAAGCACGCCATCTCAAGTTTCGGCAGAACTTAAGGGCGTCAGTGAGAATATTCACTGGGTTAACTCTTGGGGTGGGGGAAAAAGACAATCCCTTTTGGAGCACTGAAAGCTCGTTTGCATCGAGGGAGAAGGAGGAAAGGTTTAACACTTCGCGGTCAGCGGTGGGGGCGGAAGGTGGGAGGGCCCCATGCGGCTGGGGGCGGCGTTTTGGGAAAACCGGAGGGCCACGTGGGGGGGTGGAAGATTGTAGAGGGTGGAAAGGTCCGGCTTAAAGAGAAAGAGTGGAGGGGGCTTGGGAGGGGGAGGGGGCATCAGTTCAGTGAATGGCAAAGAAATGCCGTTATTCAAAAAAGCAACGCAAATGGTGGAAAGTTTCTGCAAGTGGGTAGCACGTCTACGACATTGGTTTCGCAGTGCAGAAGAGAATATATCATTAAGGAGAGTTACTGATTCGGGGGATGAAAGGGATATAATTTTAACGAGCGAGAGGAGGTCGCAAAGGTGCTTCTTGTAGAGACTCTGATATTCGGAAAGGATGATGCGAGTGCATTCCAAAGATTGACGATAGATGAAGGTGTGAAGTTTAGGATGAGAACTAGGTGGGGTGCCAGAAAGAGGAAGTTTAATGATAAGACTTTTGGGTATGATTCCTAGAGAAAGGCACGAAGAGAGGAACTCGGAGTGACAGCCATATTGAGCAACTTTGTGAGCATGTCTACGTGCTTGCCGTAACCAATAATGAAGGATATTGGGATGATCCATAGTAACAGGTAAAATAAGTGGAAAAGGAAAGAAAGAGAACAGTGGTAAGGAAAGGAAACAGAACACTTAGCTTGTGTCACCACGGCAGAACCGGAACTGATGAGACAACGACGACGAAGAAAGATGAAGAAAGTGGGCTATTCAGCCATGCTACGCCCTCTTCCAATAAATCTTCCTCAGCAGCCAACTGTACTTCCACAAATATCGTTTACCGTCTCTCGTGCAATTTCTGCCCGGCATTTTATGTTGGCGAATGTACTACCCCGCTTTCAATACGAATGAATGGGCACCGCCACTCCACCACATGTCCTCCCTTCATTGATCCCATTCCTAAACATACCGCTTCCCATCGTAAGACCTTCAATAAATGTTTCTCTCTCTCTATATTAGAAGCCCTCCCCGAATCAGCAACTAATATTGAACTGAGGACTCGCGAGATGGCTTTCATCTGGTGCTTAAGAGCATTTGAATCGCCCGGGCTTAACTTGGCCCACTGACCAATAGCAACCCCTTGCTCCCGCTCCCCACCAGTCCCCTTCCCTTCTCCTGTTCCGCTTCCCCCCCCCCACCCGAGGTAACAGACCACTAGTTAGTCTCTTGTCGTTGACGATGGCGGCTTGCCCGTCGAAACGTCCGCAAATTATTCTGTGAGTGTCCTTTTAATTTTCATGTGCCTGTGTTTTAAAAGTATATTTATATTTGTGTTTATATATATATATATATATTTCGTTCACTCACTCACACACCGCCTTTTAGGCGAATAAATATATAATAATTTGAACAGAAGGTGAAAGAAAGAGATAGGAAACATGTAACTAAAATTGGACGAAGACACTGGTGATTTGGAAGATGGTACAGCCGAGAAATCAGAGGGTAAAAATGTGCCGTGACCGGGACTCGAACCCGGAACCTCCATTTGGATAGGAAAGGGCAGAGGGTTCCCTTTCCTATCCAAGGGATCCAGATTCATTTTTTTTAGGATTCATTCAGGATTTTCCTATCCAGATTCTTTATTCTTCTACCGCCGATGAAGACGGCTTGACCGTCGAAACGTCCAAGTTTTCATTTGTGTCTTTTTTGCGTGTTTCTGTGTTTGTTTAGTGTAACGCCTTTTTATTTATGCATGTATATATATAATTCGTTCACTCACTCACACACTGCCATTAGGCGAATAAATATAATAATTTATATATATACATATACCATGGCCCTTGGTAACGACTACAATTGGTAGTCTTTCTTCGAAATCTACCTAAAATACCTACTTAAAATGTGCATATATTATCAAGGATGTTTCACGAGCTTGAAAATCGTGGTTTACATCGACCAATATTCTACCAAGTTTTGGACTCTCAAAAACAAAATAAAGGCCACTTTTCATATTTTTCACTTAATGAGTCAAGATTTCAATGGAATGTTTTGTGGCATGACTTGTCCGCGCGCATTGCTTTCTCGGAAAACGAGAGTATCACCGCTGACAATCGTTTCTTGTTCGTGGTTTCATCGAGTAAATGCCAACTCCAGAATTACAGGTAGATGTCAGAGTCTACTCTTTGAAGTAGAGCAATAAATACAATCGTCGTTTCAAGTATCCTGAATGAGGGGCGAAGACGACTCCCGTGTCGAGAGTCGTTCTGACCTCGCTGTCTCACCTCTACGTGAAGCGCCAGGACTCCGTCCATCTCGTCAGCGGCGAGGCTCACGTCAGCCGGTCCTCCGTCCTCAGCGGACACGCGAATGGACTTTCCCGTGCACCTCCCGCCCAGCTTAGTTCCGGAAATGACGTCACAGTAAACACCCGGAGGCAAACACGTCTGAAAGAAATGAGAAATTTGATGCTATATAGTATAACGTGAAGGCGAGAGTGGATCCTCTTCGTGGGGGAGTCCGAGGCCCCAGTGGGCTCTTCTTCTTTGCAGATGCAGTTTATTAGTCTATTACGAGCACTTGAGCGCGGAGCGATAGCCTTGCGCGCAAATACACCTGGGAGAGAGGAATGAAGTTTGAGAGTCGCGCGAACAGAGCACGTGTCTCGGAGGCCATTCGAAAACAGTTGAACCAGGGGGTGCGTGTGTGTATGTTTGAAACGTTCGAGATATTCCCGATCGCGTAACTAAGGAGTCACGTGGCACTATAACGAAACTTCGAGAATTAGGTGTATTGGAACCATTCGTAAAAATCCCACGCAGCCTTCCCGATCGGGTGTTTTTTCACCGGAATATTAAATTCAATTCAATTAGTTTATTATCTTGGGTCTGTCTGGCCCATGAGACATTTTGTATTGCTATTATATTTTAATTTATTACAGAAAGGTAAATAAGAAATGTACAAAAAATAATATAACAATAAAAAAAGTATTAAATACAAAAAATATACAGTTCAGTCAATCAGTTATGCAGGTAATATGCATTCATGCATTATTAAGAAGTAGGTTGTACAGTGTACACCTTGGATTTAAAGACTCGTATTGATTGTAACTTTATTATTTCTGACGGTAACGAATTCCATATTCGAGGCAGCTGTCACCATAAAACATTTATTGAAGTGAGGGGATCTGTGTTGGGGGGATATGAATGTCAACAGAGTGATTCCTGAGGTAGATATTGAATGAATATTTCTTTTCCAAGTAATTCTATGGAACAGATGAGGTGGATTACCAGATGATATTATTTTAAACGTAAGACAAGATACAGGCGACGTTGTTTATATTTCAAACAGTTTAAGCGGCCATATGGGCTACTAATCCGATCCCATTTTTTTAGGTAAAAAATAAAGGGCATTGCTGAGTTCATGGTCACTTGCAGTTTGTTGCTGTTTTTTTCATCGAGATTTGTTAGCAGCGAAGAGCAGTAATCCAGGTGTGGGAAAATTAGTGTTTTTCCGAGGGTGGGACGTATTTTAGGGGGTACAATATTCTTTGATCTATATAATTGGTGTAACGTACCCAGGGCTTTCTGTTTAGTATATCGTTGATGAGAGTCAAATACATCTCGATTAGAGTCGCAGTAATCAACATATCAGGCGCTCAATTTAATCCATACGAATGTTTGAAAACACACCAAAATCTCGAAGCTTTCGTTGCTGAGCCACGTGACTCCTTAGCTACGTCATCGGAACCATCCCGAGCGTTTCGTACACACACGAACCCCAAAGGAAGAGTCTTTTGAACATTTGCATGGGGTGGCTGTAGATTAGGAATATTATGGAGTGCCGATGTAAAATAACGGGAGTCCTGTATATTCTTAGTCCCTTTTACAGCCCTTGCAGAGTGCTTGCAGTGCGGTTGGACCTCCGGCGAAGGCGGCGTCGAGGATGGAGATGGGGTTGGTGGGTGCGGTCCGTGGACAGAGCGCTTCCCATCACGAGGCATCGGATTCAAATCCCGGCAGAGGCGAAGATAACTCAGTGGAATCCCTACTCGGTTGCTACGTGGAGTGCACTTCAACGAAGTACTCCGTCCGCCGGAAGGAATGTAAAACCGTGGATCCTTTTCACCCTCCCTTCGTCGACCCTCCCAAAACGAACCATATTTCCCGGTCGCGGGACAAACTTATGAAACAACTATTTAATTTGCCAAAAAATACAAAAAAAAAGACTAACGAATTGAAACATTACATCTACCAAGTGACGTGCAAATCATCTCCAGGGCGTGTGGCACGGGGTGATTCCACATCAAGTATGAAATAATGACCCTGCGAATAAAAGTTGAGCTGTAAATGATTAAGAGTAAACTAATGCCAAAGCTGGGATCTGGGGGGATAGCCTGTAATTTCACCTCACGGAACATGACGTCACGGATCACTCCTTATATGGCGAATATTACCGAAAGTGGAGTTTTAAACCGTGCTCGCCAGACGGCGAGACCATCAGCCGAGAATGGTTCATTTCGTTCTTTATGTCGTGGAATTGAGCTTCCAAATGAGTGACTTCGAGAGCGGAATAGCTCAAATGAATCGTTCATTTGAGTTGGTGCTCTTCCGAAAGAGCTATTTTGGAAGTGGAATTAACAGAATTACCCTCCATGCTCTATCCTCCCTTCATTGCTCAAATTATCCTTCCATCCCTACCCGCCCAACTGTGTAAATTACCTCAGCCGTTGGTGTGCCTCGCCGGAAATCCAATGGAGTGGAAGGAACGGAGGGCGTTTTCTATTGTTTTAAACATAGAGCGGATCTCACCTTGAGGCGCATGTTCAGGTCCGACCCGTGCTGTCCGTTAAAGGCGACGAAACCCTTTCTGCCGCGACAAAAGGCGATCTGGTTGTTTCCGTTATCCCACCACTCGTCTACGCTGGTGCCTGCAGTGAGAAAGGCAGGTCATATTATTCGAAAAAAGAACTATAATAAAAAATTAAAACATACGACTGCCGGTTTAAAAAAAACGGAATAAAAAGATGAAAACAAAGTTTTGAAATGAAGGTCTAAGCAGAGTTATCAAGCATTTAACTAAATAAATTACGGAGTGAAAAGTTCACTTTTAGACAGTTTTTATTTTTTAAGTTTACTTTTGTTAAAATAATTGTTTAAAGTTTACTTTTGAATTTATTACCAATGTTGTAGTACTGACAGACGTCGGAGGTTATCTGAAAGCACAGCTGTCACCTGGTATGTTTTTTATCGTTGTCTGCAAAAGGCTTTCGCGACTGTTATCAGTGAGTTGAAGAGTCAACAAATAAACATCCTTCTTTACTTCTCGGTTTTAGCTTTAAGACTTCAGTGTAGTTCTGGCAAAAATTGGCTCTGCATGTTTTGAATTTGGTACCGGCAGCATTATTCTGCGCTCTTAGGGCGTGCATTCTTAAGTGCCTTCAGTGGAGACGGGTTAGATGATTGCGAGACACATTTCATAACCTGGCGTGCTCGATTTCTCAGCCACGTAAATGTTTTGAAAGCCTCCTTTTGCATGCGCCTCTTCTACGCGAAGGTTTTTATAGATTTGATGTGTGTTATTCCAGCTATGACGTGTACCAGTCCCATCTCCTGAGGATGGCACTTTTAATGATTTCCAGACACTGATGGTAGTAGAGATGAGGTGAACCTCGAAGTCGATACTTCTGATTCTCATGCATTGGGAGACATATTCACTGCGAATCTTCGGCGATACCACATCCTTTATTAGCAAATAATAACCCAAAAGAAAATGAATACGCACAGCGTTGCGGAAAAACAAAAGGTCTCGCAAAGTTGTTTTTATTCTTCCTTAATTCCTATGATCCCTTGCAGACCATTATTAAAGGGGATGAATTTCATTTTGATCTAAAGCAAATATTGGATAGATGGCGAAACTCTTGTCCAGTATGTTGATGGATAGGAAGAACTCCAGAAAGAAGAACCTCATTTGCACTATTACTCGCAAATCTGTAAACTCTTACGAGAAAATGAGGTCGAATTAAATTAACGTCGATGTGATTCCAGTTGTATGGTGCACGAGAATGCACGCTGTAAAATTCAGATTTAATTTTGGCGCCTCAAAATGTGAAAACTGGTGCCAGTTGCCATATTGTACTTAACGATACATAATGCTCTTGCCGTTTTTATCGACCACTGCTCCGCGAATACGAAGGTATTATGAGACGGTTGCGACCAGATATGCATTCGAATGCCACGCTGGACACGCAAAACTTACTAACCGGCGATGCCAGACCACGGACTGGATCTCGTCTCAACGCTCAAAGCACGTGACCTTGTATTTAAAAATGGCACGTCATTCTTTACACTGCGAGATAAAAAACTGGATTAATCAATGCCT
The DNA here is from genome assembly GCA_963573305.1 of Pyrrhosoma nymphula. Taxonomy (NCBI): domain Eukaryota; kingdom Metazoa; phylum Arthropoda; class Insecta; order Odonata; family Coenagrionidae; genus Pyrrhosoma; species Pyrrhosoma nymphula. The sequence goes on from OY754328.1 coordinate 46,648,696, forward strand.
GCACGTAAAAACGAACCTTCACCTGCAGGTAGACCTGTGCGATTATTTGATTAATTGAATGATCGATTCAATTATTTTTACAATTGATCGATTATTTCAGCACAACGATGTCGATTGCGGTAATTGACTCGATTGTCAATTTTTTTCAAGTGTCAATTGTTGTTCAATAGTCAAATTTTATTAAATTCATAATTATTGTCCGGTAATCGATTGATTGACGATTATTGAGTCGCTATGGATTGCGTATTGCACGTTTAAACTTGTTTGCTTTCGCTCGACGCCGGCCGATGGCCGATGCATGCTGATGCTTGCTGCTCGCACACACGCCAGTGTCTGTCGGATGAACACGCTGAGGATCTCATCTGCCTGTGTTCAAATAGCGATGTATTCCTTTAATTAATTAATAAAAGCTAACTGATTGAATTATTTTGTTGTTTTTCAAATTAGTTCTTTCATTCTTCTCACTGCCAAAGGAAATCATTTGAAAAGCACGATCCAATTGAGTCCCATCAATCAATTGGTTGATGCCAATTAATTGAGCAATGACAATTAATTGACACCCATTTCGATGCCAATAAATTGGCATTTGTCAATTAATTGAATGACTTCAATTAATTGTTATTTCTTCAATTCCCGACAATTGAATCGACTACATTTCCAATTATTCTTGTAATTGATCGATATCGATTTTTTTCGATAATCGCACATGCCTACCTACAGGCTACCATCATGTCACACTTATGAACGCACAATCCCGTAAAATCTGCCTTTTATTGGTAATTATGGAATCACCTTAATAATTGCCCTTTTCCTCAAACTTCATATCTTTGTCTTTTGACCCTTTTGACAGAGGTAAGTAATCGCACGATCCAACGTGCCAGTCCAACAGATGGTGCCCAACAATGTGGCGCCGCTCGCGACCTAAATCTCCGTCGCCTTATAATATATAGTATCCGTCTCTCTTTCCCTTGCGTTCGATTCGTTGCTGACCCACCATCGACGGCGTTGTGGAAGGCGACCATGTTGTATATCTGGCGCCAGCGGTGCTCGCAGACCCAGCCTCCGGCGCAGGTGAAGTCGTCGTGCACCTCCGCGCCGCGTATGTCGCCGCTGGTCGGGTCCGCGGGCGGCCCGTCGTCCATCTGCTTGAAGTGGTAGCTGGACATGAGTCGGGTCACTTGGCCGTGGGGCCAGCTCAGCATGAATGCCACCGCCATCTGCGGACGGAAAAGGAAGGCACGCTTTATTGTGTGTCGCCTTGGGGACGGACGGGAAGAAAAAACGTCTCGTACCATCGTCATGTCGCGAGATTAAAAGGCAAATGTTTCCTTTGGACAAAGAATCGGAAGTTTTTCTCGAGAGGTACACACGTTTATTCCTTTTTAAGGAAGTTCCTCCGTAATAAGACTTAAATGATTAAATGGATCATTTCATTTGTACCTATTATGGCCACTGACAGAAAAACGGGCCCTTTTTTTAAATATGATCAGATAATCTTTCCGAAGTGTTTTCTTTTTGGCAGACTGAACAAGAAATTACTCGGCTTTGAATGCCGTGGAGTATAAAAAAAGCAAAAGTGGGGACAAATATTATTTTTTCTATCGGATAATAATAGCCGTTTTTGTGAAAAATAGAAAGAAACACATTCTCTCAGGAAGTCGAATTTTAAGAAAATGTAGCCACGTTTCCATCTTATTTTTAAAAATTTTAATGTAAAAGTCTTAATCGTAAAATCTTCCCATACTTTTAAAGTACAAATATGTGTACGTACAAAAGTACAAAGGTGACTATGGGGTAGTCGAGTTTTCAATTCTACCACCAATAGTAGCTAACACTGGTTTAAAAAGTCCTTTTGGCCTGAGGCTCTCGACACTATTACGGATGAGTAGCAACCGATGCGATTTTCAATTACAGTTCTTTTATGTCACCTTATTCAACAATAAAAGTTGATTATTACATGATGAAGCTTTTACAAACTCAATGTTATTATCTAGAACGGCTTACGTTACACATTGTACTATAAGCGAATGATTCACCACGATTTTACCTCGTTCACATTATATATCCTACGAATTTTCAGTGTCAAAACTCTTCTCACATTTATTTGAAATATATTACTGTATCTTTTCTACTACATTGTTTGTTCAAAAACCTTTATCTTCACCATATGTTCACCATCAATAGCAGAAAGTAATAATTTCGTTATGGTGCTTTTTACGATAAAATCCGCCAAAAAAATGAACGATAATACATGCACATAATTATTAACCCAGATTATTCCGTCGTCCCTTTCCCACATTTTTAGTCAAAAATTAAAATGGACGGAAGAATGAAACTCCATTCAAACACGCATGACCTTAATAACTTGACATGTATGTATTTCATATAATTTTGCTTCTTAAATATTCAAGACAATACTCAGCCCCCGCAGGATATTTTGTCTTCATTAACCTGTTACAGAACATAAGAATGTGTGTTAAATTCAACATCTACACCTATTGCGATTTATAAATCATGAATGCTAATTCACTAATGTTCCTTTAATTATTTTCTATCAGCCCTGTACATGGTGTATGTCAGTACTAAATGATAGTTGGTATTGGTGTGACAAGTTTTCATCATTCCCCGAAACCAACATCCCGCGAACTGAATAATATTATTCAATACAATCACCATTCTCCATTTAAGGTAGTTTGAGCGAAAAATCACTTCACCTAGAATTTGATGAATTTGGCCTCATTTTAGATAAAAAATCTCATCTTTCTATTGATATCAAAATATCAACCCCTTGCCAAACTACTTTTCGAGCAATTTATCTAAAAATGTAAGATGTTTTACATGTGATAGATTATGGCTGTGCGCTCCAGAGGGAGAATATTTAAAAAATTAGGAATTTATAACACCTAAATGTCGTCAAAAAACTAACGGTGTGTTGATTGCATGTTTTGTAAACTATTTATAAAAAAATAATTTATTACTCACCACAATAATTTTTACAGAATCTCAAAAAAACCTGCTGTTTTTAAGGGTTTTCAACCGTACGGCGGGATAAAATGAGTCAAGTTAGAGACTTATGTAGCTTTATTTATTTAATTACTGAGATTTTTGGTCATATCTAACTATATTTTTACGCCATTAACATTGCAATATTTATTTCATACTTGTTACAGACGCTGAATTTAAAAAATAAAATTTGAATATGGTCTCCATTATGACTAGGGAACTATCTCGCTCAAACCACCTTTGAAGACCCCTCCCCCTTTACAGCCCCCTTACCTTGTACAGCCTGGCGTCCTTGTGGGTCAGCGTGTCTACACCGCCCCCGCCGTGACCTCGCTGGTTGTCGTGGTTGTCCACGAAGATGACGGAGTCAGCGCTCGGCACGATTCCCCAAGATGGACCTTCGGAAGAGATATGATGGGAGCGGTCAGTGGTCCACACTCATATTGTTTAAGAAGTGTAAGCAAACGAAAGAGGAATTTGTGATGTTCTTGCAGGTGCTTAGTGCGGCGCCATGTCGTCAGCTTGAGAACATATTGAGCTCTCTCGCATACATTCCGGAAGCTGTTTTTTTTTACTGAGCAAAGGTAGTACTTTCAATTGAAATCACTTCAGGCGTCACGTTTTGAAAACTTTCGCTTTTTATTCATAAGAAATAATAAATAAAAAAACTTTGCGCATCCTATTCATTCACAATTTAATTTAAATCGACCCTTGATTTCGACAACCTTTTACGAACTTTGATAATAGCATGGGCTTTTGAAACTTAGGCTAGTTTGAATTAAATGGTGTAAAAGTAATTGGCCCTCTATGCTTTATTTCATTATTAAGAGTGTAACTTTTCCGTCAGAGGTTGATCTCCGAAGCCCCACAGATACGGAGGCAGTGGAAGTAAGTGATATGTCATTCATTCCATGACGGTTGGGTTGATTTTGTGTAGCGTTTAAACGTTCGATATGATTCATTTAGTTGGCTGTCAACTGCAAGTCAAAGTTAAGTGTTTTACAAGGACTTGTGAAGTTTGTTACCTAGCGTCAGTAGGTCGGGGGAAATTGCCACTACAAATTTGAAAATGCTGGTGCTCCAAAACACTAAGATTTCTTTACAGCAACAAACAATTTAAACCTAATTTTTATTCCATTGTTCGTGGAAGATATTAAAATTCGTTCTTTGAGGGAAATTTAATATATAGTATATGAATGGACAATCGTAGAAAATTAGGGGAAAATTAATGTCTAACTTATTATAATAGATACTTAAAGTGTTTAATTGACGCAAACTTGCACATCCTCTGAGATGACCAGGCGTGTGTTTTTGCTTAAGAGCGATCATCATTGACGTTGAAGTGAGATTATTAATCACCTCGGTTGCTCACCTATTGCGGGGGCGCATGTTGATTGCGCAGTGGGTTGGTACACAGTCACTCACCGAAGGTCCTGAGCCACTTGAGAAGATTGCTTCCGCGGAAGGCCCTGCCGATCTCGGCGCCGAACTTGAAGTCCGTGACGCGGCCCAGGTGCGAGTACATAGTCCAAGAGATGCCCTCACCTGCCGCGAATTAAGAGAAAAGAATGCGTGAATTCTTAAGTCCGTTTCACACGATACGTGATCCAGCACAAGGTCCAGGATACTCGCTTATGTGATAGCTTTCCATTAGGGTGTGATATAGAACCAGCATGCTGGCTAACAAGCTATTGTACTCGCTTGGCTACTTGATTTCATAATTGATGCGGTACTAGTTTGCTACTAGCTCCCAGTAGGATCTAGTAGCCGTCGATCAATCACGTTAGCTTTTTCATTCGCAGTGCGATCTTCACTTTTTTTAAATCAGTGCCTCACTTTATCGCGGGTATTACGGCTTCTTTGGCGGTGAAAATGTCGCGACAATCCCTGCTATTACTGCAGCAGCCAAAAGTCGCCTTCTTTCATGGAAATTTTTCATCATCTTTTAACAGTTCGCAACAGTGGACGACTGTACCACTTCATCGCAAGCACAAGTTCAATGATCGTGTTGAAACCTTCTATCACGGTTTCTATCAAACTGGGTTCCGTCCTCAATATCAAGTACCAGCTAGCATACTAGGTCTTGTGCTGGATCATGTATCGTGTGAAACGGGCTTTAGATGCACTCCGTTCGAAGTGCTGAAGACGGTGCAGATCGTAACACGGTAGGTGGCATTCTGTTGGCTTCAGCCGAATGTTTAGTAAATATTTTACAAATTCGTTCATTGGAATTATGTGCAACTGAGACTTAGGGCATTCATGAACTTTTTGAGTTTAAGAATATGCAAAACTTTTTTTTTATTTTCAGACAAGAAATTAAATTTTTGATCTATGCAGAGCAGGCCGGGAAATGAAAACTAAATTAGAAGCTGAAGCTCCGTTCGGAGGCATCCAGGCAAATTAATATTCGCACAATAAGTACGGCCGCATGAAATGCCAGAGAAGGAAAATGGTGTAGTTGTGCACCACCTCTTACACATGAAGTAGTAATGCTCTAGGTTTAATTTTGCACCAATTTGTGCATAAAGCCATTCACCAAATGTCTGGCCAATATCTCGAATATGCCGCGAGTATTTTGGGGCCCTGAGCAGATATATTTGTTCCGCGAAATAAACAATACAAAGGATAGCCGCACGGTCCATTATAAACTGCCACAGGAGTACTGAGAGTGTCATACGGCTGATCAAAGGACTAGGTTGGGAGCGGTTGGGAGACTCGCACCACTAGGGACAAAAGTAACAGTGGAAGCTTTGGTCTAGAGCACCACGTATCATTCTGACTTATAAATATAAAGACTTAATGTGTTTCTTAAAGAAATGGACCGCGTCATTTATTAAGAAATTTAAGTCTTTCTTTTTATTTAGTTTAAATTTTTTTCCAGAATATTCCATAATTAAATGACTATTCTTCCATAGGACCAAGTTGAGTGAAGTGGTCGGGAACAAACCGGGACTAAGGCTGTTAAGCAACTGAATGTTGTCTGTACTTCTATATAATCAACCCATTTCAATCATAAGTTTCTATTGTGTCTCATTTATCATTAATTGACGCCGAGAAACACCACAATACCCAGATTAATGATTATCTAGATGATTTTTTTTTCTAGTTAAGTTTAAAAAAATATCAATAATTAATGATTATATTTTTGAGAGGAAGTTATGAAAAATTATTGAGTTCAATTTACCCCTTAAAATTGGGAGCAGAAACTTTTGATGAACGGATCACAATGTTCCTTTCCCTTGGATCGTGCGTCTCCCAGCGGAGAAACCACGCAGAAGTATTTTGGGAAGCGTCAAAAAAAGGGTGACCAGAAAACAACTGCATTTTTTAGTCACTTTCATGATTTTATCTGTAATTTCATGATATGCTTCATTGGACATCTACTGATGAGGGATCACATTGGTAGACTTCGTAATGAATGATTTTTTGCCGTGAATGCATGCAACCCACTTCACTCCAAGCAATATATTAAGTCCGGGGCATCCGAATACATTCCCAAATCCATTTTCTCAATTTTCCGAGAAACACATTGAATGATGTAAGTACCTAACCATGTTCCAGCTTAACTTGACTGCCATGAACACACTAGCGTTCCTGGAAGACTTTGTTATCGACGGAAATGCCAACTTTTTAAATATGTAATTCTAACCACCATAAACTTCGAAATAACTGTTTTTATTGTAAGGGATGTGTCACATTAACTGAATAAGCTGAATTGTCCCGAAAGCTTAATGAGGAAGAAATGAGTGGAGTCGTTAAATGAAAACAGCGATCGCGACATGAATCATTGCAATCTTCACTACCTATCTTTTATTTTTCCGCTTAGGTAGGGTCGACCCCGCATTTCAACCCCGCGTGATATCGCAATCTCTCGCGCGCCAACCCACGCGCCACGGCCACAGTCTCAACTAGACAGAGAGAGAGAGAAACAGTCGCTCGACGTAGCCACACCTCATTTTGATCGCCAATCAATTCCAATTCCCCGCGTTCCATTTTCGCTCCGAGTCACTTGACTCTGGGTAAGTTTTTCTGTTGGCAATGAAGTTGAATGATTAACTAATCTCACACCTCAGGTAGGAGATGGATGGGATTTATAAAGGGTGGTTAGGGCACTGGTTTCCCCTCCCAAGGACTCGAGTTCGGACCCCGGCGGCGGCGGTGGATATTTTTTATCGCAATCTCGAACCCTACTCGGGTGCTTTCTGGAGATAACTTCTAGTGGAGTAGGTCTATGGACCGTCGGATGTCCCATTAAACCTGAACCTGATGTTGAACCCATGTTGAAATAACACACAAATGGTAATTTCCACATTTTTTAATAAACCAACACTTAACAACCGACCATGGTTTCAACACATTGTGTCATTCTCAAGGTAAAAACAAGCATCACTCTCTCAATATTTATACCCAGGCCAAGGTAGGAGCAAGGTCCCCTCCCACTTCCATCACACCAATTCCATATGCCCCCACCTCCTACCTCGGCCTGGGTATAAATACTGAGAGAGTGATGCTTGTTTTTACCTTGAGAATGACACAATGTGTTGAAACCATGGTCGGTTGTTAAGTGTTGGTTTATTAAAAGGTGTGGAAATTACCATTTGTGTGTTATTTCAACATGGAGATAGCTTACTTCCACAAAATCAAGCCTGAAACGATTTTATACGCTGATGTTGAACCTCTTGAGCGACGCCTTTCGCCAAAGGGCAACGCCAGGTTTCTCTCTCCTCCCTATGCTAATTGCACCAATGACCGTGTGGTCGTCGCTCGCCTCCACCAATGAAAAACCGCCCTCTCAACAGGAGCCCCACTACATAAGGTGGGTCGCCTGCGACTGAACAGTTTTCTATTGAGTGGCTGAATGGCGGGTTAATTAGTGACGTGCACAAAGTGTGAAATCTCACCGCCCATGTCGATGACTTCTTGGAGGATGAAGGGTTTGGCCCGTGGAGGAAAACCGTGAGATTCTTTCAAGTCGTCCAGGCGACTGAAGATGGCCTCCATGTCGGCCGGCCACATGTGCTTGGCGGCGTCCACCCTGGCGGAGGAAATTGTCGTCAGTCAACGCCACACTCACTCATCTTGGAAATCTGCGCCTGAAAAGCATCCTGCGCTAACATTGGCCCAAATATCCAATCATACTGTTTGGTTATTGACCGAAAAGCGGCGTAGACATTTAAGGAGAATTACAGGTCAAGGTACATACTTATAAATTGGGATTTGTAAAAAGTTATGGAAAGTGTGACGATTAATTTAGAGAACTAAACCACTTCTCCCGTGCTAGACACTGCCAGTATTTGGGATCCTCATGGAGTTAGGCTTTAATACTGAGTCAGCACTCGGGCGACTATGATTAGCAAGATATATAATAGGTCGCTATTATTATATCACCAATGTTACCAGACTTTGGAAACAACTAGAATCAGAATTACTCTTTAAAAAGTGGGTTAAAATTAGACAAACGTTTTAGTAAGTTCTTAGCCGATTCATTTTATTGCAACGCCAAAAACATTTTACAAAACACGTCATACTACAATGTATCAGATCATAAACATAAAATAAAGGAACAAACAGGTTTAAAATATCACTTTTTCCGCGATCAATAAGAAACCATTCTATATAAACAGACACTCTTAAGCTAAGATTATAGCTGCCATTGTAACTGTATAATTTAGTTGTTTTAAAGCTATTGTAGCTGGTTAATTAAATTTGCTATCTAATGTTTCAATATCAAGTGTAGATAACTATTAAATATTATTAGTACTATTGGTAACGTGCATCACAAGCTTCCTGTACAACTCTTATATACTTGTGTATGAATGTATTTCCATAAAACGTTAGTATTCTTTTAAGATCACTGTGCCATAATTTATCTGTAGCATATAATGTAGTGCATGTTGATGAAAGCTCTCGAGTAATTCAACTACTGTCACCATTGATGGGTCAATTACAAGGTAAATGTCGTCTTGAATTTTCAAGAGTGTCGTGTTTTGAGCTATGATGCTTAGCGAAACCCTGAATGGTAATGATTGAGCATACTTTGAGTGTTAAAATATTCACACACCTACTTGTAGAAATATCTCTCGAAGACATTTCATTTGCTACGTGAAAGTGAAATGGGGCGATTATGCAAGGAAATGAAGTTTTTTTTAGTTTTATTAATGAGGGTATTTAATGCTGATTTCCTAATGCTTGGGTAGTTTGATGTGGAGAGCAAAAATTTAAGATTTCTAGAATAATTGCGAAATTTATGTCTTTAGCTTTCATTGCGTATTTGATTTTTAATTCCCAAGAAACCTGTTTAAGATATCAGCTATGTGATGTACTAAAGTAAAATGTATTATTATTGAATAATTCTAGGGGATCAGTTTTGCATATGTCTCCTTATTTATCAAAGAACTACGGTGGTTACTCATCCTCGAACCTTTAGCTGTCTGTGGCTTGGGCTGAGAATGACCCTGGTTGTGAGTTCACAGACCATGGTACTGAAGAGCTCCATCGTTGTGAGGTGTTTAACTCCGATGGCGAAAGCAAATAAAATTGCAGCTCCGGCTGAAAAAGTCCTGGACCGAAAAAAACCGCGGGGCATAACTCAGGCCCAGCTACTGACATATTAAACTGAAATGCTCGATTAGCTGCTGTATCCTACTAATCTTATAAATGTGAAAGTTTGTATGTTTGGATGTTTGTTACTCAATCACGCAAAAACTACTGGACCGATCAAGCTGAAATTTGACATGTAGATATAAAATATATCTGTGGGTAATATAGGCTATATTAAAAAGCCCTAACGGTCCCCTAAAATCCCCCAAAGGCCCCTCTGGTGGTCCATGCTAATCATTGGGTTCGGTGCAGTGGGTTTATATTTTGCTTTTTAAAAGTACTTTCACTCAAGATAGAGAGCTGGATTTTTTTATCAGATGGCAGAATATATGAAGTTTCTAATTCTTTCAATCGATTTTCTGTCAAGTTTCGTATTCGTGTAAAAGTTATGTTTTTAGCTGAATATTTCCTTACCAAACAAATATTTGATCTTAAAAAGATATTTACGCCACTAGCATGTAAATAACATGTTTCCTGTAGGCCTATGCTATCACGTTGAAAGTATTAGAAGGGCCTAGAGTCCCAAGGGCCCCTTGACTGGGACGCAAAAGTTTGGCGTCCCAGTTCTGCTGATGCGTAATTTTGATGCACCGAGATTGTGCAATGACACAAGGCTGCTTGCCACAGAGCTGGGGAGAAATATCATAAAAGCCACTATTCCCTCCCGGAGCAGATAGAGGAGAGAGCGTATTTATTCCCCGAATCCCAATGATCTCTAATAATTTACCATTTCAATTTAAGAGGCTGCAATTTCCCCTAAATTTGGCATTTACAATGACCATCAATAAATCCCAGGACCAAACGCTGAAGTGGCAGGAATTAATTTGGGAACCCCTTGCTTCTCTCATGGTCAGCTTTATGTCGGTTGTTCTAGAGTATCAAGTGCCCAAAACTTACACGTATTGGCGGAAAATAATAAATCATATAATGTAGTCTATACAAGTGTATTAAGCTAGAAATAATTTGTATTCTGTAATAATCGCGTTATACGATGTTGAATAAATAATCCTTACTAATATATAAAAATGCAATGGTGTCTGTCTGTCTTTTTCTCCATCACGCAAAAACTACTGGACCGATTGAGCTGAAATTTGGCATGTAGATAAAAAATATATCTATGGATAATATATAGGCTATATTAAAAAGCCCACATAGCCCCAGAAGGCTCCCCAAAGGCCCCCCTCTGTTGGTCCATGCTAATCATTGGGTTCGGTGCAGTGGTTTCATTTTTTGCTAGCAGACTGAAATAAGTCATTGAATGCAAATATATGTAAGTATGGAAACAAGGGAAGCGATTAAGTTCATTCACTCAGAAGATGACTCTCAAAGAAGACCACTCATTATTCTTAAATTTGTTTTGTGGCTTTTGTATATAATAAAAAATTCAGTGTTTTTCACACACGTTGAGTTTCAACGGGTACCTTTAGCTTATACAGTATATATTCATGGCGCTTCACTGTAGGGTCTGCGGTTACATTTAAGGGGCGCTTATAAAAACTTTAAGGGGTTCCCGAGGCAGCTCCGGTGGCTTACTCTAGGATTAACATGAAGGGAGACTAACGAAAACGAGGTAATATGCTGACCTCGTCAAAATTACGATACTTTGTTCAGGTTTTAAAAATGAACTAGTACAGTCTGTTTTCAGTTTTATGCAACACTAAGATTTCGGATAGTCTTCGGATTTTTATTCATTCTGCAACGTTCTAACGTTAATGATCGCTGGATCATTGTCGAAGCAAGAACGCAGCAGATGACCCGAAAAATAATGATAATTTTTTTCGCATGCATTTTTATTTATTTTTTATCAGATGCATGCTTTAGTCATGTTCCATCTTTGCTTATATATATATATATATATATATATATATATATATATATATATATATATATTTACGAGTTCGTGGAAAATCACACACGCGATAATATAAATAAACTATGCCACAGGTGGGGCGGAATTAAATATAAACACATAAAAAAGAACACTCACACTATAAGTTGATATTTCGGTTGCTCTAGAACCTTTCTCAAAGATAGACGGATACAAAAAGGACGGATGTTTTTGTATCCGTCTATCTTTGAGAAAGGTTCTAGAGCAACCGAAATATCAACTTATAGTGTGAGTGTTCTTTTTTATGTGTTTATATTTAATTCCGCCCCACCTGTGGCATAGTTTATTTATATATATATATGTATATATATATGAGCAAAGATGGAACTGTATCATTCTGTATCCTTCCTTCTGTGAGAAAGGCAGCTTTTCGGCTGCCGAAATATCAGAACGTATAGTGTGAGTGTTCTTTTTTGTGTTTCTATATTTAATTCCGCCCCACCTGTGGCAAAGTTTATTTATATATATATATATATATATATATATATCATGTCAATGTATTCAAATGGACAATTTTAAGGCAAAATGAAAATGACAGACATTATGAAATCCATCTCACCGAAATCCAGCCACTCCGTGCGATATCAGCCTGTTGAGGAACTCCACCTGTTTCCCTCGCACGTACTCCAGTCGCATGTCCAAGTCGTGAAGGCCAAGCAACCGACAGTTCCTAACCTGTAACAGAATGTTCACGCTCGATTCGCACCGCGACGCATGTCGGGAAGGGGGGCGTGGCTAGGTGTGCGTCGTGACGCCGCAAAGCGGGCGGGAATCGCTGGCCAACATTATTACCTACGTTACATTTCATGAAGTAGAAGAACTATTTTTCCCACGTAAATGCTTTTTATCCGTTATAGTCAAACCCTATGTTATTTATCATGTAGACCAATCAGGGATTTCTCTAGAAAAAAATGGCGGAATCAGTAAAAATCCTCTCATACGACTACTAAAATGTCGCTTTGATGTCTGTATATGCGGACTTTCTTTTATTGAGTGTGGAAATGGTTTAGTCTGATATTTAAATATCAATTGGGTGAGGAACTAGAGCTATTTTAAAATTTGGTTCTTCCGTCGGCCCAGAATATGTCGTCAAAGTTTAGAAAAAACATCTCAAATTTTACTTCGGAATTTTCCTCGAAAGTCCAGTAACACTGCTTTTCGTCGTGAAGCGTCGTCAGCTGTTTTGTTTCAGGCGCTAGTGGAGATCAGAAATTCTGGAATTTTTTGTTTGGAAGCGCATCGCTCGCGGATTGACTTCTTACGACTCCTTAAATATTTGTGGATCTGTATATTTACAAACGATAAATGAAATGAAAGCATTAATATTTAGGATTTGTACTTTAAGCTTTCTCCATCGTCTATATTCCGTATCCATGAGCAATGAAAAGAAGGAATGTGAATTAATAGCAGAAATAAAATGGCTGTAGTACTTTATGCTAAAAATTAATCGATAAGACGATGAAGTGGTGAAAGGATATCACTCTGTGGTGTAAAAACATCGTGAATACGATTAGATTATTTCATCGCATAGCAAAAGTATTTTATTTCGGATTTTTATTGAAATGGAGAATTAATAGTTCATCTACCAACTAGATGAGACCTCTCAAAGTGCGTCATGTTTTCGGTGTGCCCGTCCACCAATTGGGCGGACGCTGTGTGTCCTCCGGTCATCACCTTACATCGTGAAAGAGCATCGTGTGATTGCCAACGGCTTCTGACGCTAAACCCTAGGATTTGGAGAATTGCTTGGGAGTAGAGTTTGAAATGAAGTACCTGCTCGGATTATACGTCTCTCTGATATATATATATATATATATATATATATATATATATATATATATATATATATATATATATATATATTTTTTTTTTTTTTTCTCCCTTTCTATTCGCGCGCACCGTATCTGCAACTCACTCTCAAATTGCTCTCGACCACCACCTTAGCAACTTAAAAACCGCTCTCCTTAAACGCGGCTACCCCTCCCCTCTCCTTGATCGCCGCATCCTACCCTCCACCACCCCTTATACTCCTCGCCCTAGATCATCCACCACCAAACCTCCCTTGAACCTTTGCACCACATTCCTTCCGGGGCTTCACCAAGTTAACCTCATCCTCAAGTCACTTTTCCACATTTTGAGCGACAGCCCACTCACCTCCGACTTAATCCCCAAATGTCCTACCATTACTTACAAAAGACCGGCCAACCTCAACAATATTCTACGCCCCCACCAATCCCGTCCCACTTTGATCCCTCCTGAAATCCCCGGTACCTTTCCCTGCCATAGACCTCGTTGCAAAACCTGCCCTTTAATATGTAATCTCTCTTATTTCCACAGTCCCAACAACCCCACCCCATTTCCTATATCTTCCCACGGCAGCTGCACTACCTTTAACGTGGTATACCTTCTGCAGTGAGTCTGCCCTTCCTTTTACATCGGCGAGACCTGCAATCCCCTGTCCATCAGAATAAACGGACACCGCCCAACTTCCCAGTCCCAAAACACGCCTCCACTCATAACCTCAAATTCGACTCTTGCTTCCGTCTCACCATCCTCCACGCCCTCCCCGCCGACGCTTCGAACACACAACTTAGGAACACTGAGCTTTCTATTATTTGGTTTTGTCGCGCCTTTTCCCCTCCCGGTCTTAACATTATGCACTGAATTTTTGTCCATTTACTTTCTCCCTCCTCCTCCGACGCCTTTTATTCTCCTCCCCCACCCCCTCCCAACTTAGCAACTTTGTTGCACTCCTATAAACAGCCAGGCGCAATTCCCTACTTTGTTGCATCATCATCCCCCCCTCTAAACATCCAGGTGCGACACCACGTGACCTTTCCCGTCCCTCTTACACTCCCCCACCCCCTCCCAACTTAGCAACTTTGTTGCAGTCTTTTAGACAGCCAGGTTCAATTCTCAACTCATCCCAGTTCACCCACACCCCTCCCTACTTTGTTGCACTCCCTCCTAGACATATAGGTGCGACACCAGTGCCCATCCCCGTCCCCCCTCCCCTATACCACAACTTCCCCTCACTTCCCTTCTTTCCACGCTTCCCTTCCCCTACCTTGGAGCGGTACTTCTCAATTTTCTACAGCTGAAGAAGGGCCTACATGCCCGAAACGTCCCAGTAAGTCCTCTCTCTCTTTTTACTTTTCTTTCCCCACCCCCTGTCATGTGTTTTTATTATATATATATATATATATATATATATATATCTTCCCACTAGGGGGAAACAAGCACACGCGTAATGTAACAATAGTCTACGTCGAATTGACGTGCACCTAATTTGCGACAGATAACCTCTTTTCGGACTCACTTCCTGCCATCTGGAGGCACGGAGCAACAACACTCGAAGGACTCATTGTCCGACGACTCTGCCCAACCGAATTCGAGCCAACATCGATACTCATCTCCGGCGATCGAGCGCGAAGCTGTGTTTCCATGGTGATATAGGCCGCTGCCCATTATTCATGTCCCTCGGCAGTATTACTGATTACGCTTTCATCTCATCAATGGACACGAATATCCTTCTTGTGACGGTATTCTATTCGGAATTTTTATGCCTCTGTTAATTTTGTTTCATGCCGCGAGGCTTGGGTGATACATGTGATTACTTTTTTAATTAGCTGCCATGCCTGTCTCGGTTCCACTGATTAACCTCGTGAAATATTTTTCTTTGAAGGCCTAAGCGATAGTGCTTTTTCGTTGACCTGCAGCAGGGTCGACGTCGCCCTCTAGGTGAGCTATATTCGTGCCCGTATGGGGCGCCTCCCTCTCCGCCCCAATGTCTTACTGCGAGTAGAGGAGGAGAGAGGGGAGGGGTGACTTTTTATAACAATTGCGACTTTATTGAGGGTGAAATTAGGGCTGTGCAGACCTCTCTTCCATTTAACCCTTATACGTTAACTTAACCCATGCCCTGAGTGGAAGGAAAATCCGCCCAGGCGGGACTCGAACCCGCGGCCATAGAATTGGCAGGCGAGGACTCTCTACCCCGCCGCCAACGAGGCCGGCTGAGGAGAGGGAGGGCGAGGGAGGGACGGAGGGGGAGGGGAAATGTCACACCCCGTTGGAGTTGTTCTGAATGTAGAGAGAGATAACATTGCTGGCATACCTGATTACAGCGCCACCAATCGAGAAAACGCACGAACTCCTTGAGACTATAGGCACGGGTAACCTTCAAGGCTACCTAGTGAGGTGGTTATTTGGCGGATAGTTACGTTTCTATTTTCACGAATACCCTTTTGAACCAACAAATAAGAACGAACGAACGAAATTTTTTAACCAAAAGTTCCGTACCTTTCCGTGTGCCAGCGCTGTAATCAGTATTTCGCTTTACGCTTCGTCGCCATCTTGCGTGACGTAGGTATTCCAGAAATGTTATCCCTCTCTACATTCTCTAAAACTCACCTCGTTGGCGTTGTGATAGTCTTGGACGTAGCAGTTGGAGTGGAAGTGCGATGCGTTGAAGGGGACGCCGGGGTACCAACTCCCCTTGGGGTCCGCAGCGCTGCCCCCCGTCCCCCGCACCGGGTCCGGTGCGTCTCCAGTCATGTGGTTGAGCACCACGTCCACGTAGATCCTGAGGGAGAAGAAGGACATATGAGGAGAGCGATGCCGGAGCAGAGAGATCGCCTCGCGATGCTCGTGAATAAGCAGTCCAAAGAACGGGATATCCGAGGCCAAAAAGGCGTGGTTCGATGACGCCTCTCTCTCTTTTTTCCGTTGGCCTCACCTGACCCCAGCGACGTTGCACCGCCTCACCATCTCCGCGAACTCCTCCTCGTTACCAGAGCGACCGTCAATGGCGTACGACATCACCTGGTAGCGCTCCCACCACGGACGGAACGGGCTGCTCACCACGAGGCTCTCGTGCACCGGGGACACCTGCAAAGAGAGTGTGGCGTGGGATATGACTAAGATGGCTGCACACCAGCACCTCGTCGCTCATCTCACTCTATTCACAGATAATGGTCAATTTCAAAATCGCACTCGAATCGATTCGAATCGTGCGATCACGTCGACTTCGTCACATGCGACACGGGTCCGACCGACCTATTCATTCAATTTCAATAAATGCTAATCATTCTGAGGTGTTGCAGTTAGCGCAGGTCGGTCAAACACGTGATCTGCGCATCTACATCTACGAAGTACCGTGCAAGCCACCACTAGGGTGTGTGGCACGGGGTGATTCCACACCTGGCATGTAGCACTCGTCCCAGCACAAGTCAGAACCTCGCACGCTACCCCTGGCGCTAGGCGCAGGCCAAAACAGTCAGGAGAACAGTGCGCAGTCCAACCGGAAACTGGGAGAGTGATACGTAAATGAACATACAAACATGCAGAACAATGCTATACACACATCCAGTGGTTAATATTGCTGATGTCGTTAATTTATGAATGCTACGAGATGCTACTTCATACAGAGAACAAAATAAAATAATTCCAGACAAATCGACCGGTGTGAAGTGTTTGTAATGATATGGTGTTATTAAGCACAAGTGAAAATTCTACTCTACATATTGAGGGTGGGAGTTGCATATGATTTATCTATCACAACTACTATGGTCCCTTATTGTGCGTGGGAAAATTAACATTTTAAATCTATCGGTTCGGCAGTCAATTTCCTTTATTTTATTCCTGTGATCGCTTCTACCGTAGTACATACGTTGGCTCTAGCAGTATATGTTGAACCTCCGGCAAAAGACCACGCGAGCGACGATGCGCGGGACGATGTGCGCAGGCGCGCGGAACTTTCGGTGATCTCCAGGTAGGTGTCGTGGTGGCATTCTGCGGGTGCTAGATATAGTCGCGACCAAATGTTTTGTAAATATTTTAAAAATTCGTTCAAACTACAGACTGAAAAATGTAAGCTCTTTACCGCAAAGTATTAAAAACTCAACTTTATCCGTGTTTTACGCTTTTTCTGAAAATCAGCTCATAAGCTGCAATCGTGGAGTAACTAAATTAAACTGCAGGAGTTGTACCACAGTTGTACTGTCCACATATATTTAATGTACAATATTACGTTACGCGTGTTTCAACGCTTAGGGCGTCAGCATCATTGAAACACGTGTTGTGTATTATTATACATTAAATATTAGTGGACACTACAACTGCTGCAGTCTAATTTAATTATTTAAATGCTGTTCCACCACGCAACGCCAGATACAGTCGAATGTATTACAATCGTGAATGCGATTATCGAGAGGCTCTCTTCTCTCCTTCAAACGCTTTGCAGTGAACGTCAACTCTGCTCCTCATCTGTTTCGAGTTCTATAGCCGATCGGGAAGTGTTTGCGAAGAGATCAGCGGCACACAACAGCGAATGGAAAGCGCCCATTGATTTGGTTTTGCTTTAAAAATAAGTTGTATGACGATTTTCTACTCCATATTTGCATTACTGCAGTTTATAGCAGCTCTTCCGTGTGAAAGGGCGACTCAAAACAAATTGCCAAATGTCGTTCGTCTCTCGACTTCGACGATCTCGCGAGATATTCCTGACTTTTTTAACCATCCGGCATTTCTCACTTTTGTTACAATTTCGGTGCTATAACTTTTGTTTGAAGTAAAAAAACACGGAAAAACGTCAATTAGGAACCAATGATCCTAAATTTGCGTTGTAAGTGACTATACTTCGTCCATTGTAAAAGCGCAGTTGACCGTTAGAAGCGCAGCCAATCAGGAAACGCATTCAATGCCGTCTGGGGAAGCGAATCACGTTCCGACCGAAGAATTCAAGACGGTGGCCTTTTTTTTTTACATAATATGATCGTTCATTTCATGACCATTTTGTGACCATTTTTACCATCACCATTTCATGATCTTGCCTTTCTGAGCCAAATCAGTAGATTTCATCGAATTATTGCACATAATTTGACGATGCTTTGCTTTCTTTGTGCATGAACATAGGCTGAACATGCAACCGGCTAATACCTTGTACGTTTAAAAAAATGTTTTCGGTGGGATAAGGCAGTGCGTTCTTAATCGTTAAATAAATGTTGGTGAATCTGCTCTCTTCCAGGCAACTTTCGCTTTTTGAACTAACATTATAAAGAATGAAGAATGGACGGAAAATTTTACTAAGTGTTGCATTTATGTTATAATACTAGCTGACAAAAGTTACCTCAAAGCGTACATTAACCTTAATGAACTCTGAAGGTAGGGATGATGATTGCCTTCCATAACTATATTTTTAGCGTTCATGTTAGAGGAATAACCACTTTTAAGGGAAATAAGCAATCGCAAAAGATTTCACCAGTGTAACTCACTGCTATTTGCATTAATATAGAGATGACAACTACGATTATTCTATCAGAACTTTGACATTAGTAATGTGTATTGATGATGCTTCAAGAAGGTGTATGATTAAAAAGGTTAGTGATAAAGATTCATCTATTTCTTTACTTTCGTAACATATCCCACAAGACTAATGTGAAGTTGCTAGGTGATTGGAAAGGCACATTACCTAATCGTAGGTTAATATAGGTTGAAGTTTTAAAGTTCATTGGTTTAAAACCTTTGAAATGCTACGGATGAAATTATAAAAGTCAACAACTCTTAAAATAGGTACAAGCAGCCAAAGTAGGTCTACAAATATCTTTTGAAAAAACGCAGTTCATGACAAACATTAGTGATGCCCCTCAAAATCTTAAAATCCATACAAACACAATATCCAAAACAAACTGCTTTAAATACCTAGGGGAATTGATAACAAACAACACAAAAGAAAATATAGCAATAGAAACTCGAATACACAAAATGGAAAGGGCATTTTGTATGAAAAAAAACATATACCATAAAAAAACCTTATCTTGGAACACTAAACTAAGACACTACCAAACAGTGGTTAGACCTGAAACGCTTTATGCAGCAGAAACACTTAAACTAACAAGAATGGGGGATCTCGAAAAATTAGAAAAGGTTGAAAGAAGAATTTTGAGGAAAATATTGGGACCTAAAAGTAACAGCAATGCAGAATACAAACTAAGACCAAACAGAGAGCTATATCTAAAAGTTGAAAAATTAGTCGATGTAATGAGAAAAAAACGAATGCAGTTTTATGGTCACATATTTCGAATGAGTAACTCCAGACTAACCAAGAAGATCTTCAACCTACTAAACAGCTACAAATCCAAACCTACTTGGTTAATTGAAACTCAAAAAGATATGGAAAACTTGGGAATAAAGATTGACACAATAGATGACCGAACTCTTTTTAGAGAAGTAATTCACTCAGGAAATTTCCAGAAATAAAAAAATCGAGGGATGGAAGAAAATGGACGCAAGAACAAAAGGAAAGGCACTCTCAAAGGATGAAGGAAATATGGACAGAAAGAAAATTAAATCAAAAAAGGCATACCCAGAAGTGATTTATCGCACCCTCAAATGGGTTATTCGAAGAAGAAGAAGGTTAATATAGACGGAGGTAATTAGTAACATGTTTTAAAAAATAAAACGAGCACATTTTTAGAAAGATTATTATTACGTTTGACGGTATTAACAAAAATGTTTCTCGGTCATTCCACCGGTTAAGAGGCTCCATATCTACCGAAGTTTCTGAGAACGACTTGTTCTTCATCTTCAGAAGGAATTCAGAAGACCTGAAGATGACTAACAAGTCGTTCTTCGAAACACCGGCAGATATGAAGACTATTACCCGGTGAAACACACGAAATACTTTCTGTATCAGATTCACTGGAAAAATCTTAGATCATTTGGCAGAGAATATGTTTGATTCATTCAAGTGATGCCAAACCTTTCATTCTTTGTTCACAATACTTTGAAGACAATTATTTGTAAATCTCATGCACATACACACGCGAATTTATCTTTTTTCCCATGAGTGATCATCGCTTTTCTCATAATGCGTACCTGCTTACAAATAAAGGGACTGATATGTATCCAAACATGGTCGTATTTGCCTGGTAAAAATATTTTCCGACTTCCAAATGATTTTTAAACAGGCTCAAATAAACGAATTCTAAGGAAAATAATTAAATTTCACTGCGGGAGACGTGTAATATAAGTAGACACATTACGATTAATGACATAGCTCGCAAGATGGATCGTGATTTTAATTTTTTAGTAGTTTATTATTATCCAAGAAATTACCATGTCTCAACTCTCCCACCTACAGCTGAAAAGCTGTAGAATTTCAATCGTTAGACGTATGGCTTTAAAATTAGCCAACAACGTGTGAAACTACATTTTCTACTGGTTTGAGAAATGTCATTGCCCCACATGTAATATCCTCGGAGTTACTTGCAATCATACCTCCTGAAAATCACAAAAAGCTCCACATTCTTCGTTCCTTGTATTCAAGGGGGCCGTGGATGAACCCTTGAAACAAAAGGCGAACAGAGAACAAACTTTTCCCAGTGGGTTTTTCGATCGTAATTTGTTTCCTAGTGTACAAGTCGTAGACTGTTTAAAGAGTGAATATACTGCTATACAAAAAGGCATTATCAGATTGCTGGATTCTTCGTCGCCACGGGTGGTTGTACGCTAGACTATATTTAACAAATCTTGTTTGAATGCGCTTTGAGAAATGAGGCAAATATTTGTTTGTTCATCTTCACTCACTCTATATCGTGTAACCAGGGTGAGCAGCACTGGGTTCGGCACCCACCAGGCGCGCGATAATCGTGTCACGGTTCAATGTCACACTTCAGGGTCAAGACACACACTCACACTCCCCCTTAACGGCTACGGGGCCAAAAAGCAGAAACAGGAAAGGACAATGCGCGTTCAAACCAGAAACTAGGAGAGAGAGCTACTACGTAGGCGAACATTCCCAGTATACGGGTTGACATAAATCTGAATACTAAGTTCATGGATACTGCGACATAAGTATTATTCATGCAAAGAATAAGGCCATGCGGGATATTTCCAGCGGGTTGAAGCGACAGTAAGAATGGTAAGTTGTTGAACACATGTGCAAAGTCTAGTCTACCAAGCGACATTCCCCTCAAAAACATTAAACTAACGTTAAAAAAATTCCCCACCTATCAAGAAAAGTAAAAAATATCTTTCACACGAAGTTAATTTCGTAGCAATAGGATCATTGGTTTTAGAAATATAACGTCTCAAACTTTAGTGTATAGACTTTCTGCATAGACAGTAATCGTGCGGGAAAGTAAAATTTACCTATTTCTCGTTTTCATCGGAGCAGTTAACGGTGAATGGGAGTGATACGAAGACCAGCCAACACACTATAATCCTTTGCATTCATTCATTTCTCGAGAATGTAGGTTTTAAAGAATGATTTGTTATCGTGATGACCGAGGAGGGATGTCTATGGCCTTCAGTCTCGGCGGGCAGTCGTGTATGGAAGCGTCGTTTTCCCGCTAGGGCCCCGCAGTCCACCCCCCGCTAATGCCTCCACCACCGCCTCCCTTTCCA
This sequence comes from Pyrrhosoma nymphula, assembly GCA_963573305.1. Taxonomy (NCBI): domain Eukaryota; kingdom Metazoa; phylum Arthropoda; class Insecta; order Odonata; family Coenagrionidae; genus Pyrrhosoma; species Pyrrhosoma nymphula. Next base: position 46,670,594 of record OY754328.1, read on the forward strand.
AATCCTTTCGCATGTCAAGCGGCCGAACCTGACGGGAGGACAGACCGCACGCCTGGGAAGCGAACATGGGAATCTACTCCACTTTATTTCGAGCTTTCTAAAACACCGAATATGGCAACGATTCATATTCTTGATCATTAACCGGGACCGCAAGACGATTAACATCATTTTTTGTACCACCCTCCATGAAAGATTCAAGGAATTCAGAGTATTTTTGGAAAACTTCACCGCAGCGGTTTGACAACGCCGTGGCTGGGGCGGGAGCTTCCAAGTTTGTGGAGGAGGTCGAGGGATGAGCTTCATGTCGGCGAATGAAGCTTGTATAAATGGCCACTTTTGATGACCCAGATATCTTATTACTGTACAGTCCTCTTCGATTGTCCAGGAGGGGGAAAGGGTATTCACAAGTCTCCAGATGTTCTCGAAGGGGGGCATCCGCCTGATTTAGTTTCCGTTCGACTTCGTCTCGTAGGGTGGAGGAGAGTGAACTCACCTGTACGCCTCCGAACCCGTACGGTCCGAGGAATCGTTCGCATTCGCTCGCCACGTCCCGGAACGTCCACTCGAAGAGGTGGACGAGGACGGAGCGACCGGGCACCATGTGAGGGTCCTTCCAAGGGGCACCCGGCGACGACGACACCGTCGACACCACCACCATCAGCACCAGCACCCATCGGGAGACCATCATCGAGATGAGATCAACTCCTCCTCTTGAGACAGAACGACGACGACTGTCCCCTTCACTCTCCGCTCACCTCTGACCTCGTCCATATCTTCGCTGACCTCCCCTTTCCCCCCAATCGCCCGCCGGCTGCGATTGTTATTACGCGTCGGTTGGAGGCACTGCTGTCTCTGTGGGCACGGCGCGCGGGCTGAGCCGGACTCCTTTTCGAGGAGTCGTTTTTATTTTCGGCAACGCGAAGATTTTATTCGGATTCACAGTCTGAAAGTTTTGAAGAACGTCGCGTATGAATAACTCGCTGTATGTCGGCGTGTAAGTAATCTACATAATTTACTGCTTGAAGTATAAATAATGGCTTTCCATGAGCCATAAAAATACTGAAAAGAGTGTCCGCCATTTTGTTAAATAGTGTCCTCTCCCCCTATGAAGAACTCCCCTCCCCTCCCACTCCCCCCATATAATTCTAGTTGTACATAGAGATGACGAAAATTTCCTCTAAATCACCTGAAGATGAACTCTATTACGAAACCGGTCGTTCCAATAACTTTATGTGGAATTGTGAAGTTTGATTTTTTTACTGTGACACAATGGAAGTGCCAGAGGCCAGAGTCAGCGCCAGTGTCTTACATAAATTCAAAACATATGATTTGCTGGATTCGATCTCATGTTTAAAGGCCCAAATTATTATCCTCTCGAGGAACACAAAATGATATATATATATAGAGCACTCGACGCGAAATCGGGAGGTTCCGGGTTCGAGTCCCGGCCACGGCACATTTTTACCCTCTGATTTCTCGGCTTTACCATCTTCCACATCACCAGTGTTTTCGTCCAATTTTAGTTACATATTTCCTATCTCTTTCTTTCACCTTCTGTTCAAATTATATATTTATTCGCCTAATGGCGGTGTGTGAGTGAGTGAACGAAATATATATATATATAAATATATATATTTACCAAGATTAAAAATGTTCTGAATATTTAATCGAAACTTTTATAAAACCACGTAGCAACACTTAAAAACACGACCCAGGTTTCTATGCGCTGTCATCATCATCAGGTGAATGAATACACATATCGGGAACTTCCTTAATTCTCTGTTCCATCGTAGGTTTCCGTGGCGTTAGATGAATGTTTCTGCATCTTTGGGTGTCTTCCGAGTAACATGTTTTCCAGTACCACCACGGTTTCCTTCTTAAACCCGAAGACGCCCGTTGGAAGACGGGCGAAACCGTTGTCATGGAAAACAACTTACGCGGAGGACACCCGATAATGCAGAAACAATCTCTTAAGTTCCTTGTTCAGGCTTTCGCGGTGATTAACTTGTGATGGGTTTGCGGGATTTCTACCGCGTGTGTCCATTTTGTAGACAAAGTTACATGCTCTCAAACACCTGGAAGCGCTTCTTCCAAAAATCAGCCAATGACAACGCTCGATATAAAGGCCAATCAGAACGTATCAAAGATGACAAGGCAGTGTATAAATAGACGGTCAAAATCTGCATAACACACTTCGGACCTGAAGAAGCCCACTGCATGTTGGGCGAAACTGTTGTCTACACAATGGACACACGCGGTAGAAATCCCGCAAACCCATCACAATCTCTTAAGGCCTGGATTGCCATGCTCGCATTACGAATAAAAGTTGTTGTTTCAGGCTTAATTTTATGGAATAACATCATAAATGAAAATGACTGGCAATTTTCCACAAGAATATATTTTAAAATCGACCGGTTTCGGTCGATTTTAAAATATATTCTTGTGGAAAATTGCCAGTCATTTTCATTTATGATGTTATTCCATAAAATTAAGCCTGAAACAACAACTTTTACTCTTAAGGCCTGTTTACACGATGCATGCACCCGCGTGGGTACTTACATGCGTGAACACTTGCACGAACACGTTCCCCGAATTAGAACATGGGCTATTTTATGGACGTGCGTTCATACATTCGCGCAAGTTGTTGTGGTTACACGATGTAATTTTGAAAGGACATGGACATTAACCTATGAACCCGCGCGGGTACATGCACCGTGTGAACAGGCCTTTATACACTGAAAGGCAAAGGGCGTGGAGGAGGAGGGGGTGTCATTGCCTCAAGGATAGGGGAAGGATACTCAATTGATGGCACGCGGGTGTCTGGGTCACCACCAAGTCTTTTTGAAATTTCGAGTTGTTCCAGAGCTCAAGTCGAAAGTTGCTGCAATGTAAAATGTTGACATTGAAATCACTGTTATGAGCGTTACAAAGAAAGTGTTAGGCAAAGCGGCTCCTATTGTCACAGCGCTAAACATTTCTTTGGTCCCGATATTAAAATTTCTTTGAGTCTGTCCAACATAGACACAGTTGCAGTCATTACAATTAAGAGCATAAACACCAATTTTCTTCTTTGAGTCAATAAGGTCCTGGCACTTGACAAACATGTTCTTCAGATTGTATGGGGTCTTAAAAGAAATAAAATATTCATGTTTGGGAAAGAGTTAGAAGATTCGGTTTGAAATAGGGCCTAGACAACGGATAGTACACTATGCTCGCATAATATCACCTTGACTATACTATGCTCCGGAATATATTTCACTCAAGGTAATTTTCCCCTGTACAACATTGATAGCCATTATCAATCATAAATTTAAAAAAAGTGCAATGTTAGAGCTAATTTCACTTTCGTTGCCATGCAACAGTTTCATTGTCTTGCAATACGCAATGCCAACAATTAACCATTCGTACGTGAGTAGGTATATTCATCTTTTGAAACGCGGACTTTCATTGATTAAAAAAAATGTCCTCGCACTTTATGCCACGCAATTGTTTATGACACTTATGATCCTTCCCGCTGGATAATTTTTGTTAGATTCTGGTAAATTCTTTTGTTAATCTTTCTTTAAATACGGTTTTATCGTGAGGGAATAAATGATCAAATCATATTATATTGCACAAACAAACAGAACTCTCTCCTATTATTGTGACGTAAAAAAAACAAAGGTCACTAGCACTTCACAATGTTGCCAACCTTACAATAACATAAAACTGATTTTCTTTAGACAATATTAACAACATTCTCTCAACAATTTTATATGTTATTTAGGTGATTGTGTGGAATATTGAACACAAAAAATACAAAGCGAAGTGTTTTCCGCATTTGCAAAATGCAAGCGTCACATATTCTTTGGACCAATATATTCCTAAATGCAATAAGGATTTTTTTGTTCGATGCCATTGCTGATATAAACACAATATTTCGCGATTTAAATAACCAATGACTTAAAAAACAAATTCCTTTAAAGAAAGTTTAAGAAAGGGAGGAAATATATTAATGCTTCTGAAATCCTTAAATAAATGTTTAATAAGACTTTTAATCAAGAATTTGAGTATGAGTTTGAGGTTATAAATGTAGTTTTACTGATTAATTACAACGAAAAATTAGGTTTTTGTTCAATGCATCCATGGCGCATAGTATCAGTTTGCATTGTTGTTTTTTGACATCCGTGATAGTATTCCAGATGTGTAAAGGGGCGTTTACACGACTTCCATTAATGATTATTACGTTCAATAGAAATACGTAATTGGTTCAAACTATTTTCTGTTTGGTCTGGAATAGTCATGATTTTGTACAGTGTCACGTTTTTTAAAGTTCCTTTAGAAATATACTTTTTATGTAAACAAATGAAAGAAATGTGGAAAACAAAGCATTTGGTTTGGCTGATTGTTTACCCAAAGAAAGAAATAATTTTTTCAATAGGTAATATACAATGTCATAGATGTTGCTTAAATGGCATTTTCTTAGGAGGAGAAAATCCAAAACATTTCTATGCAAATAAAAAGCATAAATTTTCCGCACGAATCAATCACTAAACCTCATGTAACCAATTTCCTCGGTATTTCTCATCGAATGTATGAATGAATCTGATCGAATTATGAATCAATTTACAAAATCATATTCATCACTGACCTAACTGTAACACTCCTGTACCAAATAACCGTGGATCTCCTTCGAAATCCTATTCAAATTTATAAAAACAGATAACAAAAACACTCATTACATGAATCCTTATGAAACTGAACTGGAGGAGACCATAAATCAAAATAATAGAAATCCAAATTAATAGAAAGGAGACTTCATTGGAAGAAATCTATAAATAAGCTGTTCTTTGGAAGAATAATAAGTTTTTTTGCTAAGTTTAGATATCCGAATCTAGGTAAGAACAAAATACTACAGGGGTGTATTTCGATATTGCGCTACATCATGTTCTAACGTATTTTATACCCGAAAAATTATTTCAGGAGTAAAAAAGGTACATTTAAAGGAAAAAATTATTTTCCCAAAAATTGTAAAACAGTGGGAATCGAACCTGTGACCTTTCAGTACAATATGCGTGTAAGTCCTTCCCCAATGCATGGCATTCGGCACCTTCTGGCATTTAGATATACATAAATGACCTATGCTCTCGAATTAGCAGTAAAATACGTTTATTTGCTGACGACGCTGTCATCTATCGCGAAATTAGTGATCACTCTGACTTTGAAATTCTAACAGCGGATTTAAACAACGTTCATGTGTGGAGCCAAGAGTGGAGACTCGAACTTAATCTGAGCAAATGCACGGCGGTACATTTCTTGCGGAGGTCGTCCAACTATCCCCATGTATATGCTCTGGATGGTGTTAACATAAAGGCGACAGATGAAGTGAAGTATCTGGGAGTTGCGATAACTTCGGACCTATCGTGGGGAGCACATATAAGAAATATTTGTGGCAGAGCTCTGAAGAAGCTAGGATTCGTCAAGCGTATCGTGGGAAGATTTTCGGATGAAAAAGTAAAAGAGAGGTGCTATTTCGCACTCGTCCGGCCACACCTTGAATATGCAGCGAGCATATGGGATCCGGTGCAGAAAGATTTAATTCGGGAACTTAATAAAATACAAAGGAAAGCTGCGCGATTCGTCAAAAACTGCTACGGGCGTACAGACAGCGTTACACAGATGTTAAACGATTAGGCTGGGATCCACTAGAGACTCGGAGGCTGCGCGCTAGGCTTAGATTGCTTGAAAAATTGAGAATAGATATCTTTCAGAGCGACACGGAGAACATCATATTAGAACCCCACTATATTTCCAGGTCCGACAGAAACGATAAATTAAGAGAGATATTTTGCCGAACGGATAGGTATGGGAATTCGTTTTTCCCCCGAACAATAAGGGACTTTAATAAATGCTAGGCGTAATTTCATTAGAGCGTTTCCTTTTTATATGTAAACGGTTGGTATCCTAACACCCCCCGCCACACGCCTGTTGAGGCGGCTTGCGGAGTAGTATGTAGATGTAGATATAGATGAATGTCGCAAACCTTCGTGGCAAAACCGACCATGGTTTTAGTACATATATACCATTATAAAGGTTTTCAAGGTGGTTGGTGAAATTATGTTTAGTTAATAGATTTGCGTAAAATTTTGCATTAGTGATATCTTTAGATAAAAGTGATTAAATTTCATTATACCGATTTGGTTTTGTGAGAATTCAATGTTATTTTAGCACGTAGTCTTATGGCACATAACATATGTTTCGCAATAATTCGATTACGTATGTACAGATTCTCTTCTAAACACGAAATAATACATTTATTATTTTTATAGTTGTCGCTACAAAATATCAAGGTGTCACGCCGAGTCCAATATACAAAAAACACATATTTAAAGATAATTTCGCCTAAATTACGAATACCGCGCCGAGAACGCTAGTCATTACGTGCTATAAATAAGGAAAATTAATGTATATATCTCGTATCATTTCCATTACTGCCCGAATGTTGCGCTCCAACGCATAAACAGATTTAAAAGAAACGTGGTCCAAGAATTATAGTTCGATTTTTTAAATGTTGAAAATGTGCACTAATCGACCCATAATTACCACTCCAGTCACCTTAATTCATTTAACATGCTTTAAGCGAAGTTATTTCTAAAATGATGCCGGAGACATTGTCTAACGCTCCATTTGTTCTTCACATAAAATTTGTAATTTTCTGTGGCTCTGAATCCAATTGCTTCGATGGGCTTCTACGATGGATTGCTAACATTACCAGCGTATTGCAATCCTGCTCTGTTTTGATAGTAAACTTCATCGTGAAACGCCATACTGACACATTCCCGCCCTCTCTAGTACAATGCAGTTATGTTGGCAGCGTTTCGTACCATTTGCACTTCTCTTCCACGCACACCTTCCCCTCCTCTTCGTCACCCTTCGCGCGGTGGACTGCCACAAAGTTTCGCCACAACTGTACAAGGTAATAGCGACCGCTTCAATCCTCCCCATCTCAAATCTCTGAGTCATCATCAACATAAGTAAAAGCAGCCCTGGGACAGTCACGAGGTTTTAACGAGGTTATTATTTAACGTCTTCAATGGACCGTCGAATGAGTTGAGTCCACGACCATGATGTTCAGAGCTGGACTCGGTCGCGCCTCAGTTATTTACGCGTCAGTCCAGAGAGTTGGGATGGGATTAGTGAGGTATATGAGGTGAATTGGAACGGAAGGGCCAATACCTCAAGGATGAAGGGAAGATCAGGATGTAAATGTCCATACATAAGGGCGACTTCAGGATCACGAATTCTTTTTTAAGTTTCTAAGTGATTCTGGGAGTTTTTTTTAAAGGACTCAAGACTCCGAACCTCCTCTTCTGATGGCTCGTTTGTGACGCGGTCGTTTCCCCGTCTTTGAAGCATTGATCATCCCTCTCCCATGCGTTGAATTTGTTCTCAACTCTCCACTACACACTCCATCTTCTATCCTACCATAGTATTTACTAAACAGAGTGTTTTTTGTATTCTAGGCTAAATTTCCAGGTACGTTTATATCAATTACTTTTTGAGTTTATTCTTCCTCTTCCTTGGGCGCTCCACCACCCGTCCTCCATGCCTTGCAGCTGATTTTTATATGTGACATTTTTATGCCGCTGATTTATATAACTTATTATTCATTTATATTGCCTGAAATTTAATTAAAATACTTATTGTAGTTTGTGTCATTGCTTGTATTCTTCTAGCTTTTTTTAGTTCAGCATGCCATTTAAAATGCCTTGTCTTACACGAGTGTATGCAGTCCTTTGGACTATAATTTTATTTCAATTCTCATTGATTTGATTATCACAGCGTGAAAAATATGTAAACCTTCTAATTTGCACCCATGTATGTGGCCGCGCAGAAGAAATGATTTGGAAAATTGAGGAGATATATAAAAGTAAAAATGTAGCAACTGAACTAAGGAGGAAGTAAGGAATTAGGAGTTAAATAATGAACTTCGGCGAGTAACCAACCGTGCGAAGGAAAACTGGTGGAAAGGGCAAGCCGAAGATGTGGAAAAGGTTCAGGATGAGGGGAAGTGGGTACTCTAAAAGCTATTTAGTGATTATTTAATCGGCAGGGAAGAGAGAAAAAACGATCCCCAAGGCTAAGGACATAGAGGATGAGAGAGCAATAGAGAAGGATCCCACCTTCGCGCCGACCGCAAACCTTGCTGCCTCCCTGCCCCGCTATCTCTAATGAGCTCTAGAATTTGTCGCTTTATAACTTCACCTCTCTCCTCCTTTAATCAAAAATTTCGCACGCGGAAAACCTTAATTTTAACCTCGAAATCGTTTTATTACGGAAATGCGACCCTATAGAGCCATTAAATCACGCGAATGGGACCCGGGTGTGACTTCCTTCACTACCTTCACCACTTATTTTGTCGACATCGCTCGTGGTGGAGAGCGATAATTAGATTTCATCGTTGCCTATCAATGTGAATATTGTATCGCAAAAGGTGCAATATAAATCATTGTACCTCATTCAGACGACTTTAAGGTTAGTTCACACTGGTAAGTTAAGCTAATTGTGAATACCTATTTCATTTTTGATAGCAGTTACGAAAAAAACGGGAACGTTGTTTTTAAATGTTAAGCTATTTTTGAGCAGCTATTTACTCTTTGATTGCAGTCACATAATAAAATTATTACTTGTAGCTTTGCCGGCTGGTTTTAGCACCAAATTCTTTGAGTACCATGTCCAAAGCTCTTTATTAGAGGGGTTGCTGCGTCCTTCTTGAAACCCGCCAAGTAATTCCTGTGGGCCTCCAGGGAAAAGTTAAAAAATAACTTCGAGCACTACTGCTTCTATAACGTGGGAACTTCCCTACAACGAAGTGATAAACGCTCAATATTTAGTGTAGAGCCTTCGATTAGGGGTGATATAATAGATACGGTGTTTTCCATTTACAGATTTCTCGCCATAGATACGTCACTGCGAATTTCTCCTTGCAGTGGACAGTGGGCCTAAACGGAGACATTCGGGGACATTTCAGAGTCAACTGAGACAAATTTTCCATCCGGGTGGGACATCGGAACTGACCCTTCAACCGGGAGTGTCCTGTTCAAACCGGGACGTATAGTAAGCCTAATTATTAGCAAGGCAGGCATCTCTCGTGACGCTCATCTTTCTTTACGCTTCTTTAACTTTCTATATGAGTTAGTCAATGGATTTCAGGAACGGTAATCCTGAGATACACGTGTAAAGTCATTGCGAATGGGCGAGTTTCGTCTTTTTTCACCGATGTAGACATTCATTTCTTTGAGTATTCTTCCAGCTGATTAGTAGGTTTCTGGACAGTCCCCATACTGCACACCAATTTCTGAAGTATTGCCTCGTTTTCCCTCCTAAGGATGTCCCGCCATTAGATCCCTCTAAAATCCCTCAAACCTTCTACCTCTTCTTCTTTCGTCCAGAATTCCTATCCTCTTCCTTCCTCTTACACGCTTCCCCAGTGTTCCCCTCTCTATTACCCTATTCAACATGCCCTCCCTTCTCAAAACCTACTCCATCCTTCCCCTCTGCCTTCTCCGAACATCCGCCACCAGCTTCCTCTCCTCTCCAACCACACCCAAAACCCTACTCGTTCATCTTCCTCTTCACCCAGCTCACCCTCTCCAGCCTTCTCCAAACCCATATCTCAAAAGCCTCAAGTCTATGTTTGTACATCCTTACCAATGTCCAAGTTTCCGACTCATAGAGCGCCACGCTCCACATTAGAGTGTTCACCAGCTATTTCTTTACGTCTCTTCTCAGACCTCCCCCTCATCAATTCCCTTCTCCTTGAGGATGCTTCTTTAGCCAGGGAAATTCTGCATCTGATGTCCTTGGTACCACTAAACACATTCTCCTCCAAATATACTACCCATGTTGTAAGTTATGAAATAAGATTGCTAATTTTGTATTAAGACATTGAACACACTTTATTGTCACACATGGTAACTAACACAAAGTCAACAACAAAGAAGATAAACATGTAACAGGGGAACAAAAGAACAACTAATTACTGTTTTTGTTTACAAACTCTCAACAACCCAGATATCTCAACTGCTTATGATTTATCTTCATCTCATGCCTTTTGCACTGTTCCTCTAACGCAACTCAAATAAATGTGGAGATCATAAAGTTATTTCTCGCGGCGAATAACTTTATTTCAGGAGTAAGGAAAAATTCTTCTTTTGTTTTTGACTAGAGAATCAGTAACCTATTTGAACAAAATCATTGTTTACAAACCAAGAATTCATGTTTTCGATCCACAAATAATTCAAATGTGTTGAATTGCTACAACCGACCAAACGCTTTTACGATGATTTATGCTGAGATCCCCGTTTCCATGGAAAATAAATGAGCTACTGATCTCTATTATATAGTTGGTCCACCCATTTTTCAGTGTTACCAGGGGAACCTAATTGCTTTGGGAACAATAAAAAACTGGGACTGTCACCATATAAATTTTATTCAATTCCCCGCTTGGTTACAATTGTCATAAATCTCTTATGAGTCTAATCTCGAGCTTCAACTAATAAATATATGTTGTACAGCTACATATCTTCATATTATGAATATCTTCATATATTTTCAAGTAAAAAATGTTTTTTTAAATGGATAATGCAATCATATTTGGATCATATGACACTAAATGAACCTTCAGTATAATGTTCAGCATGCTATGGAATTGAGTAGGATGTTCAGTAGGAGGTCAGTAGCATGTTAAGTACGCTACTGGATTCAGTAGGAGTTCTATAGGATGTTTATTAGGCTACTGAATTTAGTAGTTCAGTAGGATGTTTCTAGAAGCAGGTTGGCTACTGAACATAGTTGGAAAATTTTCCAGCTGTTATGCTACTATGCCCATTTTCTTCTAACGTACTACCAAAGTACCTAATTAAATTGTTATACTTACTCCAGTTTATACCCTACTGCTTTTATGACCAGCCTCCACGCTTTATATCCCAGAAATTTTTAGCAGAGTTCATGTTTCATTTATTTTTGTATTTTTAATAAAACCATGTAACTTAAAATGTTTTATTTATATTTTTTATTAAATCTCTCTTTTAGACAAGGGGATCTCAAGCAGTGGAGTATTCCCCCCTGGCGGGAATTTAGGAGGGTTAAGGAGGATTTGGGACCACTGTGTAGTTTAATGTGATGTTATGGGGATTTTATAAAATCTGTAAATTGTAATTTGTTTATATTTATTCTGTGGCATACAATAAAGTTTATTGAATGCCACAGATTAATTGATACTTTAACATTCGCATATTATTTTAAATCCATATTTTAGTTAGGTTAACTTTGGAAGGGGGAATGACTTTCTCAACTGTGATACCAGTAGGGAATAGAGCAAAAAGGTTTGAGAAATTTTTTTTAGGCCATCCATGATAAATGAAAGGTCCGCCAGCCTGTCAAACCGTTGATTTCTTCTATGGAAATATCTGTGTATTTCTTATGCCTCCCTTCCTCCACAAGGGTTTATATTTTCTTTATAAAAAACTTAACGTCTATGAGGACTCTCGCACCCCCTCCCATTTGCACATTTCCATTTAATGTATTTTAAAGATCTGGATTTTTCTGGTCTTAAGCAAAAGCATTCCACTAGAAGCAGTGGCGGATACAGAAAAAACTCAAGAGGGGGGGGGGGGGGGGCGCAAGTTATCGCGACGATTGTAGCTTTCAAACTGACTGCCTGGCAGCGACTCTGCTTCCCTTATATATGTAGCTCGGTTGTTTCGAGAACATTCGGTGCTAGAATGTTCGCTTCCAGACTTTTAAGGACTGTGAACAAATACAAACAGTAGAATATTCGCGACTTTTCTCGAACAAATGCCAGACAGAATGACGTATCGAGATCACTAGAATGGCCGCGACTTTTCTCGTAGGTTAGCTATCTATGTTCCAGACAGAAACGTATAAAATACGATGACGCGGACGCGCGCGCGTGCTACATAAGAAAGTACAACTACTCGATAACTCGACTCAGAGTCGACTGACGAAAGACACAAACGAATAGCGTGCGGGCTGACTGGCGGGGGCGGCGTGGGCGGCAATGCGGGCGGCCCCGCAAGGGGGGGGGGGGGGGGCGCGCCCCCCATATATATCCGCCACTGACTAGAAGCGATAACTATTTTATGGGTGAGGTTTACCGTTACCACTAGATCAGAGGTTTATCTACCGGTTAAGGCAGGCTTAGATCGACAAAGTGTATATATTTTGCAGGAGCATACCCTAGTTACTAACGTCTACTTTCTTCAGCTTGGTGACCTACCTACCTCTCTTCATCCATCCCAAAAAGCCTGTTTTCTTTCCTCCACTTCCCCGCTTCCGTTAAATAAACGCCGTTATAAATTTCAAACATTAATGAAATTATTTTAAAGCCTAGTAAATTCGCGTAACCATATCAGTGGTTTCACCGTACGTAATGATATTTCTATTTCACTTTCCCAAAACATCTTTTATATTTTCAAAATTCGCGCGATAGATTGTTCTTGCAAAAAATATATAACTATATTAATATTTTAATGCAAATGTTGAGTCACTCCAGGACCGTATTTTAATGCATTTTGTTTTGTTCAGACACACAATCCCTTAATATGTACCTATACTTAACATTTTTCCATTCATTTACGTAGGTAGAGCATTGATCCGATAAAAGTGTATGTTCATTTCTCAAAATGATATTCCTTAATTACATAAAGGATTTTATCAAGTGATTGCACCTTCTAAATAAAATGAAACGCTTTAAGTACTTTAAAAAATCTCTATTTATAAGTCGCCGGAAAAAGACATTTCTGCAACGAAGACGAAGCGCAGCTTCGCAGGTTCATTTTACGAATTTCTTTTGTTTTCAAAGATTTTTCGTCCACCTGTCGCTAAGATGGTGAGTGAAGTTAAACGGAGGTGGTGGAAGTGTTCGGAGAATTTCATATTTGAACGTGAGTACTAAGGCATTGATTCATACTTCTTTAATTAACTCAATTTTTTTCACGTAAGTGAAAGTGCCGGGTATAAAAGCTACTTAGTCTTCTTGAAATTTTTATTTGGTATGTCTTGGTATTCGGCACGCAATGGTATTGAGCGGGGTGAAAATTGCTTTTGTGCGAGTAGAAAGTTGGTGTGATTAAGGCCTGTATACACGTTGCATGAACCAGGGTAGGTTCGTGCATGTCCCTTCCACAATTCATCTTGTAAGCATAGCTTCCATGAATTCGTGCTCCAAGAATAGTCCGTTATCCGAGAAAGTGTTCTTGATGGCATTCACTCATGAGCCTGCACGGGTTCATGCCTCGTGTGAAGAGGCCTTTAGAATTGGTGTACTCAAGACGTTTAGCAAGAATTGTTTTATTATTGCTATGCATGTTTCTTAAATGGCGAGAACGAATGAAATGGCGAATGCGGCATTTTCGGTGACGACTACGAAAGTCGCTTATGTTGCTTCGTGCCATCTCACACGTGGAGTAGTGTATTTGTCAACCTAAGATAATCGGAGGCGGGATTGGAAAATGTATAATTTTGTTTCCTCCGACAGTCGCAATGATTAGTTAGGGAAATGTTCGTGAAAGTTCTCGAAATCTTCCACTGTTGGGAGAGTGTATTCATCATGGTGCGGCATGTGATAGCTTTGCGTAATCTTAGCGTACACAACGGGAAACCGATGTATGTTTATTTGCAAATTATGAACGGGGTTATCGGATAAATTGCTTTCAACTTCGGTCCCCATTGGCTGTACCTACTTTCATGAAAGTAGATTAATTCATTGTAGTAATCTACCGGTTAAAATTAGGTTTTGTTGAAGGTCATAGAAAATCATCCAGATTTTTACACGTGCAGGGCTTTACTTGAAAAATATCGCGCGAAAGAACACTTTCGAGATTCATGAACTTTGTTTTGGAATTTCTCCGGAAGAGTACTTCAAACAGATGTCGACCTTCAGACAAATTCTATCCATATTTAAATTAACTTCTACATTCCGTATTTTTATTGCATCTTTCATGCAGAGCAATGATAAAATATTAAGTATCGTACTCTATGTCGCAATCCTTCAGTGGAGGTTATATAAGTATAATAAGTTCATCTACGCCTTCATAAGTAAGGCTTATCCTTAACAACACTTCATCGTATTCAGTCCACATTTCCTGAACATCCTCCTGGTCAATGAACGATAGGGTCCAGTCTGGGAGAAAATTTGTTGTGAGAAACGTATAAATGTGAGGGGTATGAAATATATGTGAAAGGAAAGTGAAAGGAATGCGCATTTAATAAATGTAAGAAAGAAAGTCGTGAGATTCTTAGTTTTTGGGAAAATAAGTGTTGAAAATGACCAAATTGGCGTATTTTTCGTGAAATGTTGACGCCATATTGCGAGATTTTTGGAATTGCCGCTAGAGGGAATCGGTGTAATTTCACGTCTACAATATGCCTTTACCCAACCCCCCCTACAAGGTAGCGGGCCTATGGAGTGAAACGGGTGCTAGGGTGGGACGGTACGCGGCCTGGAAATGGCGATTTTCGAACTGTTAAAAGGCATTTATAGATGAAAAAAGGTTAAAAGTTCAACTTTAAGTAAACGGGAATACGGAGGAATTAGAGTTTTCTGTGGTGGAAAATATGGAAAGTCGAGAAGGTTGATGAATGGAGGGGGTGTAGTATTAATCTCTTCAAAGTCGTAGCGTATTTTTTTAAAGAAAAATATCCCCCGAGAGGGTAGAATATTGGAGGGGGGTGTAGCTGTAGTCTCTTCAAAGTTGTAGCGTATTTTTCTTAAGAAAAATATCCCCCGAGAGGGTAGATGATTGAGGGGGTTGTAGTTGTAGTCTCTTCAAAGTTGTAGCGTATTTTTCTAAAGAAAAATATCCCCCGAGAGGGTAGATGATTGGAGGGGGTTGTAGTTGTAGTCTCTTCAAAGTTGCATCGTATTTTTCTAAAGAAAAATATCCCCCGAGAGGGTAAATGATTGGAGGGGGGTGTAGTTGGTCTCTTCAAAGTTGTAACGCGTCGTAAAGCGCGGCTAGTTTAAGTTCAAGGCGGGAATACTCATGGGTGGTGGGTATATAGAAAATGAAGAAACTGCTCGACCGCTGCGCCGTCTGGAGGCAATAGGAGGAAAAGGGCAGTTTTTCCAATATGGCGTCGATGAAGAGATTCACATCACAGGTTTAAGTTAATAGTTTACGAAATAAAAAGGGTTTATGAAGCAAATGAAAGGTTAGTATAAATGCGCATATGTAGCGTAGCAATATAAGTGAAAAACGTGGTATAAGATGATCGGGAAGCAGTTGAAAAAAATGTTCTCCCAGACTGGACGCTATCGTACATGTACCCATCCTCCATTTCTGCGTGCAGCTTCCACGTCTTTTTTTGGCTGAAGCGCATTTTCCCGTTGAATGTGGATCTCTCGGGCTTCCAACCGGGCGATGTTGATGAGTGGCACCGACGTTTATCCCTGAGGGCGTTGGCAGACTACGCCATCGAAACGTTGGTGCCACCCGCTAACATCCCCCGGTTGGAAACCCGAAGGCTCTACATCTTAAAAACCGAGCTTAAAATCCGAGAAAACCTTAAATCTTACATCATTTGCCGAAGCACCTCCCCTTAGTTCTTTATCCTCTCGATACAATGCGGCCTGATTTTCCCTCTTTTTGACATTTCTTCAAGGAGTGTTATCCATTTTCTCCACAATGCTTCCATAGTTTCTCTCCTATTTGTTGCTCAATTCTCTTTTGTTCCTTTTGCATAGCTCCTTGTTTACTCTTTCATCTCTGAAATAAATTCTGTCGTGATCCATGTCTAAGTTTCGTTGAAGTTACTTCTCCCAGCTCACTTTGTTCCCCTTCTTCATCCTTCGTGCTTACACCCTCATTACACTGACGTTTTTGACCAGATCTTCACGCCCCTTTTCTCCACTTCATGTTAATGCATTCCACTTTCAAACTCTTTGACCCATGACCCTTATGAATTTTATGAAACATTTAATTACGCAAAAGTTATGGCTGATGTCTGCATCTTCCCCTGGGAAACAATGAGTTGATAATCCTGTTTCCAAATGTATGGTGTACCATAATGTAATCCAAATAGTTGATCCTTGTTTTTGTAGCATTTTCTAATTGCATCTGTGTCTGTATGGGTTTTAAAAACTCGACTATTTTCTTTCCACGCTCACTTCTCTTCCCGAGGTCGTACTCCCATATAACTTTACTTAATCTCTTCATGCACGCTTCATCACTTTCCAATCCCTATTCCGGCTCTTTCCTTTTAAGTATGCTACGAAATACTTTTTACAGGCGCAAGGAATAACTATCTAGCTCTCTATGAATAGAAATTGGCATATTCACCTGGATTATGACTAAATTCGTTAGGTCTCCGTTGACCTCAACTAGTGGCATTGTACCATTCACCGCCTCTGGATTGACTGCGCATCTACTTAGTTTTATTTTAATAATCGAAACTGCCCCGCACTGACTATTATTTTCTCCACTGTTGATTTAAAATGAGTTCTCAGTTAAGGCAGTATTCTATGATCCTTCAGTGTGCGGTGGTATATCGTATTCTCTCATTTTTTGTTTAGTTAGTGTTCCAACTCGGGTTCAGTATACATAATGTAAGCAACGCCCGCCAGCACGAATACCTTCACAAATGTCGGCCGATGATGTGAGTCATTGCCGGCCCTGCGGCGGTAACTAAAACTTCACATCTGTAGGTGTATTCTTCAGTTCTAGAAACAAATGGTAAGATTGGGAGTCGTCGTAAACAGGACATTGTTGATATAGATATTTTTTTCTGTTTTCTTTAGTAATTGTTTACATAATAGTAAGTAGTTGCCTTTTGTGGTTTAGTAATCCCTGCTTACCACCAACGATTCTTTTCATCCACGCTTTAACTTCCACATGCGTACTTAGCGAATACATAGAGAGAATGCTTCCTGCATGATGACTAATTTTAAGGGAAATTTACCACTATTAGCACCTGTAAGTTAATTATTTCTTCGATTGGTGGAATAGCTCGCGATCTGCTGATGCAGGGGGCTGTACCTAGGATGTCACCGCGTTAGCCTGGCTGAATTGAAAACCAAGGTTTCCTCTCATTTTCAGAATACTTTTTTCGGGGCTGAGCGATTGTGCAAACGCATCTTATCCCGGACTCTATCGTATGCCTCAGAATGAGAGAGTGGTTGAACGGCTCTCAGCTTACCGGGAAATAAATACAGGGAGGTAGCTGTTGCTGCCTTATATCATTCTATACCTTCACTTCTTCATCTCTTCACTGTTCACATTATTTTTTACGCCCCACGCTTCAGTTTTCTACAATGATAACATTTCTCTCTACCGATGACTTTCCATTATTCTTTATAGATTTTCCTCTCAATTGTAAAATATGCAAATACAAAAAAAGTACGTACTGTGTGTGTTTTCATCTTTCGCTAGAATATTGATGACACATACATAATCATAATGAATTACTGAAATTGAAAAATATCTCTGATGACTTAAAGAAAATAAAGCTAAAACTGCGATTTCCAATCTTTAGAATTGTAAGTTTGATTTAAATTATTTTGGGGTAGTTTTGTTCTCTCCATTAATTTCTATCTCACCCCTAGGATCTTAGTAGGGTCCATTCCTAGGTTTCTTGCTAGTCAGTTACGCCTCAGCGTTTGCACGTAATATCTGTATTTTCCTTAAATGTGTAGAACGCGGTTTTGTTCGTCAGCTTGTATAATTTTTCATTTCTCACGCTGTTTCATTTGATTTCCAGATCCACCTCCAGACAATCAAAGGATTCGGTACTTCGTTGGTTTTGTTTTCCAATTTTCCACATTTCTAATCCCTTGAGATCCGTGTTGTAAAGGTAAGGGAATGATTTCTACAGTGTTGAATTTGTCTTGTAAATAATTTTCCTTTTAACTGTGTTGGAATTTAATTGGCCAAAACTCTTTCTGACAGTTGCCTGCTTTGGGAGAGGCTACGGACTTGGTGATGGAAAGGGAATGATAGAAAACTGGTGAAGAAAAGCCGTGAGGGGCCTTCGAAATGAAAGGTGAAAAGAGTGGACAGTTCAGGTTGACAAGAATTCTGCAAGCATTGCTGTGATCAATCGTTTTTCAATTTCCTCCTGCGTGGTTTAAGGAGGTGGTTCATTTATGCAGAGGACTAAGATTGGACGTTCTAGTTTCAGTAGCACTAGATATCAAGTATGAAGATGGATAACTACTGATTCAAGGGTATGAGTTTCATTAGCGTGATAAGGATTACTACTTGCAAATGTTTTGATTCCATGCAAAATCCGCACCTGAATGAAGGCGTAACTAAATTCTATGTTCACCAAAACCTATACCAGCAGCTCAATACCACCTCAATATTTATATTCTTGAAAATATTTTGAATCTTTTAAACGGGATTTGGTCTTACTATTTATCTGCTAATTTTACATCGCAGATTTCTGTCATAAAGCTATATGCTCCGTAACAGGCCCCTCTTATTAGTCATTCTTTACGTCCTTCCCCAGGATTCCCGTCACTAATTCTGTGTTATCAATGATAGTCTCGTATGATGTCGCTATTCACTTTCTTATACCCTTTGTACTATGCCCATTTCCTCCAGAATGCCCCCAAAAGTAACAAAATGTTTGTATATAACCATATATAACCTACCAACGCCCAATTTTTCTTACGTTTTATATTGACTTATTACCCTGGAAAAATCCTTTCGGATTCCGATTCTGTTGGTCCGAACTGATTCCGGAAGTTCTTCATTAAAGATAGCGGACTGGCTGTTGGGGTAATCAACGCATCGTCATCTGCAAATCTATAATGCCCATAAATATTGTATCATCAATGGTAATTTCAATGTAGCGATAATTATGAGAATTCCTTCTATAGCTCCTCCCTTTTGCTGTTCATTCTGATTCTCCACCCACTGTCGTCAGTTGACCCTTTTATTTCATGCATAGATTCGTGATACTAAGACGTCTTTCTACAATCTACCCCGAATTTCTTCATCATCGTCCAATCCACTCTATTAAATGCCTTCTTGAGGTCTACGAGACATCTCGACCACCCTCGAAGTTTCTTTCGATTATCATCATTATATCTACAGTGCCTTGCTTTCAAGTCCGTCTCTTTAAACCAAGTTGGTCATCTTCTTGGTTGTCGTTTGCCTTGCTCGATAAACCTCTACTGACAATTCCAGGAACCTTCTTTTCTGTGTGCGTTGTTAAACCAAAGGTTCAGTAGTCATCACATGACTTTGCCATATTTTAAATTTTTATTTTTATTTTTCCCTGTATCATAGTCATGTATTGTACTAACAGCTCGACGTGCATATTTTCAGGACAACTCTTGTCTCTGTCCATTTATGTAGTTACAAAATACATTAATACTAACAGTCCCTCTAACATTGGTAGCATAGGTACATATGGTGTAGTGCATACTTGTGAGGCTTCGCCTCCTGACAAGCATTAGCGATTTATGATAATG
Source organism: Pyrrhosoma nymphula (assembly GCA_963573305.1). Classification (NCBI taxonomy): domain Eukaryota; kingdom Metazoa; phylum Arthropoda; class Insecta; order Odonata; family Coenagrionidae; genus Pyrrhosoma; species Pyrrhosoma nymphula. Next base: position 46,690,074 of record OY754328.1, read on the forward strand.
CATTAATAGCCATCGTTACATTAAATCTTATATGGTATAGTGTGATGCATGTTGGTGACTACTCACCCCCTGCCACACACCTTTGAGTTGGCTTGTTGGGTATTTTGTAGATGTAAGTCATTGGTCATTCAATCCTGTTCTATCCTATTCAATCCTAAAGCCCTGCCATTCTAACCTGTCCCATACGAATCTAATTATATTTCGTACATATTTTTCTGTGACTCAAAGTGAAGTAAATCCATCTGAAACTTGTCTTCCTGATTGTGTTCCGTATGGTTTTTCCCACTTCTATTCCTCTGTACACTTCCTCGTTTCTCAACCTGTCCGCCCATTTCATCTTCAGCATCAGCAGTTTTGAGTCTCTATTCTATTCAGTTCCAACTTTCTACTGGGCCATGTCTCTGAGGCACATAGCTGAACACTCCACAGGATTTCTTTCTTACTGGTGATCCTATTTTCTTTGATCGCCAGTATTTTTCATCTTGAAGCCTTTCAAGGCACGAGCTAGTCTTCACCTGATGTCCTTCTTCCATCCCGCACGGCTTCCAAGGTAGGTGAAGGATTTCACTTGTTCAAGTATATCTCCGTTTGATTAAAAGACTGTAGGCTTTCTAGGTGGTTGATATGGATGAAGTCTTCTCGGGTGTAACATCAGATAAGTCCGACGTTTCGGCGTGCCACGCAATCATATTCCTCAGGGCGGAACTGAATTATATCCTTCGGAAGATGAGCGAGTGACTGGTCGAAACGTCGACTATGGAAAGGCTAATCCAATGCTGCACCCGAGAAGTCTTCCTTCATACCCCTCCGTTTTTCCCATTTGAATAGTCCACATGCAAGGGTGTCCTTACCTAGTCGGCGTCATTTTCTCTTTCTGTAGTTGGCTGGCAGAGGGAGTGAAGGGCAAAGGGTTTATTTCAAGCCAAGATGGAGGGAAGGATGTTGGGTGAGCTGGGAAGGGAATAAAGAGAATAGATTTTATGGGCGAGATATAGAAGGGTAGGAAGTATGCTGAAACGAAGACAGAAGTATTCGTATCCTGCCCATGCAAAAATCTAGAGGATTTACTTACTTCCATTTGAAGCTATCCTAACCGGTAATTATCTATTTAAATTTAATATTAGGTCTTTGCTCTGCGATGCATTGCGACCACCCTCCCTTAATATCTTTCGGCTTAACTCACAATTCTAATGTCTTATCTCTGCCCTGATTTTATGCCTGAATATTTTTAATGATATGGTGCATAATATTTCACTTGACTAATTCTTATTGAACTAATACAAATCTACCTTTTGGATTCCTATTAGAATTTCAGTTGAGAGCTCGGGGATACCAGTTACCTTCTGTCATAATTACTCGAAAAGGCTGTTACTCAGAAGGGAGGGCAGGTAGGGCTGTTACCCAAGAACAAGGGAAGGGCAGCTTATGCTAGATGGAGGGGCGTGACGGTGAGCAGCTGCCACCCTTGCTCGTGGCTGGGTACGCCGGTGGAAGACATATTTATAATATATAAATACTTGAAATTGTGATCGTGCACCATCATTGCTTGGGATTTCCAAATACTACTCGAGACTGCACTCATTTCATTCTCCATAAACAAGTAAATGTATTGATTTTATTTTCTTATAATTCATTAGATGCTTCCTCGTTGGAGAGTCAAACGCTACAGAATATTTGCATTCATGCCGCAATACTGGTTTTAAATACTTGTCTTGTCTTACCACTTGTTTTCAGGCGTTACCTGTGGAAATCCCTTCCATACATGCTTGATTGCTGGCGTGTTTTGAAGGACAATAAAGATTATTTTCTAATTTTTACTCTAATTTGTCTCTTATTTGGTGTATTATATTGATACTTGTATTCTCCGTCATTCCTTCATCGTAATACTTCCAGATACGGTACGTGGCTATGGAGAATGTGGCAGAGTAATGGAAAGGTAAGCACTTGCTATGCTCTTGGATATGTCGCAATCGATACATATATTTACTGACGCAGAGGTTGAAAACTTAGGGTCATTTTTTATTTTAATCTCTTTCTACTTGATTTTCAATTTAGCCAGGGAGATTTATGCCGGGGAAAATGTGTCATGACATCTGGGAAACACACACTACGACCATATTCTGTTTGTTTCTGTGAGCGTTTTCGTGGCTCGTACACCATTTGACATTCCTTTTCCTCTACTAAACCCGAGCTGGTTGTCATCTACGTACTCGTTGGCCCAACACTCCAGTGTCCTATTAACATATTTAAGTACTACCTAGACTCGTTAATAGGAGACAGGAGATTTGGGCATGCGGACATGCAGATGACAACCAGCTCGGGTTTAGTAGAACTACTTTAGTCGCTTGTGTCTTAAAACTAAAAATGAAGTCCCTGCTTGCTTCCCTCTATGATTAGGATAAGAACTGGATTCACAAAATCTGCAGGCCACACTCTTTCCTTGTAGGTTCTGCGGAGAAGCTCCTTCAAATTAAACCTGTTCTTTTTTGCATAGTATGTATATTCAACTTCCCTAGTTATTCCTTTTTTTTAGGTAATTCCCAATCGCCTTATTTACCCATTTCCTCATTTTCATTTCGGACTTAATCTGATAACATCTGATATTTCTTTCTCTTTTTCCGTGTGTAAGATAAACAATCCATTTTTGCACTCCATTTCAGTTGGGAAACTTGAGTGGTTTTTCTTGAACCTATTTTTATACTACTGAACCTATCTGGGTTATCTCTTTATCCCTTGAATTTTTCAAATGTACCAACATCAATCGTTTTGTTTCAACCATGTCTTTTGGGATACCAGATTGTTTTTCTCACAAAACTGGAGTACCTCTTCTCCCGTTACCATCTCGTTTACCGTTACCTCCCATTTTTCTATTCTCTCTCCCTTAACCCGCCACGGAATTCCATTCCTACATAACTTTTCCCATTATAGTTTAATCCAATATGGATTCTTTTTAGTGTTAATTTTTCTAATTCCGTTTCTTTGTATAACAGTATATAAGTAAGCGTATTTAACTGAAGACTTAGGTTAGTATTATATTTTCTTATTTGTGCGGTATGATTATGCTTGGTATTTAGGTAACGGTATAGATGCTGAAGGCATTAATTTGTAACAAATGTACGACTTATTGTTGCAGCTATGTTATGAATTAAATCGTTATTACAATGGCCTTTGTATTAGGGTTGGTCCTCGTTTCTCTCTATCAGGATCCTTTTTGATGACTTCGTCACAGAATTGGTGAAAAATATTCATGGCAGGATCAATCCAATAATTGCAAACTACGTGCAGTGAAGTAAAAAATCAGAATGTTTTTTTTTCTTCACCAGTTTTTCTTTGCCCGATTGGTCACTCGCCGGAGTTAATTATTTAATTTCTTGTACTTCCTCTTACCTAGGTCGGTGTTGATGTTTTTCCATATTCTTCTCTCCTCCATTTTCTTAATCATTTCTCCCGTAACCCACGGCTTCTTAATCCTCTTTTCCACTGTCTTATTGTTTTCTTTGCCTGTTTGTATAATGCTCCATCTTCTCTCGATCGTTCTCATCCGATTTGCTTCACATATGTCCTTTTCCTCCAGCTCTTGGTATTCCTTCCTTTTCAACCCTTTCAATGCTTACAAGTTCCACCTCTTTATCTTCCTACATTTTAACCAAGCCTTCTGAATCTAACTTCACAGATCATCATGACCAAGTTATGATCTGAGTCCGTATCCGCCCCTGGATAGCTTCGCGAGTTTTTTTTACACTTCTCAATCTATGCCTTACCATAGTGTAATCAATTTGGTATCACCCGGCATTTTCTGTGTGTACCTACGTCTGAGGTGATGTTTTAACAAAGTGTTCGACACTGCTAATTTATTTCTTCAACAAAATTCAACTGCCTTCTCTCCGGTATCATTTCTTGTCCTTAGCCCGTACCCTCCCACTTCAACTACCAACACCATCACTATCAGGTTTTTCTTTTCCGGCACTTCTCTAATTACTTATTCTAGTTGCTCGTACACCTCGTCCACCTCTTCCTCCAAATGGTCGTTTGTAGGCATGTATACCTGGACCAGTACGAAACTCGTCGGGCGTGCCTTTATTTCTACCACTAGTATCCTGTCGCTCACTTGTTCAATGTTAACTACCCCCAGCCTCAATTTTGTATTCAGTACAAAATCATTGTCACTGCCCCCATCATTGTCGTGACGTACTAAGTTCCTATTTTTACGATGCTTTCCTCTTTTCTTCTTCTCCCTCCTATTCCTTGTATCCTCTGATGATAACGTTGAGCAAGGATTTCATGTAATGATGTCGACCGCGGAGGCCGTGGCTCCCCTGCTGCCGGGCATGACACCCGCACTTGTGGGTGGTGTCCCGCAGTGCCAGGATCCAATTCTCTGTTAGCAGGAGCAATATCAATTGTTCCTGCCAATCCAGCTCTAGGGGTCATTGGAACGCATAAGCCCTTCCACCACGTGAAGGTTGTAGCTCAAGGGAAGAGACTATGTATAGCATTAAATGTAAAATATGTTCCTTAGACCTGGTTATAGTTGGTTTCAACTTAACCTTGGACTATTTATCATCCGTAAAATACGGTCAGATTTCATGTGTACTGAATGCTTAAATAAAAGAATTGAGAAAAAGTGGTATTTCTTCATTTACGGCTACATAAATGCCCACCTACAATAATATTCAGCTGATGTTGGCTCCCCGTATCGTGGAGTCGGTAAGAGTAATGATCTCAATGCTCACACCTGCTGAATTTTGATAATGATGATATAAACTCGGGAACTGTGTAAACTTGAAAAATAATAGTGAAATTTATATAACTATTGAGTGGGAAGAACATAATTATGCTATAATTTTTCTAATTAGCCCAAATTCTATAACGAATTATATCAATATATTTATTTTTAGCTGGTAATTAGTATAAGCGAACCAGTAATTGGGGTCGCTTCGTTCGAAATTCAATTCCTCGAATCAATCATCAGAGATGATAAGAAAGGGATGTTCGATATCTCGATCGATTACTCGTTCAATTGCATTTTTGTTTTTTTCGCTACTTAATGGCTAATTAAACCGGCGACACAAGTCATCCTATGGTAGGGAAAATTGAAATAACCGCAGTAATGGCAGATATCGCGGCCATGAAATGATCCGTATCGATGGAGCATTTAATCGAATATGTGAACCCAGTGCTTATATATATAGTGACCATGCAGCCATGCAGCGCTTTTGCAAAAGGTGAATTCACACGCCATCTGTTGGTTAAGTCTAAAAGTAGCGATGTCCATGAAAAATGTTCTCGTGAAACGTGTATGCGGACGCCATCTATCGATCAAATATTTAACCAGTGTTCTCCTATGGACCCCCCCAATTTTATTTAATGATTGTTTTCAGGTTTTTATATTGTTTTTAGGACGACTTGGGACGTCCAGAAAACCATTAATTGTTGACCGTTTTTTTTTCAGAACTGCCGATTTTTTTCTGGCGGCCCGGCCAGCCCGCCGGGAAAAATTTCGGCAATTCTGTTAAAAATGTTTAATAATTAATGGTTTTCTGGGCGTTCCGAGTCCTCCTGAACACAATAACCAAACCCTAGGAGAATTTATTTTCTATAAATTGCAATACCAAAAAAAATTTCAAAAATAAAAAAAAACGCCAGCAAAAGGATTCGTTGTAAGATTCGCTATATTCTCGCCACCAGAGTCCGCCTCTTATCCCCCGGGCTACCCGGGTTCTTATGAAATGTGAGTACAAAACTTGCTCTTAAATATCAAAATCAGGGACTTAGTCGTTTTTCTGAAAATTTTGGTCGATCCTAGCCGAGACGCCGTCCGAGGGTGTTGTCCGTTGGATATCACTCTCTCTCAGTGAGGGAGGCTCTGGACTTAGAATAATTTTGTGCACTGGCGTGCGACCCAGGTGGAATGAATCGTATGTTTGGAAATGCCATGATAGTCGCTCTAATGGCGAGAGACCGAACTCGTGCCCGGTCGTTTGGTTCGTTCAATGGCTGCCGAGGCGATGCCGCGCATGCTTGAGGGCCGGCAGCCAAGAAGAGGCATTTAACCGCCGGACGTATGGGGCAGTGACAACAGAGGGTAATTGGACATCATTTATTTACTGTGGGTACATCGTGACCGGAGTGGCAACAGAACGCCTCCATCCATGGTTCAGGAAAGTATTGTCCATCGCAAAACATCGTGGCACTCGACAGCGGTCTTTAGTTTTAACCCCTCAGGTATTCCTCCTAAAGGCGTCGCTTTAAACTCAGGCGAGTGACACCAAGTTCTGCGATACCAATTCATGCTCGGAGAACTGTCTTTAAAAGAATCCAGGGACAGCTTATTAGCAGCAATAGTCAACTTACGGCCATAGACGACGCAGAGCTTGGTGGCACTTGCCTTCAGAGAATTAAAGGCCTTCTTACTGCCCAAATTTTAGTTCTTCCCTCTTATATGGCAATGCGAAGATACTTTTTTATGAACTCAACAATTTTCAATGAGAATAAAATATTTATTATTACCCAGTTAGAGCCCTTTGAAAAAAACTGCTTTTAAAACTTCAGCATCCAGTCATAACTATCACAATTGTCACCAAATTTATTGTAATCATTTGATTATTCAAATCAACATGGAAGAATCTTGAGTTCACCCCAACTAATTACATACCAACCAATTCTACAATGAATCAAAAATTTTAACATTTTAGGAACATGACAAATGGTCAATAACACTACATAGTTCTACATTTTTTATAACTCATTTCATGCATCGAGAAACATTAACTAGCCTAGAAAAAATAATGTACGTAAAGGCAATTTCTCTTTAGTTATCTTTATTGGTTGAAAAGAACATTACATAGCAAATACAGGAGTCCTAATACCACCGCCAGATCTTAAAATTTACTGGTAGAAGTGTCTACTTCATATTTAAGGTCACATCCAAGCTGTGGGCAAGTCACTCATACACACGCACTGTCCTTCACCAAATAGTCACTGCACACAATTGTCCAGGAATAGCAGGAATCTCCGCTGGTGCCGATACGTTTGCAATTCTCCCTCTTTCCATAACCATCTTGAACAGGAATGAACCTGAGATTAAAATCAAACAATAAGGATAATTGTAAGTTAAAAGAAATTATTGAGTCACATTATGCTCTTTAAGGGAACTTTGTGGGATGGAAACTTATGTTACATGCTTAATTCATAAATATACTGATATTAAAAAAATAAAATGGTTTCACAAAACTTTTCCTTCAACAATATTGAGAAAAATCACTGAACACCAAAAGATTTCAAGAACAGAACCAAAGTACCAACAAAAACTTCCAGTGCACAGACCTAATCTCCAGTAATCTTTGCTAAACCAAAACTCCAGTTATTAGTTCAATAACTTGTGCCAAACTACACAGAGAAGCCACCAAAGAGAAAATAGTGTTATTGATGAAATAATGACTGGGATAAAAGAACTACATAATTTAACTCCAGGGAATTACTTTTTCAATTATCACTACTATGTACTTAGAAAATGAAATACGTGGATAAAAAATGTTTAAAAATAACTGATAAGCAGCTAGACAAAATTTATAACTCCAAAAATGTACTAAAATCTAACAAAGGTATAATTACAAAAATCCTCATAGCCGATATTATGATAAAAGGTGGCAGTATTATACATGGCCCTAAGTTTATATCTTTGAGAGATACATATTACTAAAACAACTTTCTACACATTTGGAAGCCATGAAGCCGTCCGCTTTTATCCTCTTACACCAACTGTATTTCGTTTGAATACAAATTCAAATACCTAATTACACATGCATAGGTCCCATGGGTACATGAGCTGTACCAATTTACTGGAACAACACAGATACTGCCTCATCCACCTTACAATACTAATTTAATATTTCATAAAGACTTTGAAGAGTATGTAATTACAGTCAAGGATAAATATACCTTATTGAACCTTGAAGCGAAATCTCATTATATATTCCTCGAATTCAGCAGCCAATATGATACTCAAACCAGTTTGGTCAAACTTTTGGCAGAAATTGACTGGTATATCAGAAAAACTATTCCATACACTACTACCACAGATAAGACATTCGGCCCACAAAGTGCACAGTACAGTTTTGGAAACAACTGCGTCACACAGCTCAAATGTAGCCATGCATACCAAAGGTCTTTCCGACACTTGTATTTTATGTTGCTCTCTATTAAATCAATTGAACATACAAATACAAGCAAGGATGGGTCCTTACAACCCTGAATATGCTATTAGAATGCAAATGTTGAAAAACACCTTTTCAATGAGAGACGCTTCTCTTTAGAATTGAAGTGGTCTCAGGAAAAATCCTTGCCCCCACCAAAATCAACATCCTCTGCAGCAACGGGTTGACCAGTATAGGCACAGCCCCCTGATCCGGTGGCATTGCCCTCGTTCCCACGACAAGTTTACCTAAAATAAGAAGTTTGTCTTAGCATTACTGTAATAGACACAGCCTTAACTTATTTGTAAACCTAGTATTTCTGACAAGGTTACAATTACTTAGGCATGGTTTGCAAGCTAGCATACGTGCATTACAACTGCACAATGAATGAACAACAAATGGAAGAACAGTCGGGCAAGAATAACTCACATTCCAGTAGTAAGGTTTCTAAGGAAACAATATGAAGTAACACCATTGTGAAGCAGTAATTTTCTCAGTGTTAAATAAATACAGATCCTGATGATGTAAGATCAATGAGGGTTTTTAGGTAACAATTTAGAAGAACTACTTGAGCTTACTTGACAGTGAAATAGAGGGCATTAAGGGAATTGGAGAGTAGAAAAGGCCGATAACAACCTTCAGAGCTAATGAAGAATCTACACTGTTAGGGGAGACGATCCTTTGTCGAGCTTATTTGTAGTATCTACGAGGAAAGAGAATGGCCCGAAGATTCTGTGAAAACAGTATTCATATCTATTCCGAAGAAGAAAGCATCAGAATGCGAGGAGTATAGAATAATTAGTTAAGTTTCACATGTGGCTTAAGTTTTGCTTACAATATTAAAAATAAGGTAGGAGAGTAGAGCAAATTACTATTTAGGTGATGACCAGTTCGAGTTCAGGAAGGGGAAGGCAACTCTCGATGCGATTGCGGTAATGAGGACACTTATAGATACAAACAGAGTATAATCAGGATGTTTTTGCTCGCTTTGTGGATTTTGAAAAGAGGTTTGACAGTATAAACAGGGAGAAATTAATGCTGATACTCAGGAAAAAAGGAATAGATTGGCGTGATAGGAGACTAATCTGAAACTTATGTATAGGCCACAGGGCTCAGGTGAGGGTACCTTACAGTGAACCAGGGTGGGCAGTTATAGGTCGCGGGGTAAGACAATAGTGCCCATTGTCTCCTTTGCTTATTAACATCTATGCTGATGAAATGGTAAGAGAGGCATGGGAAGAGTTAAATGTGGGAATCAATGTAGGAGGCCATATGATAAAGTCTGTTAGATTCATGGATGACCAGGCATTGGTTAGTCAATCATCATTGGGATTGCGAGCTTTAGTAGATGCATTGGAAAAGCAGAGTGAGAAATATGGAATGAAGATTAAACATAAGAATACAAAAGTAATGAGATTCTTTAGGACAAAGAAAGCAAGGCTGGCCATTGAAGTAGGACAAAAATTGGAGCAAGTAGAACAATTAAATTACTTGGGTATTACACTAGAAGAAAATGGGAATAGTAGCAAAGACATTAGGAAATGTCAGGATGAGATTAGGGGAATGCAGGGTAGGTGGCAGGAAGCGGTAATGATGATTTGCTGAAGGCCGTGATAAGAGGGAATGATGTTAGGTAAGCGAGGAAGGGGAAGGAAGATAATAAGTTTTATGGACGGGATGAAGAAAGGTACGCCTTACCCTGAGATGAAGAAAGAAATACTGGAGGTAGATTAGGCATTGCACATTCAAGAGCCTGTTGGATCTTCTCATACTTTCATCATAACCTACCTTTAACAGATAGATTACTCAGATGATGATGACTTGAGCTCAGCTCACCGGGATCATGCAATTTTAGGTAGCACTTGACATTGGTATGTCATTAGTACCACACCCATATGGATATAAAAAAATACAGAGTACATAATCTGCTCTATTAGTTAAGAAAGATAAGAGCTTTTACAATGACATTAACACTTTTCTTCATCACTTACACTAGAGGCATTGAAGTAGATTCAAGTGAACAGAGTTCCAAGCTACCTTACCTCATTGGCATGTCTTATCCCACATATGAAAACTATGCTAAGCAATTTGACATTGGTTACATTGCTACATAAAAACATGAGGCAATTACTTTTAGTAATTAAAAATAACTTATCTGGTGGAGAACTTTAAAGGGATAATACAAAAAAAGAATACATGAAAATAAAAATTTAAAAAGCTACTTACCACAAATTATAAAAGACTGAAGAATAATTTACAAAAAATACCTTGAAAAAATAATGTGACGAGTCATTAAAATAATTAGGTTGGCAACATCATAATCCTTATTTTAAAATAATCAAAACCACTTGAACCACATCAAAGCAGTACTGAGAGATTCTTGAAATTCCCTTGGGTAGAATGAAATTAACCTAAGTACCCCCCCAAGGCAGCCTAAATGCTCAACAGGTCTCTCAAATACATGAGATTGAGAATAAACCACAGGGTCCATTATCACCAAGAGTACCGTAGAATGGGGTGACTTCGGCCACGCGCGCACCGCTTCACAAATTGAAACTTTGTAACGCAATGCATTAAAATGTACGAACCAGCATTTCGTTCGCGACTTATCTAACATTGTTGGAGGAGATTACAAGCAGTCCACGCTTACTTTACTCAGTTCTTACGATACCATCATACTTGGAGGGTGAGACGAAATTCGTGTGTTCTATTGAGAAGCCGTAAGAACCTCAGCCTAGGATTATCATCAATAACATCAGGTAAATGAAAATTGCCTTATTATTTCATTATGTTGTTGACTATCAGAATGTAAGTCTAGTTACTTTTTTCAGATTTAACTTGGAATAATATTACTTTTTAGGGTAATAATCAAAATACTGTGGGGTGACTTCGGCCATGCCCAGGAACTACCAGAAAGCCCGCGGTGGGCGTCCATGCCTGCGTTATGACGAAAATAGTCTTCAACACACATTGGATGATGCTACACCTTAATGATACGTTAAGAATAAAGCAAAATTTTGTTTGCAAAAGAGGTGAAATACTATGAAACAAACATTGGAAACTTATACACGGAATGATTTAAAATAATGAATCCTTGTCTTAATTATTTTAATTTTTTATTTTTATAAATTCAAGGTGTATAAAACTTATATCTGCGAGAGGTAAGTTAAGAAACTTCGAATAAATTTAATAAAAATACGATGTTATTGACAATTCATGAGGAAAATTTGTGTTGGCCGAAGTAACCTCATCTAATGACTTCGGCCGCGGTAAATTATTTTTTTTATAAGTTATGTTTGCTTTGTTACAAAAATTTAAACATGATTTGAAATCCTAAGGTTTCCATGTTACCAATTTAATTTTTGTCAGAAGAAGGAGCCAGTACAGTCAAAGAAATAACAAAAAACCTGTCAAAAATGGCCGAAGTCACCCCATTTTACGGTAATCACTTTGTGAAGACATAAAACTCCAAAGGAGTTGGTGTAAGACAGTGAACATGACTGCAATATCGGCCACGAGGACTACATCTACATCTACATATTACCCTGCGAGCCACCTCTAGTGACTACAGGAAGGTGGAAAGCCATCACTAATAACGCTGTAGTTTTCATGGTGCATGACCTCTGGCATAAATGCAAGCACCCTGTAGCTTCCTACTACTGACGCCAGGCAGTGCCTTCCTTTGTCCTTTCAGATAAGTCATTAAGAGAGAAAGTAGCATCAGTCTGTTGCCATACTTGGGTGTGCAGAACCATTCTACATTTATTCTTTTTTGTACACAAATTATGTCATCATAGCTTCCATGTTTTCCAACAAAAAGGAAGGACTTGGGCTTTAAGTTTTTATTAATATCACTTAAATCCCCAATTTCTTACAAAAGACATTTCTGACTTACACCTCTCCCACTCTCAACATCACATTTGACACACGAAGTCCTCCACCACCTCATAGTGACAGGGTTAAAGACCTTTTTCACAGTTACCATAAGATTTCATGGTAACTTAATCATTGATTTCATCAGTCTTCAGAGAAAATACCATTTCAATGCATTCATGGTTGCACGTTACCCTCAATTTTTAAAAGGGAAAAAGACTTATGAAATGAAAAAGCAACATGGTTACTACCATTTAAAGTGAACTGCTTAAGGAAATTTAAAGCTTTTAAAAACAAACAGAGGAAAAATTAAAATATAATTCTATTCCCAACTCAACTATTGTCTTATACAGTGAATCATCAACGTGGTGGGCCAGTATGTAAGATGATGACTGGGGACACTAGGAAAATTGGACCAATAACGTACTATAGTATTAACATTTATTTTGACATATCACATCAAACCTGAACTTAGTGGGGTTTTTGTAAAAGAAGAAGCAAGATTGGATCTCAAATACAAGGCAGTGCTCCCATATTAAGATCAGTTATTTTTAAAAAGGTTCAGTAGAAAACTGGACAAAATGAGCATAGCAGTTAAACATGAATATTTGCACAGTGAAGGATGGATTTAAGCTACGATGAGAGAACTTTTCCCGAAGAAAGAAGGTTTAAAATTTAGTATCTGAATAATCATTCGTAAAATAGGCAACTAGGGGTTCACAGTTTCACATCCCATTCGACAGACGGGACCAACACTGTCCATGCAACAACCAGGAAGCAACCAAAGTCCCACTGAATACTCTCTATCACTACCAGGATTTGAACCCATACTCTCCACCTGGAAAACCAGTAGATACAACTTAAATAACATGAAAATTTCTCTCCAACGTCCATTCTAACCTATTGCTATACAATGTCTTTAAAAAATTTAATTGAGTGTTAAGCAATATTCTCCAATCATAAAAAGTGGCAATATACCAGAGCTAGAAATTATCAGGTATGGAGGAGGTGAGGAGGCATGGTGGGATAAGGAGGTAGAAATAAAGGTAGGAGGGGAACTAATAAAATCAGGGAGATTTGCAGACGATCAAGCATTGGTTTGTCAGTATACCAAGGGGTTACAATTAATGATGAATGCACTAGAGGTGCAGAGCAAAAGGTGTGGGATGAAGATAAATCACAAGACAATGAAAATGATGAGATTTTCTAGAAGGAAGAAGGCGCTGCTGAAGATAAGGGTGGGAGGGCACAAGAACGAGCAGTTGCAGGACTACCCTTGTCGAAAAAGTATTTTTAAAGAGAAGGGAACTGATGAGGGGGGTGGTCTGAGATGAAACGTAAAGAAAAGGGTAATGGCTGCAGGGGTCGGAAACTTGGTCATTGTAGAGGGAGGATGTGCATAGACTTGAGGCGTTTGAGATGTGAGATTGAAGAAAGATGGAGAAGGTGAGCTGGGTGGCGAGGAAGATGAAAGAGGATGTATTTGATATGGTCTGAGAGGTGAGGGAGCTTGTGGAAGAGGTTTGGAGAAGGCAGAAGAGATGGATGGAGGAGGTTTTGAGAGGTGAGGGCATGTTGAGGAGAGTGATAGAGGGGAGAACACAGGGGAAGCGTGGAAGAGTGAGGAAGAGGATAGGAATTCTGGACGCAGTAAGAGGAGGCAGAAGATATGAAGAATTGAAGAGGGATCGAATGGCAGGACATCCTTAAGAGGGAAAGCGAGATAATGTCTATGAAGTTGGGATGCAGAATGGGGACGGTCCAAGAACTTACCAATCAGCAGGTAGAATACACAAATGAAAAACCCTCTACCTCTTCTCATCTCATTCTATATTCCATCCTCTTCCACACTTGCCAAGTGTACACGTGCTCCCCACTTAATACCCTCATCAACATGCCTTCACTTCCCAACATGTCCACCATCAGCATTTTCTGCCATTTCCGAATCTCTGTTACTAATTTCCTCACCTGCCAAATATCTAGCTTAGCTGCCAAATATTTAGCTTCCGCGCTAATATATAGCTTTTCTTTGTTCCTCACCTTTTCCATTCTTCTCCATACCTGCGCAGCTTGCTCAACAACAAATGCCATTACGGATTAACATGTTTCCCACCTACCATTTTAGCTTTTCTCTCCAATAAAACTTTTCCTACTATTGATTAGGGATAAAATTCGGGATTGGGAGAACACAGGGGATGCGTGGAACAAAGGAAGAGGATAGGTATTCTGGACGAAATAAGAAGATGTAGAAGATACGAGGAATTTAAGTGGGATCTCATGGCGGGACATCCGCAGGAGGGAAAGCGAGACAATGTTTCAGAAATTACAATGCAGGATGGGGACTTTCCAAGAAACTAACAATCAGCTGTTAGACTACTTGAATGAATGGACCCTAAATTGTCAATTTTGGGAGAACATTTCACTCCCCTGCATCTTCTTAGCTCGCCATCACCCTCTGGCTCTATGTGGTGCGAAAGTCCAATCATCTTCCGCGCTAGTTAAGCGTTCTTCTCGCTATCACCTCTCCAACATGCCCTCACCTATCAACACACATGGGCGGATTAACGGGAGCCTCCCCCCGTAATTCCTGGGAAAATAGAAAAATATAAATTATTCCATACCCCCAAACCCCGTTAAAAAAACCCCCAACACAACGGCCTAAATCCCCCTGTCAACACGTAAGAGGGGAGTGAGGGGGGTCACATTTGCCACTGGTTGAGACTGAAGCATACGTACGAGAAACACCCCAGCTGGCACAGAGTATGCTCCTTACTCTCTTCTTACGAGATACTTACGCAAGAAACGGGTAAGTAGCTTACCCGTAGGCAAGGCGCTTCCGTAAGAAACTGCTCAGACACAGGTAAGACAGTGGTAAGGAACGGCGTCAAATATCCTCATACCGGGTAAGCTACTTACATACAGTAGCGCAGCGCGCGGCGGAACGCTGTACTACCACCTCAACCAGCATATAGAATTTCCTACCGTGAGATATATTACTAAATAATTTCCACTATTTCTCGATCACCTACCGTGAGATATATTGGGCAGCTTTAAATTATTTCCACTATTTCTCCAGGCACACACAGCGGCACTCAAATAAAGGAACATTATTGCTAATGACATCAAGTCGAGAAAATGAAAAAATAACTTTGGAGGAGGTAAAATTTACTGAATGAAGCGTAATGAAACAACATATTACATTGCAAAAGTAGAAAATAATCATCACTCTTTCAATTGGGCGTAAACAACCACACAATTTTAAACTCTCAAATAACACAATAATCCCGGGCAACGACAATATCCTACAGCTAATTGCTAATGAATCATTACCTGCCTTAAATATAGACGGACTAATTATTTCAAGAAATTCACATTCGACACAGCAATGCAATGAAATAAAAGGATGACACTTGGAGTGGCAAAATTCACTGAATAATAATAAAACACTACACTATTTATCCTTTCGCTGGGACGTAAACAACCACAATTACAAGAACAATCTACAGTCACCAAACTTCACTTTAATTCACATCAAACTTCAATTCACATAGATTCCACATCTTAATGTAGTCAATACTAGAAACTACGAAATTATTGCTGTGAAGTCTTCTACAACATATGAAATTACATAGACAACGAAACCCTTCAAACAAAACATATTTTTAACATTTTAAATATAACTCCTGTCATGACACGTTCTTTAAAGAGATAAATCCTTGCTAATGTACGTAAAGATATCAACACTTTAGACGCATGCAATCCAGCTCAGCAAATAAATAACACATGTAATCACTGGCATGTAACAGTGGACGCCGTCAACGCATTCAAAACACACGATAAACCTTCGTTTACATATTATCACAAAAAATGACTCGTTATTTCTTGCACATTGGAACTTATACGTTTACTTGAACATTGAAGCTTAAACCAAACTTATTTAAACTTGAAATTAAATGTTCCACTGGGGTAATTCGCTACAAATCGTCACAGATAAACACAGTTATCGTTCTCGTGGTTTCCGTTTCCTCCGAAAAAGGGAACGGTATCGGGGACCATTAGTCCGTTCCTCAACTATCCATAAGTACCTGTTTTGCCCGCAAGGAGTCATGCCATACGTGCGTAAGAAATAAGTAAGTGACTTACATTGTAAGCTACTTACCTATTTCTTCGTTAAAACTTGCCTCAATGACTTACATTGTGCCAGCTGGGACGATATTTACATGTACTAAAATGATCTACCCCTCGGAATAGATTCCCAATCCCACGTAACACTTAACCCCCTAGTAAGCTAAAGGGGTATCGAAGACCATATATTTCACAATATGTGTTTTTCATTCCAACCCGTTTGAGAGAAGCTTATAATAGAATCCCTAATCGGTTACCCTAGCATGTGACTCACCTCGTGTGATAATTAAGGGCTAATCACCGGAAGACGCGGCGAGACATGATACAATGAACTTCCGACAGGATGCAACCATATTCCGTATGAATATGGGCCAAGCAATGGGGCCAAGTTCTCGCATTCGACTTGCACTTCCACAATCAGCATTTTCTCTCTGCTACCACCACTGATGAAACAAAATGCCAAAGAGCAGTCAATCAATTAATGTTGTCGATGAATTACTACCACTACAACAATCGGCTATCAATACGTACCTGAAATACAGAGCATTCTGCCTACCGAAGAGGCATGGCCGAAAGTACAATTGGTGCTGCTCGCACTTGGGACTGCCACAATTAAAGGCAATGCAAGCCACGGTAACTTCACTGGGAGGATAAAAGGAAGCAAAAAATAATTAATTTTGACCTTCAATTACTTACCACCTCCTCATCAACTCTCTCACGAGAAATCTGCGACACTGATTCGTGTGATTCGTCGACTATTGCGACCACGCCTTCATTTGCAGTCAAACAATTGAAAAGCGGGAAAAGCGTTCGACACGATTAATGAGATGAGCGGGATATGCGAAACGAAACAATACGGAAGTAACCAAATGCCCAAGTGCATCTATTTTAAATCAATTTTGATGCCATTAATGATGATGGACGTAATTATGGAATTGGTGAAAAAAATATAAATAAGTCCTAAAAGTGACTGGTATTCAATCGCGCGAGAAAAATCAAGATTAAAAGCAAAGTATCCTATAATAGTATTGTACATTATATAGGTAGGTAGGCATTTTGGACAGAACGAGAAGAGTCAGGATTTATGCTGAAATGAAAAAATAAATCGTGTAATCAAAGTAAACCAATTGAGTCTCAGAAAGGTGACTGATTCTTTTTAAGGGTCTCACAATGGCGTAATAAAAGTTACGTATAGGTACCTATAGGTTACAAAACAAGCCAATATTAAGTGGGATTACCCGAGTGTGAAATATGAAATCCACCTTCAGTCTCCTTTCGACCTCTTTGGATAAAATGACACCCTGGTCGTTTGGTACCACTTGAGTTTAAATGGCTTAATTGGACAGTCACATGAAGTAAGTGGATAACCTCTACATTATTACGACTTATAAGTTAACTTAGAAGTCGTAACTAAGTTAACTTTTTGTGCTACTAGGGTTACTGCTCTTATAAAGTGGGATTTAAAGCGTTATAGAGTAGGCCTGGAAATAGTTACACTATAATATACCCCATGAAAATCAGCTTTTATTTTTTGGAAAAAATCTCCAAAACTGTTTCAGGAAGTGGTGAATATTTTGGCATTTTTAAAAAGATGACATCTTTTTCATCATTTTTTTAAATCTTCCTCAAATTATGTTAACGCATTGCCACTGCTTCTAAGACTCTGGATAAAAATTTCAAAAACTCATTCAAACCGCAAAAATATCCTCCAGGCCTAGGAATACTTGGTGATTGAAATGCACTCACAAAGAAAAAAGGATCACTGTTCTTGTTGCCAGATGTGCAATAATTGCAGTATTCATTTAATTTATGTTATTTAGCCTTTGGTACAATGCATCGCTAATGTAGTGCAATCAGTATTGTGAAATCAGAAATAAGCAAAAATTTAATTCCAACTGTAAAAAAATGTGAAAGAATTTCAGAGCTATTTTTAGTATTAGGATAATCTACCAGTTGAGGTAGGTCCAATGGAAGAGAGTGAAAAAACCTCTAGTGTTACAGGCCCGAACCTCTATCTACCAACACAATTTCTTTCTTCGTCTCGGCACCCCACCACTCTTCTTTGAGTCCATATAGGCTTTATAAAGCTTATTCTCTTACTTCCCACTTACTCAAAATCCTCTCCTCTTCAACAGCCTTCCGCAGCCATTGGCCTCTCTTCGCCTCTTCCAATCATCTACCCTGCCTCCCTCTAATCTCATCCAGAAGTTCCCTCTCCTCACCAACTATACCAAGAATTTCCTTGTTTATCTTCCTTTCCATCCACCACACTTTCTCCATTCTCCATCACACCCACTTATTCTCAAATGCCTACAGCCTATTCTTGTCTTCATTTCTCAGTCATCAGCTCCCTCCTATCAATAAACTTTTCACTAGCTCACATTTTCACTAGCACTATTCTCCTTCTAATGTATTGGCCACTCTGCCCATTTTCTTCCAGCATACTACCCAAGTAATTGAATTGCTCTATTCACTCCAAATTTGGAGTAGCTTACTTCAGGGAATTAAAAAAAGATTTAAACAAAATTCAGTCAGGACAAGTTTCCGACCCGTGCATTACCAAGCTCCATACTAGAGTTTTCACCAGCCTTTTCTTTACGTCCCGTCTCAGACCCCCCCTCACCAATTCCCTTCTCTTTGGAAATGCCTCTTTATCCAGGGCAATTCTAAATCTTATGTCCCAACCACTAAACCCATACTCCTCCATAATACTACCCAGACATGAAAACTGCTCGACCTGCTCTATTTTGTTCCCTCGCACCCTTATAATCAGCCTTGCCTTCTCACTCCTAGAAATGTTTCCCTTGGCATTTCTTCTGAATGCACGTTAATAAATCAACAGTGATAGAGGGCATACCTGCCGTACTCCCTATAATATCACGAACCATTCCGATTCTCCATGGGCAACCCTAACCTGTGCCATCTGGTTTATGTACCGAGTCCGAATGAGACGTCTGTTCCTCCAATCGAACCCTAATTTCTTCAGTAGGTACTTCCACTAATTTTATCCAGTCCACCCTATCAAAGGCCTAGGTGTCTTTCTACTAGTGCCCACATCGCTCCAATAGCATCCGGCATTCCCATCTCTGTCCTAAACCCAAACTGGTCGTCACTCAGGCACTTGTAAGCCATTCCTCTTTAGCCTTCTATTTCTGATTCTAAGAACTACTTTGGCTTTATGGGATCTGAATCTTATTGTCCTACAGTCATTGCACGTTTTTGTCTTACTCTACTTCAGTATCATAATTAGTATTGTTTTCGCAAAGTCCTCCAGTCACACTCAATCCTCATAAATCCTATGAAATGGGGCAAATTGTTTTTCTCTTCCATTCTTTCCATACCCCTTAGAAACTCTGCAGGTATGTTATCTACTTCTACTGCCTTAATCCTTTTCATGTCTTATAGTACTCATTCAATTTCACTATCTAGGATACTTGGTCCAATGCTCTCTCTGTCAATGTCATCTTTCCTCACTATATGTAATATAGTGAGCCTTTATTTTCCTTATCAAAAAGCTCTTCAACATATTCCATCTACTTCCCCTGGATTTCTTTTGGTTCAATGATTAACTTTCTTGTCTAGTCTATTTTCATTGCAATTCCCCACGTTGGGGCATCGGCCCCATCGGTGACGACGGGGTAACGTCCTCGACTGTCAATCCGAGGGTCGTGGGTACGAGTCCCACTTGGGTGTATTTCACCACCCAGGACATGGGTGTTTGTGTTCATCAGTTGTTCATGTTACATCACCCGATGTAAGAGGCCATTGCGAGCTGTTTTCGGGGTAGTTGAAATAAATAAAATTCCCCTTCTATTATTACCACACCTCAGTTCCTTTGTTTTCCTATATAATCCATCTGCGCTGTCCTATCTTTGAAATGTCTCTAATGAGTCAATCTGCTCTCTCCGCCATGCCTCCCTTGTTCTCTTCTAAGTCTGTTGCTAAATTCCTAGTAGTTTCTGTTTCCTAGCACTGAACTAACCCTCTCCCATTTCCTTCACTCCTACATCTCCATTATCATCTACTTTGTGATATCCAGTTTTCTAATTTTTGTTTCACTTCATACGCCTACCATTGCTTTCACCACCTCCACAAAACCTGGTAATACTTCACAGCTTTCTCACCATGGTCATTTCTCCTTCATAGCTTGTAATCACCTGCCTCCTCCCCCAGGATTATAACAATTTTGTTTGATCTACTTTAGCTCAATGACTATTATCCTATCACTCACCTGTTCTGCAAACAGTACTTTTCTACCACATTTCCTGTTCATTATGAATGCAACCCCATGCTGGTTTTTCCCTCCACTGGCTTTCATTCCCTCCTCTATGTATCACTCTATATAGCCATCGCTCCAGTATTCCCTGCTATCTTTCAATCTTACTTCACCCAGACCCATGAAGTATACACCCACCTTCTCCATTTCTTGCTCTACGTTCTCTAACTGACCCACCCTTAGCATAATCCTAACATTCCACGTGACTATTCCTGTGATGAAAACCACATGGGCTTTGCTTCCACCACTGCCGGGCACGACACCAGTCCCAGAGGGCCTGGTCGGATCATAGTTGAAGCAAATATACCAAGAGATGCAATATTGAATGTTTTAGAATCATTTTCTCTTCACTTATAGAAATTAACTTATAGAAATTAACTGACATATGATTACTCCAAAAAAA
Source organism: Pyrrhosoma nymphula (assembly GCA_963573305.1). Lineage (NCBI taxonomy): Eukaryota > Metazoa > Arthropoda > Insecta > Odonata > Coenagrionidae > Pyrrhosoma > Pyrrhosoma nymphula. The sequence continues at coordinate 46,710,946 of OY754328.1, forward strand.
AGCTACATTTATGTGCAGATACATTGACACAAATTAGTGAACAAACTTTAGATTACTCAGCACGACAACATGAATAAAATTATATGAGAAAATGCTTTGTTTTACATGAAAACTGCTTTCAAGAAAAGAAAGTAAATTACGACGGAGAAGAGAGGTACAGAGTATACGTACCTGAATAGAACAACGTTATCCTCTCAAGAGATGTCAAGTTTCAAGAGAAGTTCACTGAGTGTGCAGAGAGAGTGAAGCAGCCGATTAAAGACATCAAGATGGATGAGAAAAGGATTGAACAAAAACAAGTTCAAGATCAAGCCAAAGAACAGCAACAGGACCGAGACAGCAAGGAAGAACAATATTTGGAAAATGCTTCAATAAACAACAACCTAAGTGAAGAGGCAGAGTCACAGTCAATTCTGGGGAGATTGAGGAATCGTTTGACATTGAAGAAATCAATAACATACAGCGAGTGTATCATGGTTGCTGAAGCATTCGTGAATGAAAATTTTGATCCAGAAACTGTAGAAGAAGCATTAAACAGAACTGATAGGATTCAATGGGGAAAGGCCATGGACAGTGAAATGGCATCACTCAAGAAGAATCAAACGTGGGAGTTTACGACTTTGCCGAAAGGAGCAAAAGAAGATTTAGGCAGTTTTCTGACTGAATTAAAAGGAGAATTCATGATCTCATCAAAGAAGGCTGAGTATTTCTTGGGACTTCAGATCCAGCAAGAAGAAATTTGTGTAGAGATCAATCAGAAAGCGCAGGCGATGAAAGTGTTGGAGAGATTCAACTTTGTTGAATGCAAGCCGATATCCACACACATTTTGAAGAGTCCAATGACTTCAGAATCAGGGAAAGAAGAGGCAAAGATAGCAGAAGGCAAGCTGGGCATCCAACAAGTTTCAACTGAAATACAAGTTGCGGACATAATGATGAAACCATTACCAAGGACTCGTTTGAAGATTTTGTGTGATAAGTTGGGTCTATCATAAATATTGCACTTGTATTGGGTTCTTAAAAGGTCTAGATTTTGAAAGACATTAAGTAATCGGTTTTAAAGAGTTGTTAATTTAAATCAACAAGGGAAAAGTGTTGAAGTACTAAGTTAGTGTACAAAATGTTAATGTAAATTAATATTTGAAAAGAATTAGAGTTGTCATGGAAGGGAAGTTTGTTTACTAACAATTGGAATTCTCACAAGAAACCAGACACTAACAAGATGTGTTTGTGATTCGAATTATATCACTTATTATATGAATCTGTGTCTGTGAGTTGATTTTATTAAGTAAAGATTAATAAAACTCATTATTATTCACATATAACTATAATAGTTCAGTAAACCCTTCTAATAATTCTACTGTAGTACACTGCCACTGATTTACATCAGCTAAATTCTTCGTGATTATATACATAGTTGTCAGATCTAGTACTGAAGATTCTTGAATTGCTGAGTTGAGATGAAATAGGTGAACACACGCAAAATTATTCGCAGTTTTACTTAGTGCGACAGTCAATTGACCAGAGAGATGTAAGAAAGTATGTCGTTGATTAAAAAACTTATAGCGTAGCACCCTCCACGTACAGTATTTCCGGCTTATGCTACATATTTGGCAATATTTGAAGTGCCTAGCATATTTTTATGACAAATCAAGTTATTTCATACAAGTTTGATGAATGTTACTCATGTATATTCACAGATTACTCAAGATTTTATGTTACTAAATAATAATTGAAGATAATATTTCCGTAATAATCTACGGTAATGAAAATTTTGCGTACCAGTTTACGGAAATACTGTACTAATTAGGTCAGGTTTACATGCACTTGCAAGTAACTAGTAGAAATAAAGTCATACATATCATTATGCCGACACTATTACCTCAGAACTGCCGTGGTGGTATCTGTATCGCTTCAAAATACTCGTTTGTTTAATACCGGTACTTTATTAGGTACTGCCATATCGCTGTTTATCATTGATTCAAGCTTCTGAACAGTCGTCAAGTATACCTTATAACTACATATGTAATCCTAGCTATTCAGCAGAGTAACAGCTGAACCTAGGTTTAATTCTAATTTCAAAGAACTCTCGATGAAAAATAATATAATATAAATAATACTAAAACATATTCTATGGGTAAAGCAAAAAAATTATTTTTAGAAGGAAATAAATAAGTATATCCAGATTTACTTAACAGCTATTACAATATATATTTCAACATTCACAATGTCTGACACACTTCTTGTACACCAAATGGTATAAAACACCCATTACAGATTACACATACAAAAAGGCTTTGTCCGGTGTGCATATTCTTGAAAATTCCTCTAAAAAAAGGTAAAATGTTCAACAGTTATACATAATCATTATGCCAAAATAAAATATTCTCAAAACCCTTGCAAAAACAGCTTCTTCATTGGACCTCCTATCACATGAAAGTTTCAAAACACTACATTATTCTCTCCTCTGATTATGGTATAAAATATTTCTGTAGCCAAAATTAAAACAGAGTCTTTGTGCTCCTCATGAATTTGTAACAATATAACACTTATGAACTTCTTCCTTCGAAAAATGATTGATGCTTCACCAGCTTCTTGAACAACCCGTCCTCGATGGCCAACAGCTCGGCATACGATCCCTTCTCAGCTATTCTCCCTCTGTCAAGGACAGCAATCAAATCTGACGGGAAAAGTGTGGTGAGCATGAGAGATCAATGCACTTCTAGAAAAACCCACATAGTAAATGGTTGAAGGTATATCACATACTTTGTTCACCTTCAACATTACAATGCACGCCAAAACAGAGAAAATGAAAGAGAGAAGAGTGAGAAAAATACAAAAATAATGATCCATTGATTATATGTACATGGATAGATTTGGTCTAAATTTAGTTTACAGAGAATACTTTTGCACTGTTTATCCTCCATTGCTACCATGGCATGGTGGCGGTCCGATGTTCACTGCATGTGATGCCGTAAAACGGAACATTTGTCATTGACAAAAATCAATTTGGCCTCTGTGTGGTTATGTATTATGCTAAAGGATTTTGGGAAAATGTTCAGTGCCTTGTTTTCATACTACTAAATAAAGATTCGTTATTTTCTCTAATGTGAAACATATAAAATTCACTTCAGCTACGGGAACATGGAGAAAATAACCCTTTTTAGTAAACTAATCTCATTAACTCATTTATTAAGAGCATTATCAAAATAAAAATAAACATTTTGAACCTAGTGTTCGAAAATCTTTGTCAATCCCTGATTTTCCTCATGGCCAGCAGTACACGGCAATTCCAAGAGTAATATCAATAGCTGGGTAAAAGATACGGGTTCTTGAGGGTTGCATCGCAGGATACATTTGCTAAAAAATAAGGTTTATACAGCAAATTACGTTTTCTGACAATCATTACAGAGCCGGTATGCTAATAGCCCACTGTAGTAAAAGGCTGTACATATAATCACCTTTAGCTGTAAATTTATGTAAGTACCCATAAGCTCTCTTTTTTCACTAAAATACAAATCTAATTACCTAATTAGCTTAAAAATAGAAATGAAAGTGACCCACAAAAAAATTGCAAAACACCTCCATACAAGGTTTATACAGGTTATATCAGCTGTACTACTTCAAGTACACAATCCGTATGCAACACATATTCAGCATTGCTCCCATGTTTCAATTCTGCACACATTGCATACACGGCCTGTATTGTCAGTAAACAATCTGTATAGGCTGTATTCTATAGACAGTATACAGTGTACTATGGGGGAAAAAGTTTCCCAACAAACGGAGCGACGCCACTATTACTCTCACTTTCCTTTCTGATGGGATATTATTCTTAGGTTTCGGCCACGACGAGGGAAATTCAAACCCAGCAAGGTGATGGACAGATCGTCCTAATCGCTGATGGATTCCCGGCCGCTCGCCTGCCCCGAGCGTGTTTCGCACTGGCCACGAGAACGGGGGTGCATTAGATAACCTTGAATGCATTTTAAATGTCCCATTGAACTCTCTTCTACGGCTCAACCGAAACCAGGTTATGAGGCAAAACTCCGTAGGTAAGACTACAGGCAGCCTATCGCTAAAAGACTCATGGCAGTTGATCGGTAGGTTAGATGGGATGCGGATTTCAATTAACTTGCTTTTACAGACACTTTATTCCACTGTGACAAATTCCACGGATATTTACAAAATTCCATTAAGACCAGGAGAGAGGGGATAGTTGAAGTAGGCTCAACTGTCGCTCAGATATCAAGGGCAGTGGATTGGAATAGATACACAGTACCTATGCTGACAAAAATGCTACAGGGAGGTGGATGAGACGATAGCAACACGACAAAGAAGCATAGACCCAAGATGCACCTCTCGAGATGATGATTGCAGCATTCGTTATTATCCTACTGAAAATCCTATTGCTATTGGCTGTGATAAAGAGGAAATTAAACTAAAAAGGACCTGAATAGTGAGAAATCACCTCCATGAAGCCAGTATGAGAAATTGCAGACCCCCAAGAAAGCCAGCAATAAACGAAACTAATTAAATGTCTAGGATAGATTTCGCTCATTCGTACCGGGATATGGACCAGTCATATTGGAAAATCGTAACTTTTATCGATGATTAAGCATTAGAAGTGTTGAGTATGAACATGTTCAGGAATGAAAAACACGTATTTGTAGGTAAATATAACTTGAGCAATTGATAGTACTCTTTAGAACATTTCCCGATTAAGAAAAAAATAATATTCCTCCTGTTTGTCAAGTATCACCCAATAAAATATAACAAGGAAACATTGATCTGGGCATATAGGTCTGCATCTTTGGGAAGCAAATGATGCTGCTGTGCCAAGACCGTTATTAAGAGCACCAGCTCGAATGACGCCTGAGGATAACGTCCGAATCCTTCGCATTTTCATTGCTCCCATACATAAACGAAGTTGTACCAAAGGACGAAGTAGTATGAAGGAAAACATAATTTTTTCCTTGCTTACTATTTTTGTCTGTTTTACTTGCGTATTTATTAATTCATTAGTATTTGCACATTCACAGCTTATTTATTTGCGTAGACATTGAAAATCTACCGCCATGATTAAAGATGCATTGAACATACCATTGTATTCACAATTAAAAGTGGAAACCCTTTTTCACGGTAGCGTTCTGTTAAGTATTGTAGGCTATATTGAAAGAAGTGAACACCGAGTGAATCCCAGGACCTTGCCAGAGTGCGAGAGGAGGAGTGAAACCTAGAATAATAAAAAGGGAGGAAAGAGAAAGACTGCAGAGGAAACTACGGCGAAAACAAGAGAGTTCAATGATACATTTTAAATGCATACAAGGTCATCTAATGTGCCTCCATTTAGAAGCCAGTGCGAATAACGCTCAGGGAATGCAAGCGGGCAGTAAGCCGTCACTGGCTTCGACAATGAGTCCACCACATTACTGTGTTTGAATTTCCCCCGTCGTTGCAGAGACCAAGGAATAATATGCCATAAGAGAGGAAACCGATTTTTCTCCAGAGCGATAGTGGTGGCACTCCATTTGTTGGATAACTTTTTTCCCCCATAGTATATACATACAATTAATAAATACTATAAATTTCATCATCTTGTTAATTGCTACAAGAATGACAAATATTTTGACCTAGAGACGCAAAGGTTTATTTAATCCTAGAAACAGTGTTAGATTTGAAAAAAAATTTTTACCCAAATATCAGCATAAAATCAATTTATTAAAATTAACTCTCACATTTTCCTCTCCTCATCTTGTATGACATATTATACACAGACAATTAATAGGTACGTAGGTCAGTATGAACATGCACATTTTGGCGAGGGTAGGAACTGAGATTGGATACATATGTAGATAGCCATTCAGCAAACTAACCCTCACTTTGCAATAATCAATAGCCATCATTTCATGCATTAAACTGAAAAATCAATTCTTAACATTTTACACCCACAATCCTGCAAGCCAACTTTTCATTGAGGATTTGTCCCTTTGATATTATAGCATATCAGTACATCGTAATCGTACACAGATAAATATATATGGTTACATGTATACATTGTACATTGCACTTTGTTTTGAACTGCTTTAAAGTTTAATATCACGACCTCCCAATGGTAGCATACATGTCAATTTGATAATTTATAAATGAGAAAATCATATCAATGTCTTAAAAATAGCGCTTCGTAAATCTTCGTGCAAGGAAAAAGTCAGCTCTCAAGAAACAGTTTTTCCTAAATAAGATACCATGGAACATACAGCAAGAGAAATGATTGGCAAGAATCGAATTTGTTTTTTGTGATAACCCTGTTAGATATGGATAAGGAGTGTGTGAGAGAGGGCTTTCCAAACTGTAGCGACAGTGGTGTTTATACCGGTCTCACTAGTGGTCTTCCATGTTGTTGCTTCAAGGGTTTCCCCCAGATAGGGGTTTCAAAGGTGTTTAGTTTCATTGCAGGGGCAGGCTATGGGATCGCTACTTGAGAATTAAGCTAGTTTGGTAGGTAATACAGAAGGCATTCGGTGTTTTTCTCGAAAGCGATGGAGAAAATGTCATAAATTTGCATCTGTTTAATTAAAATTTACCACGTGATGTAAACAACACTCTTTCGAAGTTCTTCACGTGGCATTGTTTTTTGTTTGCACAGAAATGCCTTCGTCTATTTTAAACTCTGATTGGGTGGAGGTAACTGTTTTACTCATAAGCACCCTTGCAGCTCGACGTGGGTGATTTTCTCTCTCTCTCACTATTCATAGCCTATTCCCTCTTGCCTCTGAAAAGCGCAGTTGTCCGCTCATCGATTTGTGGTGCAGTTCCCTCTTGAGAGATCGAAGACGAATGTGCTGACTTGTTTGTCATTCCTCTGACTTAGTCTTTGCCATTCCGAGTTTTCTTTCATCCAGGACCCACTTTGCCTGCCGATGAGTCATCTGATGGTCCGGAGATCAGGACGTCTGTATGCGGTGACTCTAAGACGGGCAAACTACATAACGATTTATCGCTCAACAATTCAACAATACTCAGTCAACTCAAAAATTATGTGCGTGTAAAACACTCTTGAAATGGAATAAATGCGGCAGGGACGTGAGACAGAATTATACCATGATACTAGTGCAACATTTTTTCAAGGGAAGGAAACGGTCATTCGAAAGGAGTCCGTACTGGCATATACATGAGAGCATGCACGGCGTCCGAGGGAAGTCAGGGATTCCCAGAAATTCACCCAAAGATGTGCTGCTTCCGAAAATATTTTTCCTTTAACAATAGATTGACCTTTTCTTAGCATCAGAGGACACAATCAAATATTTCCTATACTGTCGAGAGTCAAAGAAGCTTATCCTGACCAGATGTAAACAAGGCAGTCTCTGGTTCTCTCATGTCTTTCAATGTTTATAATCGTTAAGAGTACAACTCGAAAACCAAAAATTATACATTATTTCACAGCATGAGTAATAAATAGCCCAATAATCAAAATACCAGCACCCACAGATGGGAATGTTACTTGCAGAAAGTGTTGAAATCACATGGCCTCGACAGAGATGTGCAAGTGCCTTCTAGCACCGTACATTATCAGACTCAAGCTTCTGAAATGAAAACGTGGATTTCTAAAAACAATATACGAGGGGGGACCCAAAAATAACCAGACACAATTTTTTTAAAATATCAGAATTTATTTTTTTGAGTTAGAAACGTTAGTCACCTTCGAAGTACTCTCCATTTACACTAATACATTGATTCAAAGGTTTTTTCCACTGCGCGAAACACCTTTGGTAGGTACTCGTTCTTTCCTATGCCTTGCAGTGCCGCCTTCGATTCTCTTTTCACCTCCGGAATGTCTGCAAAACGTTTCCATTTCAGCTCTTTTTTCATTCGGGAGAACAAAAAGAAATCACAAGGTGCTAGATCTGGTGATTAGGGTGGGTGAGGAAGCGGTGTCATGCCGTTTTTTGCCAAAAAATCACGCACAAAAATGGCTGTGTGAGCTGGTGCATTGTCATGGTGGAAGAACCAGTCCCCACTCCGCCACTAATCACGCCGTTTCAATTCGTCTCATTTGCTTTTTTTTCAGCTAAAATGCGCTGCACTGAACTCCATGAAAGACCAGATGGTTCAGCGAGTTCATCAATGGTACGCCTTCTATCCTGGTACACAAGCGCATGAATTTTTTTCACGTTTTCATCAGTTCTGGAAGTGGAAGGCTGGCCCAGGCGTTGAATGTCTTCGATCGCCATGTTGCCGCGTTTGAATCGCGAATACCACTCATAAACTTGAGTTCTTTTCAAGGCGTGTTCTTTATAAGCTGTAGACAACATATCAACCACATCCGATGCACTTTTACCGAGCAGAAAACAAAATTTCAACGCTGCACCCTGTTCTCGAATATCAGCCATTTCCAAAATCGAAGAGGTCGATAAACTCGTCGAACGAAAACTGTCACAGGGGCTCGCTACAACCATCTAAAAGGACGCCGCTTGGAACAATGACTTGGGAGAGGTTACTTAACACCCATCCAGTGGGAGAAGCCCGAACTACAAGAGCGATGCACGCAGCGAATTCTGTCCGGTTATTTTTGGGTCCCCCCTCGTAGATAACGTCATCTAAACACTCCACAATTCAACAGCCAGCATTTCAGAAAAAAGAGGCAGTGAAACTACACATGTCCGTATGGTCTCGCCAAGTACTATCGGTGTTGCTTTTTGGTTTTCTGCACAGGCAGGATAGGTATCTAGGGAACAGACTTTAGTATCTGCTAAAAGTGTATTCTATATTTAGATCAAATAAAATTTTGCCTTACCTGCATTGCGAATTGTGGACAGTCTATGTGCTATTGTCAAAACGGTCCTGCCCCTCATAATTCTTTCCAAGGCCTCCTGAACCAAGTGCTCACTTTCCGAATCCAAGGCACTGCAAAAGACAATTGGTCAAATGAAGCCCGAGAACTAACAACTAAAAATACTAGATGCTACACCATTATTTTAGTAGCTTATTAGTATTCATTCTGATAATTTCCACTTCATAGGGTTGCCACTCAGTTGCAGAAATAAAATTCTGGTTTTTTCCCGGGTACTCTCCTGTTCGTTAAACGGCTATTTCACAATCAGTTTCTATGTATTACCTATTGTACATGTAAAATGGGGAGTAAAGATAATATCGGTAATGAAATACTGTTTGGCACACTACCAGCAGATAGCTATAAGTAGTGATATGAACGTAATCTTCTCATAAACATACACCTCTAAGAATGGACACCTCCTTGGGCACCAATGTGAAAATCTGATTGTTGAGTTGTCACAGTTGGAGCTGTGATGAAAAATCCAGGTCACATCACCTCCCTACTTCTGACTTCAAGTTGTTAAAGTCATTTCGTGCACAGATTGTGAAGGGATTCTTAGGACATGTCAAAAACAGTAACAGTAAAATTATGACAAGCAATAATAGTATTAATTTCAACTAAATCTGTACTAACCTAGTAGCTTCATCCAGAAGAAGAATCTTTGGGTTCTGAAAAAAATATCATAATTAGCATTATTAAAGCTCAACAAATTTTCAAATCCACTCTTATGAATATGAGATAACTCTAGCACAACCATAAAAAACTTCAACTAAAATCTACTGGGAGGAAATTTTTACTCAAATTCATTCATTCATTCTTCAGCCCTCATCCATTGATTAAGGCTTTGCAAATTTACACTTGATACAAACAAAGTAGTCTATGGCCCAAATGCTTTTACATTTTATGCAACTCACTGCCAAATCCTGAATGATTGTATAAATAGAAATGGATAAATCTACGATTGTTAACATTTATCAGACCCAATAAATTTCAACAAATTCAACGGGTAAATAAACAATTAACTTTTAAATTTATCAGCATTCAATCATTTAGTGTTCGTCTAATTGGCTGGTAATATGGTCTGACAATTCCACGAGGGACTATTCAGTTGAAATGCATGATTTTAATTAATGAAGTCACTGTAATCTTTACTAATTCTAGAGCTGTGATTAAGGCTGAAAAAACAGGAAAATATTGCTAAGCAAACTTATTACATCCAGTACTTGACATAAGCATTATGGTATTTATCATAAAAATGGCATTACATTTTTGTTTTACTTGGGACCTCCTTCTCAATCACCCAAAACTACCTGAGTCATCGCAAAACTTTTCATTCTGTCATTGAATCCCTTTGGTGGAGTACACAACTTGTGCCAGATGACTCAGATTTAACTCTTTCCACGATGGGCTAAGGGATTCTGGACACTCTTATTTTCCCCAAAGCATCGACCAAAGACATAATTTGTCATGTGATGTGTCTGTGGTTCATTTACTCGATGACTTTCAAAGTGAGGGAGTAAATTATGTATTAATATTCATAAATGTAAATGACAGAGCGATTTGAATGCATATCTGAATTTAACTCAAAATGGCATGACTCAGTTTAAAACTGTGACTCCAATCAAAAGGCCAGATTCCGAATGTAATGAGTGATAAGGAGAAAACAACCTCACTTTCCTTTTAACATTTGGTGACATAAACATTAATTCCTGTATCTCAGCACAGTTTAATTTTTCCCATTTTTAAAAAATTAATTCCATGTTTTGAACCAAATACATAACTCCTTTATTAATGCTTAGAATGGACCGGTCTGAGTTTTACTGAACAGTCATGACCTAGGACTCTTCTTAACATGTTTGGCCCAATACTTGCGGCACAAAACCATGGATGGAGCAACAAAAATGGCTAGGTGAAAACTTCTGCGATGTGAAAAAAGCGATGTTGCATTTTTCTGCGGCTCAAAACTTTGTTTTTCAAATACAAAAAGGAAAATGCTATTTCTGACAAACACACAATAAAAACGATAGGATTGCAGCACGTTCATTTGCGGCACATGATTCAATAGGAGGGCAGTGTGCACCTAATACGCTGTGCACCAAATTTTACAAGAAACTTTCTGTGACTAATAACCATAAAATCTCTGCTTAAGTACATTGTAACACACCATTTTGGCCGTGTTGGCATAAGTATACGATTAAGGACGCCATTGTGTATATTTTGGGAACACGTACTACCGCGAGGCAACAATATCGTTTCTGTATTATGAAAACAACTTTAAAACAATACCGTTTCCTGTTTACGTAAACAAACTAAAACAATGCCGTCTATGTTATGAAAACAACTTTAAACAATACCATTTTCTGTTTACGTAAACAAACTAAAACAACACCAGGTGTTATGACAGCTGCAAGGCAAAGAAAGGATGGAAGGGGTAAACAAAATTATAATAATGAAAGGGAAATAGCCTATCAGATACGAGAGAAGTGGAGAAAACCTGGAATGTTCTAGAACATACAGGAAGGGGTGTGAGATAGTATAAAAGGGATTGTCAAACAAGGAACGAGGCTTCTTCTTAACAAGAGAGTCACAAGGGACGTAAGGGGAGGACCCTCAAGGAAGTCAGCACTCACTCACTCAGGGAAGCCGAAGGAACGGTTATCGAGTGAAAGTCATACGGGAGTTTTTGCAGTGATAATTTGCCGGGAGTAAGCAGCTTTGGACAGCAATTACCAACGCCAGTGTCCTGTGTTAAGGAAGGATCCAGGAATCCGATAAACAGATACTGGGGCATAGAGTATCGGCGGAATTCACTTTGTACAATATCCGGTGAAGTAGAACAAACATTATAAATTAATACGAATATATTTGAGAAGGGAACATATATTAATTAATTGAGTAACTAAAGTGAATTTGTTTTCTAAGTGAAGAATAAAAGGGTTATTATAAATATATGTATTGTTCAAGTGTATCATTTTTGTGCATGAATTAATCCATTAACCTTTGCCGCCAAGGACTACCAAAAGAAAGGATCTCTCTCAAGGTAAGAAGTGATAAAGTGAAGGGTACCTTTTGTGTGTCGGGCTGATACGGTATATAACGTCGCGTGTTTAGGACCGCGTGACAGAATAATTATTACAACCCCTGTGATACGGAAATTGATAGGGGGGGACTAGTACAACATATTTATGAAGAGATGAGTTTTCACACAATTTATCGACACTGTTGTTGCAAAAAGACGTTGAAATGAAAATTCCGAGGCAATATTTTACCACAATTTACAGTTTACGGCAACGTGGCATATATGCCACTCACGCAGCCTGGATCTTTTTTGGAAGGATTTGATCAAATTTCGAATTCATGGATGCAATAGGATTCCTCAAATTTTGACCACATCACTAATTGTTATTACTTTTAATGATGTATAATTTGTCTGTGTCATTCAGGTAATTCCAAAGATTTCCTTAAGAATATCCAAATAACATCCAAAAGGCCCTGCAAGTGTTTTGATGCAAACTCAATGGAAACGGTTTTTTCCTGTAAAATGCAATTAACAATGTTAATACATCTAAGAAGATGAACCCATACGACCAATAAAAAAATTAATTCGAAATTAATCCTTTTTAAATTGATTTTAGCTCAAGATACAGAATAAGCTGTACATGTCCTCCTTTCATCAGTTTCTTTTGCAATGTTATAAAATGTTTTCATTATTTGCTGTAATTGAGTATTCAATTGAGCAACCAATAAACAAATTAATTCTAAATTAATCCTTTTTAAATTGATTTTAGCTCAAGATACAGAATAAGCTGTACATGTCCTCCTTTCACCAGTTTCTTCTGCAATTTTATAAAATGTTTTCATTATTTACAGTAATTGAGTATGCAATGCGTGAATTGGAATGAAGGATTTGGTGCAAGAGGGGTTGACTCCAAATTTCAGGAAAAACTGTTTATCGCACCTATGTGTTAATATAAATATTACTAATCAGTCTGAACTTTCAAATTGTACCCACGCATAACTGCCTTAAAGTAGTTGCTTCAAGAATATATCTCTACAAAATGTTCAAGCTATATGAAATACGTTTTACGTCTCTTCTGAAAAAATGCTAAAATGGAGTTACCTCCCTCTTGCACCAGACCCCTCTCAATGGAATTACCCCCCTCTTGCCCTTCAATTATATTTTGATGACCATATCTCGTATCAGAATGACCTCTCAAAGTCAATTTTAAATTTCATAAAGCTTGCCAACGTTCAATTGATACGGAAAAATATTTTGCACTGTGCCAAACAAGTATTTTATGCGAGGTACCATCATGTTTTAATTTTGTGTGCCTGAGCCCCAGCGGCCCACAGGCTGTGGATTTGCAAAGTGCACCCCCCTGAGGGTTGCGCCCTTGGCAGCAACCCACCTGGCCAGCCCCTAGCTACGACCCTGTCTGGAAGTACAATTAACATGTATTATCAGATAAGCTAGTTCTCTACATCAATTTTATGCCTGTGTACATAGGAATACACAGAATCATAAATCTTGTTGTGATATTGTAGTGAATCATTTCTTTAAAGTAGAATGTGCAACAGAAATCATTCTGGACTATACAGTTGAGTTTCTCAAAGTTAAATCAGGTATTAATCAACATTTTACACAGAATTTCCTTGAATAACTTGAAATTGACAAATATTTTTTGAAAATCATATTGGCTGCATCGTGTCCATGGTGGTGTTGTGACTATGTCCTTTCTGCATCACCAAAAGGCCTTAGGAAGCCAGCACGCAATTGTTTGTCTGTTTTTATTCTCAACTATGGTCTATTATAATGGATGATTTATACTGTATTTGGCGATTTACTGCTTGCATTTGTCAGCACGGGGTCCAGACAACATGTAGTTGGATTGCCTTTGGAAATCTCTAATGCTGCCTTTCATCCCTTTCATTGTGTGCCGAGTAGTTTTTGCTTGTCATCTGTACAAAGTGGCCACCTTCCGAGTTGCGACCTTCAATAGACTGTGGGACTTTGGTTTGAATTACATGTTGTGACAACAGCCTCATGCATAGAGGATAAATTAGTGGTGATAGTGTGTCCCAGCAGATACTCATGAAAAAGCAAATCAGATTTTAGACGATTTGAAACCTAGATTGCCTTCAACCAGTTATGGTGTTATAATTCAATCAAATATTAAACCTGAGAGGAATCCTAGCATCAGTGAAAATGACCACTGCTTGTCGGTAGTGGTATGGGTCTCGTGGCTCAAGAGTTAAACACCATAAATTGGCTCCTTATAAGTGTTTTTTTTACTGTTTGGTGCACAGGTTTTCATAGTGGTTGCAGATTTCCATTTTTAGTGGCCTTGCCGTGGGATCTTGCTTCGTGGGAAGATGCACGGGTAAGGTGAAAAGCTACTGCAATTACCGGACAATAGGGAGCCCTCGAGGGGGTCACGCGGTGACGCGGTGCTGGGCGCTGCGTGGTGGCAGGAGAGACTCGGGCAGTCTCGCGCGGGTGACCGATAAACATGTATTGTGTGTGCGTGAATAAATTGTAAAACAGAATTTCCGACTTGTTCCCTTACCGCTTCTTCTCCGGACCAAATCCTTTTATTTAAGCTAAGCGCTTACAGGAGTGATTATAATGAAGAGACTCTCTTCGTCCAGCAAGGGATGAGGATTCAGCTGTAGTTGCATGCAGGAGTATCAGGATCCTCAAATAAAATATTTCGGAGAGGACCCCTTCCTACATGGTAGGACATCATATGTTTACGGAAAGCATGCTAACTTAACCATTTTACATTTGTTATAAATACAAGGATTTTGCTTTCTCGTTAGTTTTCAATCGATTGTGTCGGAGTAGTTAGAAAAAACTTCACGCAGAGAAAGTGGGGCGCAATGGTTTATTTCTATGCAAACATCCATTTAACAGAAAAAATAACAATTGTTGTTAACATTCATAGTTTATAATATATTTTTATCTCATATAGCCACGACCTTGAGCAATTAGGGAAATGTTTAGGCTTGAATCACGTGTCTGCTGCATGTATTCCAAATGGGAAGCTGACAGGCCGCGCGAGAGAAAATTGTAAATGTTTAAATATTTATAAAAAACGCATTTATGAATTTCCACTAAATTTTATTTTTTTTCTAGTTAGCTGGATATGTTTAGACTACGGAAAAACATTTTCGGCCGATTCTGAGAAGGAGTATTTGAGAAAAGTGCATTAACAATTTTTGAAACACGGGCCGCGCGAGAGAAAATTGTAAATGTTTAAATATTTATAAAAAGCGCATTTATGAATTGCCACTAAATTTTATTTTTGGAATAGTTAGCTAGATATGTTTAGATTACGAAAAAAAAGTGTCGGCCGATTCTGAGGTGGAGTATTTGAGAAAAGTGTATTAACAATTTTTGAAACACGGGCCGCGCGAGAGAAAATTGGAAATGTTTAAATATTTATAAAAAACGCATTTATCAGTTGCCACTAAATTTTATTTTTGGAATAGTTAGCTGAATATGTTTAGATAACGGAAAAAAGTTTCGGCCGATTCTGAGATGGAGTATTTGAGAAAAGTTTATTAACAATATTTTAAACATTAGTAATTTACAACAATAGGGTATAGAAGAAAATAATTTTTTATTGATATATTTTCATTCAATAAAGATTTAGCTTTAATAAAAGCTATTAATCATTGTTTTATGACAATTACAAGCGGAGATATAAGTGATAATATGATTTAAGGCACGGATTTTTGCTAAAAATGCGAAAAAATTAAAATATGCATAATTCACTCAAAAAATTTTTTTTCACAAAACGGTTTGAGGGTATTCAGTTTGAGGTAATATTGTACCCATACACCAATTTTTATCAAAATCTGAGACCCTAAGGGACAAACGTTTGTTGAATTGAGGTGGAATTACCCATATGTATATTCAATAAATTACTAATCTTGGGTGGATCAGCTCCAAGGGTTTGGAGATAAACCTTCCCTGATCATAAGTAAATATCAAATGCCAATGATGATATCTCACGTTTTGCGTGTGGTCATCATGGTTTTACCTTGATAATGGCTCGGGCAATAGCTACCCTCTGCTTCTGCCCCCCGGAGAGCATCACGCCTCGCTCACCCACTCTCGTGTCAAATTGATCCGGGAGGCTCATGATGAAGTCGAGGGCGTTGGCCTCCCTCGCCGCCTCCAACACTCTGCTTGTCTCATCGTCAAGGGTGTGTGGCTCACAGCCTCCCTGCACCAGGCTCTCCGACGACTTGAGGTCACTTGCACCCACACCATACAATATATTGTCCCTTATTGTACCCGAGAAGAGGACAGGCTCCTGGGAAGTGATTCAAATTCCTTGTCTCAGACTTATTCATCAACACAAGCTAAATCAACCAATAAAACAGTAAAATTTACAGTAGTCTAAAAATTAAACTGCTGAGGAAATTTCATCAAAGGTTTTAAAAAAAAATGCACACAGATGCCAACATTTGTATAGAAAATATGAAATGTTTTTTTCATTAGCAAACACAGACTAATACATAGAAACTTTTGAACTTGGTGATTCCACACAAGTTCAAAAGTTTTATTTTAAGTGATAATCAGTTACACAAATTCATACCCGAGATCACAAATTAATGCATGTGTATTCACTCATGTATATTCCACACCAAAGAGTAACATAGCCAACAAAATTCAAAATAATGGGCAATTTGAATTTCCATACTTCTCATTACTCTCTCAGTTTTAACCTCTAACAATGGTGGTGATTTAGATTCTAAACTTCCCAGCAGTTGGAGGGTATTTTAACAACATCCTTGCTGTTTGTGTTGAGAGGCACATGCATTTATACCTTTGTAGGTAGGTATACATAAATGATTTTATTGTGAAACTTTCAGGGGAAAACATTGAATAGTCAAAGGCGTAGTTGTACTAATTTCTTTGCAATTTCTGATGGATGTGTTCTACGGTATTTTAATCTGTGTCACACGGTATCTAACTTCAATTGTAAAGTGAATTTCATAGCTTCTTGGCATGCTAAATTTTTTCATGACCTTCCCCTTCACTAGCCATGGTCCAGTGGCTTATAAGCAAGGCCCAGATGGTGTGTTACCTCCTTCTCATATCCCCAGCATACAAGCACTTCCATCTTCAGGAAGCATCTCCCTTGCTCCGACTAGGCCCCAGATACCCACCATGAATCGCTCTCCAAACATGTGGAGGAAAAGAGAACTAAGCAGAATGAATCCCTTTTTATTACACAGTGCCATTCTCATTAAACTGTCGACCTAGCATCACTATATGTCTTCTCACCATGAAATATTATTTTTCACACAGCTTTGATGTATACTTACACAAATTCTATTTAGAAGTAAAAAATGTAAATACAATAGGAATTTTCAGTTTCGTAGTAATTATTCCCTCAAAGTATTCTTCATACCACAATCCCATGACACACGCAACAGTCATGCACAGTCTCCTCTTGAGCCATGCAGGCAACACATGCACCCTTTGCAGTCTTGCTTTAGACCCTGTTGTTGGAATCCTTCTTCGAAAATGCCCTTCCCTTGGCCTTGGAGCAGTACCTATTGTCTTAAGGACACCAGCCAGGAATATTTTTTAATGCCGGGGAAGAATATTTGACCAAAATATCTTCCACTATCTGTACCCAGAATGAAAGATGAGCTCCATTCTTTCGAATATTTCTCCTGTACATGATCAGTGAATTCCAAATTGAAGAATTAAACAATCTTTTAAAAATTTTCATGAACCACTTAAGTCACTCATTTCCTCTTGATCAAATATGCTTACTTGACCCTCAGACCTATTCCTTGCATGTACTTATTGTAATGGAGAAAAAAATCTGGGCTTCATTATTTCCTTAACTACACATGCATAAACCAGGTGGTTACTCAATCAGTGAATCAAATTCACGGTCATTCCATGTTTTTTGAGGTCGAAAATTGCCATTTTCACAATTTTGTGTTGGGATAAATACAGAGTCATTCAACATCATTTTTTTATTCCCAATACAGTAGAATCTCGATTTTACATTCCCTGATTTACGTTAAATTTGTTACATAAAAAAAGTTACAACTTGTTTGAATCTCACTTAGCCGCAGAGCTATGTTGACACACTGTTTGTTGTCTTGCAAGGAAAGGTCTACACCATTTATAAATGGAATTTTTGCCTGCATTGAAAAATCTACGACGTGTAAGCACGTGCTCATAGGGATAGGGTAAAATATGAAATTTTACCATTTACAATGTTGCTTGGAATTTGCTATCCCCTCTCACAGATGAAATGTAATATGAGAATAATGAATTTCTTCCTCATTGAAATGGAAGAACTAATGACTTTCTCACTAGACAAGTGTGAAATATAGTTACAATGTTATGACCTTTCTGTGCAATCGTGCGCCATGTAGATATTTTGTGGCCAGAATATCAGTGTGCACAAAAAATATTTTTTCATTGACGGAAACACGGAGCTGAAAAATCAAAGAGATTTTGTTCAAACGTTTGAGATTTGTTTGAAAGTGTCCAAACTCACCCCAAGTGTTCCCATTAAACCCACAGCATGATGATCTCAAAAAGGTGTAATTAAAGATATACGTACTTGATTAAAATGTAAGAAAAAATTCCAAAAGATGCAACCAACTAACCTCTACCAATGTTTCTGGAAATTGGGAAAAGCAATAAATTTTAGGCTTAAAAAAATAATGAAATTATTACATCACTAACAATCAGTTATGAATATGGGAGGAGGAATGTTTGACTGAGTACATACAAGCTTTACCACTATTATAAGTAATGAACTAACCTGACTGACAGAGGCAATGTGCCTGCGAAGCCAAGATGGGTCAATGCTTGAAACTGAAACACCATCCAAGGATATAACGCCTCTATCAGGATCATAGAGTCGTAAGAGAAGAGCGGCCAAGGTACTCTTCCCAGAGCCACTGGCACCGACGACAGCGTATGTCTTTCCTGCTTCAACCTCGAGATCCAAGCCACAGAACACTGGCTCAGTGCGTGATGGATAGCAGAACCATACATCTCTGAATGTGATGCATCCAATTGGAGTGACGTTTGGCCTCAGTCCTCCTGTCATTTGGAATGGAAGCATTACATAAAGCTCACGAACAGTTCACCTTAATATCTAGGATAAAAAAGATGGGCTCAACCTCAACTAATGAATAAATTGCGATGTATAATACCCATAAAATATTCAGCATATATATGTACATTCAAAGTGGATATGTTTGCCATAAATAGTCTTTCTTGTTGTAGTAGCTTCTGTTACCGAGCAACTCTTTTGAGGTATACATATTTCAATTTTGAGGGTTCCATGCATTTGATGTTGGCAGGCAGTTTATTATAGATATTTGAAGCCAAGTACATAGAAAGGACCTTGTTGGCAATATGTGCTGTTATAATACATTAAGTGCAGATCACCATTTGATATTGTTTCATAAGCATGCACTGATAAGCATGTTCTTAGGGAAGTATTCTGGGTTATTTTTAACAAAATGAAACAGTTGAGTATACAATATATAGTTTAGTATAAAGAGTTGAGTAGATAATATTTCTAACTAATAACTGGAGTACATAAAAGCCTCAATACAGCAAAAAAGTTATTTTAAAAATTCAATATTCCTCTTTTGACTTTGTCAACAGAAAGAAAAATCATTCTGACACAAGTACCAAACTGCACAGGTGACTCAATTAAAAAGTCATTCAAAAGGAAGAACTTACATTTAGTCCATTGCAGCACCGATTAACAAGTGGGTGAAATATGTGAGGCATGCACCAAGGAAGGATCCTGGGGTTCCAGGGTCAAGGGACCCAATGGCAATGCCAGCTTTCCTTGTTTTCCCTCCTTAGGGGCACGAAGATATACACATACATACGTCACAATCTATGTATTACCATTTTCTAAAAACACATGGATTTTACCACATGAATTACCACATACACAGTACCCGACCAAAAGGAAATACAGAGAGTCTAAAAACAGCACAGACAAAGTTGAAAAGCCATCTTTAGATTTGCACTGCACATATAGTATAAGCAAAAGGCACTCGGGAAGTTATCACACAGGGTTTACATATTTCTTGAATGTCATTACACATGTTTAAACCTCTTTGTAGAGATTTTGCATTTGTTTAATGTGGGTCTATAAGAGACGAATATTTGAAATTATGTAGGTATTATGTATTTTCAGGAGCAACGGAGCAGTGTAATTTGCATGATGGATGACAAGAAATTTATGAAAAATTCGTTTCTGCCTCTTCATATTATTTAAAATACAAGTACATAGTATCAATTAAATCTATGCTGGTTTGGCTGCCTATACTTATAGTCATATGCTGCTTAGCCGTGGACTTCAGATAAGAACCTGAGTCTCAGCAATGCACTTACCTATTTAAAACTTGGAAGTATGTATTTAAAAAATATTTCGTACCTTGACTAAGGGTGAACACTTACTTGTAGTCATATTCTTCAGCATCACTCATTATACCTTATGAGTTCGCAGAACTAAACCCTTGTAAAATCACGCCATGTTGTTTGTTATTTGGCATTATTGTACTAAGACCATGGAGGCTATTACGAACTGTTCACCGCAGGCAGAGTTATACTTCCTAAAATCGTTCTCTCTCTCCGCCCAATGAAATATCACACCTCGTCTCGAGTGGTATCATACCACACCAAGGGGTCTGAGTTTCACCGCTGATGGAGGACTTGCCTTCATAAATCCAACTGCCTTTATTTTTAACATGCAGGAGATTGTTTACATTCTTTGGCTAAAGTTGACAATTTATAACATCATGCATGACATCAGGGAAATAGTAGCACTCTAGTTATATAATAATAATATTTATAATTAGAATATCCCAGATAACACATGTAATGTGAAAGTTGCATTATTGGATGTAATCATTACATATATCGTAAATTTCAACATCGTAAAGACGAGATGAATAGCCTCTGCAAGCGGATAGAACTTATTCAAGGTAGGTACTTGTCACTGATTTTATTAATTTATATAGTTTATGTTAGTAATGAGATTCTCACATACAAAGATAGTGAGGCTGGCGTTAAAAGTAGGAGGGCAAAAAACTGTAGTCAGGGCATGATTCCGGAAAAGAGCTCTAGTTTTGTTGCAAGAAGCATTTCATGAAACAAGCGAGTAAAAGGTGGTTTCCGGATGTTTTCAACCCGCTGAATACAAAAATGCTTGTTGCCAGGTCGAAATCTTAGCCGGAAGTGAGATATCCAAGATGGCGGCATAGGTAAAAACTTGTTGTTTTCTCTTAAATATTGGCGTGACTTGATGATGTTAACAGCTATTCTTTGTTTATTGCAGTCAGAAATTTGAATCTGGAGCCAGAGATGACATATGATTCGAATTTACTGAGTTATTTTGAAATTTTATGGAACACATGAAGTATTCGCAGCGCAAAATTCATCCGTTATGAAAAACGACCCCATTAATCAAAAAATTACTACGAATAAAAGTTGTAGTGCGTTTCATAAGCTTTCAATTGAGCCTACGTAGAGCCTAATGCGATGAACGGTAAGCGCGCTACATTATGTAGAAGGGGGGTGTGTTCCACTCATCCACCTGGCTTCCGTGCTGGCACCCGCCCCACCCGAGATGGATTCTGCTGGCGCTGACCACTTGTGGCGACCAGTCATCGGGCCGGAGCTTCGCACTCAGTGTCAGTCTTCTTCGTCGCGAACTGACCGAATGATTGATAACATATCAGTCCACCTCACCGTAATGGCATGTGGCCGCAAAGGATGACGCAATGATAAATAATGCCGCTGCAACAAATGTAATGTACGAAGCATGAAGCTGTGAATCTGTAAAGGCTCTTGTCTCAACATCATAAAGCTTTAAGCAAGTAAATATATCACTGATGAGGAAATATCAGTTCTAGCCACATACCAAAATAAACATTATTGTCTTCCATTATCTGTATTCATTTTTATCTCAACTTCAGACATAGAGACAAACTTCTGTACTATAAGTAAAAAACACTGCTTAAATATCTTGAAATATATTTTCCAATTGGGAAAACAATATTATGCGGGCTGGCCTGTACTTCCCTACGCAGTGGACAAAGAGGAGGCTAGGCCCTGCACAGTGAAAGGGCGGGCTCGGCCGCTCGGAAGTAAGAGGTGGCGCGGAACATGCCCCCCTTCTACATGATGTAGTATGCTTACTGTTTATGGTATTAGGCTCAACATAGGCTCAATTGAAAGCTTATGAAACGCACTACAACTTTTATACATAGTCATTTTTTGATTAATGGGGTCGTTTTTCATAACGGATGAATTTTGCGCTACGAATACTTCATGTGTTCCATAAAATTTCAAAATAACTCAGTAAATTCGAATCATATGTCACCTCTGGCTCCAGATTCAAATTTCTGACTGCAATAAACAAAGAATAGCTGTTAACATCATCAAGTCATGCAAATATTTAAGAGAAAACAACAAGTTTTTACCTATGCCACCATCTTGGATATCTCACTTCTGGCTAAGATTTCGACCTGGCAACAAGCATTTTTGTATTCAGCGGGTTGAAAACATCCCGAAACCACCTTTTACTCACTTGTTACATGAAATGTTTCTTGCTGAACGTTTATTCGAAATCTGTTCTAGACTACTGGAGCAAGTAGAGCAATTCAATTACTTGGGTAGAACACAAGAAGAAAATGGGCAAAGTAGCAAAGACATTAGGAGGAGAATAGCGTTAGCAAAGAAAGCATTAAGAAACGGAAGGTAGTTGGACCTTAAGTAAGGATGTAGAGAAGAGGAGGTGGAGGAGGAGAGGTGAGGAGCTTGATATGGAGAGTGGCGTTGTACGGGGCAGAAACGTAGACTTTTGAGAAAGGAGGACCAAAATAGACTCCAGGCGTTTGAGATGTGGGTGTGGAGGAGGATGGGGAAGGTGTGGCGGACGGAAAGTACCTAAGGCAAATGAGGAAGTGCTTGACATGGTTGGTGAGGAGAGGAAATAACTGGATGAGATTACGTGGAGGAAGGGCAATGGTTTGCTCAAGGCCGTGATTGAAGGAAGGATCCCATCCAAGTAGGCTTTATTGTCATTTTCATTAAAATGGAACCCCTATCCTTGATCCACAATGCCATTCATATCATACCCTCAGTCAATTCCCACTCTGACTTTGGTGTGAGTTTTGACGACAAACTCGCTTTTCACGACCAAATAACAAAAGTTTCTCATACGGCATTGGATGTTACAAGCCTTCTTTACCGGCTTAACGTCATTAGTGACCCTCTTCCTCTCCAAACAATTCTCTTTCCATGTATCCTCCACATTCTTCAATATCGTTTTCCCACATGGTCCTCAGCTTGCCCATCAGCAACTGAAACTCCTCAATCATCCCATTAACTTCTTTCTCGCTATTGTCCGTCGTCGTAATCTCTCACTGAGAAACTTATCACGTCCACAAATTTTTTTCCAACCTTGGAATCTGGGCCTTACACCACCCTCAACTAATATCTGACCTAAAATTTGTATGAAGTATTTTTACCATCTGCTATCATTCTTTTCTCTTCATGCACTTCCTCCTTCTTTCCGGAACATCAACCTGCTATGCATGTTCCTAAATTCCGCATTTCCATATCCCAGAGAGCCATTTTCTTCAGAATTCTGAGCATATTTAATTGCCTAGCAGCTAAGAATCCTTCAGTTGATTTTTTTCCTATAACCTCCTTCAACTTCTTACCACATCTTATATTTGTGGTGGCTTGCGTGGTTACGTGGTTTTTAGTGATGATAGTCGATTGTTGTAGATAATATGTTTAAATTTATTTATCTGCTTTGTCCCTCAATGTAAAAGGCCTTTGTGCTATTTTTGGTGTTAAGCAAATTAAATAAATTAATAAACAAAGTATTCCCTTGCACAGATGTCCATTAGGGATCAATGGATTCTCTTTGATTGTAAACTGAGCTACAATCTTAATTTTGCTGAAAAGTTTTTTGATACTAAGTTATAAATGTAAAACAACACCCTGCAGGAAAAAGGGATAAAAAAATGAGAGCATATAGTAATGAAGGATGTGGTGCTTTCCCGGCATCTTATCTGGATGAAGTTCTCTTCAGTTTCCAACCGGGTGAGAGATCCCACAGTTGCCGACGTTTTGAGGTCCGACACCTTCCTTGTCATTAAGGATATGATGTCAAGGAACATGTCAGACATCAAAACGTAGGCAACTATGGAATGTCCCACTCAGATGGAAACCAAGAAAATTTCATCCAAATGCTTGCTAGAAAAATGTTGAAAAATGAAGAATAGTAACAATGAATCAATTAAAACATAAAGAATGAAAAACTTAAGAAAAGTTTGTTCAGAAAAAATTAACTTAAATGCAGTGGATAAGTCTAAAAAATAAACATACATTTATCTAGGAAATATTATGAACGTTTTATTTTGGAATATGCTCTCGTAGCTGGCAGGTTGAGTTTTGGCTGAAGAAGATGTGGAATAGCTATAAGAATTCAGAAACTATATTGCTGGATTCAGGTGTCATGCGGAAGAGAGAGAGAAAGTAATCTGAGAGCAATGGTCAGAGCGCAGGGAAACGAGGTAATCATTGAGAGCAGAGATTAGCGCTGCACTTGGCTGACCTGCGTGGCCAAGCCCACCTCCCACACAGGGACAACTCGGAATTAGCACTGAAGGGAAAGCTTTAAAAGAGTTGTCATTACCAGAGATAAAATAAAGAAATTACCTATGCAAACTCTACTGGCTCATAAAAAAGGAACAAGGGTCAAACATTTCATAATAAGTTTTCATTACCTTTTAGGGGAATTGCTGGTTCTCGATCTATAAGCTCCCACAGCCTAGTACTGGCACCAATACCTCTCATAGCTTCTGAGTAAAAGGATGAGATACCAGCCACAGAGATTCCAACGTAGGCAGCGTACAACAGGAACGAGGAGAGCTGACCGACACTGAGAGATTCTTCTGCCACCATCCCACCTCCATAGCACAACACTGAGAGAATCATTATATTTCCTCCTAAGCCTGTCTGAAATGAAATGAAATATTCGCATGTGATTATATCATTAAAATAACAATGATGACAATGTTTATTTTATGCAGTGATTTAACGTTAGTAAAAGTTAAAACAAGTCATATGTGATAACACAAGTGGCAATGATTAAAAAATTATAAATTTTGCACTTCACATGCATAAAAACAAATAATTTGAATTCAATTATAAAATACTCATGCCAATTCCCTCAAAATATTCCAATATCAAACAGACAGGGTTGAAGTGAAAAGAAAAATATAAGTTACATTCTTATGAAACTTTACAGGGTTCCATCACTGAATTTATTTGCACATGGAAACTTTTGCGAACCACAGAGGTAAAATTAAAATTTCCAAGACCCACCTTACAATGCTTCCTCATCATTGTCATCAGGTGATATAGAAATATGAAACAATTCCCTTATATGTGTGCGCATACGTTAATAATTTGAGAGTGGGTGGAATGGGGGTGTGGTGCACAGGAGAGTCACGTCACAAGAGCCAAAAGGGGCACAAGGGTGGAGAACAGACACTCCTCGTGGAGATTAACTCCAAGGCCACAACTTCTTTTTAAAATTTCAACCTATTTTGAAGTATCGAGCTCATGTCTGTCATCAGTACAATGCAACATCCTCACCTGAAAACCACTCTGGCAGTCACTCTGGTTAAAAGGTGTTTCGCGAAGCTGATCTTCTTGTCATGGCTGACTTTATATGGCACTGTAGTGTTCCCCTGTCCAAATGTAACAATTTCTTGAAGTCAGACCCACGCAAACACCATCACAGTCTTTACAGGCTAGTTATTCCATGGATTCCACATTTCATCATTGAGTCCACAATATCTTTACATTGCACTAACGTCTATTTCATTATGTATGGTGATTTGACAAATATAAAATTCGTACTCTTCATCAACTCTAAATTATTTTAAATCTCAATTTTATAAAGAAGTCTTGACCCTAGAGTTAATCTCCTCAACTGCTCCCCCTCCCCAATTCTCCCCCCGTCCTCCTCTTCCCAAACTGCAAAATACGTAAACACTTCCCCCACTCTTTCTCATGCACAGTGCACACCACCGTTTTCCCTCTTCCCAACACCCTCCACTGCCTGAATAGTCTATACAAGGGAAGCATTTGCACTTCACATACATAAAAACAAATTCTCATCTTTGTGAAGGATCTGAGGTGCTTTTCCAGCAAATGACTATGCGAGGTGTTCCCAGGATTCCCTCCGTTCTAAATGCACAACGCTCTGAAGATGATGGAAGTGCCATCCATCCAAATGCCTGCAGCAGCCAAACACCTGATCCCGTGGGAATCCTGAGAAAACCTAACATTATTCATTATGTGCTTTAAAATCTCCTGATGAAAGCACTGAAGCATTGAAACCTGGATCATGAAGTTTTTTTACTGTGATTTGTGAAAGTTTCCATATGAAAATTAATATAGTAAAAAAGATTTTAACTTCTATTTATAAGTATTTGAGCTATTATTTTTAATTCTAGCTTGTTAATGAGTGTAAACTTTGATTCCTGCATAAAACCATCCTTTACATATTAAATAAAGTAGTGGAATGGCATGCCACATGGATGTCCATCGGGTGAGGTGATCGTGTATGCCGGCACTGTTTAGAAAAAAACTCAGATAAAGATAATTACAATGGTTTACTGTGGAAAAGTCCTATGATCCATTTAAAAAATCAACTGCAGGAAATAAATTATGGCCATGGATCTCAACCATCCCAAGCTGTGCTTGTCACTTAATGATGGAATCAAGACTAGCCTTTAAGTTTCAAACATACTCCTCCAAAACATCTTAAAAATGCCTGAAAAAAAGCAAGTTAGCATTGATCAACTCTCATTTGGAACTCTTTAAATGGCTATTCTGAATGCTACACTAGAAAATCTTGGTACATATCTTCTCCACAAAACTGTGCCAAATTCCTTGAAAAATAATTAAGTGCATGAATGAGTCCATTCATACACTGTATATTACTGTGAATACATTCATAAATAATAATACATATATCACTCACTTGCAGCAACAACATCATGACTCGAAAATCATGATTTTTTTAGTTAATACCACAGATAACATGATGATAACGAAGTGTACTTTTAACTGGTAGAGTCATTTCTGAGCCTTTAAGATATCTGATGAGATGGCGGAAGTGTCGTCGAGTAGAATCCAAAAATTACAACAATATTGAATCTTCAAATGCATCTCCTTAAAAACAATGACTTTCGAGTTATGATGTTGTTGAGGCAAAGGAGCGATATGTATAATGAGGAATATTAAATTCATCTGAGTACCATCCCAAAAAATATTCCTCTGGCTAAGGCTTCTTTGTAGGCAAGTTTCAGGACTTCCAGGGTTTTACTCTCATAAGCAGAGATTTCATGATGCTCACGGCTAAATGACTTGACCGTTCGAACATTAGCAATTCGCTCCTCGGCCACGTGTGTAGCCTCAGCCAATGAATCCTATTAAAAAGGAAATCACAAAATAAAAATCTAGGCAGCAGCAATAGATAGCTAAATAAACATTTTGCATAACCTCAAAAAACACCTACCTGCACAGCCTGTGTAATTTTCTTAACAAATCGCCCATACACCACACCCATTCCAGCCATTGGTGGAACTATTGAAAGACCTACTAAGGCTAATTGCGGTGATAAGTAGAACTGAAAAACAAAGTGAAATATCATTTTATAGTTCTTAAATGTAACTCAGTAATCCCTATTACTCTTTAATATTCAACAGGAACAGCTACCAGTCAATCAATTAAAATATTTGTTGGGGTTAATGCAGAAAACTCTAATGCAGCACAGATACAAAGGAATGGCATGACACAGAAACTAAATTATGTACATGGTGACGAATGCTGATTTAACAGGCAAGAACATATATTACCCATTTACAATTATGTATATGGGTACATTAAGAGAGCAAGATAGTACCTATGTTTCTTTAATAGCATTAATAAATAATTTCCATAAGTAAGTAAATTGTTCCATTCCGAAGTACACAAATAAATATGAATATTTCTATGTAGCAAGAACTTAAAATATTTTTAAGTTTAAGAACAGGATGAAACTGCAAGTGTTACAAAACAGGTTGATAAAACTACTAGAAAAACACTAAAAAGACTTCAGCTAACAGATAAACCTACATTTTATATTGATCAATGAATATTTGAGAGGTTCTGTTTGAATTTAACAGAATGATCCAGAAGAATTACAGTGAGAAAAGCATAATGAATTAATCAAAGATCATTCGCCACAAAGACATTTAAAGAATTTTGTAAAATGCAGTGGAACACTCTAAACTGTCGTCGATTAACTGCAAAATACCCCTCAAAATAGAATGACAAATGATTTTCTGATGAAGAAAGAAGTTTGAGGCAAATCATTATTACACAAAATTTGCATGGAATTATATTCATGGCAACTTACACAAATTTTATCCCTTAGAATGATACAAAAATGTTCAAAGAAAATAAGCGTGACCAATTTATTTTTACTTCAGTCAATATCTTCACTAATGTTAACAATTTGTGGCCTATTCCATACAGGGTTATCTTAACACTTTCGTAAAAAGCCGGGACCCATGGTGGGTCTCGGCTTTTCACGCTCGCGGGTGGAGGAACCCACCCGTGGGTACACTGCATTGACGGCTGTGAACAAGGACATATTTCTTGCTGATGCTCCTCAGATTGGTCATTAGCACATTATGTTCAAGAAAAAACCCCATAATTTCTTTTCTTCATGGACTTTTTGTTGACATGTATGAAAACATGTGGAATGTTAAAATAAATGGTTTATTATTTGATAAATAATAAATCATAATAAAAATAACAATTCCAAAAACATGAATGCACGCACAAATTTCATTGCAAAAGTAAATTATGAATGTTTCATTGCTAATGCTCTGCCAAGGAATGATCCAACCGATCCCTAGTTTGTATTATAACCCAGGGCTCAACACCCACTTCATATTATTATAATGGTTAAAATGACTTGCCATCATTGACACACCAGCAATGACCATCACAGAAGAACGAAGTCCATCAGATATGTTCATTGTAACAGACTGGCTGACAAGGGAAGTATCCGCAGATAGCCGGTTAATTAATTCGCCAGTTTTGTTCTTATCAAAAAATGCTACTTCTTGCTTTATTATAGAAGAAAATACCTTATTCCTTAAAGCCTGAGTTATTCTTTGACCTGCAAGTAAATATATCATACATCATTCACACACTTTTTTGGGGATTAAAGTTAAAAAATCACTAGTGAACAATTATCATCCAAGGAATATAGGTATGAAAATACATATACATACATGGATTCTAGGGATCTAGGCAGAAATCATGCCCTATCAAGGACGGCAATGCAAGAGACAAGAGGACTTACAGGAGTCACAATCTATGAGGTTGAATCCTATTAGAGCACTTAAGAGTGTGCTGGACTGGGCTAAAATTTTTGAGCAGCGGAGACTGCTAAACTTTATAATCAATTATCTTGAAACTTGGTAGGCATATAGATAATACAGTCTTTTAGTCACTGACTATATTTAAAATACACAAATGTTTAAAATTTTAATTTTGAAATTATGATTAAACAAAATAAATGCAAAATTATAAAAAACTGAATTGTCAGTACCTTGGGAATGTTTCTAAATGTTTATTAAAGAAAAAAATAACTTCATACTATTTATGGTTTTGGTGCCATCGAAGCACAAAAATTTAGTTAAAAATGGCCTCAAGCTGCTGCGCCCTGGCGGCAGTAAGAGAACCAATTAAGCATGTGCAACGGCTAATCCCGCCTCATTCACAGGCCACGCCCCTTTTTACACGACTGCCTAAAAAATGGAATGTAATGTTTTCAGCGGCTAGCTATGTATGTATGAAGGTATGTATGTTCGTATGTATTTATGTATGTTTGTTCCACCATAGCAACTTAACGATTGTACTGATTTTGATGCACAAACATTTTTTTTATTCGCTATGAAACTGGTAGTGTCATATGCTACATGATACCGCCTAGTAATAAGAAAAAAATAATTTAAAAAATAATAAAAATATTAAAAAATAAAAAAAACAAGACTGCAAAAAATAGTTATAAAAATAGCACTAAAAGGATAAATACAGCACGAAAAAGATAAAAATTATAAAAATGTTAAAAAATAAAAAACACGACAGCAAAAAATAAAACTAAAAATTGCTCTACTCAACTTCATTTTATGTACTCAGTCTAAAATTAGGAAGGCTGGGTGGTAGTTGGTGGCCTGTGCACTGACCCAGCAAGCCAAATGTGTGTGGATCGATTCCCAGTCAGGTGATTATTTTGCATACGGCTATTTTCATGTACTTCACCACTGCAATTCGGCAGGTTGAAAATCAATGTACTCGTACCTGAGTTAATGCAGATATTCAACCAATTGGCACAGATTCTACTCAGAATCCCCCCACTGAATCTCTTGAATCAAACACACTACCACTAAAAACTAGTAGGACCCACAGTATGTGTGAAACCCAAAGAGAGAAGGAGTGGACTCGTACATCTGCAGTACATACCCTGCGCCTCCTGCAGCTGTGGCTGAGAGGGCATGGTTACTGTGCGGTAAGGAACGTACTTGTCACAAGAGTATTTGACTTGAGCAAAGAAGAATGGTATGACAACATTCTGTGTATATAACATGATCTTCTAGACCCACTTATCTGGAGAGGGAAAAAAACAAGTGATGTGCTAGAAGACTAGTGAAGCACAAGGGATATGAACTACATTAATCACTTGTAAGAAATATATGGTAATTCATTTATGGGTTAATAAGGTATAATAGTAATTCAGAGCAGGGCATTTTAATGTTTAACAAACGGTAATTCTGGCGGCATTTAAATATTTTCTTATATATAAGTTAATTTAAAATACTGGAGTTTAAGAACATTAAATAATTTAAGATAATTAATTGTGAGTCACTTTTTATAAGAAGCTGCAAAATGACCATTCATTGTAAATTCATGTCGCCGCTGCTCATTCATGTGAAAGGGAACATAAATACATTTTCACTAAGAGCTGATCTTTTCATAATTGTATACAGTGAAGAAATTGAAATCAAATGAACATAAATTTTCTTTGAATATCAAAATCTTTAGAAACCATCTGTGTATTACTCTAAAAATTCCAAGCTCCTAGCAGTTTCATCTGCGTACCACCCTGTGAGTAACTGCTGCAGGGGCATGTGGCAGGGCATGCAGTAACACCTGCAGCCTTGAAAGGGGAGTTGACAGGGAAAAAGGAGAGGACGGAGGTCAGTTGTATGTTTAACAGTCACTATGTTTACCAATCGATCTCGGATCGATCTGACCGGCTCAGCTTGGCACGGTAAACGGAACAGGCTGGCCCACAGAATCAATCTGAGAAGTGAGCCAATCAGTCAGCCCACTTTCCCCAACCGGTCTGAGATATCAGATCGATCCGAAGGGAGAACGGACTGTGGCACTCTTCGTTCTTCTTTTGCTTGACAATGGGAAACAAAATATTATCGATATTATTTACAGCATGGCTTGTTTTAAGAAGGGAGGGGAGAAAAGTGTGCAGCTGAAATAAGAAAGAAATTTCAAAATAATTTAGACTGGATTCCATTGTTCAATATTGATAATTTCAGATCATGTTTGCAAAACAGGCGATCTGAGTCAACTCGCTTCTGAACTTTCAGATCGGTCAGAGTTCAGATCGATCTGAGATTGATTGGTAAACATAGTGAGTGTCTTATATTAGTGTCATGCTGTTTTTTGTAACAATCACTATTGATGCAAGGAAAGAAGGAATAATCAGACCTGTCAGTTCGGCAGTATGTCTCCCTAATTCTGTCAATCCTATCAGTTTTAGTGATACATGGTACGGGGTAAAAATAATTTTCAGTTAACAATAAAGTTTCAGGGGAAGTCTTTTCCCTGCATTGGACACTAGCACTTCAATAAGTAACCTGAAACTATTAGGAGTTTCCACAAAGTGAAATTTCAGACTACAACACACAGATGATTTCTCAACTGAGCATTTTTTTTGTAAAGTTGTATTATTCGTATTTGGCATTTTCTTATCAATGTTTTTTTGTTTGGAGAAGCAATGTTCATATTGCTTTCCTGTATGCCCTAACCAGGAAAAACAAGATCAACGAGTTAGTTTGAAACTAACTGTTGCGTGACATTCTGCAAAAGGCTGATATTCTTACAAAAAACTTTCCAATGGGACGGTACCAGGAGCTTTCTGCTTCATTAGGTTTAACTGAAAAGTCTGCGTAACCTTTATTAAATAGGTTATAAGAAATTGAGGACGAGTGTTGTAAAGTTGTATTATTTGTATTTGCCAATTTCTTATCAATGTTCCTTTGTTTGGAGAAGTGAAGCGCTATTGGGAGAAGGGAAATTAGTTTTCTCTTCGACAACCACGATATAAAACAAACTCTTTCCAAACTTGGGTGAGACAAATGAGGAAATTGAACGAAACACAAGTATTATCATCAATAACTTAACTAGCAATGTATTTCACACAAAACCAACCAAATTACCAACAGGTCGAGTACCAGGCGACCCTTTATGCGAGCTTCCACTCAAAAAAATGTATAAGTTATACAAGTGCGAGAGGTTGAGCTTCTCTCTAAGTACAATTGACTGAAATGCAGCAGGTTCACACAACGATGTTTCCTGATCGACGTCTCGACTGCAACAGAGGGCATTCTCAGGGGTGAATGACCTGAGGAGGGGGTTTGTCGGCGAGGACGAGGTGGGATGGGCTAGCTTAGGATATAGGCGATTGGTAGTCTTGGAGGGGAGGAAATAATGGGATGGGTGATAGATAGGGTGGCAGCTTTCAATTGGAGCAACAGCTTTTGCCCCTTGGTCAGAATGACTGAATTTCTGGAATCCTTCCTCACTTCAGGGGCTATATAAACTATGGAGGACCTGGCAAGTGAAAGGTACGGGGAAAGGTGCGGCGAAAGTTGCTGGCAGGAGTAACTGCATTTTAGAGTTGTAGGCATTTTGGCCATCATTGGTGCACATGTCGTTAACGTGCATGACGAGACGTGCATCGGGCAAGTCCTTCGGCTAAGGAAGTCCGGAGGGTAAAAAGTCCGCAGAGGGGAAACATGACCTAAGAGAGGAATTTAGAAAAAAGGGGGTGGGGGTGTATAGAAAATACCACAGAAGCGATGTCCATTTTGTTTTCCTGTTTGCCCTAACCGGCATAAACAAGATCGACGAGTTAGTCTGAAATTAACTGTTGCGTGAGATGCTAACATTTAACAATTTTGGCTGATGAAAATACATGCAAGTGAATATTTTCTAATAAGCTATTGGTGTTGTTACTTTTTTGTAGTTGATGAAGTCAATTATTATTTTTTTTACACTTGACAATATGGTCTGTACTTTCTATTTAATGACAAATTTAAATTATCGTACTGAAAACCAGTCAAAGGAGTAAGAGAGAGAGAGGGAGTAGTTATCAAGGTCAAAAGAAAACTGAGGCCATCTCAACTTCCATTATGGATAGGTGGGCCTGATTATTCAGGGAATGGGGGCCTTCATATCCGTACACGCATATTGCAGGTGTGTCAGGGGCCTATCTCTATAATCTGGCCAATGTGTACAATATAGGCAATAATGTCAGCCATCAAAGTGAGAGCTAGGGTCCACAATTTAACAGTGAATGCACTCGATGGAGTACTATATAGACTTGAAAAATCCCAGGTGACATGCAATTGCGGATCATGAATTCATTGAAAAATCTCCATCGCTGCGAATGATCGAACCAAAGTCCTTTTAGGATGGGAGGCCAGACACCTAACAACACAATCCTCACCAACAAAATGAATTGGAAAGGGAGTGGTCATTTGAAAAAGTAGAAAACAGAAAAATGAAGTTTAAAAAATTAAAATCACAAACCCACCTGATATAGACATAAGGTACACTCTTCCAAAATTACAGAGTCCTCCAACGATAAACACACCGATCAATACTCCAGCTAAAGTGTAAAGATTCCCCTTCATTAGTCCAGATTCAGAAGTGTATATTATGTCAATAACCTTTCCTATGCAGAACGGCACAGCCATAGTCACAGAGGAGGACACAATGAGGAATAAAATTGCTCCTGGAACATGAAAACGAGAACATTTTATGAAACCTCAATAAGTCATCGAAATCATTACCTATATAGGTACCTATACTGGTACCTATATAGTACCAGATATGACATTTTAACGATCACTCAACTTACCAGTTATTCGCCATTTTTCTGGTTTAGCAAGAGATAAAAGTCTCCTAATTTCTGAAAATTTAGCTTGTTTGCTACGAGGTGGTTTGTTGTCATTAATCAATTGCTTTACAATGCTTTGCCTGAACTGTCGACTAAAACAAAAAACTCTGCTTCCAAAAATTGGAACCGAACATGGTTTCCAGCGAAAAAGGCTCAAGCATGCAGATCTGCGCGATACCGAGGAGAAGCCTCTAGCCACATAGTCCCGGCATTTATAATCACAGAAGCGGTTACGACTGGGATAACCCCAATTTACAATTTTACGCCAACCATTTCCCCGAGAATATGAGGAAAGAGGGCTGTACAAATACTGAGGCGGTCGAAAATAACATTTAAATAACCTTTTACAAAATAACCCTGGAGTAATAATCATTTTAGATTTGGGATTACTCCAACATAAATGTAAATACCTCGACTATGGGTTATTGGCATATCCAGAAATTCAAGACATGGTCTGGTAATAATTCAGCATCGATATTAACAGCTACTACCACACATTACTTAACGCTAAATCGATTAAAAGTGAAAAGTTCATTTCCTCGAGCCAAAATCTTCCACACGTAAATTACTTGAGATGAAAATTCGCATGAGATACATCGTTTGTTTGCTTATCGTCTGCTTCGTGACCGAGAACTTTTCCTAGAGGCCACCGAAGACCATGGCGCTGATAGCGCGCTAAAACTCAAAATCAACTGGCTTTGGTACGCCTGGGCCAAAATTCTCAAAATTTGATGCATGAAGTATAGAAATTTTCTATCATCCATTATTTTATGAAATTTAATGCTAAAATTCTTGGCCATGTGATGAATGCCACAATTTTAAAGTTTATCGAGTGTTACTTGATCTTTGATTGAGAAATTGGCGCCCACTCCCCATTCCTCGCGGGAACTTGTCTGGTGGTGGTGAAACAATTATGGTGATAAACCTAGCAGAGTTTGTATTATCTCCACTTGCTCATCAATTAAAATATTATTTTTATGCAACACTTGAAAGCGCGCCCCCTCAAATATTTATGGAGGAGAAAAATCCCTATGAAAAATTTGTACACGATTTGTACAGGATGTGTACATACCCAGATGCAGAGACGCTCGTCGAAAATTTGCGCACCAGGCGAAGGAAAAAATGGCGCCCTAGAAATGTATCTCTTTATTCTACTGGTATGTTTTACAATAAAGCTTTAATTTAAAAAAATTATTTTGATAGTTAATTTAAAAAGATAGTTAGCTTTAAAACACAAGCTGGTATATGACCGTAATATGGTAATTAAATATCCCACCCAGACCCAAACTATAATATAGCTTCAAATTATCATGATATTTAAATCTGCAGATTTTAAGAAATGCAATAAGGTTCATAATTGTCCAACGATTATTTAGAGTGATTAATCATTTATTGTCTATTTCAGAGGTAATATTTAAGTAGTAGGTAGTAGTATTTTTGTTTAACGTGCATCGACGGCTAAGGTCATTTCGCATTGCCCCTGTCTGCCACGTGGCAGACAGGGGCAACAGCAGTCGGACGAATCAGAGGATCACCCCTCCAAACTCGATCCGAGCCCAACAATGCTTTAACTTCGGTGACTGATCGCGGGAACCGGTGTTTCCATCGTGGCTGGCCGTTGCCCGGTAATATTCAATATGGGTCATTCCAACTCAATTCAACAAACGTTTGTCCCTTAGGGTCTCAGATTTTGATAAAAATTGGTGTGTGGGTACAATATTAACTCAAACTGAATATCCTGTAACCGTTTTGTGAAAAAAAAATTTTGAATGAATTATGCATATTTTAAGTTTTTCGCATTTTTAGCAAAAATCCGTGCCTTAAATCATATTATCACTTATATCTCCGCTTGTAATTGTCATAAAACAATGATTAATAGCTTTTATTAAAGCTATATCTTTATTGAGTGCAAATATATCAATAAAAAATTACTTTCTTCTATACCCTATTGTTGTAAACTACTAATGTTTACAAAATTGTTAGTAAACTTTTCTCAAATACTCCATCTCAGAATCGGCCGAAACTTTTTTTCCGTAATCTTAACATATTCAGCTAACTATTTCAAAAGTAAAATTTAGTGGCAATTCATAAATTCGTTTTTTATAAGTATTTAAACATTTACAATTTTCTCTCGCGCGGCCCGCGTTTAAAAAATTGGTATTAAACTTTTCTCAAATACTCCATCTCAGAACCAGCCGAAACCTTTTTTCCGTAATCTAAACGTATCTAGCTAACTATTCCAAAAATAAAATTTAGTGGAAACTCATAAATGCGCTTTTTATAAATATTTAAACATTTACAATTTTCTCTCGCGCGTCCCATGTTTAAAAAATTGTTAATAAACTTTTCTCAAATACTCCATCTCAGAATCGGCCGAAACTTTTCTTCCGTAATTTAAACATATCCAGCTAACTAGTCAAAAAATAAAATTTAGTGGAAATTCATAAATGCGTTATTTATAAATATTTAAACATTTACAATTTTCTCTCGCGCGGCCCGTCAGCTTCCCATTTGGAATACATGCAGCAGACAATCAATAGATGCAAGCCTAAACATTTCCCTAATTGCTCAAGATCGTGGCTATATGAGATAAAAATATATTATAAACTATGAATGTTAACAACAATTGTTATTTTTTCTGTTAAATGAATGTTTGCAGAGAAATTAACCATTGAGCCCCACTTTCTCTGCGCGAAATTCGTTAGAAAAAACTTCGCGCAGAGAAAGTGGGGCTCAATGGTTAATTTCTCTGCAAACATTCATTTAACAGAAAAAATAACAATTGTTGTTAACATTCATAGTTTATAATATATTTTTATCTCATATAGCCACGACCTTGAGAAATTAGGGAAATGTTTAGGCTTGCATGTATTGATTGTCTGCTGCATGTATTCCAAATGGGAAGCTGATATCTCATATAGCCACGACCTTGAGAAATTAGGGAAATGTTTAGGCTTGCATGTATTGATTGTCTGCTGCATGTATTCCAAATGGGAAGCTGACGTGCCGCGCGAGAGAAAATTGTAAATGTTTAAATATTTATAAATAACGCATTTATGAATTTCCACTAAATTTTATTTTTTGACTAGTTAGCTGGATATGTTTAAATTACGGAAAAAAAGTTTCGGCCGATTCTGAGATGGAGTATTTGAGAAAAGTTTATTAACAATTTTTTAAACATGGGACGCGCGAGAGAAAATTGTAAATGTTTAAATATTTATAAAAAGCGCATTTATGAGTTTCCACTAAATTTTATTTTTGGAATAGTTAGCTAGATACGTTTAGATTACGGAAAAAAGGTTTCGGCTGGTTCTGAGATGGAGTATTTGAGAAAAGTTTAATAACATTTTTTTAAACACGGGCCGCACGAGAGAAAATTGTAAATGTTTAAATACTTGTAAAAAACGCATTTATGAATTGCCACTAAATTTTACTTTTGAAATAGTTAGCTGAATATGTTAAGATTACGGAAAAAAAGTTTCGGCCGATTCTGAGATGGAGTATTTGAGAAAAGTTTACTAACAATTTTGTAAACATTAGTAGTTTACAACAATAGGGTATAGAAGAAAGTAATTTTTTATTGATATATTTGCACTCAATAAAGATTTAGCTTTAATAAAAGCTATTAATCATCGTTTTATGATAATTACAAGCGAAGATATAAGTGATAATATGGTTTAAGGCACGGATTTTTGCTAAAAATGCGAAAAACTTAAAATATGCATAATTCATTCAAAATTTTTTTTTTTCACAAAACGGTTAGAGGATATTCAGTTTGAGTTAATATTGTACCCACACACCAATTTTTATCAAAATCTGAGACCCTAAGGGACAAACGTTTGTTGAATTGAGGTGGAATGACCCATATAAGAATAAAATTGCATAACAAATATTCAGACTTTCATAAATTTTCAGTAATCTAACACAGCTGTATTCACGTAAATTAATACTTGATACTTGAAATTTACACTAAAATTTAACTTTTCTAGTCTTTATTGTTGCGAATGTGGTGACTATAGTTCTTTCAATGGTAAAGTATCCACTAATTCTTGCTCAATAGAGTTTGTCGCGAGATCTGACAATCTCTCTTGGGTCATTTTATTTCTAATATGCGTTTTGATTAGCTTTAATTTTGAAAAGCTTCGTTCACCAGAAGCTACATTCACAGGAAGCGTGTATAAGATTCTAACAATTATGACAAAATTTTGATAGTTATTTTGTAAACCGTTTTCATGTAAATACTCCATTACTTTAAGCGGCGTAGTTAAATCTTCTGGTGTCAATTCTGAAATGATTTTTAATTCAGTGCACAATTCAAAGGCGTCAAAAACTTTTGAATTATCTGGTCCTGTCAACATTTTTTCTAGCTTTAAGCATGAATTCATTATAATTTGAGATTCTCTATCTTTTAACACATTCAATGCGGGCCCGATTTTCATGAAGTCGTCAAAATTGGCTCGAAAAAAGTGAAAGCGCTAAAATCCGCCTAAAAACCTACGGCGGGTAACGAGGGGTAGGGGTGGAGGGTTCACTTAAACTAACGCACCAATTATAATGCTCCTGTTTACGTTTCTTGATCGTCAACATCGCGTCGACAATACTACAGAGTTTTACATGAGGAAGGGCGCGCGGGGTGTTTCTTACACTGCAAGCTTCTACTTCAACTTAATGTAACTGAACCATTGCTTATACAATGCTGCGTCTTCATACCATCAAATTGCTTACATTTTAACCTTCTCGCGGGTTAAATAGTGACCTCGTGAGAACACTTTTCAAGGCAGCAGTCAGAAATGTGGGGAGGGGAGAGAAAATAGTAGATGAGCACAGCACCTTGCGCCGTGATTCATGGTTGATTTTTAGAATTTAAAAATTAATATTACTTGTACCAGTTAAGATTATATAGTTCTAATATATCTAGTTCGGCTACTTTATTTGCCTTATTTAAACCTATCCCTAAAAATAAACTCAATCAATAATTGAGACTAAATTTTTAAATTTAAAGTTTCTTTTGTAGAGACATCGTTACATGTCGGGGAGGGGTTGTGAAAAATACTACGGTTGTCAACGAATCACATAAAACAGTTCTTTTACTGTAGTTTATACACTACCAATAAGTCAGAGATAAGTTATTGCAGTTAGCCCTCGAAAACTGGATCTCTTTTTAAAGTTCCTCCATGATGCCCTATCCTTACAAACCTTGCAAATACGTACAAGCTTGTTTCCTCAATGCTTCCACAGCATCTCATCAGCATAGGCTATAAAATTAATAAGTAATTATGTATGTGTAAGGGAGTATTTTAATCATTTTTAATGTTGCCAAGGTTTTTCGCAAGCTTACGTGCCATCTGGGTTTGGTGATGTGATCATTATAAGAGTTAGAGAGAGATTTCGGTAGGGTTTTTTAACCCAATCCTATCCGTGGGTGGTTTATGATTCGTAAGTGCTATATTCATTTTACACGCCACGTCATTGGGAGTCTATTAATCCCATGACACGGTTTTATTTTTTTCTCCCAGTTGAACGTCAACGGGCACCCTCTTCTAGTGGTCACAAACTCGTTATTTTTCTTCGTAAAACCTCTGTCAAAATCAGTGCCGTCCCTAGGGTAGTGCAACACGTGACGATGCACTGGGCCCCGCGTCTATGAGGACCCCGCACGGACTTGTCATTTTCATACGGTGCGGGGAAACCCTCCCATTTCCCGAAATTGCCTACTACTTTGTTACCTAGTACAAATGTACATTTCTTGAAATCATTAACAATTTTGTTGGTTAATTTCCTTCTTTCCATTAAATATGCTTAAAAGATGCTTAAAAGATGCTACAATATCAAAAAGGGAATGCAAAGCTAGGAGGGCCCCGACTTTAGTTTGCACAGGGCCCCTCAATCCCTTGGGACGGCCCTGGTCAAAATACGCGCGTACTCCCATAAATATCAGGAGTACGATGAACACAATAATTTTTATCAGTATGTCCTGGCATTGAAAGTTTAAATAATACTGCATAATGTACATTCCGCGTGAGGACCCCCCCCCCGCAGCGTGGGTCGTCGGGCGCTGGCCCGTATTTGTGTTTCGGGGCCTGAGCGAGATTCCGCGTCTGAGTCTGAAGCGAACTCGGGCCTTCTAAAGTTGGTTGGAGCGATTTTTTTCCCTGTACAGATTCCGATAACCTTTGCTTACGTGTTCATATAAGCGATATCTATAGATAAAAGAGATAATAATCGCATTTTAACCGATTAGGATTTTTGCCAATACAGTGCTATTTTCACACGTCGTCTAATGAGATGCACTTCCTAATAATTCGAAATGTATATATGTGCATATTTTCTTCTAAAGCGCAATAATTCATGTCACCATAATATTTTCTAAAAAATATAAAGTGTCACGCCGCATCAAGGATTTGAAAAAACATATTTAAAAATAATGTAACCAAACTACCATTAAACAAAATCCGGAATTAAATCACAATTCAAATAAATATTAGAAAAATCATAATAAAGTACCATATGACAATAGATGGTAAAGGTGAGCTTTCGTCACTCCATCAAAATTAAACTTTCTTATCGTCCCATTTCATTATATTTACCACTAGGTTACGTCAAGGTCCGTCTTTTGGAGATTTTGGAAAGATTTTTGGAGTCGAACCCAAGACCTCTAGGTGCGATGCAAGAACGGTTTCCGAAAGGTTCTCATGGCGTTTAACAAGGAAAAAAATCAAAGTTTTGTCTCTAATAGTTAAACGGTAAATTGTGGTTCTTTGCATCAGTTACCTACGTTTGTTTGCATGGTAAGTTCGAATTCCCGCCGCGACATCGACTCAAAATGGCGGATTACATTAGACAAATGCGTGTCACGACCTGATAATAGACGGACCTTGGGTTACGTCCCTCCGAGACGGCCTTCATTTGCCCATCCGTCTGCCACCATCTTAGGCGAGAAGTGTACT
The DNA here is from genome assembly GCA_963573305.1 of Pyrrhosoma nymphula. NCBI lineage: Eukaryota > Metazoa > Arthropoda > Insecta > Odonata > Coenagrionidae > Pyrrhosoma > Pyrrhosoma nymphula. The sequence goes on from OY754328.1 coordinate 46,752,096, forward strand.
ACAAATCATTCCAGTTTTGCACAAAAGAGCGCGAGCTAAGTTGGAGAGAAGCGGAGGGAGGTGAAGTCCCTCAAGTGTTTTTTAATGAAGAGGGGAGGATGAGGGCCACCGCAACCCCTGTTTGGTTTTATAGGCGGAGGTTGCCATACGGGTCTGTTTCGAACGTGGCGCATTCAACCGCGAACATAAAGTTCCGTGAAATAAAAATATAGAATAGAAGGTGACTTGATTCACGAAAAAGGCTTTTTTTGGTCAAATGATCTCACCCTACGTTGCTATCGCACGCAATTCGTCCATAATTCTAATAAATATGAAAGTGCTTTTTGTAAACGATTTCTATATTTAATTTTTATAGATAAATCATTACTCTACTGCAATTCCAATGCAAATACAAGAGTCTTTTCGGCATTTTTACTGTACAAGTTATCTATTGAATATGATAGATCGTGTATTTTAATGAATTCAGTATTCTCGAGTGCTATTGCATCATATCGTATCGTATCGTGCGTTATGGCTTTATCGATTCTCTTTTCTAATGGATAAGTAGGTATTCCAGTGGGTGATGCGTGGATCGACCTGTGCAGAAAGAAACAACGGATTCGCGGGATTACTGATTGCATTCTTAATGTTTCTCGCACTACCTTCTTGGTTATAGTTTGCGTAAGCATCCGCAAGAGTGTGTGATAGGACACCGTCCAATAAAAGAAATATAATATAAGAAAAATGAGTGGGGAAGTAAGGGGATTATTAGTTGAATGAGTTTTTCTAGAATCAAGTAGCTCGTTCTGCTTCTCTTGCAGCCGTGAATAGCGTGAGAGGTGCCAACAGAATACCAAAAGTTATTCGTTAGTCACTTTTCCATCTCGTCGTCGCTTTTCTCCGTCCGAGGAACGTTGCGCTCGAGCACGAAAATTTTCGATATTGTTTAACTGTCCAAGGAAGCAGACATTTCTGTGCTAATACTTTCAAGTACTTAGCAGTGCAATTTCCAATGCATTCCCTACCTTGAGTTATCTATGCTAAAACTTATAGTTTCTAAGGAAATTGTTTATCGGCTGTCGCTTGGTTTTTAGAAATTTTTCTATATTTAATCGCATATAGGTAGGCTAGGACATGTTTTAATTTGGATGAAATTAGGCAATTGTACACCAAAAGGTAACTTTTCCACCTTGAGGCGTTAGGGAATAAAAAGAAGTGGAAATCGACTCTAATGCAGACTTGTACGATACATAATCCATTATAAAAACACAATGGACATGAATGCTATCAGTATCACATTCCGTATCAGAGTCACTAAACACACTCAATGCTGGTTAAAGAAGCGAACCCCGTGACGTAAGAATCCAAATGTTAGCCTGTGTTCACATATGACCATAATAACTTTGTTACTTAGAAGTATTTTCGTTGAAAAACCCATAGAACTGGTCAAATTTTGGCATTTAAAATATTTTTAGTGTCGTCGTAATTAACTAAGCGCATTTATCTAAGAGCTATTAACTAAGTTTAACTATTAAAGAGTAATTAACTAAGAGCATCGTGGTTTAATGTAACGTAAGAGTAATTAACTAAGCCTCCGCTGTAACATTGTTTAAATTGTATGACGTAACTACAGTACATCATGGTGGAATATTGATTTTAACTCTTAACAATGCTAATTTCCACATAAGTTTTCTAGGCGAGGCCTCTGTGATTACTTGTCTCATCAAACAACCTCTCGTAAAACCTATTCATTGGCTGTTGTTTTTTTCTTGAGTAGTTACAGCTAGGTTTTCCATCACATTAATTTTACAACATACTTGACAAGTCTGTTGCATTTACAAGACAACGCGTTTACCAAACAAATGGCAAAAAAATAGTTGCATTTGTTAGCATGGTTTGCGTACCTTTATTCACCACACGGTTTGACGGTAAAAGGATCGTCAATATTCCTCAAGTCAAGTCGAGCAATATAGCATGAGGTCAAAAGATCTACTAGGGGACGCTGGTTTCCTGGCAGGGTCTGAAGGACTATTGAGAAGGGGGGTGAGGATGTGATTGTTGTCAGAACGTCAAGCGGATGCAAAGGATGAGCTTCATGATAGACTCGCAAGCTACAATTTGTATTGTTCTTGGTGAACGTGGAATTTCATTCGATGACATTGATAATGATGATACGTATTCCTTCCTATTTTATTTCTTTCTGTAGTGCTGATTTTCAGAGTGAAAGCCCTTCACTCTATTTGGAAATATTAGTCACAATTCCACAATTAGTCCTGCTTATCGTTGAACATTAAGTCAAATACATTTCCAGAATATTTAGATAACTTTAATTGCTTCCTATAAAGTGACATGATGGACTAATTTGTGGATGAAATTGATATAAAAAATGGTCCAAGCAGGTATATGGTGATAACTGAACTTCGTACTACGTAAACATCCTGTGCCTGACGATGCCGTAAATCGGTAAATTGCGTCGTACAATAAAAATATTTTAGAAAAATACTGTATTTTTATTATTAATGAGTACTTTCATTGTAAAGAATGGTAGAAAAGTTTTTTTCTTCACCATTTGTTAGATATAACAAATAGAGTATTCGTTTAACACTACTGTACGCTTGCTTTGAAGGGTTGAGATCATTACCCTTCGGAGCTAATTAAAATAATCTTTGAATTGTAATTTCACTAGATATTGTTACCACGGTATTCTTGTCATGGCATGAAGTTTTCATTCTTTCTGAGGACGATTATCATTCAATTAAATTTTCATTCCACGGCAGACATCAAAATTTACTTTTCACGGTTTTGTTTTCAAATAGTTTGTAACATCACCCTTTATCACAGTAATGTTACTAACCTTTTCTTTCACTGGATCTGCTCCGCTACGGGAAGTTTTAGGTAGCCCTACTAAATATGATTATAACAATCGTGCTTGCTATTAAAAGATCTATTAATTTTTGTGTTGCCCTGACTGCACATGTGAATACAATGTATTGTATCCCACAAACAAATTAATAAATACTTCACTCAAATAACACACATAAATCATTCTTCACCAACATAGATTAACTTCCTTGCTTATGCTTTTCACTCATGAATCAATCACTTGCCCAACACATAAAAACACTCAGTAAGGGCATAACACAACATAAATCAAATCCTTTACAATATCGGGATAATTGCTCCCTTCAAAATACCTCGCTTCAGTTGTCGTAAGTTGTATGGTCTCGTCTTTATCCCCGACACCACATCCAACGCTTGGTTCCTTCCTTTACCGCGTCTCTCTAGCGGTAATAACCTCGGCTTCTCCCGGCTGCTCCTGGTTGACGTCAAGGCTCGAATTTCCGGATCTTACTTCTCACGTTTCACTATATCATTAACTTCCTCCGTCTTTATTTCGCACCAATTACTTCTGGTAAAATTCATCTTTAACCTTATGGGCTTAGTTGGGACCGCGTTCGGTCGTGAAAATCGTACAGTATCAATGTGAGTCCGCTCTCCAGCATTAGGACCGAGAGCACATGGGTTTTTGAGACAGCCTCGACTGACCAGACCACGGGCAATGGCAGGGCCCTCGGCCCAAAGTAGTGGAGCGCTGCAACGCGTTGCAACGGTGCGACTAGAGTCCACCACTTCAGCGTTAATGTTTGTGCAATTTGCACGCAGGGGGAAAATGGCGACACTGTGTAAAGGGACCAGTTTAACCTTTACAGGGTTAGTGAAGGAGAAGAGGATGGAAGGCTACTAGTGAGCGGGTGCTAAATGGCGCACACTAAATTAAGAAGAACTAAACCTAAGGCAAAACGGACGCCTGAACATTAACATAATGAAACATAGAAAATATTTTTGACTTTTTGAAAATCATTATATCACTTTTTTTCTTTCTTTTCTTATTTTATATTTTTTTTGGGGGCCACTGGTTCCAATGGGAACCAGGACAACAAGTTTTCTCTCCCTAAGATTTTAATATATTTTTTTGGAGCTTTTTTAAACATTTTATTTCACTTTTTTTCCAAGATTTTTTTGGTCCAGTGTATATATATATATACCTGTATATATACTGGACCAAATATGCTGTCCTGTCTAGTATATATACCTGCTGACATATATAAGCTGGTCCTTATTTTTTTGTTAACGTGCGTCGGCTTTTATACCTGATCGCTGATGCATTGTCGTCCTTCTAGAAGCTTCGCTACTGACATACTTCTGTTTATCTGGAATGTTCTAAAAACTATCGTGGTTCCGGTTCTTACCTTTTGTTGTAATTTTCACGTGGCCGTTAAATCCCGCCACATGATGTTCAATATGGAGGAATGCGCAATATTGTAACTCTTTGAATATGAATAAATAGGTCTGAAATTGAAATATTGGCGTTCTAATTATGCAAAATTAATACAATAGAATAATCTGCGACACCTTCTGTACAATTTGGCTGCCGGGGTTTCAAAAATATATATGAATGTTTTTCTATGTGCTAGTTTGCTTATATTTGAGTACGAGTACGTTACATTTGCCCCACGAAAGATATGATGCAGTTAACAAATTATATATTTCGAAGCCTTCAAAAAGAATAAGCAAAAAAGAAAACTTCCTACTACCAATCTAGAATAATATTACTAAATGGTTTTTTAGCCCCAACGCCTTCAAAAGATTGGCGCCCCTACCTCTATTTTACTACGCCGTAGATCACCACCTTTACGACACCTTACAAGTCAACTCATACAACATGTTATTATACCCTGAACTTTTCCCGCACAAAATGCAAATTTAAAACCCTTCACACATAAAATAACATCAGTTTACTGAGTAAAAACCTTTCAAAAGAAACCATAACATAACGTAAAAGTATTCTATTTGTCACTCCTGAATTCATTGCATCACATAACATTGATATGCATTGAGACGGTAGTAACAACACTTCCTTGGACAACGTGCCCTTATGTTTGTAAACAATGCGCCTTTCGCACGTCACTTTTTTTGTTTGATCACTCCCCCCACACAAACACTTCACTCATTGGTAAACAACACTTCTTTGGTTCAACACAACACATCAAAATTAGTTCTTCTGCCGCCACTCAATCGTGGTCCTGCGGCTTCATCGTACGTAAATACACACATAAATCAATGACATCCATAAACACAAGACACCTTACATTTTATTACCCTTAGGCTACGTTGTAACATGTGCAGTCGCTCTTTTAATCGTTCCTCACATTATTTTTTCGTGAGCGCCTAGCGCTGCAGTCCCTAAAATGTATTCGCTTGCGATCTAACTTCCCCCTACTCTTCACCTGCAGACCGCTTCCGAAATTGGGTTAAGACGGATTTTGAGGTAAGACGGATAAGGCGCGTGTGTTTGCGCGTGTCGTGATCAAGTGTTTTGTGATTTAAACAGTGCTTACGTCGTCTCCTTCCTGGTTAAACCTCTTTAAGTTGGATACGTGTAATACATCCTTCACGTTCCCTGTTCTTGTGGTTGCCTGAAACTACGCAGGTACATACTTAAAATTTTCTTATGTCCCTATATTCGCTGATATTTTCGGTCTTTGACATGGCGGGACCTTCATCATGCCTTGCCGCAATCATAATTTCATCTCCTTGGTGCCTTCACTGTTATCTATGACGATGGAATTCACGGGTCTGTCGCGTCCTCGTTGGTACCCTCCATCTATCGCAGCGCCTCGGAGATTCCGGCCGTCAGCTGGTCGTTCGCCGGGGCTCCCCCCTTGTTCATTGTCGCAGGAGTTATTGTACTTGTACCGGCTCCCCTGTCTCTGCTCGATCGATGGTTGCCAGTCACGCGTGTGCTGTCTGTTCGCTTCCCATCTTCCATAGCCATTTCGCCGATAATCATTCTTGGGTGCTCTTCTGGTCCATGGACGTCCTTCTGTTGTCCTGGGGTGTTGGTTCTCCGACCTTGCATGTCCGGCTACCCCAAAATGGCTCTCTTCCCGCAGAATACCTTCGTATCTATCGATTAATGTCAAGAATTCCGGGAGCGTGTTTACGTTGTGCGCTATCATTCCCATATTTACTTCCACCCCGAAATGTTGGCTTAAGAGGTAAATCAGGTTTCTATCCTCGATCGGCGGTGTTAGTTCTTAGGCTGTGCTTATCCTACATCTACATCTACATATTACCCTGCGAGCCACCTCTAGGGTGTTTGGCAGGGGGTGACAAGTCACCAAAATGCAGCATGCAAGCGGACCTCCACATGCACACCGCACGGTCATGAATATTAAGGATACTAACCAATTCCATCATTAACTAAAAACCATCATGCAGCATGCAAGAGAATCCCCACATGCACGCCACACATGTACGATGACACATAATATTCTACATGCTACTTAAGAGGGCAATCTGCCTATGAAGCTAGAACATGCAAAACATGCTGTAAGAAACACCATAAAACTCCGTAAACATGCTTTAAGAAATACATAAGTTAGTAAGCTACACTACCAGTCAACTAATCTATTTCTAAGTCCTTACACAGCCGTTATAATCTCTTATCGCTCGCGGAAAAAACGACATTTTAAATCTATCTGTTCTACAGTCTATCTCTCTTATTTTATTTTTATGATCTAATCTACCATAGTACGTTGGCGGTCGTAAAATATGATCAACTTCGTTGGAAAATAAACTACTCTTGAATTTATATAATAGATTTAGTCTTGTTTTCAATCTACGGTCTGACAGTGATTCCCATCCGAGTTGTTCTAAGAGGTCAGTAACACAAACAAGATTATCCTAGCGGTTGCGTATTCCGTATGGGATACTAGGTAAAACCAGTTGACACTAGATCCACATCGGGCGAGGTGAATCAAGTTAACACGAGATGCTTGGGATACTAGGTAAAAACAGTTGATACTAGATCCACATCGGACGAAGTGAATCAAGTAAAAACGAGAAGCGTGGGATACGAGGTAAAATCAGTTGATACGAGATCTATCTCGAACGAGATAAACCGAGTTTAGACAAGTTACCTCGTCTACAAGTTGAAACCACTTCAAACGAATTCCACATCGAACGAGTTGAAACTACGTATTTCGATATTTCACCGGGAGAGCTTGTCATGCGTGTTGCATGTGTTTGCGGGGCTTGAGAGTTAAAACGGTTAAAACCATGTAAAATGAGGTGACAACTCGTACCTACGAGTTGATCCGAGTTCAAATGTAACTGGATTTACCTCGTTTTATTTCGGTTTTTTCCTCAGGGATTGAGTAGCATAATGAGAATTACAATAAAATCTCAAAAATCTGGCATTACCCCTGTCAATAACTTTGATATGGAGTCAGTATGGAATGATTAGAGTAGTGGTGAATTTCCCATTGGAAATTTTAGCAAAATACTTCACTTATCAGAAGCTGATATTTTTGCTGTTGAGGAAGAGTTGCCTATTATTGCATATTTGGCGGGGACTGTGCTTATAGTGTGCTTAAAAGATTAAAATATGATTCCTGCAAAGGATCATTGGTGGTTGATAAGATGTTAGATGCAGGGATTGCCTCAGAGTTAATACAATAATTGGATCGTGGCGGACTGTTATATCCACAACCCATTGTGATAAATGCTGTGACACACACTTACATAATTGTGAATCATCTTGTTGGCCCTGTATTTGAAGGAGAGTTTAAAAAAATGGAAAATCAAAGATGAGTAGCCACGACCATCACTATGGGCAGTTTGATGGAAGGGGATTTATTTTCGTGGGATTTCTGTGACAATAATCACCCCTGTAAGGGTGTCATGGAGATGGTTGTATGGGCATTAACAAATACATTGTTGAAAAATTACTGCAAAAAAGGGTAGATACTTCAGAAAACCTACAGAAAGCAGGAACAACCAAAAACTCTCTACGTTTTATTAACTGCTTCTGGTCATTGAATTTCGTGTCGCATATATTTTGTCCATAATGTAGTTACTATCTTTAATATTGCCCATTCTGTTTAATTTATTACTTTTCTGATTTCTGTTTTCTGTTAATATTCTACTTTGACTTCAAATATTATTACTGTACAGCTTTGTAGTTGTGTATTTCATGTATGATCAGAGATTTCAGTGGACAATTATATTGAAAAACATTAAATAACGCGTGAAAAGTGCTATCTTTGTTTGATTTTCAACATTACATAGGTTTAAGATTCATCCTCATTTATATGAAAATGTTAACCACTTCCGGATAAAATCCTGTAGTGCATTTCCTCCACCCACGTTTAATTTATATAATTGTACTTAAATTTATTAGTATCTAGTAATAATTGTGTGAGTATGCAGTAGGTATAGTAAAATTTGTCCAGTGTAATAATCAAAAGGAAAGTTTTGATTACGGTAGGTGACGGAAATTGTCTTAATGCTTCTATATTGTTTCTAATATCTTAAATTATATCAATAATCCTACTGTTTTATTCATGCCGTATTCATTATGCTGGCTAGATATAGTTACTTTGGTAATAAAGGCTTAAAATAAGTTGATTTCATTTGTAACTTAAACGAAAAGCTGCAACTTCTCTAAATTTGCGTTTGAATAAAGACAACAGTCGTACTGCTGTCTGGCACTGTGAACGTGACGTCACAACCATGCGCGCAGGCCTTTAGTTGAGAAAGTGTTGATTAACCCCACCTTACTCTCCGGCGACTGAAGCCCGTTTCACACGACACTTGATCCAGCACAAGGTCTAGTATACTCGCTAGTATGCCAGCTTTCCAGTATCGTGTAAACAGAACCAGTATACTGGCTAGCAAGCATGCTAGCTAGTATACTCGCTGAGCTACTGGATTTCGTACTTGATGCGGTACTAGTTTGCTACTAGACCCAGTAGGACCCAGTGGCCATCTACCAATCACGTTCACGTTACAGACGCTGTGCGATCTTCTCTTTTTTAAATTAGTATGGGATCATATTGAATAACTGCTTAATAGCAAGCACAAGGTCGATGATCGTGTGAAACCTCCTAGTAGGGTTCCAAGCATGCTAGATTCCGTCCTCAGTATCAAGTAGCGGCTAGCATACTAGGTCTTGTGCTGGATCAAGTATCGTGTGAAACGGGCTTGTGACTGTAAAATCCTATCTCCCCAACATGGCGGCGCTGCGCATCGGAGAGATCATTGTGGTAGATGGAAGAGATGGAGCGCGTTGTGATAGAGATAGGGACGCGATAGCGAAGCGAATTGGGGGAAGGGAGGGAGGATGCGCATCCCGCCCCTCCACAGCCTCTTCCCCCCTCAAAATCACCTCTTTTCGCTATTATCCGTCCTCTCTCTCTCTCGCCCCCCCCGCTAACCTCCCTCCCCCCTTCCTCCCCCTCCTCCTAACCGATTGCTCCTGATGCACGCTCAAGTTCATTACTTCCTCTCTCTTTCTCTCTCTTTCCCCCCAATTGCCTATTCACTCTCTCTCTCTCTCCTGCTCCTCTATAAATACACGCGCACCAATGTTCCACACCGTCACTCTTGCGCCCTATATCGCCTCTCCTCCAATGCGACAAGTGAACCTGTGACGTCGTCCCCTCAAGAAGCCCGCAACACACACA